>CM067087.1:9620602-10822030 GCA_034008185.1 Gorsachius magnificus | reverse complement strand
AGTTGGAGTAGCAGCCTTTCAAAAGCAAAGACTGGTCAATAGCTATGTGGCAGGGAAATGAATGAGTATATGCAGCGTTCCTGATAAACCAGGGAAGTTTGATGATGTATTGACAAAATTTCCTTTCATTAAGGAGCACAAGCCACGCTGCCTTTTTGCTGCGGCCATTTTTAATGCAACCAGTCGAAACGAGAAAGCCCCATCTGAATCGGCTGCAGGTCAGATCGGCGCGAATTGGCTCCAAGTCGGTTAAAAAAAAATAAATTATTAATAACTATAATAGAGAAAGGGCCGAACACCAGCCTTCCCGGGGGAATCGCCTGCCGGTCGGGAGCTGGGGAAGGCGGCAACCGGGCGGGAGACGGGCGCGAGCCCCGCGCTTTCCCGCCCGCCAAGTGCCGCCTGCCGCCTCGCGCCCGTCGCCCCGTGCCCGTCTCCCCACGCCCGGTTCCCGCCCGCGGGCGCGCGGCAGCTTTCCCTCAGAAGATGGCAGTCGCCGGCCGCCGCGGCGCCGGCCGCCCCCTCTCCCGCCCGCCGTGAGGCGCGGAGCCGCCCCGCCCCGGCCCCTTCCCCTCACGCAGGGCCACGGCCGCGCCGCCCGGCGGCAGCGGCGCGCCCCCCCGCGCCCCCCCCCCCGCTCCCCCCGGCCCCCCCGTCCCCCGCGCCGCGCACACCTCCTCCGCCCGCCCCCTTCCCCACCTCCGCCCTCCTCCTGCTGACGTCTGGCTCTGCCCGGCTGAAAACTCCGTGCCGCGGCGAATGCGGCGGCTCTCGGGAGCGCTGGTGGCGGCGCTCACCGTGCTGCTCCTGCAGACCCTCCTCGTCTGGAATTTCACCTCCCTCGACGCCGGCGAGGAGCAGCGCGGCGGCGGCGCCGGCCGCGAGAAGCGAGACCGCGGCGGAGATCAGCGGGCGCACCCGCAGCGCCGCGGACCCGCCGCCCCGCACGGCAAGGCGATGGTAGGCGCGGGCGGGGGGTGGTGGGGGGAGCGGCTGCGCCCCTCTCCCTCGGCGTGTCTCTGCACTTCTGCGGAGGGGGCTGCCCGCAGGAGCGGGGAAGTTGGGGCGAGCGAGGTGCGGTCGCCCGGGGCTCGCGTCCCCCCACCCCGCGTGGGCGCCTCCCGCCGCCGCGCAGGTGCCGCGGTGCGGGTCCGGTCCCGCCGCGTGGGCTTCCACCCGCGGCCGGTGTCCTGGCTGCCGGCGCCCCCGGCACGGAGGGGCGGTGCGGCGGGAGCGCCCGGGGCCGCGGCTGCAACGCCAGCAAATGCACCGGTGGGGTCCTCTCCTGTCCCCAGTGCACCTTCTGCGCTGCCGGCCTCTGCAGCGGGCGTTTCAGCATCCCCGAACTTCGCTGGAGAGCTGCCTGCCCGATGTGTTCCTAAGGGTTTATCTTACTGCTACTTTGTTTTTTCCACCTGAAAGCCGCACAGGCGCTATTCTTTATTGCACAGCTCTATCAGGCCCAGTAGGTGACGGGCAATGAAATATAATGCAATCATCTTATTAACCGCTAAAAACTCAAGGATACTGCAACTGTGCCCTCTCGCCCTATCTCTTACCATTTTCTTTTGCAAAGTCTGCAGTTTTCATTAAGTGACTCAAGCCTGGAACCACAAGGGGTGGCAAAGCTGGCCCCATTGCCAGCTGTGTTTCTGAATTTTCTAATAGGCACACGAAAAAGCAAATCAAGAGTGTTCTTGGTCAATTAATGCAAACCTGAGAAACTTGTGTTGGTGTGTACTACCAGTATGTAGTATTCTTCCACTCAAGAGAAGCTTCCTTTGGTTTTCATTTAATTCTTTTAGCAATAGGCTTAGGTTAAGTAAGTGTTGCCTTTTAAAGTATGCATGCAGATTTTTGTTTGTTTGTGTATTTCTGTTTACATCTTGAGAGAGGAAAGCAAGAGCCTGGGGCTCAGAGATGGCTTATCCTCATAAATGACTGTGGGTGTTTTGGCCACAGAAAGGCTGCAGAGAACCATGCTCTGAGCATACGAGTGCTCTGTCACTAATACTTGGGACTTTTCTGAAAGATAGTACGTACCCATCCAGTGTGTGCAGATCCTGCTGTGCTTTCTAGATGTGAAAATTAAAATTCTTGCTTATTGAGTTCAATTTTTGTCTCTACGTGTAATCTTATCTTGGTACTTGCTGTGTTCGTAAATGTAACTACTCAGGCTCCACTGTTTTTCCTCTAGCCTCTCTTCCTATCTGTCTAGTCTTTTATTCTTTTGTCTTTCGTTCTTCTCCAGCTTTTTTCCTTCTTCCCTCCAGTGTGGGTTATGGAAGGTTGGTGGGTGCTGGTACCTGGGTAGGGGGGCCCAGGAGGAGACAGGCTGTGTCTGGGGCTCTGGTGCCGCTCCTCAGCTCACCAGGCTTTCTAGGAAATAATCCTCTTCTGTGGGCTCAGGGGCAGCGGCAGAATGAGTACCGTTAGCAGTTGTCCTACAAACGTCCTGGCACAGTGTCCAGTTTGTGCCCGGTGCATCGGAACAAACACTGAGTTCAGGGCCGAGAGCTAATTGTTTCTGTGCTGGCGATACGCAGATGTAGAATATGATTATTTTGATGCTGGCAGTTATGAATCACGCCTTTGTGCATACAGATTTGATCAAAGACCTAAAGATGGAGCACTGGGGTTCCAAATAGAAAACATGTTTTAAAACACATGCTGAGTGTATCTATTTTCCTCTCGTTGTCTAAATGACTAGTATGGATCACACTGGGCTGTCCCACAATGTCTGACATTGGTATTAAAAAAACCCTACAACGCTCAAGACAAGCGACAGCGTTGACAACGTGCTTTGTCAAGAGGTGATTTGGCAATACCTCTTCAAGATTACTTTGTGGTACTTGTGGCTTTGCTTAACCTACGCACTGGGAAGTGGCCGCCATCCTTAAAATTATTTTGTCAGAACACAACCCCCCACACTTAAGCATCCATCTATTGATTAAAATGTGTGCTTGGTGGAAAAGCGATAGGGAAATTGGATTTGTGCAGATTTCTGCTTTAACAAACTGACAGCTTGCTTAAATTGGTAGGTGAAGTTCCCCAGCACTCCTGAAATGCAAATGTTGATTCATCTAACCCTACCTATGTTGCCCATCTCTGAGGCAGGCTTAGTTTTGATTTCAGACTCAATTAATGAAGAAAATATCTGTTTAATGGAATTAAATGATACAGAATCATTGTGAAAGTTTGTTTTTATGTTGCTTTGTTTCCACATTACAATACAATTTGTTTAATGCCTGAGTGAAGTTGTTATCCTTCTCAATCCAAGTTTCATGTAGGTTGTGTATGTCAAATTGTTTTGCAACAGTTGGAAAAGCTCGCTGGTGTGAATACAGCAGTCCCATTATATCCAAATTACTTTGGGTTAAGCGTGTCTGAGAGATCTTGAAAAATCCTTGCAAGATCTCTGTCTTGCATTTTAACCAAAAAATAATATTAATTTTAATGTCTTTAATGGAGTGGTGTGTTTAATAGCTCTTTGGGGAGTATTTTCTCGAAAGGTTGCTAGATACTGATCTATGCTGTAGTACCGGATAGCTTTATTTTCCACTCTGAGGAGAGCCTTTAACACACAGATACCCTGATAACTGCCTTTACAAGAGCCTTTGTACTAAATAAAGTTACACAAATGAGATTTTGGACACTTCGCAGAAGACAGTGCTTCTCAAACCTGTCGGAAAGTTACCATATAAGTTAGAGTGTGTTGTGGTTTAACCCCAGCTGGCACCTGAGCCCCACACAGCTGCTGACTCGCTCCCTGCCGGTGGGATGGGGGAGAGAAACAGAAGAGTAAAAGTGAGATAGCTTGTGGGTTGAGATTAAGACAGTTTAATAGGTAAAGCAAAAGCTGCACACACAAGCAAAGCAAACCAGGGAATTCACTCCCTCCTTCCCACCGGCAGGCAGGTGCTCAGCCATCCCCAGGAAAGCAGGGCTCCATCGTACGTAACAGTTGCTTGGGAAGACAAACACCATCACTCCCAACGTCCCCCTTTCTTCTTCCCCCAGCTTTAAATGCTGAGTATGACACCATATGGTATGGAATATCCTTGGGGTCAGCTGTCCCGGCTATGCCCCCTCATAACTTCTTGTGTCCCCCCACCCCCGTCTCCTTGCGGGTGGGGTGGGGTGGGGTGAGAGGCAGAAAAGGCCTTGACTCTGTGTCAGCCCTGCTCAGCAGTAATGAAAACATCCCTGTGTTATCAGCCCTGTTCCCAGCAAAAATCGAAAACATAGTCCATACTATCTACTATGGGAAAAATTAACTCTCTCTCAGTCAAAACCAGCACACAGTATTTTTTTTTTTTTTTTTCCTTGAGCTATGTACAAGACTAAAATGGTGGTACATATTTTGCTTTACTGAGCTGGACATAAACAGTGTGAGGATTTGGTAATTTGTGCCTGTGGGAAAAGAAACACAATCCTTTGAACTACGCATTTAAGAAGTATTTAGACTTTTATTAAATGCTGTCAGATATGTATAATAAGCAGTTTCATTTGGAAAATGAAATAACATCATACCATAGTAAAAATGTTGCTACTGTACCTGTGCATAATTGAATATGAATTGCCAGCTTGACAGGAAGAAACAATTTTGAATTGAGCTATTTTGCAACTGAAAACATTGACTGGCCAGCTACATCTGGAGCTTTCATTACTCATAAGCAGTTCCTGCAGTTGTTCCACATTTAATTAAACCAGGTTATAGATATCTTTAAAGAAGTGTGAACTGTATCGGTAGCGGTGACTTCAGTGAGTGATTGCAACCATGTATGATTTTTGCAGCTGTTCAGTGCCCTTTGCACAAACTTTATTCATTCAGGAAAACTCAAGCATCAAAAGCAAGCAAGAATTAAGCTACCTTCTGAGAACGGGTTGATTTTTATGTAAGGGTGTTTATCTTTGAAAAGTATGCCACAGCTTTTTGTGGAAAACACTGTAAGCATGCTGCTTAGTCTCAGGCTTTTTTAATGCAGCCTGCTAGTGATGATGGAAGGGGCTTTTTGGTGGATGTCGTGTGCTGGGAGCCCAAAGGGAAGTTGAAGGAATGCAAATCCCTGCTTCAGGGCTGCTGGTGATGAGAGGGACGTGACAGCAGAGCATCTGCTGTGGTCTTAGCTGTGCTCAACATTGCACTGAGAGGCAGTTGTGCATCGCAGTGATGCGCTCCTGTTACCCAGCTGTGGCCTCTGCCTTGAACTTGAATTGCGTTGAAGGCAATGGCTGTGGGTATGTAATGCTGCTTTTTGCCCCGTGGCACTGTTGGGTTTTCATTACCGCCTGTTTTACCATAAAGCAAAAATGCCAGCACATTGTTACTGTGTCAGTTGAGTGAAATATAGCTCTTGCCTGCTGGTGTGGGATCAAAGCATTTCTTTAGTCTGAAATTTTGTGTATTCATTTTAAAGAAATGGTGTGTTTCTTACAGCATGAAGCTGTCAAAGGAACCAAATATAACTATTGATAGCTCGAAATGTTCAGAATGGTAAAATGAAAAGAGAAAGTGTTGTGTGTTTGGGGATAGTGAGGATTATCTGTTTTAACTCCAAGCAGAAGTTAAGCTAGGGAGGACAGTCCTGAGGATCATTAGTGCCTCTCGTCCTTATTTTCATTTTTGTAGTGGGAAATGTATTTCTTCTCTTGGGAATATGGAGAGTGAGACTGGGTCCAGTGCTTTTCCATGGGTTGGTCAGCTGAATGTGCTCAGGCAGGTTATATTTCTTCTTGCTTGTTCCCCCTGGCTCACTTCCATGATGCATGCTGAGCTCCACCAGATTAAAGATGCAAGAAGCTGAATGTTATTACAGTGTGTGAGTAAACTCTGTAATATCTGTTGGGTACTGAAACTAGGAAAGGCATCCAGCTGCTACTCTACTCAACGCTAACAGTTATAAAACCTGTGATCAGTTTTTGTAACTGAATGCAAAGTAGCAGCAACTCTGTAATGCTGGAGAAAACTAGGGGAATAGTACAGCAAAGAAAACCCAGGAAACTTCACTTTCTCTAAAGTCCATCCATCAAATATTTCCCCCTGCCTTTTCCAAATGCTTCCCCAAAGTAAGACTGGTGCAGAATTCACTGTGTGTATCAAGCAGAGGCTTGGTGTTTTTTCACGTTTGGAATCAAGAGTTTTCTTCTGAAGAGTATTTGCCCCTGTAATGTTTAGATTTTGCAGGTGGATTCCCAGCACTGTTTTGCCAGCAACAAACACATGACCTGGACCTACGCTCTGCCGAGCATCAGTGCGTTATTGATGTGGAAGGTACTTAACAAGTGAGTTCCTAGGCACGGCGTGCAGGTTTCAGTATAGCACCTGCATTAAAGCATAGCTTTACACTGGGGTTGCAAAGTGGGCGTCAAAGGAGAGAGCTCCTGCCTTGGGCAAGGGAACTGGGTTACCGCTGGAAGACTTGCTGTAGTCACTGTGAGTTCACTCTACAAAGTTGCACTTAAGCATAAAATAATTTGTTAAGCTCCAGAAAACAAAGGAAATTTCAAGAAAAAATAAAATTATTTGACCCCTAATTTATCCTTTTTGCTTAAATTGGTGAATGTTTAGGTTCCATATATTATGACACAACCAGGTGGTACCTATTTAAACATCTTCCCCTCTCAGTGGCTTGTTGATGTAGACATATGGCCTCAGTAATTTCATTTCTGAACACGAGAAATGGGGGGGAAAAAAGACTTTCAGAAAAATTTCCAGACCTGAAAGGTGCAAGGGAGCTTAATGTGAGCTAATAGTTTATGTGTTAAACTTCAGTCCAGTGTGGATCAAGCTCTGGAAACTGGGTCCTCGCTTGTTTTGGTACACCTGCTGGTTTCAGTGAAAAAACTTAGTTAGGTACCTTAGGTTGTGAATAAAATCAATGGCATCGAGCTATTATGAGGCTAAAAATTATGTATTTCTTAGAGAATGGGTCCACAGTACGGACTTGACTGTTAAGTACAGTTTTGCTTGTTAACGGGAGCTTAATCACACTGCAGTACAGCTTTAATAACAATTGAAAAGGAGAATGGAGACAACTAATCATTTTGTAATGGGAAAGGGGGGAGACAATACATCTGCAGCTAGAAGCTGCATAACGATTTTTACGAAGTCTTAGCACTTAACAAGGCACATGTTAATAAAACAAACAAATCTTTTCAGTAACAGAGAACTAATGTATGCATTATTTAAGAAGAGTATTAGAATCAGATGAGATTGATGGACTCCTGCAGCAGTTACCTCATTAAGCATCTTTTCTGTGGGGATGTGGGAAGGTATTATATGAAATGGATCTGCGTTAATTGGTTATGCCATCGGAAGTCTTTTTCAGGCCACTGGTGTATTTTTGTTGTGTTGGGTTTTTTATTCTTTAATGTATGATGGGATTTTGCAGATGTTCCCTTTGAAATAGAAGCATTTTCATTTTTTAGCAAGAGATGACCAGCTGTTGTACAGGAGACATACAAATCCCATTTAATTCTTGTCAGCTATTGCAAAATGGATACTTTTTGGTGTAAAAGGCCCTCATTACCTGCCACATGTCTCAGCTGTATTGAGAAATATTTTTCAAAATATTTTTTCCATTCAGTATTGAAAGTCTATGATATGTGCTACAGCATCTTATTAGTGCTTGATGAAGGGACAGGATTACAGTGAAAGCATGAAATGAACTTAATTTGTAGGAACAGTCAAGTTATATAACCTGAAGGATTAATTTTAATCAAATACTTCGATTTTTCTTTACAGTGTTAAAAATTAGGTCTGGCACTTTACTGGATCTTTTCCAGTGACTCTTTAAATGGGATACAATGTCCTGTAGTTTTTCTTCTAATCTAGGCTGATGGGCAGATGTAGGAGCATCCCTGCACAGATACTCACAGGGTGCATGACTGCAGGCGTGTGTAACTGTATTAGTGCAGTTTATGAGGAGTAACACTTTCAAGTGTTTGAGTCTGATTTTTTGGACTTGGAACCTTAGTCCCTCTTCATCTCTTTAAGTAATGGTAGGCCTTTGGTGCTGTGCAGCAGAGTATGTGTTGAACAGGATAGTGCTCTGTGGGAGCAGGGAGGGTTGGAGTCCTGGTTGCCTTCTCCCATCAGTAACCTCTCGACATCTGTAGCAAAGCTTTAGAGCCACATAGGTAGAAGTGACATGTAGTTTTAGGGTTTTCAGTTATTTGCTATCCAGACTTAGTCCTCTTTGGTCTGATAATTGTGTTTTGTTTTTTTTTCTTCCAGACAAACTGAGCCCTGGCAGGTTCCAACTTCATTTGTCCCTTTCATGTTTGGTGCTGGTGATTATGGCTGTTCCCTTTTTAACATTTAAGTTCAGGCTATGTCTCACAAACACTGGGGTGCTAAATTCAGTCAGTCTAAGGCCTTCTAATGAACGGAGAGAGATGAGTGCCTCCAGAAGGCAATTCAGCTCACTTGAGGTCTGAATCTCTGCAAAAGCCTGCTCTTCTGCGACAGCGAGGGAAGGGGGGCTGTGGCCGTGATGCTCAGTTACCTGCTGTGCTGTTGCAGGAATCTTTTCCTTCACACACCAGATCTGGCGTTTCTCTTCCCCAGTCTGCAAAGTGTGCTTAATTTTAACTTCCCATCTTTCACGGAAGTGGTGTGGGTTTTAAGTAATCAGTCCTTGTGAAATAGTTTGAGATCTTGAGCAAAGACGACCAGCTTGTCAGCTGCCATGGTTGGCATATCTCCATTAAAGTCAGTGCAGACCAGCTGAGGATTCTGGACCCACAAATGTAATTATTGTTATGATAATAGCGTCAAACAAGTAATCATTATTTTTACTCTCTCTTTTCATTTCAAAATGAGAAAATGATTTCCTCTTGGATCAGTGAAAGTAATTTACATTATGCACAATAATGGTCTACATGGAAATATAATTATTATTCATTTGTATGGCACCATCTGGGCACTAGAAGCTTTACAGACACATGTGAGGAAGGGTCCCTGCCTTGAAGAGCTTACAGGCTGAATATATAGCTGCTAGCACTTAACAAGAGTCACGAGTGTAACTTTTGCAGTATTACCATCAGGGACCTGTTCAGCACAGGAGTTCCACAAACTCTTCTTTGGTGACTTCTACTTACTGACCAGAATTTCTCTGTGATTAGCACTATATAGCCTAAGGGTAGGATGAGTCAAAGGATTGATTAGCGTGGATGGATCAAGAAAGAATCAGCAAGAGGCTAATATTATAAATTGGCTGCCCAGCTGTTTTCAGGGAGGTAAAGGAGATTTCCGGGCTCCACTTGGAAGCAGAAAATGGTCTTGATGCCTTGTAGACCTGTGCCTCCTATGGAGTTATTCCCAAGCTTTACATTAGATAGAGGACTGAATGCTTTACTGAGTTCGAGTATGAGCTAGAAGTGAAGAGACCAGGCTTTCTAATCGTGTGGATATAAAAATTGAGCAACATGTAACGTTGCCTAAACTTGTATATGGTGTAACCTTGCTGAGCTCATCCTTTTATGTGAGGTACTAAAAGGGTCAGTGCAGAACACTTAAATCATGTGACTTCTTATTTTTAGAGATGATTAGAGGATTCCTCCAAGGGATGAACTATTTATAGCATGTCTATAATTGGCTTCTTTTTTGTTTGTGGTAATGAAATTAAACTTCACAATAAATGAGTATCAGTTTAGTAAAAAAAGTAAACTAAAAAAAGATTTCACACTAGTGTGTGGTTGACTCTGAGGTCAGGTCTTGAACGCTTCCCACATATATTTTATTTTCAAGCCATTGCTCTATTGCTGTTCTGTTATTTTATTAGAGAGTAAGTGGGATGCTTATTTAAAACAATTCTACAAAGCTGAACGGCACTGCAAACTTTAGTTTAACTTGGATTTGGTTGAATGAGTCATGGACACTCATTTTTACTTCATACTGCAGCCTTTGCTTGCCTTTTAGATGTACTTTTTCGTTCAGTTATGTTGGTGGAGTCTGAGTATTTTTCTTGGAGTTGATGCTATTCGCTTAATGGTGAGTTTTGGATTTCATGCTCTCTGAATTTCTGAGAGGTCTTTTGTTTTATTCCTAAAACTCAGCCTGTTTGTAGCTAGCTTTTTTCTTTATAATTCCACACTCTGATTCAGGAGGACACATGGTTCAGTTAAAACATCTTATTTGAAATAAAAAGTGGTGGAGATCATGGCTGACTAAAGTGAAGCGAATTCCCTGAAACTATATCCAGTCCATTGACCCTTACTTGAGAGATGAACACACAAACCTGAAAAATGACACTTCCGTGGCAAATTTTTGGTTCTTCAGAAACATGCAACTGAATGTCATAGAGGCAAGTGGAGTCCTTGTGTTACATATTCTATCTGTAAACTTAGCGGGATGACAACTGTCCACCCTTGATGAAGAGACCCACAGCTGCCAGGGTTATCTTTTTAACTGAGGAACTTTCTTGTCAGTCTGGCAGTGTACCTGGAGCTGTAACTAGCTAAGTGGCCACCTGCTAATTACAAAAATTTAAATTGACTTCTCTGTAGAAGTGGAAGGTTACCAGAGATCTGGATTGTGGTCATCTTGAACGAGCATGTGAAGAAAAAAAAAAAAATCTGCTATCAAGCTAATATTACCTGGTAGAAGAAAATACTCTTACAAAAAAATAGCAACTTGTTGCCTGCAGAGGTCCACATTTGGGTAGCTGGAGATAAATCTAGACACCTAATTATATTGACTTAGATGCTTACAGGCTTGCTTAACACTTAAAACTTTCTATGGATGCCTGACAGGTGCTTAAATATGTAAGTATGGATTCAGGTGGCTACCTTAAGGCATCTAAGTTCAGCAACTTGGCCTACAGTATGTAAAATCCAAGCAGACAAGCAGAAGAGGAGTAAATGTAGTAAACAAAGCTGTTAGTGTGTATACACCAGAAGAATAATAATACTTTGCACAGCTACTGTGCCTCAAATTGCTTACATTTGGCATTCACTTGAATTGAATTTAGTCACTCAGTTGCATAAATAGAAACTTGGAGGTGCTGCCTGCTAGCAGTGTACATGGAGCAGTACCTCAGCAATGAACTAGCTTTTTGGCAGTCTTACAAGAAAAGATGTGCAAGTCTTTAGTGGAATATTTTGATAAGTCATTGGTTCTTATAAAATAATAATTATGGCGATAATTATAACTGTAGTTGGCTCTGACTGAACTGCTAACTGAGTAGGGGGTGGCGGGAGGAAGGTTATGAAATATTCTTGTAAAACCATCTGAATCCGGCTCTTTTAGCTCAGTGCACAAAGATGAGGATGTTTTGTCTGTATTTCTGGCATGTCATGTGCCAGTACATGGCAGCGCCCATGTGCTGCACAGCTCCCTGTAGGAGGGAGCTGGAGAGTCCCACACAGTTTGCCTTACAGGCATCATCCCTGTGTTCATGTTTCTAATAACAGAGATATGATCAAAATAGCTGATAGTATTTTACAGCAGTACAGTGGTAAAATGATGTAATAAGCTCATGGCTGTCTGGCTTTCTGTAGGTAGCACTGTGACATTTGCTGTATCTGCGACTTCATAGAAAGATTATGTCATCTTGTTCCCAAAAGCCCAGGCCCTGATAATATTGAAACCAAAGGAAAGTTTCCACTAGCAGGTAGCACTCTAGCTACAATGACACTTTCCTGAGCCTTTCTAATCTAATTTGGTATTAAACACTTACACTAGCCAGGCTACAACTGCATGACCTCCTGTGCTAAATGACTGCAAGTGATTAATGACCATTTATTAGAAAAAAATGGTTTCAAACCTGCTCATTTTCCAGTGTAAACAGTGATTTCCCCTCCTTACCCCCAAGCCCTAGTTATAAAATATGGTATTTTTTGGTTTGGCTTCTTTTGAAGTTGATTTTTCTTACCCCTGGATATCTAAGAAAAGCAAACAGCACTGGCCATTGCCTGCCCTCCTTGTGTGAAGCAGCAGTGGGCATCTGGAGTGTGAGTTTTGGGATGCTTGCTCCCCTTGCTTAGGGCTTCAGCAAAATGCCTCATGAAATGGGCAGAAGGAGAGTTCAGGTTTTAAATTGCAAGACAAATTTCTGTGTGTGGAAGAACAGAAATCTAGAGGTCAGCTGTAAAGCTCTGTGGGACCTCTGGGAGCACAAGCAGTTTAAAAAAAGAATAAATCTAAACGCATTTATCACACTTTCGGAGCACAGGAATTTTCCAGAAGTGAATCTCATAACGAGTGCTCATCTTGAGAGGTAGTTGACGCAGAGAAAGAACAAGGTTTATTTGACATTTTGGGTAGGTTCACATAGCATGGGACTTTGGTTCTGCAGTTGCTGTGGGATCCACGGGTTTACGCGCATATTCCACACTGTAGAACTTGACCCAAAGTATTTTATGTGAATGTTAGGTTATAGGGTTTGTTTGCCTTTATACAGCCAAATATATATGTAAAAAGTGCTTTACTAGAGTTGAGACAATTTTGACACAGTTACTTAAGGCAGTTTGGTTTTTGTCCATTTTAGTACCATCAACAGTCTGTCAGACTGAACAACGATCTCATGCTGTCAGAATGTTATCAATAGGATATTTCATTCTGTAGTTTAAGTTCTTCAGCGGATTTTCACTTTCTAGTTGCACTGATGTAAATTTGCAGTAATTCTCTTATCGAGGACCCATGAATGAATGCAATTGCAGAGGAGAATAAGAGTTTTGCAGGTCAAATGGTTCTTCAAGGACTCCATATTTGGACAATGTGGACATCTCAACAACCGATGGAGCATTTTGCTGCTTTTGAAGTGTCACTGTAATTTTGTAATGAGTGTTCAACAGTCACGTACTTGGTATGCTCTAGATGCTTTCTGTTTGTGGAGTGTGCATCACCTGGAAGGCATAAGTGAAAGGAAGCCCTTGAATTTCATACTGTCCTGGATTTAACTTTTGGGTTGTGTTTCCAATTTAGTTACCAGACCTAGCCAGGCTTTGATCTGAAGTCTGCCACCTAAGCAAACCTCTTCAGTGCTTTGAAGCCTTTGGTAGTCAATGAGCAAGGTGCTGTTTGTTTTGCTTGTTAGTAAATGTTTGTATTTTGTTGTTAGTTTTAACATAGTCTTGTGTATTAACTTCTTCCTCCTTCTTGAACAATTTGCTCCTGTTTCTGGAGGTTTTCTCAGTGGTTGCAGAGGCTGGTTCAAGCTCTAGTTTGAAGTCGCTGGTAGTTATGACATTGACTTCAGTAGCTCAGATGGGACTGTGGTGGTAGCACAGTTGCTTAGGAGGTGGATTAATGTAACTGGAGAGGAAAGTACTTCAGGTCTCTATCAGACACTTGGTAAATAGTAACTCTGTTACGGAACACTGTTTCTGCTTTTGAATAAATTGGTGTGGTTTTGTTTTCCTGGCTTGCTGTCATTGGTAAGCTGTTTTCTTCCTAACTTGTAGCTGTCCACTTTGAAAGACTGTTTCCTGTTTGTTTAAAATAAACATTTCTGCAGCATTCGCCTCTTTTACACTGCCTGCAGACAGGAAAAGGTATCTTCAAATGTTTAAATTGGTTGCTATGGTTAGGATGGTACTTTCATAGCAACATAGAGATGCTACAGGAGTTTGAATCATCTCTTTAGTAGAGAGTTGGTGATTTGGTGGTTTTTGGGTTTCCCCCCCTCTGTTTATTAGGGCAAAATGTATTTAGGGCTTGATTTTGCAATTCTTATGCAAACAGAGGCATGCATGCTTGCATACCTGTATTCCATAGTGGTCAAATATTTCTCTGTTTCAGTGCCAATTAATACAAGTGAGAGTTGCCTATTTGGGTGATTTGGTCAGGATTTTCCAGACTGATTGTTGCTTTGAAATATTTTGCTTTGCAGTATCCAGTTTAAATGTGCCTAGGACTTGGCAAGTCAACACTTCATCAAGTTTGTGCTCTTTTAGCAGGCAGTCAATTTTTTAAAATCTTCATATTTAGTGTTAATTCAGACTTGGATCGTTATCCTGTATAAGCATGATGTGTGAGAGATCATTGTACAGGACTAATTTTGAGACACCTTTGTCAACTAAATTTCACCCTTTTCAGTGTACTGATGTTTGCTATAGGATGAAGACATAGGTGTGCAAGAACTTGAGTAATACAGTACACTGAGAATAGCCTGTAGTTCTTCAGAACCACCGAGTCTCTTCACTAGGAGCTGGAGTGGAGACTCGGATGTCAGATGAGGCAAGTCTTATGAGAATGATTATGTTAAGGTTTTTTATGTAGCGTTTGTATATTCATCTAACGTGTTAAACTGAAAAGGGTCTTAAAATAAAGGTTGTTCTGTTGTCCTAAAGTGTTCTATGATATTTAAAGAAACTAAACAACCAAGTATTTGATAGCAGCAGTTCTTTAAGTGGGTTTTATAAATATTGGTTCTGTAAGACCCCAAACTGCTATATATCTGGTGTGAATATTTCTGTTAAGTAGTAATTTAAAATCAAAATAATATACAAAGTTCTTTTAACTTTTCATTCCTGTTCTGTATTCTGAAAGGAGATTACCTGTGACAGGAAAGATTGATGGGGCTGGGCAGGTACAACTTGTGTTCCTGCATGTTTCTGTTGGCAGTGGTAGATTTATTTAACAATCACTGTCCATTTTCAGTGATTTTAGGAGTGCTGAAACTTATAATTCAGGATTCTTTTTTTTTTTTAAAGGCCCTTAGTGTTCTGCTGGTCCTATTGGGTCTCTTTCTAAGTTGTGCAATGTTAATGGTTTCATCCTGTGCTGAATTACTAAAGATGCTCATGCAGGAGGGTTGCACTCTTGAGTTTCGCATTATGCTTGAGGCATGGAAATATTATGTTGATGGAAGGTGTGTTAAATTAATCTATATTGTGTTATGCACACTGCTGATACTCTCAGTCAGCTTTTAAGAGGTCATATGCTTCAATAAGTGCTTACTGGTGGACTCTTTTAGGCCAGCTTTGAAAGGAATGGATGGTATTTCAGAGTGGGTTTAAAATGCCTGCTTTGTATTCAAGTGGATTACCTGTGTTAGAATTTAATTTAAATGTATTGATCCCTACTTAAGGATATATAACAATTACCTGTATGGGGTGGTCCGCCTGGGGATCAGCCAGGGTTCGGTTAAACTGTAAACATTTATGTTGAAGGACTGTGTTGTATTCTAATCAGCTTGTACAGTGTGTCAGCTTTAATGGTTGTTTAACGGTGTTTTTAATGGTTGGACTTGATGATCTTAAGGGTTTTTTCCAACCTAAATGATTCTGTGATTCAATGAGTCTAACTTTGATGAAAAATAAAACGTTAGGGTCTAGAAGAAAGTTGCTGTGTCTAAGGCTGTGTGGCAGCAACATGGTGTAGATTCAACTCCCAGCTTTACAGGAGTGTGGCCTTCTTGTGGAGGAGGAAAGTAGGGGCTGGCTGTCTCTGCTTCCCGTTAGTCAAAGCGAATGACTTGGTCACTGGATAGTGGACCTGGTTTGTGTGTGTTGCTTCCTGGTAGACTACAAACATGTGTATTGAAGTTGCACTAAGAGGCCACATTTGCCAAACATACTTGTCTGATTATTTTTTTTTTTTTTTTTTTTTTTTGGGGGGAGGGTGCGGGGGAGGGTGACTGTCCTGGATAGGCCAGTTAACCAGAGGAGTTTGGGGGTTTAAAGGGCATTCATAACCTGACAAGTGGGGGAATATGGAAGGGAAGGTGTATTTGAAGAAAAGCTCAAGATGGTTTTTTTTGCCACAATTTCTGTTGCAGGTTACCATGACTAAGGAGACTGCATAGATGTATTTTGCTGTGACAAATTCTTATTCCAATATCAAATTACAATTTCCAATGCAAAGAGTGGCTGTTTTATACAGCTTCTGTGTGTTAGGCATGTGCCCACTGTAACCCCAGGTCTCCCAGAAGCAGGCAAATTCTTATCTTTGTTTCCGTTTCAGTGTCTTGAATTTGACCCAAAAATAAAAATGACTGTTGACAAAACAGTTGCCAGCCCTTAACCTACCCAGGTGGGCTGTTCTAGCATCTTTCCTGCTACAAGAGAAGAGACCCTCCTACTTCAGCTGTCTCATAGACTCTGGTTTGGTGGGATGGATGGTCCAGGTGTGGACAGTGATGGTAATCACTTGCCATTTAGATTTTGTTACTAGTGCTATAGGCTGGGGTTGTGCCTAGCTTGCCCCACAGCATCTGTTTCTGTTTCAGAGCAGTTGGTGGGAGGGAAACCATTTTATCTTCTTTCTGCTATGTCTGTAATCAGGATAATTTTTCCCTGAGTTGCACACATCTGTGGCCTAAAACCTGTGCTCAGCCTGGAGGTAGTCAATGGAAGGCAACAATTCCCACAGCCTGGCATTCACTTGCCATTAGTGGAAGGAAGCTTGTGCTGCTTCACTGGTGTGCATTTTATTTTTAAGGATTCAACACTGACATTTATGAAGTCCTTTGGTTTGCACGTATCAACATAAATATGAGTATCTTCTGAACATACCTAATGTATTGCAAGCCTAATATTTCTTGTAGGGTTACCAATCTCCTTAAGTAGCCCTTTTGTGTGTATGAAGGGGAAAAAAAAAAACCAAACCCAAAAGCCTTTGGCCATTCCAGCTGCTGAGTTGTGAGCACTAAGTCCTTGAGAAGAAGCTTTTCTATTATCCCTAATGCTCTAAAGCTAGCTGAATAAACAAAATGAACACAGATGTTTCCTCGCTGGTGATACAGTTCATAAGACTATACCACTAAAGGCATTACACAGCTGCAACTTCTGTGTGCACAAATCTGTTGACCAAACAGTTCAGTCTTACTCAAGAAAACTTCCTGCAAAGTTGAACAGACTTGCTGAGTAATACTTTTTGTGTTAGCAGTTTATTAACCACTTAATGAATTACCCAGATGTGTTGAAATTAGCCAAAAAGCTTTTTTCTTACCACATGGAAATGCTGCAAGGATACTGTGATGTGCTGCTGAGGTTGTGCCCTGTTCCTGGAAGAATTGGCCGAACTGTGTGAACAGGCATTTGCCTGCAGTTCTGGGAAGCAGCTATTTGGGTCACACGTGAGTGAAAACAGAATCAAAATCAGTGCTGTACAGAAACCCTTTACAGGTGTTTTAATTCTGGCTTACTCCTTTATTCCCACATCAGGCTGAGCTTGCTGTTGCTGCTGTTTCTGTTAGCCCAAGGCAGTGACACATGGAAGTATTCAGCTGTGTGTTCAATTACTGCATTGTGGCATGGCTCTCCCCAGGGCCCACATATGTGACCGATTGTGTGAGACTGTCTAGCACTTTGCAGGAGTAGTATCAGAAATACTGTCTTGAACTTCAGCCACCCCTCATCCCACACGTCTGATCCACCTGCAGGACATCTCATTGCTGGCACAGAAATGAACTTTCTGTTTGGATTCTCCCTCAGTGCACCATGGAAACTTGGTTTCATGTCCGTGGCTGTGGTCCTTCTCTGCTGGCACCTTTTTGCTTTCTAATGATCAGATTTTCCTGCTCTCCCTTTCATTTTTTATTCTCACTGGTGTGCATCTCTACTTCTGTTCCTCTCTCCCTTTTTGGAACAAAGAACATTTCTTGTTTCTAAGCGTTTGAGTAACACAGTTTTGTTCCCTTTTTGCAGAGATAGACCAACTTTGATCAATAGCGAAAGCAAATGGTTGTAGAAATTCACATTGCGCACTTGCGTACTTTGTAGAGTGTCTTTCTAGCTGATACTTAGCATATTGCCTCTGAAAGCACGTTTCTGGCACGTAGCTTTTATTTGTGCAGTCAGAGACCTTGGCAAATGCTTCATGTTTGATATGAACCCACAGTCCTTTTAGATACTGAATAATATAAATAAGGACTTATCAACATGGGAAAGTGGTGGCAAAATAGAGAAGGTGTGAGTTTAAACTTTGGCAGCTTATGTGATACTGAGTCCTCATGTGGTCACTCTGGTTCCACATGTAGGGTGCTGTTCTGTGGGTTTGCTTGATCCACTCCCAAAGCCATGGTTGAAAGCCACCACATAGGAAGCAGGTGAGGATTAGTTATTCTGACCTATTGACCCAAGTCCTGAATATATATGACTTGTTCCAAAATACCAATATTTTTGATCATTTATTGTTTATATAAATAAAGCAAAGAACAAGTAAAAGAAATGTTTATCTTCAAAGAAGTTGCTATTATTAAGCATGTTCTTCCAGAGTAATTTTAAACTAGTATTTACAATAAGTTCTGTTATGCATGAGAGAAACTTTGTGGTTTTTACTCTAAATCGAAGTAAAAAAAAAAAAAAGTCTTTTTCTATCTCCATCTAATGTGTTACTGTAGTTTCCTCTTTGGATGACAGCTGGAGGGGTCAGAGTACTGGGACACACTTCATGGTTTATGTTGTGTTAACATGGGGTTATTTTGCTAGCTGCATCTGTAATGCAGCCTTTGCTTACTTTGGCTGATTTGTAATGTCTGACTCCTCATTTGCATCCCATTTTGCATTGATGGCATTTTTGCGCCATGGCTGACACTTATTTCTGTGTAGAAAGTCAGTGCAAGTCCCGTGCCAAGCTTATTCAAAGGTCCTCAGCAAACCAAGTTATGGGGTAAAGGCAGAGCAAATAGCACAAAGGAATTTGTCATGGCTTTCCACTCCAAGGTGAGTTTTTATCCTAAAGTAGAAAGTGTATTGGAAAGTCTGCTCTAAAGTCACTGCAAGCATAAGTGAAAATGTGAATAATGGGGGGCACATCTTTTTCAGTCAGTTAGAAAAAGTAGGTTTGATAATAACAGTGGCTGGAGGAAAATGTGTTGAAGTGGCTGTCTCTGAAGTCTTGGGGTCCTAACTAATGTGCTTTAGGAAATAGCTGCTGAGTTCATGTTCTTTTACCTAATCTAAAGGCCAGCTGAGAAGTGATGAGCACGCTTCTGAGGCTGTGAAAAGTCCAAAGTGAACTCTCTGAAGAAGCAGGATAAAACAGTTGGACTTCATGATCTTAAAGGTCTTTTCCAACCTAAACAATTCTATGATTCTATGGAAACACATGCTTTTTTATTTTTTTTTCCATTATCCTGGAAATTGCTTCTTTCACATGTGTATGTTCTTTATGTTACCAGGTGTTTTATGAGAAGCATCTTTCTGTGTTGCTTTTCAATACTAGTAATAGGAAAAGGCTGGTAGTCACTCATATGGATGATAAAAGAGCCAATGGAAACAGGGGATAGCACATTTCTTAACATATTGTAAACAGTGTCGTAAAATAAATTTGAGCTTTGGGTGGGTGTGTGTCTTCTCAAAGAGCACTGTGGTTTGTGCCCTACAAGGGTGGCGTAATATAGTATGGTATAATGGGAAAGTTCCGAATGGTATTTGAATAGCATATACATTATTAACAGTAAAAGCAATTAAATGTGGAAGCAATTTCTTAGGAAGATGGTGAATTTTCTCATGTTGAAGTCTCTTAAATGAAGACTAGAGGCTCTAGGGTAACTAGTAGTTGCTTCAGGTATCACAGGGTAATGTTCTGTGGCCATGCTGGCCTTAGCGGGACGTGTCTGTGCACGTGGCGCGTTGGAAGGTCAAAGGGGAGACAGAGGTAGGGGAATCCAGGCTTTAGGTGAAATCCTGTCCTTGGATACAACTGTGTGTGATTCATCCATGTTGCTGTGCAGGAGCTTTAGCTGGTGCTAATGTTTCTATTAGCTAGGCTAAATGACACCGTGCTACTTGGTATTTCTAATTTCTGCCTTTTCGAAATCACTTAAACTAAAATGAAAATTTCCACTGTCCTTTAACATGTAGTGTCCAGTGTGAATTCTGAACTCCTCTGCAGCTGGTAGAAAAATTCCCAATTACTTGGGGGAGTTAAGATTTCACCTTAAGGTTTGTTTCCTCCAGCTTTTGTCCTTTCAGCTATAAACTCCTGGCACGGCTGTAAGACCTGAAATACTTAGCGGTGACTGGTAGTGACTGACTGCAGTCAGAGTCACCTGGAGCACTTCACCAATTTGACATTTGTTTTCTAAGCTCAGGTTGGTGTTTCCTTTAACATTTCTTACTCAAAGTCAAGTTCAGTTTTGATTCACATTGCCAAAGAGGCATTACAAATTCTGCCCTTATGTAAAGCAGTGTGCCATGACGTGACATTTATATGATGGCAGATGCATGGACATCCTGAACTAATGTTTAGGGTTCTTTTGCCAAGGCAAAGCACTTATGGATTTTTCTTCCTTCTTATGAAATGCACTTGTCCCAAATATGACATAAACAAATACATCTAAAATAACTGTTTTTTCCCTATGCCCCATTTATCAACAAACCAGCCAGCCTTAGCCAAGTATGCACGTATACATAGATGCATATACATACATGTATATGTGCTTATATGCACACATTGTCCATAGCCTGTTCAAAAGCCTGGGGGAGGAGATTTCTTGCAGTGTGAAAGTCAGAGATCAAAGGGTTAATGCTCTCCCTGAAAGACAGTAGGGTGTCAGCCCATCCCAGTTACTGTATGAAAAGGTTGATGCCAGACTTTCATGCCACATGAAGCAGCTTTAGACTCCCAGTGAATATTGTGTTTTGTTGCACAGAGGAGGACAAGGACACTACATCTGTGGAGGGAGTACCTTGAGGAAAAAACTTCAACAGATAACAAGGTGAAATTTGTATTCATAGAGGGCTCAGGTATTCGGAGAGTACAGGTTGTGTGCACAGTCGTGCTGCTGTGACAAACTAGCTTTTTGATTCTTAACAAAATTGTTGCTATTAGTCTTTTGCAGCACATCCAAAAGCTTTTGTCACATTTGATTTCAAGGTTAAAGCTGTGCAAAGCCTTCAGAATTTTTTTTAAAGGAACGTAAATTTTTCTGGTCTTTTAGATGAGCTGTTCTATCTGCGTGCCTGCTACTTTTTTTTTCTTGTTGTTGTAACTTTTCTTTTTGATGATTGTAACAAACTGCCAACTAAATTTTGTTTCGTTTTTGTAACATGACAAAGTACATCCTTGGCACAAATTCTATATAGCTGGAACAGAATGAAAAATAAAAGAAATATTTGGAAAGTAGCCTGTCTTTATTTAAAACAAATTTTGATAATCTGGTGACCTTTTTAACAGCATAGAAGTTCCTTATTTGCAGTCTCCTTGGCTATTGAGCTTGTCAGTGGGATCCTACCCACCTCTTGCCAATTTCTGTATATTTTTTTTTTCCCCTCCAGTGTTTATGTATGTGTCATCAAGAGTTTGGAGCATAAACAATTCAGTTTCTGCAAAGGAAAATGAAGTCTTGCTAATCTGCTATGAGTAATCAGCAAAAGAGATGATAAAGAGGTGAAGAACTGTATGTCTGCAGTGTAGAAATGAGCAATTCCATTCCAGAGCCATTGACAGGACACTGGTAGAGAAAGTAAGTTGCCAGGAAGTGAGGAGCAGCATCCTGCCATGATTAGGCATTGCCTGAAAGATTACAAATAAATATTGAAAATGTTGAGGGTTTTCTCTGAGGTCCAAAAACCTGGAATAAGTTTGGTAGCGCTACTGAGAGAGGGTCTGCGAGCACTTTGGTCCTTGTAACAACTACTCTAGCCTCATGTGCATGAGTCCACTCCAGAGAAACAGTTTTAAATGTCTTACCATTAAAAATGTATAACTCGCTGCTGTGTGGCCTGCTCCCCACCTGGGCAGCTGTGCATCCATCACCTTCCTTCTGGGAGACGAAGTGGGCCGCAGAAGTATGGGAGAGGGAGGGTTACTGTGGGCAAGCAGGGAGGCTGGGGGGAAGTGCAGGGTGGAAAGGACATAGTCTATCTGTTGTAGTGAGTCTCGTAGTTTTATTCATATAAGCTCCTGAAAAACCTGTGGATAGTCTGACTTTAATTTGTAGGGACTCAAGGGGAGGCTCTTGCTTCTTTCTTGCTCTCTCTGAGTCTTGGACCTTGAGTCCCTGTCCCCTGCCAGCCATGTTGCCTAGCCCACACCCAGAACCAGTGGGTTGCCAGCATGCTGTCTCCTGATCCGGTTGTTGGACGTGAGGGATTGCTAGTTCTCTGCTTAAAATCCAGAACAGGTTTGACTTTCAGTTTATGCTTTGTGTTCTTGCACAGCAAAACCCCAGAAGGCCAAACAGAAGAAGTCTCATTCCTTCTTGTTGGGGCTACTTCTAACCTCTTCTTTGAAGGTGTCTAAATGGTGGTGTTCCTTTATTCCTAAAGAGCGATTCTGCTAATACAGACCAGCAATTCTGCGCATTACCAAGATGACAACTTTTTTTTAAAAAGCTGTATTAAAAAACTCTCTGTCAAAGAAATAACTGATCTTCCTTTCTTGGCTTTTTTTCTCCACTTTTGAGAGATCTCAAGAAGTGTTTTCCCTGTACTTATGGATTGCTTCTCAGCACCAGACAGGCCGTGTCATCACGAAGAAGAGATTGAGTATCCTCCTTGTAAGGAGTGCTTGGAACATGTTACAATTGAGGACACGTGGTACATGGCAGAACTTAATAACCTCAGCTGAGGTAATGACTAATCAGAAGTACCACCTTGGATGTAGCGATGTGACACCAGTTAAAACTACACAGGAACTGATGGACAAAGTAACTCTTATTTGTTTATTTTTTATGTGCTTGTATTTGCTTGTTGGCATCTTTCTAGCTTGAAAAAACTGAAAGGGCAGATATGATAGCAAAACGTAACATACAGTAGCCTCAGAGCTTTCTCTTAAAAAGTAAAATGTGCTTGCAGTTAGACAAGCGCGTTATTTCATGCCCCAAATTAAGTCCTGTTGTAAACTTGGAGAAATACAAGATGACATAGCAAGTGAAGTGCTAACCTTGCTAGTTTATCATTGTCATTTGGCAGTTTTTCAGAAACTACCACTGTATACATTATTTATTCACTACTTTAATAGTTCTTGCTGCCAGCTTACAGTCGGTAGTATCTTCTATAGTGTTTTAAACCATATTTAAAATGTTGTATCTTAGGCTAAGAATATATACTGAATCAATAACTATTCATGATAAAGCAGCCATAGGTGGATAAATTTTACTATGTGCAGACTCCTAGTTTTATAATTTCAAATTAATGGCCTGAATTATTTTTTGATTACTAAAGCACCGATAATTTACTAAACCTTGATTTTCTGAGTTCTAGCAATAATTTCAAATTGAAGTTATAAGTTGCAGTTTAGGCTCTCTAGTGAAGTTGTGCAATGCCTCTGCAGTAACTTTACCTTGGTTAAATTAAATGCAGAGTGATCTTTGTGCTTGATTCCTGCAGAGGAGTGAACTTTGCACTTAAGTTGTGGGGAAGACTATATACCAATGACTTCTGTTCTGTACAGTGCAGGAGTAGCTTCTCATTGTCCTGTGTCTCCTCCTGAGTTCAGAGGATGTTACGCTTTATAACTGGGAATAGGAGAAAGGATCAGACAACACTGGGAGACCTCTTGACTCTGCAGGGGTAATACTGGATGCAGGGGGACAGGCTCATAAGTTTTACTCTTGCTGACCTCTTTTTGTGGTCTTTGCTGGCCTCTGGGCCTCTGTTTCTTTCTGCATTTCGTCTTTTGTCTCTATGGATCTTGTAAGTTTTCTTTGAAGCAGGAATGTTATTTTACTATATGTTCAGCACAGAGAGGCCCCACTCACAGCAGGGGGCATTCAGGGGCTTTTGGGTTATACATCATGATTGGTCTGTATTGTAAAAAAGGCAAAGTAAACAAACCAAGAGAGGAGAGTGTATGTGCTTCTGATTTGAAGGCAGGTTTGTGCATAAATACCTGTTCAGCTTGAGGAAACCAAAGTGTGTTACAAAAGAAATGCTTAGCTGTAGCTCTCTGCAAATTTCAATTTTCCTTTTTTTTTTTTTCCCCCCCTCTGCCTCCCTGCATCTAAATTGTCCAGCAAAATGCCTCTTCCAAACCACTGTTTTGCTATTTTAACATATGTAATTGGTCCTAGGACTTTTATGAAGCTATCATCAGAGGCTAACTGCTTTCTTTTTATTTAAACTTTTTTTGGTTTTTTTGTTACTTGACTGCAAGACTCTTAGAACTTTATTGTTGTCTCCTGAAGTTGTTCTTTGTGTGTTTTACCTTTGTGCTCTTCTATCAGATTCTCTTCAGAGCTCTAGGTCGTCCTATTTGTATCCATCTTTATAGAAATATTTTACAGTATTCCATCTACTAGGAATTTTGATTCCTCTAGCACTTCTTGTCTCCCAGCAGACTGATTTACAGACATTGACTGGTACATGTTGCTGTTTGCTGCTGTCAGAAATGTAGTCATATTAGAAACTGTGCAGCATTTTGTTGCCTAACTGTAACAGTTAAACCAGACCTTGAACTGCAGGGATGGTAAACCTTTTAAAAACTGAATTTTATCTCACAGAGACCTATTACTCTGTGAGAAAATAAATTTGTAATATTTTCTGCTAAGATGTTCTTCTTTTAGCTTTCTGATTATTCATCAGCTTGTCAAAGTCTTCCTACTGCCATTTATTCTTTTGTTTTAAATATCTCGTAAGTTTTGATCAATTTGCCAAATTTTCCTAGTTTGGAAGAGAACAAGTTTCAGAGCTCTGAGACAGTTGCTACAATACCAATCCCTGAGAAATGCTGTGGTTTTGAATATTAATTCAAACAAAAATTGCTTGGGAACATTATTTTTCCGTTAAATGCTGTTACATAAAATTCTCGGGAATCTCGCATAAACGTTTAATTCCTACCAACAAAGCCCCAAGCAGGTGCTTTATCTAACTCATTTGAAGTTAAAAAAAGAATTAGTGCGCTCTTTGCAGTGAACCTGCAGGAGTTTGGAAAGTTGCTCTGTTAATGTGATTGATTTTACTTCAAGGATAAATCTTTCCTTCAACACCGAAGTGCAAAGGTTCACACGCCTGCATGGAATAACTAAGCCTGTGCGTGATTTCAGAGTCTTCAGGAGGCAAAGGAACAGAGTGTTTCCAATCAAAAAATGCCTGTTCTGTTTCTCAGGAGAGCAGGAGGCCTGGTGTGGACTCTGTCAGGGAGAAACTTCTGGTAGGCTTTATTTCAAGATTATGTCAGATGGGTTTCCATGGACAGAGGTGCACAGCTCTTCCTCCTCTGGGGACTCCTGATGCAGTGGCATGATCTGCATTTTGGCCAGTTTTTTGCAGGTACTGCTTGGGATGTGATGCTTCAGTCATCTTCTAAAATCACAATAATAAATACTTGCTTATTTATAGTGTCTCAAGTCCCTCGTCCCCACCCCCCAGCACTGTCAAAACGGAATCATTACAAAGCCCAGCAGTGCAGAAGAGCTGTGGAGAGCCCATCAGTATTCCACCCACGGGGACCTGCCTTGGACAGACCATGCTAATGGGCTCTGAATGAGCCCAACTGCCAGCCGCTGTTGGATGGTGCGGGGCTGCAAACGCTGCTACTTGTGAGTTACAGCAGTGAGTGCCTAATACCACGCTCGATCAGGGTCAGGAGGCAGCTTAACGTGACATCAATCAGCAGCAGCTACGCGGAGACAGCCGCTGAGGCAGCGTGGCGTTCTCAGAGCACGTGCTGCAGGGAAAAAAGGGCGTAAAACAGTGTCATTAAATAGGGAGCAGAAAGAACAGAAGCTTTTAAAAATAAATAAATTTGCTTTTTTCTGCCAAAATATTCTAGGCATAGCTGATGGAAAAAATAAATTAACTGGGTTTTGATAAGTATGTGGTTAGCCACTGTCTCCATCTGGATCTTTGTATTTATGGAGCATCTTAGAAGTTTTGCTAGTCTCATCCGAGGTAAGCAGGTTGAGCATCCTGTACACCTGCAGGTTTTATTTGTACTCTCCTGCACGTGTACTCTGAACGTTGCAAGCAGTTTCTGTGATAGAGTAATTAGTTGTTATGGGCTATCATTGTCTTGGGATTGATTTCTCAATTGCAGCAAGCTTGTATGGAAGGTGATGGTGCAGAGCCCCAAATTAGGAGCCCCTCTTGCTCCTTACTGTATTGGTTGGGAATACTTAATGACATTGCTTACCTGTTTAAATTCTCTATTTCGCACTATGCCTGTTTGTGTAACAGGAGCCTTCCATGCTGCTACTTAGGTAACGAAAAGATGAACACTTAAATGAGAGTAAATGATAAAGCAGGAGTTTTATTGGGTGTAGGGGAGCTGTTCTGTGCTGGAACATTGCCATTTCACCTGCCTGTTGAAAAAAGGATGGTTTTCTCATACAGTTTTTTGCTGCAAATGTAATTAATGCATGGGTGAAAGTCTTGTGCAATGGGATTGTAAATGTTATGCAGAGGATTCCCTGAAGAAGTTTATGACAAACAAAGCAGCAATATAGGTTATTGGATGTTTGTTATGTGCTTGTAGGTCTCTTTTTTAAAAAAGGAATTTTAGAGGTGTCATACAATTGCAGATTTTGAAATTCTAAGCCTTTGGATAAGGTAGCAGGGGTATCTTTAATGAAAACTACGTTGGAAACAGGACTACGTGTTTCCTAGCACTCAAAATGATTGATGGAAGGAGATGAGCAGAAAAGCAAACAGCAGAGGATTATGTTTCAGGGCAGAGCTTAAGCTTTTGGGAAGAGTAAGATTTTATTTTTGCTGAAGTGCTTGTCATAGCGATGACGTTAGTGTTCAGTACTTCGCTATGCTCCGCCAGCCCCTGCAAAACAGGTAGATGCTTAAGCACAGTTGTGAACTCATCTTTGTGTAAAAATCTTTCTCGGCTTCCTACTTTTAAACTTCCTATCTTATGTGGTTTTCTCGTATCTCTACCCCTTCCTCTATTTTCCTAATTGCTGCCTGGATGTTATCACTGTTCCTCATCCTCTAACCACTCTGTTTTTCTTTTTTCTTTCCCCCCCCCCCCCCCCCCCCCTTAAATCCCAATGAATCTGCGCCGAGGTCGACCGCTTTTTCCCCCTTAAATCCCAACAGCATGCGTGCTGTACTTTTGCCGCTGTAGCACTTCCTGTTGAGGGTTTCTGTGAGGGATTCTGCTGGGTGCTCATAGCAACCTGCGACTGAGGCACGGCCATGGCTGAGCCAGTTCCTGTTTTCTCTTAGTGCTGCATGGTGGCCACAAAATGACACTGCTGCGGAGCTTCCGAGCGCTGGCACATTTGTGGTTCTGTTGCTGGGGAAACTTGGACCAGCAGTAGCACACAAAGTTAGGAGTGTGAAGAGATAACATGTCAGGCAAGTTACTGTCATGGACCCCTGGAAAGGTGACTCTCAAAAGGCTTGCTTCTATCTTCTGTAGGGGCAGAGTTTTTTACGGGGAAGTTTCCTAATGGTTGTTGGCAAATAGAGCGAATTCTTGAAACCAGTAATTCTTGCATAAGGTAACTGCCTAAATTTTCAGAGGTAATAAAATCAGCCTTAATGTATGTCTCAGCCAGTGTCTTCTATAAGGAATTCATAAGTAGACTAGATAGTGTAGAAGATCTGACAATTTATTATTTTTTTTTTTTTTTAACAGTAATTGAGGTTGGAAAATGCTGCTTTGCTGAGAATAGCACACCTGGAGTGTGAGAAAACTCAATGTAAAAATTTAACTGGAGACCAGAAGAGGCACTACTGCATTGTCACTCTCCCAGCATTGTTGTTATCTTTCATTCTATCCCATTAGTTACAATATAGGCTGAATATATGGTACCTAGTAATAACTGTATGAGAATAATGTGTGCATTAGAATGACAGAGTAGAATTTTGGATGTCTTAAAGTGAAAAGCATAGAAAACATGTAAGAAACTTTATCTAGACTCTTTGTATAACTAAATTGAAATTTTTCACCTTCTGTTTCATATTAAGAATTAAAGTTAACTTCAAAGCATCAGACTTGGTTTGTGCTGGAAGATCCATTTTCTGTCCACGTCTGCAAACAATAGTTAAGCAGATAAATACTTCAACTCTTAACAGTAGTGTCTGGAGTTTTGTTTTATTATTTCACTGTGTGGAAAGGTGTAAGACAATGTCTGTGTTTTTACCAAATGGAAAGAATTTCATCAGGAAATGTCTCCACTCCAAATATGTTCAGGTTTTCTTTACTGCAATCAATACAGTTATTCATGGGTTTCTGCTCCTAGCTCACTCATGGCTATATTTAACACATGTCATTGTACTACACTACATCGTTTTAAGAATGCTTTTTATTGTTGTACAGATGTGTGTTGCAATGAGCCCAGTGTTGTATATAGCCAGAGTGCTGTATAAATCTGTCTCCTACTCCTGTAAACATGAGCAGGGGTGCTGTGTGTGTTGGGTTTTGCTGATGGTTGATGTCTGTTTTAAATTGCTGTAGTGGCTGAAGCTAGCTCAGCAGATCATCCTTGGTGTACGTTCAGCAGCCTCACAGCTTTGCATAAATAATCGCTCAGATGATCTGCATAGTTTGTGTAGTGCTGAGAATAATTTGCATTTGCTGATGATGAGGCCTACGGCATTATATATCCGCTCGTTGTGGTGACGTGTCCTCTGTTGACAGAACACTTTTTTTTTTTTTTTCTTCAGGAATTTTGAGTCTTCTGAAATTAAATTACTGTTTAATTTTCAGTGACTACTTTCTTGTAAAGGTCAATGGTTACACAAGCACAATTAGGAGCATCTCTGCTGTTTTTATTGACAGGAATGAACTAACATTACATATGAAAAGCAAATAGTATATATTTTTTTTTTCTTTCTCTCTCTCATCTGTTGCCTTCAGATGATTTTCTGCTGAGATGTGATGCTAGGCAGTAAAGTAATGAGATTTAAAGCAAAGACTGCTCCCAAGCTGAGCTTTGGGATTTTTGGTGTACATATGTGGAACCCAATTCTTATGGGTGCCAACTATCCACAGTTTTCAGGAACTTCGGTAAAGACTGAAGATACCTGGCACCATCCAGAGGGCATTTGGTACTTTCTACTTTGGTCCCAGTTGGATATTTGTTAACACTTTAATTTTGAAGAGTCTACGACATTTAGTCATACGGATACCATTAGTTTTGAGTGAAGTTGGCTCCTTTTGAAAATCTCAACTGTGTGTCCTTCAGTGCTAACACTGGGATCACCAGTTGCTTCTCACTTATGCCATGTTGGGATCCCCTAGTTTCTCGCATGCTTTTTTTTTTCCCCCTTAGTAGCCTGCCAGCATTATCTGCAAGAAGTTTTATTGCTCCATTCTACAAAAATGACATTTAAACTAAAAAAAAAAAAAAAAAAAAAGTGTAGTGCATGTTTATTCAAAAAATGCTGTCGTGCTTGGGATCTGGGGTCAACACCTGATTTATTTGGTTGGGATATGTGTAAGTATCATGGTGCCCTGTGTTGTGTGCTTCCTGTGGCAGGGTCAGGTATGAACATCGGCCAGCCACCCTGCGGCTGTTGTGAACTGCTCTATGGGCATGCATTAAGAATCGCCATCAGAAGCTGCAAGTGTGTTTGTGGTTTTTCAAACAGATGTCTGAGACACACATAGTTACCTCTGGAGTGAATATCAATTACAGAAAGCTGGGGCTGGTAGAAATTTGTCAGGTAGTAGTGATATAACTTGGCTGATTTCCACAGTGCTGTTCTAATAGGATGCGGCTTACTAAGGTAAAGTGCATGGGCTGGCTGAAAACCAACTTTGATTAATACAGTGAAATCTCCACCCAACTAGAGGTAGGAATTAAGTTAATTTTTCTATTACTAACTTTTATCCCCCTACAGTTATGACATAATAGGTCAATGTGGAGTTATGTTTATATTCATTTCAGGTGTCATCCCTTTAGGTTACAGCCATATTACATGATTTTGAAAAAGAAGATAAATGCAAATATTATCACAAAAGTAATTTTCATCATTTCAGTTCCTCTGTTGCAGACTACAGATTGCATCTTGAGAAGAAAATGGGGTTGCAATCTTTTTTGAAATGCTGTCACACCTGTTTTTGTGGTAAGCCTTTGAACTTTGAAAGGAAGAGAGCCCTCAGGTGAAGGAGGTACCTCTTCTTTGTCCCATGATATTTTGCTGAGGTTGGGCTGTAGTATAAATTTGAAGTATCTCATTTTTTTTCCATCAATTTGTTTTAGATTGGATTAGAGTAATACACTTCATAATAATGCTTGAAATCTGGTAAAATGACAGCTCATGATTTGATTGATTTTATTTATTTATTTATTTATTATTTTTCCTTCCTTTCCTTTCAAGAGAGTGTGTAATACCAGCAGTAGCAGCAGCAAATACTTCAGAGATTGCAAGAGCAGTAGGACTTTTCTTTGCTTCATTGCATTAAAAACTTGCAGTAAACGCTGTGGCAAAATTAAGACTCCTGCTTTTCTTTGACCTCCATACAAGCGTAATGCCTTGTACATGTGTGTGAGTATGTTGCCACATCTGATGAGGAAACTGCTGCAGAAAGGTATGCCTGAGGCCTTCCTTGCAAAGAACTGGTGCCAAATCTAGAATAAGAAATCAAGACCTCTTGACTACCTGAATCTGCTCTCATTCCGTGCTTTCTTTTCATCAAAGAAGACAAACATCTCTCCACGCTATCCACAGATAATATTGCTGTTAGCCATTGCAGGAAGACTCAGCAGTTTTGAATATTTCCCAGTTATTCATGAAGAGAATGAAAAATGTATTGGAGTTGCTGGCTGGCCGTTAAAATTGTGATGCAAGGGTGTGGCCAAGTGTTAAAGGGAACACTGTCAGCATCTGATTTTGTGTGGGTGCCTCCATCATTCATCTTAATTAAACCCAAGGTGTCTTTCATTTTCTGGGTTGCCATGCCTTGTGTCCCAGCCTGGCTGTGCTCAGTGGAGCGGGTGAGGCAGCCCTAGCCCATTGAGCTTTCCCACAGGAGACTGCTGGATGCAGCTGCCTTTAAAGAGGAGCAAACCTGTTTTATAGGAGCAACTCAATTCCTCATGTTTTAACTCTATCACCTAAACACTATTGTCTTAACCCTCCACGCTGTTTTTTTAAATAAGCAGACTAAGTCTGAAAGTGGAAGTAAGACTTTAATGCCTGAAGTGATATGGTTATTGCAATAAGGATTTCTCATTTTACTCAAATCACAACTGGCCGTGGTTTGCATAGTGGGCATAAATTAACCTCTGCAGACAGTGCTGTGTTACATCCCTGACATAAAAGGGTACATCAGGCAGAAATATTTATGTACACCCTGCAAAAATCCTAAACAAGTCCTCTCCTGCCAAGCACTCTGTGTAGGTTGGCTTAAGTTATTAATAAAATTTCTTATCCTTGTTGTTTATTGATATGTAGGCAGGCAGTTGCTATAATTTTGTGAGCTACACAATCCAAATTGTTCTTGGCCACAATTTTTAATGGCAGTGTATAAAAGTTTTTAGGGAGCATCTGCATGACCTTGAGCTGGCTTCATGGTCAAGACGGCTGTTCATCTTGTGACAAGTGGTACCACTGGCTTCCAGCTGTGGCTGTTGTTGGGAGGATATGAGTAAGAATATGTTAATTGATAGCCTATGAGTAATCAGCTTAGCCCTGTTATTTTTGTATGAAGCAGACTAAAGAGCTTTTGCATTATATATTAAAGCATAGGGGGACTTTGCTTCTTTTTAGCTGGAGATCCTTTTTAGGAGTTTTTTACTTTAAGAATGCTCCATGGTGGCATGCCTCAGACTTCTGCTCTTTCTGATATTCATAGCCGGCAGTTAAAAAGACTTGTAAATTATGTTGCATGCCTAATATCACTGTTTTCTCTTTTGCATCTGATTAATTGTTTTAAGCACCTGAGCAAGCAGGATGGCGTAACTCCTGGTATGCTGACCAGACTGGGTTTGCCCTTGGTCTCTTTGGGAGGTGCAGTGTCTTTCCTTCCCCCCACCGCACCATGTGCCTCTTGCATCAGTGCAGATTGCTTCTGCTCATGTCCATCTCCCTGCACTGCTCAGGAGCTGCTCTGGCTGCTTTGTGAATGTGGCTCTAGTCGCCTTCACTGCTCTCTTCAACTTGTTTTTGTTGCAAAGGTGAGGTTGGTTGGTTTGGTTTATGCAAGACAGTCCTGTTTCTGGGCTCATCTGCAGTTGTATGCTGGAAGTATATTTTTACTTTGTGGCTGCATGTAAGAATATAAAGTGGGGTTCAGTGAAGCAATGTGTTTTTTGTCCAAGAACAAGTGTCAGAATACGTGGCTGTGAGAGAGATCAACAGTGAGAATGAGGCAGGTTCCTGTGCTGTGGGGAGGGAAGCAGCAAAAAAGCGTGTTGCCCACTTGAATTACATTTTTCCCCAGAAAAATCTTTTTTCCCCACTGATCTTGGAAGCGATGTCCTCTAGCGAGCGTAGTGTTATCCAGATGATGGAGCTTTGTTCCTTTTGCAGCATGAACCAAGATTATGGTTGCTTTACTTTGAAATTAAATAGTACTGTCACTGAACTTTCTTTCTGCAAACAGCATATTTATTACAGGAGGTCTTGAAACTTGCACTTAAATGTTTACATTTATAAACTTTGAACTTAGCTTGCTATCTAGGCAAGATACTGTGAGATATAACTGTGCTATTTGCTGGGAATTGAGAAGGTTGGTTATGTAAATAATTAGCAGAATAAAAAGTCAAACCAACAAAACAAGTTTGTCAAATGTATTTGCTACTATGAATCCATTATCTGGATGAAATTGTAGCAGTGTCTGATATCAGCACAGAAATATTTACATATACTGTAGTGCAAAATTTTTGGTCTGGTATATGTTGAACATGTGTCTATTTCATATTGTGAACTTGAATGGGCTTGGCTGTTTGTTTCTGTGTGTCCTTTTGAAAGTACTTGGAAAACACTGTGCAGTATCTTATGGTTGCACTAAAACTGTTCATGGCCTCCTAAAAATTGAAGAGCAAATACCTTGGTTGTTTCATGAAGCATAGCCAAAAGAGAAAAGTTTTTGTCTATAGTTCTTGCAGAATACTAGCAAAGTGGTGTGTGAACATGGTGACACAGTGTGGCAGATCTTCAGCTGGTGTCTGTCTCAGCTGTATTTTGGGCACCTGAAGATTGGATCTCTGTGTAAGTGCTAATTTCAAGGGTCAGTCCCAGCTTTCTTTGCCCAACAGACGTTACTGCACAAGGCTTAGTGAAGTAATTTTTTTTCCAAGAAAAAGAAGAGCGAGGCCCTGTAACTTTCATAACTGCTTTATTTAAAACCTTGTAGTCATTATTCATTTAATTTGGCCAATACACTTTTTAATAACCCCAAGTGTTAACGTGTCACTCTGGGCTCTTGCAGATGAGTGCAGTTTGACAAGGAGCCCTCTCTATCTGCCCCTGCTTCCCTGGGACGCTGCCTGAGTGCAGTCTGCGTGTTGGCAGGCACCCTCAATGGGCTTCTTTCACCAAAGTGTAAAACTTGGCTGTAAGGCGGGTTTGGAAAGACACACTGCCTTGCTGTTGCGCAAAGAAAATTGTTGCTCCTTGGGGAAATAACAAAGTTAGAGCTCTGGTGCCAAATGTTATAGGATGCCGGCACAGCGAGTGTTTGCATTCTGAGAGATCTCTGCCTTGCCATTAACAAGGACTGACTGTGCAGGAGGAAGGCATTTGCTTTGCCTTGAAGACCTGTGCAGGAGTGAGCAGAATTGTCATTGCCTAATATTTTTTTTTTTTAGACACCATCAGCTGGCATACCTGGCTTCAAATTGGAAAGAATTAGTTTGTAATAGGTTGCTGTTAAGTGATAGAATCATCTCCCTGTTCTGTAAAAGTCTGATTTATATGGCATTGTTTTCATCCCAGGATGTACACGTGAAAGGGAAGAGCATCCTAATTGCTCCTACAACCCATGCAGTAAGAAAGTGGGTTTTGGAGAAGATAATGCTAAAAGCAAAGTTGTTGAGTAGTTAAAGTTATTTATAAGGTCTTAAGTATTTTACAGAACACCCTGTTTTGGCTGCTGAGTAGGTGATCAACTCATGTTGTTGCACGTAGAGCTTTCTGTTAAAATCGCATTTTTATTTTTTCATAAGAAATTAAGCTCTTTCTTATTACCTTAACAGTTTTTAAAGGCACTAAGGACCTGTTCTGGTGAATTCAGAGAAAGGTTTTCAAAGATGTTGTGATGCAGAATAGGAATGAAAATAACCCGGTCCATCAAAAGTTTTGAGAGAGCATTGGTTAGAAAAGCATCACAGTGTATCTCCAAGTAGAAAGGGTGTGGACACCTTGAATGCTCACTCTCTACAGAGTAATGCTCCAAAATGGAGTAAAGGATTGGAAATTCCTAATGGTAAAGAAGCATTTTGGGCTTACTGGGAGTAGTGCTGCAGCACATCAGGGTTTGAATGTATGCCTTCGAGTGTTCAGGAGGAATAATGCCTCCTTTCTTCTGCAGTGCCTTTCTCCCTCCACCTCTTGCCGAAGCACATTTCAGTGAAGTACTCATCAATTACATGTTTCAAACTGTACTTTATGGTATTTTTTTCTTATCATCAGTGATGTTTTCTCATCCTGCCTAGTTATGTGCAGATCTGTGCTGTAATTGTCAAGTAAAACTTTGAGAGTTCTATTATCAGCTCAGATAGGAACCTGTGATCAAATTACTGGTAGGTGTTAGTTGCTAGACTTGTATGTACCCAGCATTAATGGAGATCATTAACCCAGCAGATCTTACAACTGCAATGTCTGTTTTAGAAAAAGCATAGAAATTGGAGAATAGAGGTACTTTGCATTTTCCAGCAGCACCTGAGAGAACCACACATTAACTGGAACAACTTTTTTGTCTCAGTAGAATTACATCTGCTCATACTAACCTTGACCAAAATATTTTACAATGAATCAGTGTTACAAATTATAGCACAGTTTATAGACTGTAGTGTCCAGCACTCCACTCAAATGTTTTTTTGTTGTGTTTAATGACTCAGTTTGACTTTTCTATAGATCATGTTTTGCATTAGTAGATTTAGCTTCTGCATATCCCAGCCTGCAAACAAAAAGGGCTATACTTCTATATCCTAGCAGAGAATTTTCCAGGATCACGTGGGAGTGTTTTCCATTTCTTTATTCCGTTCTCTTTTTTTTTTTTTTTTGACTCTCATTACATGAATTTGCACTTTTTTGCACTTTGCTTTTGAAATCTCCCTCTTTTGCAAATGATCTGCCCACTATGGGTGACTAAACCATAAGAAAAGGACTTATCCCCCTTGTAAACCGCTGCAACATCTATTTGTTTATGAGGTGGGAGTAACTCAGTGATTTTACATGTATATACACACACCCTTTCCATCTCCAATTGTTAAATCCAACTCTGGATTTTTCATTACTTCCAGAAAACTGTGGCCAGGATTAATATGAGCCAGACCACCCTGGCTTCTGCTTCTGCTCTCACCTTAACATTGTAACTCCTTCTTTTTAGGGTTTTATATATTGCTTTTCCTCAGCTAGCAATCAAAAACTCAGAGGCTCATTTCCTTGCTTCCTTTTTTGGAAATGAGTTGTCTTTTTTAGCTGAACTTGAGGATAAGGTCCATGCATTACTATTTAAAGATCGTGCTTACCACGTGTTAAGGAAGGTCATGGAGTTTCTTAACCTTCAGTCCATTAAAACAGCTCTAAAGGGCTGTGTGTTAATTACATTTCTGCTTAGCTTAGTACAATGGTAATTCTTGCTTACTGAGAAAGCCCTGACTTCAGATAGCATGAGCTCCATTTCAGGTGCCCGGGACAGGTTTTCTCCTGGTAAATGAATTTAGAGTATGCGTTTGGTTGCTTCCAAAGACATCTGTTTAATAAAGCCAGTGACTGCTATTCTGAGGATTCTTTACAACCCCCCTGCCCCAGTCAGATCTGGTGACTTGCTCTATTTTGTCCAAATGAAAAACATACCCAACTCAGCCAGTCAGATTCTTGGCTGATCTGGCAAGAGCCAAGTGTTAGCTCATGTTAAAGTAGACTTATGGTTATTTCCCCTGAAATTTTCAGCTTCTTTTCAATCAAAATAGTAAGAATACATGAAATATTTTCTTTCAGAAAAAAAAAAGTTTTAGTAGTCTCTTCAAAACAAAAAATCTATCGCCTTAGAACTGAACACCCTTGGTTTGATTGACAGATTTTGCTGTGGAAATTTTGTATTTTAAGTTATTTGGTGGAAAAAACTTTCTTGTTATCCATGTAAAAATATAATTAGGTGTGACATAATGTTGAAAAACTGCATTATTTTTCAAATATAAGAATCTTGTCATTTATAGTTTGAGAGGTGTTTAAATACATTGCTGTTAATTAAAGGAGCTGTTACTCACGGAAGCTACCAACAGAATGAGTTGAGGTATGTTTCCTCTCAGATAAAACTGAATTTCCTATCTGCAGCCTGGCAGTCACCTGTCAGTTGCAGAACAGTTAGAATGAGAAACACTTTCCTTTGATTTTTTTTTTTTTTTTTTTTTTTCTGAAACACTTGCTTCTTGGATAATACTGCCATTAGTAATGTAATGTTCAGTAAATTATCTGCCTCTGACAAAGCAACAGTGTTTATGGTTTAGATCAGCGATGGTATCTTCAAGAGAAGAGATGTTGTATGAGTGGCAATTTTTTTTTCTTTCCTAAGCCTGGATAGTCAGTCTGCACTAATCTCCAAAAGTGCTGGGTTTGTTCCAGCAAGTAGGAAACTTTTCTTTTTGCTTGGGTAAGAACTGGCCTGCAACATCCCATTAGTATACAGTTTCCATATTGGTTTACTTTAATGTACCATGTCAGAAACTGAAGTCCATATCCTCAGTTTTATTTAGGGAGGAAAAAAAAAAGTGACAACTTTCCACCAATCCAGGCTGCCAGGAAGATGTCAGGCTTGTGTTCAGACTCCTCCCAATCAGCTTCAATTATGTTTTAAAGGCAATTAATGGTTCCCAGGACAGTAAAAAAAAAAACCAACCACTTTTTTCTCTGAGTGTCCGTCAACAGTTACGTACAGTGCTTGGACAGTGAAAATTTCGCATGATAGCTGAGATTAAATTGTTGTGCATGTAGGTGTAGAGCAGCCCCTGAGACAGGACTCATTGTAATCATAACTCACAGAGTCTTTTTGATCCTTCCTGGTAGCTCCTAGCCTTTCAAAATCAGAAATCAAACTATAGGAATAACCCCAATGATGCTGAAAGTCAGCCCAGAAAAGGGAGAAATGCTAAGGAGAAATGCTAGACACAGCATGAAGCCTACTGGGAAATTTGTACTTGCTTGCTTGTTCTGTGGAAAGTGCTCAAATACAGATGAGTGTCAGTAGAAATCTTCTTTGATGGCCTTACGTGATGCTTTCCTGCTTCCAGGAAATAAAATATAAGAGTGTGCGTTTTCCTTTGTGTTTTGCCCAGAGGGGTGGCAGTCCAGGTAGCACAGTCAGTTATTTCATCTGTTATGTGTCAGAAAGGAGGGCACGCTTGTGTGTTAGCCTCTTCTCCCATTAAAAATAATGCTCAGTCTGGAGTTTGTGGATTATCAGTTTCTGAAATTCTGTTCTCTGGGAGTTTGGGATGAACTAGCTTCATCCATCCTGCCTTTAGTTCTGATCTTGAGTTTTTCAGTGCGGCTAAGATGGGGACTCGGGATGTCGGGAGACACTCATGAAAAATATGACAATACAGCAAGAACAACTTACACAAGTTTCATTTCCACTGTAGTAATTCACTATCCCATGTATCAGCCCTGACTTGCTGGCAAAAAGTGTACAGGGCCCGTTTTTGTGGCCAAAAGGCATACTGAGTGACAGAGAAGTGATGGCTCTGTGCCTTAATGTTCAGTGATACCATCTCAGCAGATTTCTTGGCTATGAAGGAGTTCCTCTCTGAAACAATGATGTGCTGTCTGCATCCCCTCCGTCTGTGTGCTGTTATGAATGCCATGTGTTTTCTTCCACAAATTGAAAGGAAGTTGTAGTTTCACAAGGACTTACTTGCTTTTCATTCCATAAGGAAGAAGATGGAATTTGGTTTGTTTTGTTTCTTTCTTTACTGGGTCAGCAATTACATCTTAAAAAGGATACGTCTGCAGTGATTAAGATGAATTAGCCAAAATATTTATCAAGCTAATAAATCCATGAAATCCTACAATTGATGGTGAAGTGGTAACAGCAAGTTGGCCTTTCATCTCAATACCATACAGATTTTTCATTCAGAGAAGTAGAGAGTCAAATTCTTGAACATGGGTATAAGTCTACAACAATAACCTTGGGTGACCACTGTATTTGTAAAGGTATATACTTGCACAAGCAAATTTTCAAAAATGTGAAATGTTGTGGGTAGTGGAACGCTGCTGTTCACTTTCAGAGGTGATTATGGAAACCGTTAGGCTGCATGCTGCACAGTTACAATTGTATGCGCAAATGAGCGCTGTCCAGGCTCAGTAATTTACTGCTAGAGTCCTCAGCCCAAGACAGACTTACAGAGGACCTTTTTCCTATGGGATATTCTGCTTGCATTGTGTTTGTATTATTCTGCAAAGATACAGCCCTTAAAAAAGTCAGTAGGAGACCAAAGAGGAATAGGTTCAATTTAAAATAGAAATCTAAAGCCAGTTTTAAATGCTTCTGCTCCAGCAATGTCTGGCTATCTCTTGTAACATGTATGTTATGCAAAAGCTTTGCATCTTAAAGCAGGTTGCTATGCGGTTTGATTACTGTAGTTCCAGGCCGAGGACTGAGTCCTTATGCCTAAACTGAACGCCTGTTTTTGTACCAGACATGCCTCTGCTACGTGGAGGTAATACTGTGTCAAAATGCATTGATATCCTTGTGGGATGTCTTCTGCTCTCAGCATAACCTGAGAATATTGTAACTCTGATCTACTTAAGGAGCTATTATATTTATTTAGATGTGTTTAGATGAGGTTTACGGAGAGCCTGTATTAGACTATAAATTCAGCCTTTAGTCTCCCCCAAACAAGATATTATGGAGGGAAGACCTTTCAGCACTGGATCCTGAATGCAATGATAATGTACTTGTTTATATGGTTTTTCAGGCTGCATTCAGAGATGCTAAAGGTATAGACAGATTTCAAATGATGATTTAATTGTTTACAAGTGAGTGTTTTCTGCAGCATACAAAAGAGATGAACTAATCCCAAAAGGCTTTTTGATATAACTTGGAACAGATGATTTCCTGACATTGTTATATATCCTGGTTTAAGGCGATGAATAATTAGCTATTTAAGTTTAAAAAAAAAAATACCTTGAGAACTAGATGTCAGCTGAAAAGCTGTCAGTAAATTTGGAACAGCTTTGCATGTCAAGTTGATTATAGCAATGAATAAAAGGAATTACCAGGAAAATGAACCATGCACTGTGCAGTTTTTAACTTCAGTCTCTCCCCTCTCATTCTCCAGATTCCTGGGGTGCTTGTGATATTATCAAGCTGTGGAGTTCCCTTTCACAAAATCCTTTACTGTGGGCAACTCTTTCTTGCTATTTACTCCACTTCATCAATGTGCAGTCACTTGAAACTTTACATTCAAGGATTTCCCCCTCTAGACCAAAGTGCCATTAATAGCAACTTTTGTCTGACTTCCTGAAATATGGAAAGCCACTTACTGCACAGCTTAAGATCTAGGCAACTGCCTGGGACCAGGCAGCTCAGCTGAGGACAGCGGGTTCTTCTCTCCTGAATGTCCAACAAGCTGCCATGTTTATCCTCTAGTAACAGAGGTTATTTCCAGAGTGGATCGGATGGGCATATTCTCTGCCCAGTTAATAACAGAGCAGTTGCTAGGCTTGAGCTGAACAGTTTGCAGGCTTAGTGGGATGGTACTAAGTGAATTGCAATAAACAGTTTTGGAGCCTTTTTAACAGGAGCATTAAGTTGTCTTTGGGTGAACCCTTAAAACTAATCAGGGTTAAAATGGTTCATTTAAGCAGGTGGGACTGAATTAATGTTCTTTAATTATTCAGCCTGAATCGTGTGTCTGTATTGAAGTTAGGAGTTTAGATGGGCTGAATCTCCCGACACCTACATATGTGGAAGCAGTACTGACTGCAGTGCAGGAACGGAGATGCTGTGGCAGGAACTGTGAGACTCTGTATTGATGTTCTTATATGAGCAGTCCTTAACGTGGCATCTGAAGGCCAGTGCAAAATGCTGTAGGGCCATCTTGTGTCTGGATGGCATTTGCTGTTTCCCAACACAGAATACCTGTCTTGATGTGCTGAAGTGGCAGACACTGACTTTCTCCAGTCGTCATGACTGTCGTGAGCCAAAGCAGTGTTGGAAACCTGTTCCAGGAGAGGGAGGTTCCCCTGGCAGAGGCAGCTGTGCCGCTTCTGAAGAGGCGGCTTGTAGGTTGCAGATGGTCTGACAGCAGTGATGCACAGAAGAAAGGGGGGGGGAGGAGGGGAGGAAAAGAAGGAAAACCTGGAAATTAAGGATGGGGATGAGAGGTTCCTTGCTGACTGCATCCCCATTCAGACAGTGAGCAGCAGCGAAGTTGCTTTCCACTGGGTAAGTATTACTGCAACCCTTTATTCTGATTGCCCATTTCTTGCCATACCATTTAAATGTGTAATGTGGAGCGAGGCTTGTTCAAGAACGTTTTAAAATCATTGGAATTGGGTGTTAATAAAACACATGCCCCATTTTAGCACAGCCATGTTGGCTTCAGCAGGTCAGTTGATCACGTGGGCATGTTTTACATATGTTGAAAATAAATGATCATTTTGGGCTGCAGTAATTTTCACACTGATGCAGCATAAATACAGTAGCAGTGTATACCAGTATAGTGATATCAGTGTGGTGTATACTAGTATAGGGATACAAAACCAAACTCCTACAGTGTATTACTAAGTACTTGGCTGTTTATGAGGGACTTAATGGCATCACATTAATGGATTGGTGGCTAAATGAAGGATTGACTAAGCTAATCTCTGTGAGAATCCTCTTTAATGAGTTAATGAGGTGTTCTTATGGGCTCCCTGCACACACACATGCTAATGAGAGTTTTTCCAACTTACCAAGTGATGAAACTTGGATCTGCATCCAGGCTGATAATAAAAATGATGGATAGGTTCTGTTATTTGGGAAAAATGTGCTTTAGTTCTGGCATGAAAACTGCAGAAGGGAGCCAAAACTGCTGTTTTACCTGCATATTCTTTATCTTTTCCTGTAGCATATTGATTAAACTCAAAGCGTGGTGCTAAGCCCTCAGTACTAAGTCTGAAAATGAACAGCTGTATTTAAAAAATTATTTATCTATTTCATCCTTTAAGGATCAGAGTTTCCAAATTCTATGTTCAAAAATTTCCCAGGAACAGCCAACTTTTGGGTTTTTTGTTGTGGATTTTGGTTGGTTGGGTTTTCTTGCATGGTTTTTTTTCTTTCTCTCTTCTCTTAAAGATTGGAATATAGTTAAGTTTATGCAGAGGAAGTGTCTGGTCCTAAATTGATTTATCAGGGATATTATTCCATAAACCCACAATTTTTTTAAACTATACTAGGGAAATGGGGAAAACAAATCTTGGTGGGATTTAGGGGTTTGTGTTATTTGTAGTGGTGGAATTGTTTTCTGGCTGTGCCTGGAACGGGTGGTCTCAGAGTGGACTCCTGCACACCTGACATCTGCCAAGGGCTGAATTTCTGCGACACATCTCACTTGACTCTCAGGAAACAGAGAAAGTTACGTTTGTTTACAGGGTGACCAGTGGTGGGGGAGGAGCTGTACTGTGCGTGGGTCTGCATGAGAGGGGCAAGGGGGATGGATGACAAGTGGCTGTGGCTGGAGCGGGTCTGATCTGCCTGCCAGGGATCTGGTGTCAGTATCCTGATGCTGGACGTGTCCTCTTCACCTGATGGCAGGCTCGTGTCCATCAGACAAAATCTAGCTTTAATGCAATCTTCCGATTTCATTAACGTGCTCTTTAATCCTTGTTCCAGGTCATTAATGAATTTGTTCAATATGACCTCCCCTCAGCTCAATACAGTGCCATTTATCAGTATCATTTGTTTACAGTCCTGCAGCCAGTTCTCAATTCCAGTGCTTTGCACTGCTCCATCCCAAGTCTTTTTGAATTAATTTTTCAATTGGGATTTTGTGAGACACAGTATCAGATGCTGTCCTAAAATCCAAAAAAATATGACCTCTTCTGTGTTCCTTTAATCTACTCTGTCTCTAACTCTATCAAAGAACAAATAAAGCAATTAAATTTGTCTGGCAGGCTTTATACTGTATAAAGCTATACAGGCTGCTTCTCATTCTATTACCCTCAAGATCTGTAGCTGGATTTTCTTAACGAAGCTGACTTCCTATTGTCTTTTTTTTTTTTTCTGTTTTCTTTTCTCTTTCCCTCCTAAAAGACCTAGGGCTGTGTTTCCAGCCAATTGCTGTCCTCAGTTTATTCTTTAGAAATATCCTGAGCATGAGAATAGCAGGATGGAAACGCTCAGGGCACGACCCAGGCTCTGTGCCAGGCTGTGCCCCTCTCTGGAGGGGCCTAGAGTGCCTGCGGAAGGGTGCAAGATGACAGGGTGCAAGATGGTGAAGAGCTAAACCTGGTGCTCACAGCGTGAAATGACTCCATGGCGTGTGGCTGTCACTAAATAGCCGTGCTTTACTCTGCTTTGAGACCAGGCATTGCGTGGGTGTCTTTTTCTCTGTGCAGTGCAAAATCTGGTGAAAATGTGCTTGCTTTCTGTTGTTGTTGTTGTTGTTGGGGTTATGCAGACACCACTTAAGCTGGCCTACCACCGTTATCTCTTCCTTTTCCAAGTGCTTTGATACTGATTTCCAGCTTGATTACCTATAATAGCTACAGGTGAAATGTGCAGCTCTTCTGCTGACTGGCTGGCTTCTATTCACACCATAGCAGTGCCTGACTCAGCTCTGAAGCTTGTCATGCCCGAAGTCTGTCCTCTTCAGCTGTTCATTTAAGTTTTGAATGTGTTCCTTAGTGCAAGCTTTAATTTTCTTCTGGTAACTTCTTTGTTTGGAAACTTTAAATAAGCCTGCTGTTTGAATTCGGTCACAGCTTTCCTGCTGATTTTCTGCACCATGTCCTGTTTCAGATAATATTCAAGCAGAGTGGTTTGGGATTGTTCTTGCAAGAGATGATGACTGGAGTGGTTGTCAGCCAGGACAGTTCTTTTTTTCTTTAAATGCTATGCTTATACACTGAACTGAATTAGTGTCTCCCTCCATGTGCTTTTTTTATGGAGCTTTTTATAACATTTGGTTACTCTATAAATACAGACTCCTCGAGCTCTATTAAAGTTGTGAAAAAGTTGTATAAGGACACATATCTTTTTTCTTTTTTTTATTTTGCCTTTCCATCACTAGAACTACAAATAACCCGTATCCATGTGCCTGTGTTGTGGTTTAGCCCCAGTAGGCAGCCAAGCACCACACAGCCCCTCCCTCATCCTCCCCTCCTGGTGGGATGGGGGAGAGAATTGAAGAGCAAATGCAAGAAAACTCGTGGGTTGAGATAAGAACAGTTTATTAATTGGAAAAAAAAATTGTAATGAAAAGGAAAGCAATGAGAGAGAAAGAAACGCAACACAGGAAAAACAAGTGATGCAATGACTCGCCGCCCGCCAACCGATGCCCAGCCCGTCCCTGAGCAGCAATTGCTGTCCCCTGGCCAACTCCCCCCAGTTTCTATACTGAGCATGATGTCATATGGTATGGAATAGCCCTTGGGCCAGTAGGGGTCAGCTGTACTGGCTGTGCCCCCTCTCAGCTTCTTGTGCCCCTGGCAGAGCATGGGAAGCTGAAAAGTTCTTGGCTGGTGTAAGCACTGCTCAGCAACAACTAAACCATCAGTGTGTTATCAACATTCTTCTCATGCTAAATCCAAAACACAGCACTATGCCAGCTACTAGAAGAAAATTAACTCTATCCCAGCTGAAACCTGAGCATAATTATACTCAAAATCATACCCAGGCTGTACCTCCTGGGATACCCTCGGGTACCCTCTCGGAGGCTTCCATGGCAGTATCTGCTGGAGAAGTGGGCATGAAACTGTGTTTCACAGCAGTGATGAGCTGTGGGGCTTTCAGAGATGAGCTGGGCATGTAGGGAGAAACATCTTTTTCAGTATCATCCAGTAGACTTTGCGATCTCTAAACATATTGATCTGTTAGGTTAGTATTCCTCATAGTTTTACACATTTACATTTCATACTGAAATTTGTTTTCTGCCTGAAACAAACTGTCCAATTTGTTAAGACAACTGAACAACACAGTGAAGCCACTGATCCTGCCAGCTCTTAATAAATTGTTAAAGAAAGCAGGACAGTTGACCCTTGCTCTGAATTGGTCGGATGTATCATTCTTAAGCATGGATTTGAAAAGGTGGTGTCGGAGCAGCTATACTGTATTGAAAGTGTCAAGGCTGAAAGATAAGGCAGCCCTGAGTTAAAACACTGTCTTTCAGCTCGTACCTGTGAGACAGCATGTCTGGCTGGGGTAGCTGACATATTCAAAATGTCAAAGCAGTAGTTGGGCAGCAGCATCTCTGTGGCCAGACATATTTTATAGACATCTGGGAAAGCTTCCTACTGCTGTCTGCTTATTGCTGCAGCTGGCCCTGGCTGAGTTCAGGGGTCTGTGCTGAGCTGGTAGCGGCAGATATTTTTCAGGTGGTAAAAGACACCAAAGATAGGGACAGTACCAGCTTCATTTGTAACTGGAATTTCAGGATTTAATAGACAGCAGATTCAGTCTGTGGCTTGAGTGTTTGGTAAGATGGTATAGATTTATTCTGGGTAACGGTTTTTATCGAGGCATTTGAAAGTTCTGGGTTATTTCTGGGCACTGACTATTATTGCAGGCTAAGGAATAGTAGGTATTGCTGCAGTTCAGGTTCTATAAATGACTGTATTCTTCTGTAAACTCCTGCAGACAAGAAAACAGTTTTATCTTTGTGGAGAAGCAGGGAACCATCAGGTCTTGGATTTAACTGAGCTGCCCTTCAACTGCTGGATAAGCATGCGATTGTTCATTTGGCAGAAGACACATATGCCATGCTCAAGTCCTGGGCAGACCCTCAGCTTTTTGGCTTCGAAGGAGCTACACCAATTTACTTTACTAGCCAAGGATTAGAGCAGTTTTTATCAAAGCTATTGGCTATTAAAGAGACTGCAGTTGTTTCTGACAGTGAAATATCTAGAGTTGGTGTGCAGAGGCATCGGGCACATCAGTTTTTTGACCAGAATGTTATATTCTACCAGTTGATGTCTACCTCAGCACAGAGGGGGGTAGTCTTCACCAGACCGTATCAAGCTGGTCAAGGACTAAGTAGCTGTGAAGAAGCTGTCTCTGTTAGGTCAAGTCCTGCTGCCTTGTTTCAAGTTAAGAAAACATGGAAGTACTGCCCTTTCCTACAGCTGCCCTGTGGCTGAGTAGAAGTGGCCTGGTAGCTCTGGCCCCTTCACATTTCTGATACTGTTATTACAGGCTTAAAGAGCTGTCCTGGTGGGGCAGAGGGTGGTAAGCCTTTGCCACACTCAGTATGTGTTGATAAAGTTATTCACTAGTGTGCTATTTTTATTCTCTGTAACTTGAGTCATTTTAACCCTTCTGTAATCCAGATGGAACCCCCAATGCACTTGGAAGTGGAGTGGGGAGAAAAGCTGGAAGCATTTGGGGTCTCAATCTCAGAGTTTGCTATTTTGTTTTGAATTTTTGTATTGTAAGTTACATCTCTGCAGAGTTCATCTTCTCCATGTTTTTGCTGCATGTGCTGCTTTCCCCTTTTAGTAGGTGTCTTTCCACGGTTTGTTTCTTCCTGCCTGCAGTCCAGCCTTACTTGATCAGTATCTTCTTCTTCTAAAGGATTACAGGTGGTTTCAATATATTTATATTCTCATTCTTGTTTCTTCCTAATATTTTTCTACCTGGGACTTTCTCCTAGGTATGCTACAACTGAGGACAGTGAGAATAGCTCAAAATGTGCAGAGTAAGAATCCAAATTGTTTGTTTTGTGTACTTAAAGGTGTTGATCAAGATAGGAAATTCTGTGTCTTAAATTTTAGTGGATGTCCTGGCTTAAGCTGCCCTCCCACTCTTTGCAGTTTCTCAGCAAACTAGTTGAGGAAATGATCTTGCTAAAATATATTTTCCCCCAATGGTTTGGTTTTAGTTAGGATCAGTTCTCCAATTTGGCCACACAAACAATTCATTTGTCAAAATTAAGGCCTGGCAGAGGCCACGTGGGCTGATAGCGCTCCTGAAGAACAGGTTTGTTAAGCTGTGTACCAGTGGGGCTATTAGCAGTGAGCGCACTAATTACAACTCAGTGGTTTGGAGCAGTCTCTGCATGTTCTGGCATCCCGACAGCTTGCAGGAGCTGCAGGACCACCTACCATGTTTGGCTGGGGTTGCTCCACCTCCATTGTGGCCAGATCTTGTCATAAGCGCTAGTTGAGAGAGTAGTCCCTGGAAGGTCTCTGCATCTTCCTCATGCTGGCTTCGCTGTGGGAGTTCTCCCCGCTCCTGGGGCTTCAGTGTCTGTCAGTGCCACATGCGGGACTGAGAGCAGGGCTGAGACCTGAGCTCAAGTCTGTACCAGACATAGTGGGTGGTGGCTGCCAGGCAGTTGAGAAGCAGCTGCTGTCCTGCCCTGACACTGTGACCAGCAATGGGGCTATGCTGTCACTGGGTTACTGGGTGACATGAGTCCCTGCTGCTGGAGGAAGGAAGCCAGAAAGCGGGGCTCAGCCTGGCCCTGCTGGGTGTCCCAGGGGGTTGCTTCATGCTAACTGCATCCTTCAGTGTTTCTGCTCGTCGGAAGCTGTTGTCATTGCTTGTATGCTCCATCTCCCCTCTGCTCCCTTCTGTCTCTTCAAAGGACATGATAAGTGTCACAGACTCTTGTCATATTAAAATTTGGTTATGTGGCTTGCAGAGCAGGCAGGTTGCCTGCCACTTTTCTGCACTGTTAGTTCATGTAACGGGAAGTTGTACGTGCTTCGGGCTTGGCTTCTGCCACCGCTTGTCTAGAGCCGGCTGCACTGGCTGAAATCCTGTCTTCACTGAACATTTGTTTCCGGACCATTGCAGCTGTAGTAACTAGTGGGAAGATTGGTATATTGATAACACAGTAATTTCTTCCTGAGAGCCATTATTCATTCAAACAGTGTTAGTGGGGAGGAAAAAATGGTGCAAATGTGCTAATTTCCAGTCTTGGCATTTCAAGATCAGTCTTTCATCAAATAATTGTTCTTAATGTGTAGTAGGAAACATTCTCTATAGTCTTTTTCCTGTCTCCTAGCTGCCTTTTGGAGGAGGAAAAAAGGAGTCAAATAATAGCTTTTACACCTGTGTACTAGAGCCTCCTGGATGTTCGTTAAGATGTCCAGCAGAAATAATAAAGTAGTTATTTATGTAGCCTGTGATGGCAGGCTGATATTTTTATGGAATTGGTGTATTTGCTTGAAAGGATCCTTTGCAGACCAGTTACACTGAGGCTCTGGGTACATTAGTACAAGCAAGTCCTTCCCATCTTTTCCTGTTTATGCAAACACTTTTACGGAGCTGGTGAAGTAATGCTAAGACAAAAAAAAAAAAAAAATCCTTCTTACCTTTCCTCTCTAATCAGATGTTGGTGCAGCTTGTGATAGTGGGCAGCATGATAAAAAGCAGATCTGCAAGAGCATTTTCGGGTTTTATTTTCTTGATGTCTAAATGACATCCTGTTGTACAAGCCCTGCCCCTCAGAAAGTGCCTCAGCGCATCAGAGATGTTGCTGCTGTGACCCTTTGCCTTGCAGTATGGAGACGTGAGCTGAGTGACTTTAGGTTTGCCTGTACTGCTACCTGGCAGCTCCTGTCCAGGCTAGTCATACTGGTGCTGCCAGGAAGTCTCTCTTCCCCAAATAAGTCAGTGTGTGTGAGTGAGCTGGTGGTGTAGAGGCGGCTGTTAATGTGACTTACATCTAAGGGTTACAATTAAGGTTACTGAACACTTCCTGTAGTAAGATGCTGACTTTCATTGCAGGGACATGCCTGCACGCCTTCCATCTGCAGGGAAACTCTGTGTGTTGGTCCTAGGGCGCTGCTCTGGGGTGCTTGTGCCACCACTGTCCTTACAATGCAAGGAAGGTTACCTGGTTCATGTTCCCCCTTGCTAGGAGAGAGATGGGCAGAAATGTGGGGAAACGGCAGTCCAGGAGGTCCCTTCCAATTCTGCTTTTTTTGTTTTGTTTTTTTTGTTTCTGTGAATATACAAAGGTTTTGAGCCAAATTTGAGCATAGGATAAAAAACACAGGCTGGCAGGTTAACAAACCCCTGGGTCATAAAATGAGTCAGCAGAAGAATTGAAGCCGCAGTGCCCCAGGATAGCTGTAGCCTTCAACTGCAATTTGTAAAAACAGCAATGCCCACACAGGGAGCTGCTGTTATGTGGTCCTGCCTTGCAGGCAACAGGGCTGTTGGAGAGGACGTGTGAAATGTCACTCTTAAGTGAATGTTTTGTGTCTTTGAAACTGTGACTTCATGGGAAGAAGTATTTGGTGGTGATGCTGGCATTTGTTACTGCTACTTGTCTCCTTATCCTGTTCAAACCTGCTGTCTCTTGACATGGTGCTAGAAAAACATTTTTTGTGGCATGGGAGAGAGACGTGTCTTGTGGTCAAGGTCCCAGACAGTGACTTAGGGATTTCTCTCATATTTCCTATGTGACTTTGGAATAGTGGGTTTACTTTGTCTGTACCTCAGTTCCTCTGAATCTTCCCATCCTTTAGTTTTGTTTTTGGAGGGTTGCAACTGTGAAAACAGCTGTCTCTTTCCTGTATGTGAGCAAGACGTTAACCCTTTATGAAAAATATGGTAACCAAACCCCAGATCAGAGTTGCTGTACTCAGTGTCACCATTCAACAGTAAACAGTCTTATCCTGTTTTTATCAGTCTTAAAATGTGATAGATGTGTCATGCCACTGGTACAGCAATGTCATACTGTTTACACTCCAATTACACTACGGATTTCATTTGATCGCAAGTACCAGAGGTTAATGATTCATAGCACTTGAAAAATGGCAGTTTGAAATTTCAGATGGGATGATTGCTGACATCCCCAAGGTTTAGTTATTACAACTGTTGAGGTACTCGGTGGCAAGCTGCTGAAACCTGGTAGAGTTTAAGTGGAACATATATAGACAAAGCAAAACTTTGCTCAGAATGGTGCCGGTTGTTCTGCTGTTTGTTCCTAAGCATTTCCATGCATAGACATGGATGAGTGAAAACTTTGCTCTCTCACTCAGACCTTTCATTAGCAGCTAATAATCAATGAGAGCAGGCAGGTTGGACAAAGCAGAGAGGTTGTAACTTAAAAAAAAAAGTGCATACCATCATCCTTCCTACGTGGGCTATTCCTGTGCACGTTACTGTACATAACCATGTATCAGGCCACGCACAGGAACTAGAGATGGGATTTACCCAGATGTGGCGTATTTATTTGGCACTAGTGATGGGTAGATAATTTTAAGAACATGCCTCTTCCTGCAATAAGAGTGAAAGTCTTTCTTTTAAGTTGCTGTCATTGAGCTTGAATTTTAAAACTATTTTTTGCAGTTGGAAACTGAATTTGACTATGCTTATATGCTTCCTTCACCTCCACCCTCCTTAGCTTCCTTACTGCCTCACTTAAAGAGGAGAATTGGGATGTGTTTTCTGTGGCTGTGTTTTGGGGACCTTCAGGTCAGCTCTGAGAGCTGTGATGAGTACGGTACCTGTAACTGCATGAGTGAAGCAGAAAAGTAGAGTGGGCAGTTGGGCACCGAGTGAAAGAAGTAGCCTCTGTGCGAGGCAGAGGTGGCATCCAGGAATAAACCTGCAAAGTCTCTTCATCTTTGTTTCACAGTCAGTGGATGCTGAGAGGCAGCAACGTTGCACCGTGTGAACTGCTGTTGGGAGAAAGAAAGAAAAAAAAAAAACAAAAACCAAACCTGCACCATCTCTAGCAATTGTGCTGGTGCAAAAAGTGTGAAATGGGGAAGGAGAGATCTACCTGTTTTCTTCCAGACAAGCTTCATTTTTTCTCAGATAATTTAGAAGGAAACACAATGTCATGTGTATGAATGATGTATGTTCCTAATGATGGGGGAAACAATAATGCTGTGGTACAGGTTCCCTGCACAATGGCTACAGTACAAGTTAATACAAGTAATCATAGCCAAATGAGGAGGAGGAAAATAAACAGGAAAAACTGCAGCAACACAGTTTAACAGGCCCATACTGATGCAACCATGTTCCATATGGTGAAATAATGCCATTCAAAACCTGTTTTATATTTACAATTTTCTTTAGTCAAGAAATCTTTGAAATTAATAATTACCATAAGAAATCTGTTATGTTCAGCAAGCATTGGACTTAATTTGTCTGGCTTTTAAATAGTTTGAAGCTTTGTCTATTACAGGAATCCCCTGATCTTTCCAGGATGTTTTATACATACAGTAGCTGCTTCCTCTTACAGAAATAATGTAATTTGGAAGTGAACAGTATATGCTGAAAAAGCTTTTGTCTGCAATCAAATTGGCAGTGACTGAGAAAATCCAGATGATATCCCAAAGGGGAGTCTGTGCAGCTGGGCTGTTCTTTGTTACAGCAGTATTTTGCTCTTTCTATTTAAACACATTTTGTATTCTATCTGCCACACACACCTGCTGGTATTGTGATCTTCCTGCTATGATATAAATGTGAGTGGGACAATGTAGGACAATGTTGTGACCAAACTAGTGTTGCTTAAAGTCCAACTGCAAAATGGATGAGTTAATCCCTGCTAAGTCTATAAGAGAAAAGCTGCAAGTGCTGACATAATTTGTCTTTAGAAATGTAAAGCCATCCAAAGACAAGATTCCTCTCACCTCTTCTCTCACCATCAGATGATATTTTTTTCCCCCCTAGCTTAGCTGATGACATATTTGGATTTCACTGAGGTTTCTCAGTCTCCTTCCAATCTTGATATCATTTGGCCAGTTGTCAGATAATATCTACTATGTGTGTATAATAATGGTACTCTGGTGTTAGAACATGTTGATGAAAGATTGTATTTAAGTTAGCAGTGTGGCAGAGGTGATCATGGACTTTTTCACCTGGGCACAAGCATGCTGCCTGGCCCATGACTTACTGAGTGGAGGAAAGATGTATCTAGGGTTTCAAGGCCACTTTTCTCCTTGACATTTTTTCCTTGCATTGATAACTTGTTTCTTCATTAGTATGTTTACAGTGAATATTAAACCAAAAGCTGCTTTATAGGCATAATTAAAAGGCTATGTAGTTTCTTGGAGGAAAGACAGATTTTTTTTCATTCTGTTCTGTGGTTTAGCCAAAGTGAGAATCACAATGCCCTAAGTATCTGGGGATATTGAAACTCGAAAATAGTCTCAGGAGCCCGATAATCTGACAGACAAGAATTTACTGTACTCAACTAAAGCTGTCTAATTTTGACAGATGTGATGGATTAAAGAGAAATCATCGTTGACCTGGTTCCACTCTCTTAGGCTTTCCAATTAAACAGGGTGTTGTAGAAAGCAAGACCTTGCAGAGTAATACCTGGACCAGCAGGACTGATGTTTTAAATGTCCCTTATACTTTAAAAGATGTTCCTTTAAAGATTTTGCTTGAGCACTAATCCCAGAACACTAATAATGGAGTCTCCTGTAGGGATGTTATCTCTTTCTAACCTCTTAATTAACTGGCTAAATAGACAATTTTTGTGCTTTTGTGTTTAGAAGCTCTTTAATGAGGTTTGAATCCTCTGGCCAAGCCAAGTTAAGAGTTCAGATTTTGACACCAAGGAAGATGCCTGACTGCAGAAAATGCACGGTGCACTTGCACATATAATGTACAGAGCTGGAGAGAGACATCTTGGATGGATGAAATTTTAGCAGAAAACAAAAAAACCACAGTGTAACCACAGATGTTGGGAAGAATTATTTTGCCAAGAATGTGACCAACCCTATCATCATCAAGTTCTGACGAACTTTCTGAAAAGGTTCTATTGCCTTGAAATTACAGGAGCACCAGTCAATTGTAATCTAAGAGAGAAATATAACAGAGGATTAGACAAAAAATGCAAGGGCCTGTCTGTGGCCTTGAGTTGTTCTGTAGCTAGTCTGTCTCTAATATACTCTGGTTACTGCAACTTCCTTCACTCATCCAAATCTTGCAGAGATCCTGTAACTCCTGTGTGACAGTAGGATGTCTAGAAAAGGAGTATCTCTTAAAAAAGTACTAAAAAATCCTGTAGCCCATGTTCAAGCAGGTGTGTTTGTTCCTAGCATTGCTACTTTGGACCAATAATGGCTCAAAACACTTTCTTTTCCACTATTCCAGAGTAATGGCTGTTTCTGTCTGCTCTTTTTGTAGATTGAACCTCCTAGTCCCTACACCAGCTTGGAGACTCAGGTTAGTACCATCCCCCACACTTCTTTCTTACAAGAGATTCTCTGAAAGAGAGGGCTGATCTCCTGCTGCCCACCATATTTATGATATTTAACTGTGTTGGTGGCCCTGGAGAAGGTGCAGCTGTAACAGCAGTAGCAGTAGCTCCCAATATGACTGACTGGGCAAGAAGAGAACCGGACTCTTTACAGGAAACAGTAGGTGCAGATGGTGAGGAAGGGACCTGGTGTTCAGTTGGACAACAGCAGAAGTGACTTGTATTTGTTAGAAGAGAGGATGCAGTCTTCAAGATAGTGCAAGCATCCATTCATTTATTTTTGTATGGTCAGCTTCCTAGCTTTTGTCATGATCCCCATTGCTAGTGTGTTACTCTAAAATACTGTTGCACTGCAGATTTCCTCTTCAGACATTACAATGAATGGTAATGAATCCGTGGAGATGCCTAGCATCAGAAGGTCAAAGTGACAGAAGGGATTTTACAAAGTCACTGGTGCTTTGATTTGTGTTTTCTAACAAGGCAGCATCATTGATTTCTGTTCTCACCGATCTTTGGGAGACAGCAAAGGCAATGGTACTTGCATACTGAAGATGAGTGTTTATTCAGAACACACATTTCCAATGTCCCTTAGTGACTGCTTAAATATTTCTACCTTTGTCTTCTGCTGGCCTTTCTCTGGGGAAAGCTTTGACTGTTTTGTTATTTGTTTCAACAAGCCTACTACATCTTTTTTATGGACCTCACTGGAACCAAGCCTTTGTGAGTTGAAACTGGCAAGGAAGGATCACACAAAGATTGTTATACACAGTGGCATTATAAAGTGGCATCAAAATGGAGAGTACATAATAAAGTACTACTCTGTGCATGATGTAGAACTAGAAGGATACAGTAATAATGAAGACTTATTTTATTAGTGACTTAAAATAGTGTAAGAACATCAGTTTGCATCAGTGAATTTCATCAGAATTTCACACTCAGAGGAGAAGGATGTGAAAGGGAGCTCATCAGCTCCAGCTGGTACAGCTGCCAGCTGCAGCAGATTACTGGCTGAGGTGATGCCTTCAGCCCCAGCATACTACTTCCTTGTCCTGCCCTGCCAGCCTGCATCTTCCCTGACCTGCGTGTCATTCGCTCTTCCCTCCCATTACCTCCTTGCTAAGGCTGTCAGCAGGCAACTCCAAAAGTTGCTGCGGTTTCAAGGGGCCTTAATATTTTTGGGGTCAGGGAGGGCATAAACACGTTGTTTCATGAATAATTAAGGTAGAAATTAAGTGTATGCTTATATGTGTTCATATTTCTTTCAGTGTCACTGAAAGCCACATCCACTTCTGAATCCATTTTCTGTAGAAAGCTGCTTACTTCTGACCTTGAAATAGATGAGGAGAGCCAAACCCAACTTCTTATGGGCAATGCACTTATATCCCAAAGTGTTCTAGACTGCTGGGGGCTGCTCAAATGGAAGAGCTGAGACCAGGCAGGTATCCTGGGATGGGGAGGGAAGGGACTGTCTCTCTGTATTGGGTTTCTGTGGCAAGGTCTTGGTAGTGGGGGGGCTACAGGGGTGGCTTCTGTGAGAAGCTGCTAGAAGTATTCCCTGTGTCCGCTGCTGGCCAAGGCCAAGCCAATCAGCAACAGTGGAAGTGCCTCTGTGATAACATATTTAAGAAGGGGAAAAAAAAAAAAGTCTGCAGCTCAGTAGCTGGAGAGAGAAGAGAAGTGAGAGGATGCAAGAGAAAACAGCCCTGCAGACACCAAGGTCAGTGAAGAAGGAGGGGGAGGAGGTGCTCGAGGCGCCAGAGCAGAGATTCCCCTGCAGCCTGTGGTGAAGACCATGGTGAAGCAGGCTGTCCCCCTGCAGCCCATGGAGGTCCACGGTGGAGCAGATCTCCACCTGTAGCCCGTGGAGGACCCCATACCAGAGCGAGTGGATGCCTGAAGGGAGGAGGCTGTGATCCTGTGGGAAGCCTGCACCGTCAGGTTCCTGGCACCGGTTGTGGGGAGGGCCGGGACCCAATGCTGGAGCAGTCTGCTCCTGAGGGACTGTACCCCGTGGAAATTATTGGCCCATGCTGGAGCAGTTTGTGAAGAACTGTAGCCCATGGGAAGGACTCACGTTGGAGAAGTTTGTGGAGGACTGTCTCCTGTGAGTGGGACCCCACGCATGAGCAGGGGAAGAGTCCTCTCCCTAGGAAGAAGCAGCGGCAGAGACAACGTGTGATGAACTGACCTCAGCCCCCATTCCTGTCCCCCTGCGCCACTGCGGGGAGGGTGTAGAGGAGCTGGGAGTGAAGTTGTGCCCAGAAAGAAGGGAGGGGTGGGGGGAAAGGTTTTTAAGATCTAGCAGTTTTTCTCCTCTCCTTCTCTGATTTTGATTGATTGATAATAAATTAATTATTTCTTTCAAGTGGAGTCTGTTTTGCCCATGATGGTAACTGATAAAATGATCTCTCCCTGTCTTTATCTCGACCCACGAGCCCTTTTGATTTATTTTTTCTCTCCTCTGTCTGGTTAGAGGGGAGTGATAGAGCGGCTTTGGTGGGCCCCTGGTGTCCAGCCAGGGTTAAACCATGACACTCTCAGAAAGGTGGGTATCTGGGTATCACAGCTGAAGGTCAGGGTGTGACTTTGGCTTCTAGGGATATATTTCTCTTTTGGTGAAGTGGTCAAAAGCATTCAGATTAGCAGTGGAAGTTGCTGTTTTATATCCAGACTAAGAAGTTAGCAGTTCGAGACTGGGTCACAGTTTTAGCTGTGTCTCTCTTTTCTTTGCCATGAAAAAGCACTGTGAGAAAAATAAAATGAGCAGCTCTAATGTTTTGCTGACTCAAACAGGATGTGAACTAATATGGTTAGTAAAGAATCCCCAAATTTACAGAAGTCTCCCCGCATGCTTTATTGTCTTCCTTTTTCTTTGGGGACAGATGGGAACAGAGAGTACCACCTGCATTCATTTGAGACACGTTGAGTAGACTAGTGAGCAGCTTCTCTGCTTTGGTGGTTTCCTGCACAATCTTGGGATGGATTGGCTCATTTGAGAGTTTCTCTGTATTGCCCTCTAGTTTCCTGCCTTGGCTCTGGTTTGGTTGGTATTTTGAAAGTTGACATTTCAAACCCATGCTGTGTGTTGAAAGGGGACCGTATTCTGGAGGCTTTCTCATCAATTTTTCATATCATTTCCCCTCCTTTCCCTAGTCTTCCAATGAGCTGTACAATTGTTGAAAATTTTATGGGTATGGCTGCAAGTGATCTTCTAAGGAGAGAATGGGTACTCTTCCAACCAGCTCAGCTTCACCAGATCTCTTTGAATTCCCCTGTAAAGATATATTTTAGGTTGTGTGTAAGTGAACAGAGGGAAAGGATTTACTTGAGAGCTAAGCAAGTGGTTTTGGCTGATATTTTTCCAGGGAAAAGACAGTTTCTGCAAACAAAATAATTCTTGCACAATTCCCTCACATTCTTTTCTCTTTTAGAGGCATATCAAAATACTTTGTTCAAATTGGACCTGCCAAATCATGCTACTCATGTTAATCAAGTAGCAGTATATTGGGGATTGGTCTGATTTGTTTATACCTACCTGTGCTGGGACAATGTGTCAAAAGATGATGCAGTCGTGCAGTTCCTGTACTCCCTGTTCTTTTTTAGTAAGTGGGATTATATAGCTCACAAACAACTATTCTGTAGCTTTTCTCATGTTAAATGGTGTGTAACAAGCATGAATCATATAATGTATAAATTGGGTGCAGCAGATTAAGTAGTTGTTAATCAGCTGTGTTGGAGGGAGTAGGATGTGGCAAATATATTTGCACTGTGTGGCAAAATTATACTTATCTAGGGGGTGAAACCCAGAAACTTCATCTTTATTGGAAAAAATATTTTGAAAGCAAACCTCCCATTTCCTATCTCTAAATCTCACTGTGTGCTAATGCCAAAAACAGACGTCATTGAGCATCCTTGAGGTGTTTGATAAGGTCACGTTGTCAGGATTCTTTTGGAGGGTTCGGGCATGTTTGCACTGTCGCACAAGAGAAGCTGAGCTTAATTTGAATGAAGAAAACTGAGAGAATGAAAGCTGTTTTCAGCAGCTGAGATGGTTGTATGTTACATCTGAAACAGCTGTGGCTCTGTTTGTGACTACTTTTCTCACAATTTCAGAAGTTATCTCCATCAATGAGATTGTGGCTGTTTTGCATTTTGCACTTCCCATCCTTCATTTTGCAAAAATACCAGGAGCCAAATGTGATGGCTTCAGCAGCAGTTAGCCCAGAGATAAATTTTGGCCCAGTTTTTCATTCCCTCGGAGCGATGGAGTTCGTAATTATCTTTGCGTTGAGAGATCGTTATCAGTCTCTTTCCAAAGCTGTAGCTTTGTGACTGTTGAAAGTTGTGTGATTGAATGCTAGGGAGCCCTCCAAGGCTCACTGGTACAGGACCACGGAGTATTGTAACTGGTGGAGACAGTGGGGCTCTGTGTAGGAGGTAATGGGACTCAGTAATTGGTGCAGCAATCGCAGTCTTTTCCTCTTCCCTGACCTGTGAGAGGTAAACCTTGCCATGTGTTTTCCTTTTGCCATTGTGCTGCAGTGCTTGCCCCGAGAAGCACTGTCTGAGGGGTGCCAGGCTAAGCCTGCAGCAAGCAGATGTGCACCCTCATGTCTGTGTGGTAAGAGGTTGGTTTTACACTGCTTCCAAGTCAGCAGCATCTCTTCCAAGCTTATAGCAATAGTAATAATAAAAAAAATAAATTTCTTCTTCCAAGAATATAGAATACTAATTTTTCCCATGTTAGAAGTCAAAATATGAACTGATTTTTGCTGTGCAGTTTCCAGAAGATGCTCTCACTGGGGTAGCTTTTTGTGTGAGACTGGCTGGTGGCTTGCAGCCTCCCTTTAAGTGATGGGTTCGGTTCCCAGGTGCTACTGAAGTGTGAAACTTGAAGATTGCTAAAATAACATGCACACTCAGAATCCAAACACAAGAACTATGTGTAACGCGTATGCCACACCAGGAGGATTTCAGGTGGAAATGTACCTTAGCCAAAGGGGGATGCCAGTTCGGAGAGGATTATGTTGGCAAAAAGCCAGTGTGAAAGATGCTTTGAAGGCCTCTTCCCATAGAACACAAGTGCTCTCCCATGTTGGTGAAGTAAACAGGAACGCTTGAGTATGGGCAGCAGTGTGCTTGTTATAATACAGCAAAAACAGACTGCTTTTAAAAGCTAGCTCTTTTTAGAACAAAAATGTCCTACCATGGAGAGCCTTGTGTAAGGAACAAAAATTGTCATATTAAAAGGTATTTATTATACTGTAATTCCTTTATCTGAAATTGATTTCTGGCTTAATTCAATAAAAGACTCGGAACTGAAGGTTCGTGGTGTGCCACTCTGTTGTGGGTGTTGCACTTCACGATTAAGTGGCTGCTTTGAACAGCAAAAACAGCAAACCCATACCCTTTTCTGAATTATTTCCATGAACAAACTGTGAGAAGTTTGGCATTGAAGGCAAATGGAGTCCTTTGCAACTGTCTGTTGCAGGAAGAGGGTACACGCGAAGTGTCACTCTCGATTCCTTCCTACTAATGCTGTGAAACCTGAATTTTATATGAAACTCCTTTAAAAAAGAAAGAAAATAAGAAAAAAAGAGAGTATATAAAGCTTTCTAACTTATGTAGAGAAAAAGCACATAGCCATTAGCTCACAGTAACTTGGGTGCTGTGTAATAATGTAATACCTTTCTCTTTTTCTTTGAAGGACGTTGGATATTTCCAGCATGTTTGCAGTCCATGTGGTGCTTGTAAAAGCTGTCCCATGGACAGCACTGAGAATGAAATCTCCTCTGCAAGAGGTACAGCTTGGGCAAACTTCCCAGACCAGCACATGTGGAAGGGAACTTCTGTGATGGACGGGATGGTATTTTCAACTCTTATCTGAACTTTGCATTCAGAGCCTGAGCCTATAGCTCATTTTCTCTGGATGTCAGGTGTGAGTTGGTTTTTTTTGCTGTTGTCCCCAGTAGTATTTGTGACCTGTCCAGTGGGTTGTCTGTCCCTTTTAATACTCATTTGAGGAAAATATTCTTGTCCTTTGCTAGTACTGGGGAAGTTTCTAATTGTCCAAAAGTCCATTCATGTATGATGCAGCTTCAGGAACATGAGGTGCTCTCATGCAGTTATCTTTAATTATGAATATTTTTAACAGTACACCTACCAAAGCCTTATGCTCCCAAGCTAGGATCTTAAAAAGATAGGAGAGTTGTGGTATTTCCCAGCAGAAGTTGATTTGCTTCTAATTTGGCCAGCATTCAAAACGCAATAGCTAGTGTTTGTGAAGTGGCTAGCCTCTGATGGAAAGAGAATTGTAAAATTTAGTTCTGTGCTTGCCCATTTTTGTTGTATAGGGCAATTGGCAGAAGGGAAGATACATAAATTATGTTAATTATAATCAATTACCATCAGAACCAAACAGTTCATTATGGCCCTGTTTCTGCTGTACAGTAAAGCTATTGTATGCTGTCATGCTCGGTGCTTCAGATGACATCACAGAACAGGAAAGTTCTTGATTATTCCAGAATAATGGTAACTGGGCTAAAGGATAAAAGATTAATATTTGATAGCATGATGTCTCGCTGATCGCTTAAATAAAGCTCTAATCCAGAACTGTTCTGATAGCAAATAGAGAATTATGCCAACAAACTGAAATACTCTGAGACTAATTGAATCCTTGGGTATTGTTGCCGTTCTTTAAGTGAAATACATTTAGAGGTTGTTCTGATAAATATATCTAAAAATAAATAAGTACTTCATATCTCACAGATTGCGAATACAATATGTATTTGTGGCAGTCCAGTATTGCAGTGAGGGGCTGTTAAGAGTTTTACAGCTGTTTCCTTTCTCCTGTGCATCCCTTCCTGTCAGAACAGCAAGTGATGAGGAATTCACACATTCTTTTCCAGTTAAATGTCAGGTAGCTCCCTGTTCAGCTCCTCCAAGACTAACATTTGAGAGCATCCTTAATTATAATCATGCACTTAAGTGCAGCTGACTTAAGACTTTTCCTTGAAGTCCCGCTGTGTATCCTGCCTTCATTTCTTACCTAAAACTAAATTTTGGTTGTAATAGTTTAAAATACATTTTCATCTCTGGAGCCCTTTTACATATGGCGGATTGGATCCTCTGGTGAGTACTTCAGTGTGCCTCTCCTGGCTGAAGGGGAGCAGTGTTGGTTTATCCTGGCTGAGGAGGTGACTTACTGTATTAATGTGAGCAATGAGTAAAATGCAGCCAAATTGCCAGTGTGACTGGTGCGTAGTTGTGGAAGGTTGTGGAGGAGGCAGAACAAAAAGCTGCATACAGGTGACTGGTGTCTGATGTTACTGCTTGTGCGGTGTTCTCTGTGCAGCATTTCTTGGGAGACATCTGGGGTGCATTTTGCTTTGGGATTGGTTTGAAATTATACTGGAATGTGGGGTCTTTTTCTGTTTTATTTCATTTTCTAGAACAGCTACAGGTAAATGCACCTGAAAAGGCTTTTGTGATGCTTCCCCCTGCCCCTCCCCGGCCCCCCCCCCCCCCCCCCCCCCCCCCCCCGCAATTTTCTCTTCCTCTGGTTATGCTGGGATTAGACCTCAGTGGCATAAATAGCTCTTCTGTAGCAAAGTGGTTTAAAGTGATAATTCCATTTTTTGGGTGGTGAAGCATAGCACAGAAAAAAATGCACAATAATTTCTTAAAAACAATCAGATAACAATTGGATAACTATAGACACACACAGCTGTGTTTTGCATGCAGCATTTTCCAGATATAGTTACAATAATTTTGTAGGCAGGGCAACTCGAAGTGGCTACATCCACTTTCACGTAACAAACGGAGGATTTTTTCTGTTTTTGTAATTACGTATTCCTTCAAGTACTGGAGACCACAGTGCAAGGAGAACCCACTTCTAAAACTGTTGTTCTCAATTTACAGAAGTAGGAAAAATTATGAGGAAGGTTCTTTTGCTCACATGCCTGGGCTGCTGCACAGATCACATGCACTTTTTCACATTAACCTTCTTCCTACATGTGCCTTGTTTTACAGACTTGTTGATGTAGCTTTGCAGGTCCTGTAGTTTTGCGTCATTGTCAGCGTTCACTGATATCACTAGAAGAGGAATTAACTGGGCTGTAGGCTGGCAATAAAAGCTTATTAGTAGCTGGTAAATCCAATAGAGATCTGGAGATAACATCTGTATTACGTACTCCTGTGTTTTGTGTTCTGATTGGGGAAAATGACTGCAACTGGATAGATTGCAGTGCTGAAGCCAAAGCAAGATTTAAAAGAAAAATATGCAAATGTTTTATTGTCTTGACTTTCAACAGTGTTTATTGTTGCAGTGGATGACAATGCTGAGACAGTGGGCTAGTGAGTGACGACTGGGTGGTTGTCACTCCCTAGGGTGCTAGCTGCACATTGGCAGTGTGATGGAATTTGTCTGAAAACACTTTTCCATGGGAAATTAGGAAGTAAGCTAATAATCTTTGATTACTTGAAATGTTCGCTGTATTTGCTCTTCAGGGAAAAAAAAAAATAATAAAAAATTGTGAATTGCTGGTCTGGACCCTTGTTAATACTGGTGGGATTTGTGTGGTCAGTGTCATTTCCGTGACTGAAAATCTTGCCCTCGCCCAGGCCAAATGGGGTGTTTTGGCCATGGAAACGGCAGTCCCATGCACACCAGCTGCTCTCCTTGCCCTTCAGCACTTTTTTGTGGCATCCCAGTCATGACAATGGGTGACCCTGCCCGTGAAGCATTGCATCCAGTCACATAGGCAGCCCTGCACTCCTATGTCGGGTATGTTTTGACTGCATCCAGCCACAGCAAGGTATGCATTAGATAACCTAATCTGGAGAGTTACGAACATTTGGAAGCTGTGTCCGGTAATCAGCAGAGCATCTGAATTTGAGGCTGGCCTTTCAAAGCTAAAGACAAACCCTGTATTATTGCCTAAGCTCCGTGTATTGTGTGCATGTAGAGAGCTGACAGCCTCAGAACAGGATTAGCAAAATCTGTCATGCAGTGAATATACCGAGGATATGAGATTTCTGAATCTCGCACCACCACAGCCCTCCGGCAGAGCTGTAATGTGCCCTCTCTGGGCTGTTGGGCATTCGCAACTTGTCACCCTGATGCATTGCTTATGTCCATTCTCAGAGAAAAACAAAACCAAAGACAACACCCTGCCAAGGCTTGCTTCCTTCTGTGAAAGGTGTGGGATTTTCCCTCATGGGGAATGCTTGCCCGAGAGGTGGGAGCCCCAGAAGGACCCTCTCCTCAGGCTGGGAGGGCACAGCTCCTCTGTGCCAGCATCCCAGGGTGCCCTGGCCATACTGCCCTGCGCCGCCAAGCAGGGCTGTGGGACTTTGGAGAGTGCAAGCTGGGCTGTCCCTCGCAGGAAGGGTCAGTTCCCTGCTCCTTGTTGCAGGACTGTTGCTCTGTTTCATATGTGCTGCTAAACTGGAGAAAAAATCTGCAGTTTTAAGATTCAAATCAAGAACAAAATAGTGATTGTGGAGCCTGTGGTGCTGGCTGCTTCTGTGAGGTAGCAAGTACCAGGTGCTGACATTTATAATGGGTTAATAATTTGTATAGGAAACCAGAAAAGCCAAGCTTCAAGAGGAACTACCAAGACGGGTCGTGCTGCAAGCAGGTTTGATAAGCTCCTGGCTCTGCATGGAAAGTCAGCTTTAAAACAATTGTAGCCCTGAAATAGTTTTCTTCTTGCTGTTTATGTGTAATAGAATTATTATACATATTATTCCATGACTTCACAGGAACCAGAAAGAATTTTTATTACTATTTCTTTGTTCCTGTGTCTTCTGGCACTTAATTGTACTTTATCCTATGTCGTAAATGTTACCTAATGTCTGTAATTGCTTATGACTGTCTAATATGTGAGTTTACATACAGCAAACAAAATACTTTTAATAAATGCTGATAATAAAATCATGCTATTAGAAGAGTAAGCACTTAGTGCCTATAAAATGACACTAAGTTCATTATTTGCAAGTTATCTAGATGCTAATTTGGTTATGGCCTTCAACAGTGTTTAGTTTCTTAGTAGGCAGGAAACATGCAATGTTTGCTGCTTCCAGGACACCTTTCTGGCAGCTCAGCTTTGAACTTCTGTTGGCACTTTTATCATGATGCTTTGGTAGCTGGACAAAGTGTCTTACAAAGGTCAAAAAGTTAGTCTTGACTAATAGTTTAAAAAAAAAAAAAGGACAAAAAAGCAAAAGACAATTTGATTAACAAATCAATGAAGCTTTATCAGTAAGTGCCAGATCAGGCTCATGATAACCTTTCTCAAGGCTTGCTGCCTATTCCTTTGCATGTGATAACACAGAAATGTGGCATAAATTGAGTAAACAGAGGTTGTTGCCTTTTTATTTCAGACATCAAACTGATGACTGACATGCTTTCTCATCCGTTGTTTTTCCCCAAATAGCTTTGTGTTCTTTATAGCCTAGCCTTTAGAAACTGACAGACATAAACCTGTTGATGTTTTTTATCTTATTTTTAAATTTTGATGTGGAGCCTAAGTTAAAACACATGTAGGTCTTGCTCCAGATGTCTTGTGCCATCCTGTGCAGAAGTCCCTTTCTACCAAGTGTAAGACGTGGCTGGCGGTGTTTTAATCTCCTGGTCGTATGGCAGTTTGGTATGGCAGGGCCAGAAAGTGCGGCGATGTGTGAGTGCTGTTACCATCAGTGATTTGGTCATTTGTGTGGAAGATTTAGCACGTGTGTAACTTGGCCATTCATAAGGCAATTACTTGTTAAGTGTGGTGGGGTTTATTTAAAAGGTACCTGATAGATTGCAGGTTGTGCCGCACAGGAGGAGCTGCCCTGGTAGCAGCTGGGTCTGTGGGTTTTCAGTGGGTAGATATTTGCTGGGCAGAGCTCCTCCGGGCTTCCTGCAGGAAGGCTGTGAATCCTGGCATGGCTCCAGCTCACCTGAGGCAAACTGACAGGCTTGGAAAGTATGAAAACTTCAGAGAAACTAAAACTCAAATGAAACTCTTGTTCGAGGTCATACTCTGCAGTAGTGACCATTTGGAATTCTTCTACAGACGTGTATGAGTAGCCTATGTATTTGACTAAGCACCTGGCCCTCATCTCCATGGAAAGCAGAGGTTTCTGGTGCATAGGTGTTTCTTGTGACCCCAGAAGGTGGAAGTCCAGGTTGTGTCCATTGCCTGTAGATCACTTCCAGTGACAACAGAACACTGAGTAACTTCTGTGGAGTTAGTGGAGCCTGTGTGGTGCCTGTGAATCCAGGGGTATGCAAACCTCGTTCATGTTACAGGCATTTATAGATTGTGTCTAGATACCTACTACATATAAAAATATTTTTAATATAAATTTCCCACTGTTTTGTCTTGTACTACCATTGATATTTTTGGTAAATCCTGGTTCTGGCTTAGAGACAACAGTTTTTCCCTGTACATTGTATACCACGATACACACACCATTTTGGAAGCTGTTACTCTACTGTGCAGTGAAAGAAGTTAGTAAAGACCTGTTTTGTTTTATTTTTTACACAGAGTGCCAGTATCATGACTGATCCACGGGTCTATGCCACTTTTGACCATTACCTGAAAATTCACTCTGAAGGCCATGCTGTTAAAGTGTTATTTCAAATTACATTTGCTCCATAGTGGATTGGGAGGCTTTGGCATAGTGCTTAGTTTACACTAAGCCTGCCAGGAGAGGAAGTTAATCAAGAACTGTTGGTCCAAGGTGAATTCTTGCTCTGTTTTAGCTTGAATGACTTTCCGTGGTAGACAGTCTTACATCTTGAGCTGATCTGTTCAACTCCAGAATTAGGTTGTATATTTTCAAAAGCATGATTTCCTTGAAGATGCTCCTGAAACAGCCAGCTGAGCCTGTCTGCTCCCTCATTCCCAGCTGTGTTGCTGGGTGCAACCACAAACTCCAATACCAAATATTGGCATCATTTGGAAAATACCATCCATTTGCTGTGCTGAAGCTGTTCCATGTGAGGGAGTGTGAGTCTGAGGCTCCCCAGTGGGAGAGCGGGAATTGCAAGGTCAAGGACCTGGGGTGCCCTGGCTGGCAGTTTTAATTGTGTTATTGGGTTCATCAAATACAGACCACACCACATGCCCCACCCCCCAGTTCTTAGCTGGTCATAAAAATACAGAGTTAGCAAGCTGTGGAAGGTCATCCTGGGAAATTCAAGCTGTAGAAGGTCAACAGGGCTTGCCACTTGGCTGAGAGGGAAGTTTGCTGTCTGGCAGAAACACTCTTCACAAAAGAACGTGAATTGTTTCTTTAAGTGTCCATGTCCCTCTTCAGTCCTTGCTGCCCTCCCTTGTCACCTCCTGACATAACTGTTGTAGCACTGACAACATATGCTTTTTCTCCTGGGTTTCATGTTCTCATTTAGGTTTTAACTTTTAGTTTAATGTTTTCCATTCTCTGAACGTTTTTCAAACTGAGATTTCTTTAGCTTAATGCTTGTCTTCCCTCTGTGGCAGTGTATTTTGTTTGCTATAGGTAAACGGGCTGGCTGAAGTAGAACACTTTCTTGATGTCCATATTTCCATTACTGTCTGTCTTTCTGTGTATCTGAATAACTAAGCATTTTGACATCTGAAACAGGACAGTGGGGGCTAAATTTTGCCAGTGCTTTTTGCTTGGAAAATGCAGTGGTTTTCTATTCAGATTCAAAATTACAGGACTTAGGCTTAAATTAGACTTGTAGCTTGTCTTTCTAGTTATGAAACTGATGTTTTCACTAGATATTTTGAAATTTTGAATAACTGTATGTTGCTACAAGGGAAAATAATTTACAGGGCTGGGTAATAGTCCTTACTCAGTAAAACACAAGACTTGCAAGTTAGGCAGTTGCATCAATGTGAAAGCTCACATGCTTTGAATTGAAGATGTTGTTTAAGTGTTTCCCTGATTCTGGCCCTTGATGCAAAAACATTTGCTTATCATTTCAGTGAATTGGCTTTTGCTGTCTTAATAGGCTTTTAAATTATTTATTGGCAGTAATGCTGAAAGGGAGTGAATTTCAAAGATGCATGTACTTCAAGTCAACACGTGCAAACAACTGCATTTAAAATGCCTGCTTCAGCATTCAGTAGGGAAGAAGGATCCATTAGGCCAGTCACAATCACAGGACTGCAAATGCTCTGCAAAGATGTACAGTGAAATTCCTAAAAATGCTGAGGGGTGTTTGCCAGAGTGCTTAAAGGCATCCAACTCTTGCTGCCTTTGAATAAGAGACCTGTAGAGCTGAGTAGGAAAAACTTTTCTTAGTAGTTACAAGTTTTAGACATTTGAAGTGGTTTTTTGCTTCACTTCAAAACAAAACCAGATCTTTTGATATTTTCGTAAAAGGTGAGCAGAAGATACTCCTTAAACACACTGCTGTGCCATGCATGCATGTACAGGAGAAGTCCTAGAGGTTCGGGTGTTCTCCCTGCTGACCTGCTGCGGAGCAGGAGGCAGTGTGAATAATGGCAGTCACCAGGTAATACACATTTCAGAGGTCTTTTCCAGCCTTTGGAGCATAACGAAAATGCATCCTATTGATGGAGAGAAGTAGCATGTGGGCTGCAAACTCCTGGTCTTAAGCATTCATATACTCCCCAGAAATTCTTTAGGAAAAAAAGGGAAGGTTAGAGCAGGAATTTTATTTTCTTAGTCTCCTAGTTGTCATGTTTTTGCCATAAACCTCAACCAATAGCAAAGACTGAATATCTGCCCAAAGGACCAGTCTGCCTCAGCCTGAGAAATACCAACAGCACATGTTTCACTGCGGGTCAGAGCTCTGGCTCAGAGGCTGGGCAGTAGAACAGAAGTGGTAGGTGGTATCTCTGTAAACACAAGTGCCAGGTAGCGTGACCAATAGCCAGAGGCAAAGTCTTACATTACAGGTTTATTTAAAGAGTCTCAGGGAATATGCATCATCTCAACATTATAACGCTCTGCAGGAACTTTGAGTCAAAGCCAAAGGATAATAAGAATTAAACCACATGTTAACCATGTACATTACAAGGATTTATATTCTTTGCCGGAGCTGAATAATACATTACTGTAGTGCCATAACTGGTGTTATATATGACCTTATAAAATGTTGTGATCCTTTCAAGCATTTATTATTAAGTGAAAACTGAAGTATTTTTTCCACTTCCATAGTTTTTCCAAGTTTAAAATTGGTTTTGGAACATAGCCTGGAAAGAACAATTACACTAGCATCATTTATTTTTAGGAAAATTTGCATAGCTTATTTCTACACAGGAATAGAAACACGTAACAGTGCTACAGGTAAAAGGATAGCTGTGGAGTGCTTTACTTTTCTTTGCCAAAATTTCATTTAAGCGTGAGATATCATCTCAGTGATTGAGAACAAACTTGTAATTTCAGAGCAGAATATGAAAGCTGCTTCTTCAGTTTAAACTTCTGTTATATGTTACGAGAGACAAACAAAAGTAATAGGAAACAACAAATAGCTTAAAATAAAGAGTGTCTCGTGTTTGTGTGATAAAGCATGTGTGCATGTAAGCAAGAAAGTGGACAAAAAGGAATCATCGCAGCCATTGTCAATCACCGTTTGGTCAGGTGGTGGAGAAACAGAGACGCAAAGCACTTGCAGTACCTTCTTCAAGATCGCAATGGTAGTCACTAGCCAGGTCACTTAAGTTTGTTTATTAGGCTTTTTGGTTCTCTTCTTGTAACTGCTATTTGACAGCCACTTCTCCTTGCAGGCCTTTGTAGGAGCAATATCTTTCTTCTCTTACTGATTGCTGCTGTTGATTTCTAGGCAATACAAGGTGCTAAAATAATTTTTGAAGTTTATCTTGGGTAAATGTGGTTAAAGAAATGGAGCTAAATGCAAAGAATTATTCTAGCTCTGGCAATGAAGAGAATAAAAGGTGGCAGTTCAAGATTACTCTGGGCAAAATAGATGGTGAACCCTCAGTCAAGTCTCTGAGGTCTCTGGGGTTTAGAGTCTGAAAATCCTCTGCGAGCTTTGAAAAATTCACCAAATTCATATACTAAGCTGAGTCAGGGCTGTTACTGTTCACATGCGTACCTGTCTACTTACGTAAAAAGAATTGACACTTGGATAATAGAAGTCTGTACTGGCAGATGATATAGCTGTACTGTCCTGGGCTTGTTCTCAGGAAGGGTTCTAAGGGATGCTCCCCACCAATCGCTGTGGTGATGTTTTCATAACAAAAGCCAACACGATGTTTGTAATGCTTATGTGCCCAGGCTGGTTGTTTCTTGAGTGCCTGAGCATTTCCTCCCAGGTACGGCTGTGCTCACTGCATGTTTTCCACAAGGACCTTTATTAGGATTTTATTTTTCTTCTAATTAACTTTGAGCCAGCCTTCCAAACTGTTCCCAAGACATGTCTAAAGCAGGACTCCTGTGTAATCTGTAAGACCATATGTAGGTAGAAGGCGCGTGTATTTACTTTTTCTTTGGTCTCTCTAATGATTTTTTCCTAGCAGATTTTCTGCCCTGTAGCCCAAACTTTCAAATGTTTACCAAAAACTTGGAAAGGCCTTGTCTTAGAAAACTTCCCCTTCGTTATATGCCTTCCTCTGGATCATCTGGCAACAGCATTCTGTTCCTTAAGCGCTTTCCTTTAACGTAAGTATTGCTGGTGTTGAGTGCTGTCTCCCTGCTTTTTATTGTTATTTTTTATTGTTTATTAAATATATTTACTTGATATACAATGCTAAAAATAGTTATGCTTCAGAAGGAATGTGGTGCTCTTTCTGCTTTACAGTTGGCGTAGCTGTGTTATACCAGTATCAACTTCGTGTGAGGTATGTCCAGTTAGTGGGATCAGTGAAAACTAGTTAATACTGATGTTTCTCCATAAAGCTACATAAATACAACATTTCTTGGCATTAGTTTCAAAATTTTAAAACGATCCCCTTGTTATTTAACAAAGTATTAGGTACTTGTCCAGAGAGCACAGTAACAAACTTCAGGCAGATTTCTAAACACCAAAACAAACTTAAGGCAAGTAATTTGGTATTTTGGCATCATCCTTTATGTCTTATTCTTTGGGTTCGTTTTCTTGCTGTTCTTGTATGACTCAGAACTATATGGGCAAATGCTAGCCAAGAATAAAAAAATGTTATTTTTTTTTGTCATTGTTATAAAGTAAAGTGGTTTAAGTCTGCCTGGGTAATTGCACTTGTACCATAGGTGATGCTGTGGTCGGAGCATAAAAAAAGGGTGCACTGATTGCTCTTCTGTAACTGGTATCTTATAGCAGACAGAGTACCAGATAATGTCGGACAAGGCTTGATTCTACTTACATTTTTGCAGCTGGAAATCCGTCTTGAACTTCTTGCTGACATAAAGTAGCTGCTATTTCTGCCAACTCTTCAACCCTCCAGAGCCTTGCTGAAAGGGGTCTGAGCCCCGTCTTACTCTTTAGTGATGACCTGAAGTGTCATTGCGTGCAATTCTGCGTTTTCCACAGGGACTTCCAAATTTTTATACCAGTCTTTAAATCTGAGCTCAGTTGCTTCTAGTGTTTACATAACATCTTGGACAATGATGCCTTTGAAAGGGAAATGAATGAATTGAGCGGCTCATCAGGCCCTCCAATAACTACTGTCCCATGCTCCACACAAAAGATGGTAAGCTGTGAAGCAACTGCAGTGAAGGCTGTACACCCAGCTTCAGCTAAATAATTTGCTGTGCGCTGTTGCTCTGTTTATGATTCAGTTTTAAAGGCCCTTTTAAGTGAAATTGGATACACTACAAAGTGTTGGTTTCATGTGTTTTATTTGCAGTTTAGTCAGCGTGATCCAGCTGCCAGCGCAGGGGAAACCGGAGCTTGATTTTTAATTATCCCTGCTTTGCCTAAGTTAGGAATTCCCAATAGTGCTCTCTGAGAAAAGATGCCAAAAACTGCATTGTTCTTTAATTAGCTGTTGTAATTGTTTCAGTCTAATCTCCATGATTAGCAGCAGCATTAAATATAGCAGTAAGAATAGGCCTGCCCTCTTTGTGCTGCCCTAGTAAACACGATATTCTTACTTCTGGTAAGGGACATAATATAAAATCAATTAGAAGCCGACTAGTGTTGATTGGAAAATGATAAAGAGCAGCTACCATGAAGTGCAGATTGCTTTGTAAAGTTGGTTTATAACCATACTTCTGGGATGGCTATATTGCCCAGTTTTGGGGGAAAGCACCAGAATAACAACGTATGTTGCAAAGAAGCCTTTGGGGATCTTGCAGACTCCATCCTGCATAAAGCCCTAACGTAAGCCTCAAAATAATGTTTGCTGTCACTAAGGTTAGTGCCAGTCCAGTTTTTAGGCGAAGGTCATTCTTACCACCATGCAAAGCAGGTCCACTGCCAAATATGAACAATTGCAGAATATTCTCCAGAGAGATGAGTTTTTACTGTGTGTTTATCTGAGTTATTCTGAGGCTCAAAGATGCTCTGCGATGGTACATTTGTAGTGGTGAACTCTGCTTTGCAGGGATCACTTCTGCATGAGCATATGTGTTCGATCTGTTTCAGAGCAGATTATGATATTTAGACATGTAATGATACAGGAAAACTACTTAAGGAAATAGAAGTATAACTCCCATGCCTGCTCTGATGGTGCTGAGGTGCCTGCTAAGGTAACAGTTATCTTTAAGTCCCTAAATACCTTTGTAAATTTGGCTTTAAGTATCATTGCATGTGGGAAAAGTAGGAATAATACTCTTGGAAAATGCAGACTTTTGGTAGGTCATGCAGTTTAAAGTGAGCATTTGTGAGTGTAAAATGAGCATGTCTAGAAAGTAATTGCTGTAGTAATTGCTGTAGTCACAGACTGTGGAGATGTGAATATTTTGGCTGGTGCTGTGTTTTTGTAAAGTAATTGATGCAATTTCTTATGTCTTTTGATGACATCTGTCAGAGCTGCTATGCTCAAGTGTCACCAGCAGAATTGGCAGCGTAAGTTCAGGTTTTGAGCATCAGAGTGCAGGTGTGGCACAGACCTGGGAAATACTTCATCTGGGCATATACCCAGGGGCTTGAAGCATTTATTCTTGCTTAAGCCATATAAAATAAGGTGATCTTCCCTCACTAGGAGATTAGAGAAATCAGGTTTGCTGCACTTAAAAACCAGATTTCCTGAGTCTAGATGCAATGCTTTGGACCAAAAAGAAAAAAAAAAATCAATCCAACTAAACTTCCAGAAAAGCAACTGTAATTATGGGTGAGCTAATGAAAGAATAGAAGTGAGTTTACACCTGTATCAGATTACTCTGTGTATCAAGATTAGTTTACAAATGTAAAAAAATTATCATTTCCTTGTCAGTGAAATTGAAAGACATGGTGCAATTTCAATGCTTTTAGCTATCTGAAGAGTTCTCCCTAATTTTTAGAAGGGTGAGATAATTATCTCTGAGCCAGTGTCTGATGCCTTATTTGAGTAGCACTGCAGAGGAGCTGATCCAGGTTTACAGCAGAAATTCAGTTCAGTTACACCACTAAAAAAAATCAGGCTTGTGTACTTGGCTAATGAAAAATAAACTCAACTAAAATCTTCATCTGAATGAATATACATTGCATGAAAGACAAAAGCTACCTGTGCACTAAACCAAATCTTTTGTTATTGTGGAAGTCACTGTACAAGTGCTTAATGTTGTGAAGCTGGATATTACTGAAATGTGAAACTGCCCATACCAAAGCACTGATTAAATAGGTTTGGCTTTATACTACTGTCTTACTCTTCCTGCCTATGATAAACATAGGGAAGGAGAGAAGAAAGAAGCCTTTTTTCCTCCTGTTTATCTATAATCTTCCAGTTTATAGACCTGATTAAAAATAGAGGAAATCACCATATGTAACCTCAGTGACCTTAAAAACACATGTAACCACATTTGCTCTGTCAAAAGGAACACTTGATAGATCCAATTTACTGCCAATTTCACTATTTGCTTTGCAGTAACAATATTAATATTGATCAGTTGAAGTAGGTCTGTACCTGGGAAGGACTGAAAGCTAAATACTGCATGGTGGTGACACCATCTTCCCATACCATTTATCATCCAGGGTTTCTTGGATTTTCTTTTCACGGTGGTGCAAAACCTCAGCCTATTTATGAAAAACCTATGCTTGAGTTTTATAGTACTGGCTGGTTTTCAATCTGAAGATGATAAACTCCAACATGTGCAATCATTGCTGTTGTATAGAGGACCATTTCTCCACCAAGCAGCCTATTTAAACATTTGAACTTCACTGTTAACACAGTCCAGTTTACCAACAGACTTCTGCTGATGTTGTGTTTCATGTACAGCTTCAGAAACCTGGTAAGGAGCCAGAACGCTGCTAGGTCTTGTACAATGTATGTAGCAAAGAGACACTGACATACTGTAAGGAGATAATAAACAATATAGGCTGGTTAAAATATTGAAGTCAGAAGAGTTGAATCAATATAAGATGGAAAAGCTTGGAGAATTAAGTCTGGTTTTTCTGCAAGAAGCAGTTATTGCTTTCCATCAGTCACAGGAGGTGGCTGAACTAGGCATTAATTAGCAGACCATTTAGATTTATGCTGGGGCGTAACCTCGTGAAGATTTCTTTAAATGTGTGAAAATAAGTTGGGCTAGTTTAGTGCTTCCACAGTTAAAACCAGAGGATTTCAGAACAGAGGAATGCTGAGATGGCAGTAAATATGTGACCTGCTGCAGCAGCTGGGTTTCTGGAAGCGATTTCTGCCAGTATTTAGGAACTAGTGACTGACGAGTGTTGTGGAGTCAGGATGTCTTCCTACCAACTCTGTAATCACAGTACATGGAACCAACTTGTTTTATTTTACTACTTCTGACACAGTATGTTTATACCGTTTTGAATTCCCATAACAGAAAATACAGAGTTAGCAGACTACATGCTAAATATATGAACTTCTCTGCACAAAAGCTGAAGGGAGCTGTGTTAATTATTATATGGGCTTCCTCCACTGCCAAAAATCGCTGATTTTGCTGCAAGTTGAAATGGTTGCGGTATTTCTTAACCTTCATATTTCAGGAAATGTCTTGAAAACAACAAAAAAAGTTGGGGCGGCAGTTAGTAAGCTTAATACTGCGCACACCACTGGGATGAGCTGAAACTGGGCAGAGAATCTGAACGTACAGAAAACACAGCAGCAGTAGATTTTTACGAGTCCCTTCACCTCAGAGGTAGTCCAAAACATTTTCTCTTGATGGAAACTACTATTATTCCTTCTAAAGAGGAAAGTTTTTTAACTATCATGGCTCTCATTTTGGCACACTTTACAGAACTTCTTTCATTAATAAACCCCTGAAATTTCTGATCAGCATGAATAGAGAGCAGAAGAGTACTGTCGTGCAGTTAAGGGATCATTAGCTTTTATAAATACTTAACGTATCAGACATAGATACATCATATGGTCAGCATAAATGCTCTCATTGTAATAAATGTATCTTGATTCTGTACATTCATATTCTGCAGAGCACTGCTAGAAACTGAAGCCAAAAGAAGTAAAATGGAAGAGGCCAGCAGTCAGGTTTGTTGCTAGCAGGAATGACCTGTGCAAGTGGGTTTGAGGGAATTGCACGGATTTGGGGCAGCAGGAAGCAAATGCTGCCACACATCCCTTCTGCCTGCCTAGTGCTCTCTGGCCCCCCGAGAGACACTCTTGGAAATACCTTGGAGGGGTGGACTGATACTACTTATGGATTTTTAATATGTATATATAAAGCTAAGTAATTCCAATCTTTCTCAGGCTTACTAGCAGTGCATCTGAACAGCAGGACTGTAAAACCTGCTTTATGTTTGGTGTAAAATCACCAGCAATGTCACTGCACTTGCATAATCCTGTCTCATGGATATTATTAAAGAAAATGTGTTTCTGAGCGTGAATTTAAATAACTGATTACCATGCAAGCAGTGATTGCATAAATGCTGCAGAGGTCCTCCTGCTGCTTTCAGCAGTGGCTGATCCATTCTTGGGCCGAGAGGAGGAGATACTGTCCTTGCAGTGGCTCTAGCAGCCTTGGCAGTCACACGAGGAATTTCTCATTGCCTAATCTTGCATCTAGAAGCAAGCAGTATGTGGTAGATGACCGCCTAAACTTTTTGTAACTGTTATTTTAAGATTTTTAGTTAGCAAGAAAGAACATGAAACTTTCTGTTCTTTGCTTCTTAGGTTGTGCTGCAATTATGCCACTGATGTGCTCATTATAATTTGTCTCCAGTAGTCCTTAGGGACTCCAGAGAGCTGCTTCCATTAGACTATTAAGTTCAGGCTGTACCGACTGTATCAACCAGCAGAATTTCTCTTTGGAGATAAAACTATATTAGAATCAGTGTACCTTTACTCTGAATCTCACATGCACATCATACTGTGGGATTTTCTGTGGAGCTGGTTAAAAAGGTAATACTCTGTTTTCTGTTTAAACAGGCATCACTTTGCTTATTGTTCAGTTGTGGGCTGCCATGAGCTGAGGGTGTGGAAGAGATGATTTCATCAGCCCCAGAGCCAGGTCCTTTCCCAGCCAGGGCACACCCCACCCTTCCAGTACAGAGAGCTCCTGCAGCTCTGAAATGCACAACAGTCTTCCCAAATAAATACAATTTGGCCTTAAATTGTAGGAATGTCTGTGGGCTTCTTACTGGCAAAGTACTCTATAGTGATTTGTTTCATAAAGTACCCCAAAAAGTTTTGTGTATGAGAAAAGCCACTGCCTTCAAGAGCAAGCATGTAATCCAAAGTGACTGATGTCCCTGAGGCTCCCAGGTGCCATTGCCATGTGAAGTGGTGCGAGAGCCTGTCAGGCCACTCAGCGGGACCAGGAAAATTTTGAATTCTTTCTTTCTGTCACTGGCGCTGCTTATAAAACAATTTAATGAAATAAATGGAAGCCAATTGACTACATCTGCGTTTTTCTGGTTTAAACTCAATTCTTTTTTGAGCAGTAGAGCTTCTCTGATTTACTAGTTGAAGATCTGCCCTGACAAGGGAGGCTTTGTGGTTTTTTTCTTTGCCTTTTTTTTCTGTAATTTTATTTTTTTAAACATAACTGCTGAGTGTTTTGTGAATTTCTGAATTGTTGCAGGAGCAATCAAGAGATCTCGAAGGCTTCTACGGGAAGCAGCTAACAGGCTGCTTTTTAGAGAATTACACTGAGAATTACCCTGAAAGGGTTCATGGCAGGATTGTTTTCCTGCTGTTACAGGGGATGGTAACAAAACCAGTGGTTCTGCAACCTACACTGGCTCCTCGGAGCTGGCCTGGGCTTTTGGACTTGTTCCCCTCTCAACAACGCGCCATCTGTGCAGAGGTGCTGGGCGGGTGGCTGAGCTGGGCGCTTCCTGTGGCCGCAGCTGGGCGCTGAAAGCACCTCTGTGCTCCTGCACAGACCTTTTTTGTCTAGAGACTGTCCCGAGATGTCCAGGGCTTGCTCAGGGATCGCTTTGCAAGGCTACACAGGGAGGATAACGATTGCACCAGATGGCTACTGCTGTGGGGCTGCAGCTGCAGACAGGGCACTCTTTCAGCAGCTGTGTGACAGCCATGTTATTCTTCCACCAAATGCAAGACTCTGAACAAAATCTCCAAGGTAGATCTGTGGAAGAATTCCTTTTCATACTAAAAAAAAAAAAAAAAAAAGAAATTAGCAGTGAACATAATTTTTTATCTTGGTCGAAAGTATACGGTACCAAAGGAAATCTTTTTAGTCTCTGGGTTGCTGCTAGTTCTAGGAGATGTTTCTATTAACTCTGAAAATATTTGCATTGATCTGTTCCATGTTTGTACTTCAGCCACTTAATGACATACCAGATCTTAAAATCAAAAAATCCTGATTGCCCTCTTACCTCCCGTGCTGTCACATCATGGTGGTTACAGTCCTGCCTCCGTCTCACGTGACAGACAGTTTCAGGTCTCTCCGTGCTCAAAATATCAACTACAAAGAGTATTTTGAAACAAATGAGAAGGAAGGGGTGAGATAAAATTGGCAGGCTGGTTAACTGGAGGTTACAGCAATAAGTTCATGTCTTATAGCCTCCAAGGCCACAGTATAAAAGTTAAGATCTTTAACTAGGGGTATAAAGCTGTCGTTACTCAGCATATTATCCTTTGGATGTATCACTTTGTAGTGTCTCTTCTGGTCCACTAGTGAGGGTGAAAGGCAAATGCAGAAAATCCCAGATCTGTAGGAAAAAAAACGAAGTTATCTTGCTTTTCCTGATCATCTCTTTCACATACAGTAGGGCTGGAGGGAATTTTTTTAAATTAAAATTTTATTAATATCTTCCTGCTAATCATAGTGGGTTTTTTAAAAAAATACTGTTTATTTCTCATTTATTTTATTGTTTGAAAAAGCCATTAAATTAGATGCTGAGAAACTGTATAGGAGTTTAGTCTTTATAACTTTTTAGATTTGCTCAGGAGCTAGAACATGGGCTGCAGGAACAGCTGGCTTTTTGGCTATAGCTCTTGTAGAGGCTGTTAAGAGTAACAGTACCACATGAGTATAATTTTGATTAAACTTACTAACCAGGAGCACATGAGAAACCTTTTCTCTTCCAGATTTTCCCACATCCCTCCTACTTATGGGATAGTTTGTAGTGCTGTGATACATTTGTCTCCTCCCTCGTTTTGCAGGTAACTTCATAGCCTCTGTGTATATATTTATGTGCATAAATAAGGTAGAGAGGGTTTAGGAGGTACGTATCTCATAGACTAACTATTTAAAACTTCAGTAGGTATTGGGACCTACTTGGGTCCCTGATTTGATTAATTTTTTTGTATTAGGAAACTTCTTCACGTGGAAAAAGTCCCTGTGTGGAGTTAAAAAGCATTCTTGCAATAGCTGATGTTAAAAACCCAGGACCTGCAGAACAAAAAACTGTCATTCATTAGTTCTAAGTGAGCCCTTATCGTTCTTCAAATGGCAACAGGAATTCAGAGCCATGCGTACATACCATCTTACAGCTTGCCGCAGTTATTTCTCAATTTGTGTTATTCTTCTTGCATAGCAGACTACACATTTTAAATGATTTGCGTTCCCATCATTTCCAAAAGAAAATCTAAACAAGGAAAAAAAACTTCCCGACTGACTCAATCTCAGTGTGTATTGCCATGCAGTTAGGTTCTCCAGGGTGGCAAACTGCTGCATTTTTCTGTGCTAGTCCATGCCAGGGTTTCCATTGGCTTGTAAGGCCAGGTCATTCAATAAAAGGCACTGAAAGTCTGTGGAAATTTCTGTGAAAAACTTAACATCAACTACAATGAGACACTTCTTCAAAAAAGAAAGTTTCTGGGTTCGGTGTCCACTTGTCAGCAGTGATCTGGCATGTCCTCAGAGGCCTCTGCTCAGAGCCGTCCTGCAAGGGAGGGACATGCACCATGTGGGAGGTGGTTCCTGTTTCTGTCCATACGGTTGTTGTAATAGCTACTAGGAGGTTGTGAGGTGAAGATAATCATCTTGATGAGGTGTGTAAATATTTCCTGGAAAAGGCCTCATTTTGATACTATTTTCTATTTAACCCATCTTAACCATGTGGGGAAAATAACGTGAGTTCCCTGTGCTTTACATGTGAGAAATACGGCATTTCATGTTTTCCGTTGTACTCTGGAAAGGTAAAACTACTGAAATGTGCAGGCAGTTTCACTGGGAGGCACGTGGATGGGCTCCTGCCGTGGCCGAGGAGGTGGCCAGCAGGTTCAGGCAGGTGGCTGCCGTAGCTGCCAGTGCTTGCTGGCTAGATAAATCACTAAAGGCAGCAAGGAAACTTGGCGTGCAGGTTGCTTGAGCTAATGAAGGACTGACTGTGAAGGAAATAGCAATTGAGAATGACGATTGGCAGCAATTACCAGGTTTCGCTCAGGTACACAGAGAGCATGCAGGCTATGTCAGTGGCGGGACTGCCCGGCTGCAGTAAGACATAAGTGTTACATGACATCGATAGGCACCCTCTTGACAGTTGCTAAGCCGAACAGGGAGTGTTTGTATCACATCTGTTGTCTGCATAACTTTTCTGCATGTGCTGTAACAGTTGCAGCTTTCTGATCTCCAGCGCTCTTTGGGACCAAGCAATGTTGGCAGCTAGGTAATTAAGCAATCTCAGATATAGTGTGACAATTATCATTTGTTTGATATCAATTAGCTGTAAGTCACTTCAAACTTGTCTGAAGTTGTTTTCTTGAGGCCCTGACATACAGGAAAGCGTCGTCTCCCTGGTTTCCTTTTCTTTCCTCTTATGTTTCTACTTTCTGTTACTTCTTTATGTGCATGTGTGGTTTTCCATTTCTTCACATCGCATTGAGCAACAGTACAGACCACAATAATTTAGTGAATGGCCATGAGCTATTGAAAAGCTGCTTGGTCCCGATTTGTATGTCATTGAGTAACCAGAGTGGTTCACTTGACAAATCATTCCTTGCTGCAGATGAACAATCAGGATAGCCGGGACTGCTAGCTTCTGCTCAGTAGTTTCTAAATTAATGGTGCCATCTGAGTACAACACTTGTATCTCTTATTATAGCAACATGCATTTGTTTTCTGGTGGCTAAAATCAGCTGTGGACCATATGGGTATCTTGTAAGCTCTTTTGGATTTGCTAAAGTGTTGCTTAATGATCATGTACTCAAGTATCTGGCAGCACAATGTCTATTATTTGACCTATAAAATCAGTGAAACACAAACTGTCAGCTGCCAGAACTCTGTCAGAAGGACTTCAGGATTTATCTAAATATAATGTTGGTGCACATTCTTATTTCTCTTTATATGGACTTCACAAGTTGGTTGTGAAGCCTCCCTTATGTAAAATGAGCTATAAGCCCAGGTGAGATTTTGTTTAGATTTTCTAGAAAGGGAATGTTGGTTATAGGAGTCCTGTTTTGATATTTATATAGGATGTCTTAATTGGAAAGGCTTTTGCCCACAGCTTTCCAAACCCGTTCAGGAAGATATTTTGTTTATCTTTTGGTGGAAATCATGTATTGCTTGTGCTAATATTGAAATGTCCAATATGTCACTGGAGAGATGTGTGTTATGGAGTGTTTGGGATGAAAGATGCTGTATAAGCATTAGACACTTACTGCATTTTAGTCAAAGCTGGCCACAGACTGCAGCAAAAATTCAGAGATAAATCATCCTTGTTTTCTCCCTTTGAATTTGCTGAATCTGCAAATTGAATTTGCTGCCTCCTATTTTGCTTTAGATGAGCTGTAGTTTTCCTGTGGAAAATGCCTTCTGTTTCTCTTACAGGTCTGGACAACTCTTTCGCCTGTCTCTTATCACTGATTTTTGAATTCTCACAATACAGTAGGTCAGCCCTATTTAGTTAGGTACATACTACTTCATGATTGTTCTACTTACATAGTGCTGTGCTACAGAATTCATATGCCTCAGGCCTCATTCTGGATTGACTTGTGTCTGTGTCCCTGCTGCCTGAAGGAAATGCCTTCTGGCTGGAAGTGAGCTGCTGGAAAACCAGTGTTAACTGGTACCCTCCCAGAGCTGCTGCTGGTCTGTGCAGGCTGCACAGAGCTGGTCCTGTAACCAGCTCTCATCTAGCTCTAATGTATTTGTTTTATTTGCTATTTTATGCACATATTAGTTTTAGTGGGATGAGTCTCAGCTACATGATAATTACAGCTATCCTCACTTCAAAATTAAAAAAATGACATCAAAAAGCCTTAGGCTTCCTTGGGAGCCTGGGCTTCGTCAGCAGCCATGAGTCACTATGAATTGCGTGAATGCATGAGATGAAGCAAACGTGATGATTTTTTTCCTTTGTTCCCTAACCTTTTCTGAATAAGCAGCAGGAATTGCCAATCTGGGCCTTAGCACCTAAAATTTCATTGGGGCGTGAAAAGCTTCCAATCACAAACCTTGTAATTCTTGGACATTGTGTTCAAATACTGAGAAAGTGCCACAACAGCAGCTTAATCTGTTGCCATTGCAAAACAATGAATTTATTTTTTTTTAACATTTTAACTACTTATTTTTGAATATCCAGCTTCCTTTAACTGGCTTAGCAAAGAGGGTGCCTGTCAAAAAAAGTTTCTTCCTTCCACCCACTCCTTTGCTTATTTTGTTGTAAACTGGACTCTTCATAAACAAGGTTGCAAATTTATGAGGTTGCAGTGAAGACAAACAGGCTTCTTTTCCCAAGCTTTGTTTAAAAAGCTGTTTGGTATGTAAGTCTGTTGATATTTGGAAAAAAAAAAAAAAAAATCAGGAAATGTGTAATATGTAAATTACATGTAAAATGTAAATATATAATAAGTACGCATAATAATGGCATCTGCTGTTTTTTATTTTGGTCTTCAGCATATGTAGCATATTTCAGTTTCACAGTTTTATAAATATTTCCATTTTGTGTGCATCTTCGTAAGGACTGTAGTGGTATTAGAAAAGTAGGAGGACGATCTCCGGTGTCAGTATGAGCTGGTTTGAGGCAGTGATAATTCAGGAGAGACTGGGACTGTGGTGTTGGAGACGGTGAATTAAAGGAAAACAGAAAGTTGTGAAAACAGTGTGCTCTTCCACGTCCAGTCTCCTGGCTGAAGGTCATTACCAGCAGAACAGGCAGAGACTTGCAGGGAGTTAAAAATTTGATTGTAGTGTCTGGGAAAGGAACAAGGAATCAGTTTTTATTTGTTTTCTGTGATAACATGAAGCAGTTTTTGGAGGGACAGAAAATTTTTTTTATGGATTGGAGTAGCTTTATTGTGACTCTGAATTGCTTGGTTAACTCTTCATTTTACACATCTGAAAATATGTCTGTTAAATGATACATGCAGTTGGCATGCATTTTTGAATGTCTCTTTCTCCTCTTTCCAAGGCCACCATCATATATGTAGGAGGGAGATTTATTAATACAACTTTATTAAAGACAATCTACATAAACATTGAGATAGTGTTACCATGCAAGGAGTATAACCTCAAAGCATTTTCCCTGTAATAAGAAAAAAAATACATATTTCTCTGAGCATTGTAAACTGCCATATCCTTCTGCTGTGGGGGTAATAAATGCCTGCTCGATCTGGCAAATCCTTTGTTGCTGTAGTTAGCTGGCTTTGCAGCACCACAACTTACACGACTTACTGATTATCTTTGGTTGAGGGCACTGTTAGACTTTCCAGTGACTTCCATTTGATTTAGCCCCTGCTACCTTCATGCCAATGTCATGGGCACAATGGTTGCTGCTGCAATACCACTTAAATCTGCTGTTTGTGTCAACTGGGGGGAGTCTGTGTCCTGCGGACCAACACAGCCTGCAAATTCATTTCATGTGGCCTGTAGCCTGGTGGATGGAGGCTGTATTTTTCCAGTGGGTGTCTCTGAGGTGCACTGCAGCATGTGGCCCGTGTATTTGGAAAACCCTAGGAGCCCTCAGCAAAGCCAGGACTCCCATCCTCGCTTCAGCTTTGCATGGTACTATCTTGAAGTTTGCTCCAGCACTTTGACAACAATGGAAGTACAACAATGTCCTGGGGGGTTAACTGCTAGAAATGTCAAATCCATGTTTTCATTTATACTCAAATCATTTGTGGTTTGACTAATAAGCCTTTAGATCTAAACTACTAAACTCATTGTGAAAACGTTATTTTATCCAGAACTTTGGAAAGAATAGTAAGAGAAGAAGAAAGAAGTGTTGATGCCAATTTGTTGGGTCATTCTGAGAAAGAAGAGGTAGATTTTGAGCTCAGGGATTATTAGGGAGAAACATAGAAGTTTCATTTGACGACTTTCATTGCTGACAATGAACTGAAAAATACTGGTGGCTTTTTTGATCCCAGTATGCCTCTGGGTGGTTTTGTTCAGTCAGCCTTGCAGGGCAGGGGTGTTGAGTCCTGATGAGCTCCTGAGCCATGCCGGCACTGAGGCCTTCATGTTGGTGCAAGACTGCTGGTCCAGCAATGCAAGAGGCAGCTTCAGATAGGTGGATATAGTGTAAGGGCAGATGGGGTAGGGAACCAGTGCAGTTGTCCTTTGCTTTCTGGTCTTCACCTGGAGCTGTGTTACAGCTTTAAGGCTGAAAAGTTTTGGGAGATTTCATCTGCTTTCACCACCGAGCCAGTAGATGAGGAAGCCTGACTCATCTTGACGGCACTTCACAGAATCCAACCGCTGTCATAACTGTGAGTGGAACCTGACCCATGGCTATTTTTATGTTCCCTTATCTATTTAGAAAAGAGTCTTTTTTTTCCTTGTCTGGCAGGTCTGCAGATCTGCAAAGCTTGGAACCTGAGCAAGGGCAGCAATCAGACAAAAGGTGAACTATTGAACACCAAAGCAGAAGCCAGGAGATGCAACAAGATTAAAAGACAAAAACAAAGGGCATTGTATCAGCTGTAGATGTCATCTGACAGGAAGGATGCCCAACAGCAAGGTTCACAATTGGGTCAGAAATTATAGTGTGAAGGAGACTGAGGGCTAAATAAGTGTTAAATAGACTTAATCCGGAGTTTATTTCTTTAAACTGTCCATGTTTTCTAGAGAATAATCTTAATATTTATGGAACTCCTCATTCTTTCTCATTGTTTATACCATGTACATTCTGATGAGTGTATATAACTTTTGTTACGTATACACTTACACATATTGTATTTTAGAAGGCTGTTTACTTTGTTTTCCTTCCTTCTTGCCTTATTTTGTAAAATGCTTAGGATCTCAGAGCTCTGGGCACTTCATTTAACATTTCTGAAAGCTAACTGTCTACCTTCACATCCATATGTGCTGATGGCAGAGCCTGCACTTGCTTGATGCAAGTTATTACTGAACTGGTCTTTTTCGCCCTGTAACTCCCTTTTCTGAGTCATGGTCTACTCTTGCTTTTATACGTTTTGCCATTAAATCTGCTTGACCTTTTTTGTATTATCAAGAACTAAAATCTTTAGCCTCTGGCAGTTGCACTGATCTTCAGTCAGTTTTTCTTAAATAAATAAATAAATAAAATCTGCCAGACACTTGAGATTGCCATCATCTGTATGAGAGCTAGGTTGAATAGTCTATTGTTGGCTTACTTGCTGACCCGGAATTGAACTCTGAACAAAGGGACATTACACCTTGTTTTCAGAATTCCTGGGAAAATTTAGCCCTTGAAAAAAGTGCTCCTAGACGAAGTGTGGCACGGGATTTTCTAAATCTGGAAAATTGTTGTTTCAGCCTTGTTATTTCAGTGCTCCTTTTGCTTCATATGCTTTATAATGAAAAGTGACAGCTGTTTTACATATTGGAAAATCTTGCATGCTTGCTCTCAGCTCAATATCTGCAGGAGGAAATTAAGATTACACTACCCACACATTAATGATGAAGTTCCCACGGCTTTATAATGATGTTTTACTTTAAATACAAAGACACTGTGTTGGTGAACAAGATCACTACAGTAAATCCTAATGATCATGATCAGATCATATTTGTATTAATATGATCTGTAATTTAAAAACTACTGCTTTGTAATAACAATTAAAACATTCTGTGAGTAATTAAATGCTGCTTCTTAAATACTTTTTTTTGCACTTAATGAATGTCAGACTGACAGTCAAGAGGACTCTGTTAAACAATTTCCTGCAGATACTTGTCAATTAATTTTTTCATGTCAGATAGTTGCCTTGCAGTTGGCACGCTTGGCTCTGCCATTTCCCTGCTTGTTGAGCCATGTATCTGTGTTTTCATTCCTATATGCGATGGGTATGCCATTTCCTTGCTCAGACTTCATGCATGGTTTTTGTCTTGTGTTGGACATTCTTCATTTCATCATTCTCCCCTGCTTTGCCTCCCCAAATGCCTAGAAGAGCAGTGGAATTAAATATACTGTTCTGCTTTTGTTATGACCACTTCATTTCAACTGCTGCCCTGCTAATACAGCCTTGTTCCTGCGGTGATGGGCCCATGAGAGATCTCTGCTCTTGCAGTGGATCCCGTGTTCTTGGGCAGTGCTCCAGCTTAGGCACCTCCTTCTTCAGTGAACTGAATCCTGTAAAACTTCATTGAGGTAGTAAATGGAGGGGTAGTGAGGAGATGAATCACAGCACGGATACAGCTCCTACTGTTTTATTGGCTTCTTTGAATTCTACTATTTTGCCCAGTCCCCACTATGTACACTGTTCTCCATGTGGCTTGCACAAATGTAACTGTAGAGAAACTGGTGCACAGTTTATGGTAAAAGTATTTTTGTGTAATAAAAGCAGTGGTGTAAGGAGCAAGGGTAGGAGAAAGCTCACTCTGGCAAGTTTCTCATGCGATGTCATCTTGGTTTGTTAGTGGTTCCTTGTTAAGAAGTCTGTTGCTTTGGACATACTTGGAGCCAATTTCTATTTGGTAGATGTGTTTAGAGCTTCAGAAATTTCTTGCCAGCCATGAGAGACTGACTTTCTCCTTTCTATTGACTTGAGGGTGGGGACTGCCAGAATTTCACCTTGATCTGTAAAACCAGCATTGAAGTAATACACTTACACATGGGAACAGTCTTGTTGACTGTACAGACAGAGGAATTTGTATTTATAGCTGTTGTGTAATGTCGTAAATGGCATTCCCTCTCTCCATGGACAATTGATGGCAGATAAGGTAAATCAGGGGTTTTTCAACCACTACTTCTGCCTTCCTGCAATATTCTATGTCAGCGGGGACTTTTGGCTAACTAGCACACATTTATTCACAAACAGGGAAGGAAAAAAGAATTCAAGTGACTTTACTTATTTTAATCACTTCTGAAAAATTATCACAAACCACTTGTTTACTGGAAGCAGCCCAGCTCATGCATTAGGTCAAAGAGTTAAGGATGATGATAATCTTGTTGCTTTTTCCAGTGCACTCATTATCTTCAAGATTTCAACACAAAGAGAAAATATTGCCCAATAGATTCCTATGTCTGCTCTTTTTGAATCTCCTTGAGCAACTCTAGGAGCCAATAATAGCCCATGCACATTTTAACAGTCATTCAAAGTCTTTACTTTCAGAGGAATGTAAAATTTATTTGGGCATAAACTGAGAATCTGGGCCATAGACGGAGCCTAACGTTGTTTCTTCTTGATAAAGGTTTTTGCTATCATAAAGGACAACATGTGAGTTAAACTAAGTAGAGATGACAGCTTGTTCTCCGCTTTCATCATGTGCAAAATGCATCTTTTCACATTAGTATTTACAGCAGGCTTCTGCTTGCATCAGATTTCTTCAAATCTGCTTGGCTAACATAATTTGATGCTAATAAAGAATAATAAAGGGCAACAATTTCAGATCTGCTGACAAATAATCAGTGATCCTGCCTTTATAAGGGATAGGAACCCAGAAGTTTTTTTCCTAGAGAAACCTCCTGTATCGCAAGCGCTGATCTCTGATACTGCCACACTCTGAATTGCAATGTGGTACCTGCTGGGAAAGCTCATCTCCGGCTATTTGTTTCTTTCATGGCAGAGGGGTTTTTTTCCTCCTTCCTGTTTGCTGTTGAGCTCATTGCTGGGCTGCATTGGTATTCCAGCCAGCACAGTCTTGAGTAAACGTTTCTGTGCCATCCTTGTGCAGCGGGGCTTGCCCAACATGGGGGCAGCGGGGAGGGAAGTGGAGGAAGAAAGAACAGGGAAGCTGATAAAATACTGTGTTTCAAGATCTTTCCCTGCTTTTTCTCATTAAACTCCCTGAAGTTCAAAATAGGAATTATGTGCAACCTGTCATCACAAGGGGCTTTTCCAGGAAATTGTTGAGGCATCTGTGGCTTTTACAGGCTGCTTCCATGGGCAGTGATCTGCTGCCTGGCAGATGTGTGCAAGGATCCAAAGTCTGGAAACCTACTGAATTTGCTTCTCTCATGGCAGCATTATGTCACTGAGAGACAGTAGGTAATCAGACAAAGTAGGATTAAATAGTCTTTTTTTTTTTCTTGGATATACAGAAAGCACCAACCAAAGGGCCAAAGCCTGCAAAGCTGATAGTACTTTATCTGCACCCATCACAAAAAGTACACAGTGTGTGTATGTCTCTTGTTGGTATTGCTTCAGGTAGAGCTGTTGATATATCCATCCTTACAAACCATGGATTAGAAACTGTTTGCTTCAAATCTGTAATACTGATAGTTCCCTCAGGCTGATTTCTGGTAGTGCTCTCATCTTAGCAGTTTATGCATCCTAGATAAGATTTTAGAGAGATATTTTCTTCATTTCAAACCCTTGAAAATATTACTCTGCTGAAGCATTATGTTGGTAAATATATAGCATTATACTTGTCACTTTGATATTTGGATGGGCTGGCATAGTAAAAATACCAATGGGAAATGCATGCTTTGGAAGATACACATAGCATGATGTATGCTCTGTCATTGTACTGTCTCTGCAAATGAAACCAGCAATAAGAAAATACTCAAAGCAAAGTTTCATTCTAAAAAGTGTATTACAGTAGTATGTACACCAAGGCTGCTGTAGTTTATTAAATGTGCTTGTAAAAGAAAACTCTCCCATGTATAAAAGACTAAATCCTGTCTTGCACACCAGGCTTGAGATACAAAAACAGAGGGGAAGCTGTGAATTAATTTCCCATTAGCCCCATGAGAGAAAGCACTGTTGAGCGTGTGGTCGCTAACAGCTTGTCATCATAGACAGAGTACTGATGGAGAGGTGTCTTTGCCTTTCACTGTATCACAGTGCTGGTTGGGAGTTGATGACTGCTGCAAAATCAAGCAAAAAAATCCAGATGACCAAAGAGTGATTGGTTAGAAAACCAAAGGTAGTAACTTCATGCTGCAAGTTCTGCTACCCATTTAATTCCAGTTAAGTGGAAAGAATGCCGCTGTTTGTGTATCGGTAGCATTATATTCCCACACAGCTTGTTTTGGACCAGTGTTAATGCTGTAGAAGATGACTTACAAAATCTCAGGCAAATTTGATAAAATTCACACAATACCTATTTGTAGACCCAAATTTAAAGTTTTCAGTATCAATTTACGTTATTTTGCTGCTTTAGAATAGGGAGATATGAGGAAGATACAAACAATTGCTTGACAGGTAAGACCCACTTTTCATTACTATTTCTCTGTGTGGCAGTAATTTTTTTTTTTTTTTTTAAACAAAGGAAACTCTGACTGTAGAAGAGGCTGGCCTGTTGAATTTTTAGGTATGCAAGTTAGAAGTTGCTCGGGTTCCTGCTGCTGAAGTTAATCGTGTGGTTTTTCACGTACTGCTTACGGTCTGAGAGGGCGCATTGTGTGGAGCTCCTAATGACACAGACGCGCTCCTCTGCTGATGATTGAACAAGCAAATGACTTTGTAATACAGCCCAAAGCTACTACTTTGATCAAATATTTTTGTTAGCACTTATTTATGGTTTCATCAGTGGCAGATAGATCACTGGGAGAATAAGAGGGGATATTCTAGGAGAAGAGCTGAGGGATGCAAGCTGTTCACAGCTTGTATTGCTTAGGGACATGGTTTAGTGGTGGGATGGCAGTGTTAGGTTAACGGTTGAACTTGATGATCTTAAAGGTCTTTTCTAACCTAAATGATTCTGTGATTCTGTGTATGGGGCAGGGTTTCATGGCAGACATCCAAACCGTAGCTTTAGTTCATTGAATATTTAGGAATGGTAAATGCCACAGGGGGGGAGTTAGATGGCAGAGATATGTAAGTACATGTTAATGTAATTGTGTGAGTGAACATGTGTAATAATACTAGAAATGGGAAAAAAAAAAATAATTTAAGCCTTAGTCAAGAATACATCTCAATAGTAGTACCACAGACTCTGGGCTTATGTGGAAGGCAATTTTGACCCTGTAAGACAGATCAGGATCATATGATGGAGGACTGAGTATAAACTCTAAAACTTGCCCAAGAGTTAGGAAAGGCTGCAAAAGAGAGACTGGAGAGTGCTCAGATCCAGGGCCTGAAGGAGGGTATTATGCTGGTGTGTTCTGCCATTGTACAGCATTGTACACCTGAGCCTGTCCTTGCAAAGACATTGGGCACTCTGTCAGCAAAGTGCGAATAACCCTGTTGCAAAAAAGACGTCGCAAACTTGTGGCATGCAAGAAGCTATTGAATTATGTGTCCACCAAGAATATAAAAGCATAGAAGGACTTGCATTTCCCTGTGCTTTCAAAAGCGGCTGGTATACTTCCTTAAGGTCTCTGGGGTAAAGTTTATTTTAGATCACATGAAAAACTGCTGATTGTAAATAAACCTTTGGCATAGTTGCAAGGCCAGTGATTGCCCTTAGAAAGAAGTATTTTTGTGATGCACTAATACAATGGAGTATATTATGATTTGAGTTTTCTGCATGGCATAGTCTAAGAATATCATAGTCTATGAACTAGCTAAGTTAACACTATGCTGTGCTGTTGATCTAGTTCTGTCAGTTGAGGATGTGTATATGCTGGGATGTGATCATTGACTGTGTGTGGAGTGATTCCTTGTTTCTGACATAATTGTAAATGGGGAGTTATGGAAATATGACCATTGTTAAATGCAGTGTAATTACAAATCACTGTTTTGACAGCACTGTGCTTACAGCATGAGTGCAAGACTGTTATGTGGCTAAAGAAAGAGTAGGTCAATAGATAGTCTGGTGTTTGGCTCAAATGTAGTCAGAGTGTTAGTGTGGTACAGTAAAAGATTTTGGTCTGCAAAATGAATATCCGTTGAAGTAAGTGTGGAAGGCAGCTTCCTGGAAAACTTTTTGATGGCTTCTACTAATGCATGTATTCTTCATGATCTTTCCTTCATGAACTGCTGACAGGGGAGGTAAGGAGGCAGGTGGCAGAGACCATAATAATATTCTCTGGCCTTTTCAATTTTTATTTTATTAATGTAACTTACTGATCTTGCAGAAGAACCTTCTGTGAAGATACAAACCAGTATCTAAAAGCCTCTTTTCCCAAGTTGCTTTGTCTTGAGTCTGGAAGTCTGCCCCATGACTAAGAAGACAGGACATCTTCTAGGATTAACATCCACACCTAAGCTTTCAATTTCTAGAGGAAAGGTAGTTTCTTAAATCGTCTAGTGCTGGCCAGCACACATCCATGAAACTATAGGAATCATGTCAGTTTATATGGGCAGAAAGTTTGAGTATTGGATGCAAACCATATGTGGTTTTGACAGGAGAGAGAATTTCCCTGTTGCCTAGTGCAGGGCTGCTGTGAGAAATGTGCTTGCCTGCACCTGGTCACTGCTTTACCAGCACAGCAGGGGCGGCTAAGACAGAGTTGCACAGAAAGCTATGGAGCAGCTCTGGAACAACTCATGAGGACAGTGACCTTGAGGCAGTCCTTGGAGAAAGAAGAATAAAAGAGACGGTCTTTCTACCCTGCCAACTCTCTCTGTTCAAGGGAACGGGCAGGGAAGAGAAGAATTGGTTAGAAGTAACCTGGCCTCCGTGGGTAAAAATGAAATGGTAGAAACAGCATTTGTCTTTCACCAGAAAGAAGTGATGCCAGCTTCACTGGGTCTGTGCTACAAGCCAAGCATTGCAAATGTCTACCCATCCCTCCCAGTCCTTGGGGTCCAGGAGCAGTGCTCTACACCTGCACGAAAGGGTATGCTTCGCTTGTTTCAATTAGATACAGGATAATATATTTGGGGCCCATGATAGCAAACTTTGTGTGGCCACGTATCTGGCACTGGATAACCATTGCTCATCTGCAGTCACCCTGCAGTAAGCACGCATGTTGAAGTGTTCATATTTCAGTCTCACCTGAAACAAGAGGAAACATGGACGCCTTCTGTTCCTACGTGCTTGGTTCAAAGACTTCTTGTGGCTCTGGGCAGGTGCAAAAAGATGTGAATGAATCTATTTCTTTTAGCGTTGCCTGTATTAATAGGCTTTCCTCCTCATGCTTGTTGTATTGTAATTCTGATTTAACATTTATCAGTAGATCACTGCAGGGTCTTTAATGATTATAGTTGTTCAAGCTGATAGTCTGAGACTATTAAATAAGCTCCAATTACTTCCCATTTATTTGTGTTGTTTTTTCCCTCCAAGTAACAAAATGTAATCCTGAAGTTCATTATTACTCTTTGCATTGTATTCATCTAAATAGATTTTCTACCTAATTAAGGCTCAATACGTTTGTGCTAAACTGACTGTATTTTACAAGGATGTTTTCATTTGTATGTGAGGGTGTCTTTGGTTTCTACCATCCATATTTTAATTACGTTTCATTTCTATAGCTGCCAGAGATCCTATTGTGTGTCTCAGCAATTCACCCTGGGCTGCTTGAGATTGTTTAGATTGGAGCTGGAATAGGCCTCCAGATGAATTTAGTTGGAATCTGGTTAATAACAAGTCACCGGGAAGCAACTTCAAGTGTTTGCTACTGCTTTGAAAGATACAAAGTGTATCGGCTGAATTTTGGATGAAAAAAAATAGAGATGAAAGCAGAGGAATTCAGATCAGATTAGCTGTGTTATTTTTTTATGGGGTGGGTCACTGAGAGGGGAAGGTAGAGCTTTACCTCTATACTTATTTTGTGTTATTTATTCATATACAATCTCTCTGGGGCACCTTTGTCAAATAATGAAGCAGTACAATTTGGTGATAATTAAAAACATGGAACATCACATTTTCATTTCAGTATGAGAGCAACTATCAGGAAAAACAGCTATGTAGATACACCACTCTTGACCTTACCTGCTGAATTCCTGTCCCACACCCCAGAAGATGTCGGCCCGGCCCCGTGCAGACGTGGGCGCTGTGCTGTGCTGTGCCATCCCCTGGGTGAAGCCTTCTCAGGAAGGAGTGAGAATAGCACTGTTAAAAACTTGGGGGCCATTGGTATCTGCTGCTACTCTACATAACTACATGTCTTTTCAAATGCTGTTTGGGGGTCCTGTTCAAGGACCACAAAGTAACAGACATTCATATAAAAAGTCACTTAAATTAACTTTCCCTTGAGAAAGTGCTGACTTCTTTGTAAGCTCCTTTGTGTCTGAACTCTTCATTGGAAGGATTATAAGATCCACCTTTTCTTGGGAAGAAGCTGTTGGAAAATAAACCTCCAGGGTTTTTCTGAGCTTCCTCAGAAGCCGCATTTTGCACTGTCAGGCCAGTCCTCCTTCATCTCTTTCCTAGTTTTGTGGTGAATTCTGTTTAAAGATGTGGTTAAGCTGAAATGAATCCAGGATGCTTAATAATGCTGGTGAATGTTCCTGGACAATTGCTCAAAGTGAACAGTCTTTTGAGGGTTTGTTCGCCTGGGAATGGAGTGATGTGTCATGTCATGCAAGAGTGGGTTCCCTTGCCCGCACCGAGGCAGAGCTAAATGCACTGCAAAAGCAGAGGTGGAAACCATTAAAATATGTGTGTGTGCATATGTATGTATATGCAGGCAAAAAAGCCTGCCCAAACTCTGTTAGTGTTGATATTACTGTTGGTGAATTTGACTGGGAGGGACCTTTGCCAAGAGAAGGGCTGTGTGCATTAGTCTGGAGTCTGCTAATGAGATCAAGCGTCATTTGAAAGGGAACAATATGTGTGAAGTGGGGGCAGTTACTGGTTATGAATCGAGTTCTGTTACAGAATAAATTTGACTGGTCTGTGGTGTCTTCTGGTCCTCCTGTGTAAGTACAAATTTTCCTGAGAAGTTTAAATTAGCAGAAAACAAAGTTGTCAATTTTTTAAATACTGTGGATGTGTGCTTTCACAGCTCCCTCTAGCAGTATTCCAAACTCTTTAATAACCAGAGGAACATTTGAAATTACTGTTAATACAATATGGCTGTTCATACAGTTACTGTCCTAAGCTGAAGCAAATGTGAAAATCTGTTTGGACTCTTGAGGGGTGCAATATTGCTTTACTCTCTAATCTAAATCACTCTGAAAGTAAGTCACATATTAGCAAGAAACAGAAAAAACTCTTTGGGGGAAAGCAGCCAAAGTTTTGAAGCTGTTTTCATTCTATTTCAAACCAGAACATCTTACCTTAATGTACAACTGTTATGTATGCAAAAAGGAAAAAAAGCAACTTTTATTAATGATAGTTTTACGAAGTTTTTTTCTAGTATTTTGGAATACACCGCTGAAGTTGACATTAAGAAAAAATAAAAACCAGTGGTAATATTTTTGTAAAAGAAGGGAAAAATAATCCTCCAAACAACCACTTACCAATGCAGATGTTCCAATGTGGGGTCCCCTGTATCTCTGCACTTTGCGGTAGTCCATCTGTTACTCTGCAGCCTTGAAATGTAACAATAGTTTGGGGCTAGCAGTGCTTGTAAGTATTTGTTAGTGCTGAATTCTGAAGGACTGATGCTTTTTCAAGTATCAGAATACCCCTTCTAACCCAAATGATTGCTTTTTCTCATAATGTTTTTATATAACAGAAAGGACTGTATCTGAAACAATTATATCTTTTGTCTTTACCAGCTTGCAAGCTTCACCTTTTATATCTCCCTCATTAATGTCAGGCATAAAGTAACTTAATATGTTTCTCACAAGTGTTTCAGCCACTGACAATTAAAATACAATGTACTTATTACAGCGAAATGGAAAAACATATGGAAAAATCTAACTACATGAACATCTGCTCTCTTTTCTCCATCTGTTCTCTTTGGCCATGCTTTTGTCCAAACCTGCCAAAAGTACTAGTTTTCCAAGGGTCTCGTGGCATATCAACCACATCTTCCATTAAAATTCATAATTTCTTGTTTGTTTTCATGGCGCTGCAGCATGTCTGTGTCCCTTTGGCTGCATGATGAGTTCAAGCAGAGCAATGATTGTTTTGTAGTTTGAAAGATGTGGAAGGGGTAGGACAGGTGACAATAGGGTGAGCACTGTATCCGGAGTTGATTTTGTATCAGCAGGGTCCTACCTAACCAGGAAAATGCCTTCCTTGACCCAGAAGCCTTATGAACCATTGAAATCAGTGTCTGAAGGATGTTGAAATCCATGCCATTGAGCACAGGAGATGTACCTGCCATGGTGCTCAGCCTCTGGACCATGGTGGGCTGCAGCACACAGGTGAGGTGCCCGAAGCTCCTGCAGAGCCAGCGGTGTGTTATCCCTGCACGCTTGATCATCCAGGTAAATGGGCTTGCTTAATCTGACAGTGGGAAGGGAGAGAGGATGTAGCCCATTCTCCTAGCTGGCTCTGTAATTCTTTGCTGTGACTTTTTTTTTTTTTTTTTAAATTATTATTTCTGTATCATGGTGACCATCCCTCTGTATGCATCTAGCAGAAGTGTGAGTGTTTGGACAATTCCAGGCAAATGCCCTATAGTTTTACTTTACAGTGATGGAGAAAGCTGTTTTTTCTTGGGCTCTTGCAGAAAAGGAGAATGGAGCAAAGCTGCTTGCTGTGACGGTCTCTGTAATCAGCTACGGGGTTGAAGTTGCTGTGCTCCTTAGCTGGGCAGCCTGCAGCTGCTGGTGGAACAGGTGGTCTGGAGAAGGTTCTTTGGCTACATGCCAAGGGAGATGGGTGCCCAGCTGTTTCAAAAAAAGAGGATGAAATCAGATTTTTGAGCCCACTGGAGCATGAGGAATATTTATAATTTCTGCTCTTGTTCTGAAGACCATGGTGTGTTGTTTGGAGCTCTGCTGGGGGGAAAGGTTTTGATTTCAACTAAGAAACAGCCCTCAAATACGCAAAGGTTAGAGCAGGAAGAAAAAAAAGATTTAATCCAGGAGCAGCCCTTGCTTGTAGAGATGCCATCCTCTGACTCCTCTGGCAATTGGAAGGTGTCATTATTGAATAATTAACAAGCACTACAAAATAATATGTTGTAGAGCTGTAATTAATATTGAACAGAAACTTGTTTTAATTATCTTTTCATAGTGCTGTTTAAATTCTTGGTCACAGGACAGGTAAAATAGATGGTTCTGTAAACACTGACCAAGTCTTTCTGAGGCTTTGACATATGATGCAAATTTTGAAGCTGCTCGTCACCTCCTTGATCTGTGAGCTGGTTTGGAGCCTGCAGCAGCAGAGCTTACCCCAGCAAAGTGGCACCTGTTTGCACCAGCTCTGGGCGCTCATTTTGCCTCAGACATGCACGATCCTGCATAAATGCCCAGTGATTGCATATTTTCACATGTGGTCAATAATTGTTACGTATTTTATTATGTGTCAGGAGAAAAAAAGAAATCTAAATTTTTATAGTACAGGGCTTTGATTTATACCTGGCCCTCAAGGCCAGCACATCCAGTACTTTATATTTAGAGACAGGTCTGTGTGTTTTGTTGTTGCTCAGTGTGTGCGTGTGCATATGCATATTTCTAGTTTGTTTTACTGTGTCTTTAAGGTATCAAGCATTGCCAAGGGAAGAATGTGAGAATATGTTCTCAGTACAAAAAGTCAGCAAATCCTTCCATGCTGGGGAGAAAATCAGTTGTGTCAAATAAACTGAAACTGTGAACATTTGCCATTCAGGGCTTGATTGCACATGGTCCATCCATCTGCATAGTATTTATAGGACTTCCTTGATACAGAAATCATACAACAAATAACTTTTCTTGAGAAGGGAACATTTTCTTATTGTCAGGAGGAAATGCTCTGCACGATGCAATGAACACCTTTCGCAGATAAATGCAAGCTCTTATTGTGTGCCTTTGTGGACTGATTAGGGTTTTCTTTAACTTCCCTTACAAAGCATCTACAAAAGGAGTGATCTAGCAGCACTGTATCTCCATGGGTGTGTAGCAGGTGATGCTGGAGCAGTGCCTACCTGTATGGTATGGGCTCTTCCCCTTGGGTTTGGTGTCTCGAGTTGGATCCCTCAGCCACGCAAAGACTGCGTGCCCTTGCTGTCTGCAGAGCTGGTGCGCATCAGGCCACTGACATTTGTCTCTCTGCTGATTTATATGCACATTAGTTTACCTCTCTGAAAGCAGATTTGAAATTGGTCTGGTGTTGGCTTTTTGCATAATACAAAAATTAACAGTCATACCGCCTAATCCTGGCTGTTGGCAGTGGCACCCCTTCCAGGGTCAGTCTGAAACTATGTGAGTTGGTTCCTAATGGCTTTGTAGCATGTTTTAGTCTTACAGCGGGATTACCCCACAGAGAACGTGCTGGTTGACTGGAGTTTTCCCTTGGTCAATACTGCAGCCATAGTCTTTCACCTCCCGCCTTTAGCATGCAGGATACAGAACCGTACCTGAAAGATTATGTGAGAATTTGTGACCTAGATTTCCTAAAATGGGCAAACCCAAATGCATATCTATGCTTGAACATACTTAACTTAGAGGCAAATATAAATGACAGATGCAAGTGAAAAATGTGTGGAGAGAGGCAGTCTGCAGGTATGTAAACTACCTGGCTGAGCGTGTGTGTGTTGTACTTGCAAAAGTCTTTGAGAATGTTAACAGGCTGTCATTAAAATCTGTTCGTCATTACAGTCGGCTGTAAAATTCTTCTGAATTCTCTGTATTTGTGCTACGTACAGCAAGTGGCAGCTGTTGTTGGGTCTGTAGTAGGTGGCAGCATCAATTTATTCTATGGTCATCTCAGTAGATTGTAAAGGCTCTGCCATCTCTGCAGAAACACAGGCTTTCTCTCCTGAGATAGACAGGACTTTGAATTCAATCAAGCTCATAGTACCTGAGCCCCAGACCCTCAATCACCTGATTGAGGCTGATATGTGGCTGATATGCCAAAAAGCAAACATTTTGTGTGACAGATCTTAATAAAACACACTGAAAGTGGAGTTTGGGGAATTAAAACCCATGCGTTCAACAAGGGGCAGAATTTGGAGCAAAATTCAAACTCTCTCATTACATGCAATGGCTCTGAGCTTAAAATGTTATTTTTGCATTAATGTTAAGTTATTATTTTTAGCATGAACAGCAATCAGCATGCAATTGGCAATGATCTCATACACACTCCTGGGTACAGACTGTTCTTCCTCAGTTTGGGAGTATTTGCTTGTTATTGCTGAATTGCAGTGTGAGCACATGCAGAAGAGGCCTCACAGTCATTAAAACTCTCCCTGCCAGGGCTCTTACCATTGAGTACTCAGCAGTTAACCTCTCCGTGTATCTTCTGAGAACCAGATAAAGTTAGGACAGAAATTTCTGTTTGTGGAAATCCTTCTTTTAGGCCTGTGTTCTGTGATAGACATACACAGTGTCACACTTCATCTTTGAAATATGGTGCTACAAAGTGATGAAAACTCTCCAAAGGTTTCTTTATAAAGCCTGTAAACTGAGATGGCTTTTAAAATGTGGGAAAAAATAACTTGACCTGATCCTGCTCTTCTCTGCAAGAGTGGAATGGCTTTCACTGGCATTGGGAGCAGGATTTGGGTCATTGCTGAGCTACAAACATGACCTTCCGTGGGAAGGGTGCACAATTTTTGCTATTAGTCCCCAAAGGGAGGCCGCGTCACTCTGGGGCTGCTGGAGAAGCATGTGTAGAATCACACATAAGAGGAGTGTCTTCCCAGGACTGTAGTGGAAGCACAGTTGAAATACACGCTCTTGGGTGGCATGCATGTGTTTGACACCTGTAATACTGAGTAATTTTAATAGGGTAGCCTCTCAAATGAGTTGGCTTTGGATAGAGCCTCTTCTGATCTATGTCTATGCTAGAGAGAATTACTCTGTTGCAAAGACCAAAATGGTGCTTCTGTAATAACTTTTTTGCATGTTCTGTGGGTGAGATTAATTTTGTACAACAACAAAAAATAGCAGTGTTAAGTGTTGGTTTGAAAATGCTGCTTTTAATCTTTGACTGTGGATACATGCAGGCTATATTAATAGGCTCTCTGCTTCTGATTTGGGTCCCAGTATAACCTCATGTTTTTTCAGTCTATTTAATGTGATTTGCAAGCACAAAGAGAGATAAGAAGTTGCTACTAATGAATTGCTAGACAAAAGCTGAAAAAGATGATGATTGAAACAGCAAACTCACTGATGTACGCCCCATGGTACTGTCTGAACCAGGAATGCCTGGTTTCAAGACTGTCTTTCTGCGGGATGACTGTCCTGACTTGAATGTCTTAGACATCCATGGCAAATAAAGTCTGCAATTAATCCAGCACTGTAAAAATCAAACATTGCAGAGCAAGTAAAATGCACCCTCCTGTAGCTATCTGAAAACCAGATGGTCTGCTTTTGTTTGTACCCCTGAACTTCACAAATGAACACAATTTATTGTCAGCAGCTGCTGCTGTTTTAAGCTCAGAGTGCTGAGCTTCGTTTCCCCTGCACTGCAAACGTGTGTACGTTCAGCTGACACGTATGGATCCTATCTTGAAATTGTTACACTGTAAAAATCACACTTGGCTTTGGTGAAAGTTACTGTGAGAGAGAAAAGCAGATTAAAGGCGAATGGAAATTTCTAGTTTTCTGGCATTTAACACTTGCATCAGCAGGTGTGGGATTGCGTGAGGCTGGATTTGAGTGTCCAACTGTGGTATTTGTTACACATCCTTATTTTTCAATGTATATCTATAGCTCTTGGTTGGTACAGTTGTTCTAGTCTAAAGACTGTGCTTTATTTTTAGCCCTTGCTCCTCCCAAAGAGACATCTCTGCAGACACGGGGTGTCCTCTGTGGCAGGGAGGTTTTGTGGTGTTTGCTGTCCCTACGGGCAGGGAAGAGTTACAGCAGAGCTTAGTTTTGTGTCTGCCTTTGAAGCATTTAAAATTCATTTGTCTTTTCAAATTCCAGCATGTAGACTTGGAAAAGCATTTCCCAGAGGGGGGCAAAGCACTTGAAGGAGGAAAACAGTTTAAAGAGGTGAACTGTACACCAGTAAATCTGCTGTTTACTTTGCTTTTTTCTCCTGAGGTTTCATCACAGCTTTCTACTGCTCTGTGCAAGTGTAGTGCATCAGCTGGGTGGGAATGCTCCGCTTCAACTCTTCAACACCCGGAGCTGCCGCCTCCACTGGTCCCGGGGGAGCTGCAGGGCTTGACTGGCCACTCATGGGCACAGGAGTGGTAATAGGGAGAGCAAAGGTCCCAACTGAAATATCACATAAGTATCCTGTCAGATGCTGTTTGAAACAGGAATGGGCCTGCACCTCATCCTTTGAAGCTTTGTCAAGCTACAGAGAGGCTTGGGTGGGGCAGGAGGGCAGAGCGTGGGGCAGGGCTTGGGAGGGTGCGTGCCTGTTGCTCTGGTTCAGGCCAACGTCTCATTTGTGGGTAGTAAGAATTACCATGAAAAACCAACAACATTGAACACCTCCTCTCCCTTTCTTTCCCATTTATCAACATGCCATTTGCTGTACAGATTAGGATTTAGGTTTGGGGTTTTTTTTAACTTAAAGACAAAACCTGTTTAGCAAGAGTCAGACTGTGAGAGGGAATGTTGCCAAGATACACAGAACTATCCTATTGCGGCGCGTGTGCACACACACTATTGCAGCTAGGTATTTTGGCCCTAAGTTGATAAAAAGTGCTTTAAACTGTATTAATGATGAAAACTAATGATAGGGATGCTTTGCATTACTGTGGAGTGGGGTCCCTGTAGCTCTCTGTTCACTGCTGCTGTTGAAACCCAACAAATAAAGTTCACATTTGCTTTTTCATAGTTTCCTTTGTATTGCACATACTTAACCTATTGAAGTTTAAGGACTACTTATAAAGAATAGCTCAGGATGTGTTTGGGATATAACATTTTATTAATAGAATTAATAGCATCTTGGATGCTTCTTGTATTTAAGTTTCATATAGCTGGGGGATAAAACAGTTCAAAGAGACAAGGGAAAGCCTTCAGTGAGTGCTTATGGGAATGGTACATATATGTGTACATATATAGTACATCTATGGTACAGCTATATATACACATACATGCATGCATATATATATACATGTATGCATAAGAGTGCAGGGCATCTTGCATTTTATTATTTGATGAGGAAAAAAGGTGAATTCCGGCAGCAGCTTAGAGGAAATGGGACAGCGCAACAATTAATGTTTCTGAGCTATTTCACTTATACAAATCCAAGATGGGAGTGCACTAAAATAAAGCAAGTCGAAATATATAAGTGGCATAACTAAGCTGAGGTTTTGGAGTTGGCTGAACAACAAAGGGAACGTGACAACTATCAAACATCTGAAGTCTCAGAGCAGTGGCACCTCAGTGGAGATATTTTGGGTATGATGTTAATAAGCGTTACATTTGTCTTGCTTTATTTGCAGTTTTCTGGGTTTGGAGCAGTCTTTTCCTTTGAAGATACATTGGAGATATAGGCTAAGTGAAGGGAGCTGGGCTCTGAAAATAACTGGGGTTTTTTTTTTTTAGTTTGGTTATTCATGGGAATGAGGGATTTCTTGAAACTATTTTTTGTGTGTTTTGGTGTCCAAAGAAGGGCAACGAAACTGATGAGGGGTCTGGAGCACAAGTCTTGTGAAGAGTGGCTGAGGGAACTGGGGTTGTTCAGCCTGGAGAAAAGGGGGCTCAGGGGAGACCTTATCGCGCTCTACAACTACCTGAAAGGAGTGGGTAGAGAGGTGGGGGTCAGCCTCTTCTCCCAAGTAAAAAGCGATAGGACAAGAGGAAATGGCCTCAAGTTGTGCTAGGTGAGGTTTAGATTAAATATTAGGAAAAACTTTTTCACTGGAAGGATTGTCAAGCACTGGAATGGGCTGCCCAAGGAAGTGGTTGAGTCCCCTTGCCTGGAGGTGTTTAAAAGACACCTAGATGTGGTGCTTAGGGACATGGTTTAGAGGTGGACTTGGCTGTACTAGGTTTACAGTTGGACTCAACTTGATCTCAAGGGTCTTTTCAAACCTTAATGATTCTATGATTCTATAAAAAATGCTATTCTTTTTTCCTCTTAAAAAAATAAGACAGAAAAAAGAATTTGATGCCATGTATGCCTTTAAAAATTAGAAAGATAATTTTTATTTTAAAAGATACTTTCTCTCCAACATTTGGGTTTTGGTTTGGGGGGTGGGGAGTGTTTGTTGGGTTTTTTTTTTTAACTTCTATGCATTCCTCTGTGTCTGATAGCTAAAGCTATTTGTGAGCTGGAGTTATTCATGGAGAGAGAATCACTTCAGTCACTCACAGAACCACATCTTCTAATGAATAAACTATTCAAACATTTCTCATTGCTGAGCTGCAAAGGTCAAAGTAATACTGACTCCCTACATGTCCTCCGATAAGTCATTATTTCCCTCTCCTTCCTCTGTAAAACCTGACTGTTAAATAGTTCCTCACAGAAGAAGTGTAAGAAACAATTAGCTAATGCTGGTAAAATGTTTTGAATACAAAATGTGGTTCATAGGTGCCAAGAGTGGCTCCCATCAGTCATCGTTAGCAGATGGTGTAATTTACCAGCCTCTGATTTTTGGTTAGGTCTTTCGCAAGTGGAAAGAAAACAGGACAGACTCAAAAAGTCTATCAATATTTATACTCCTATCTTCAGATGTTTTAATAACACTTGCCCATTGACTTCATCTGCTTCTGATCACTTTAATAAATGGAGATATTTCCTGTTCCATGGGTCTAAAAATTGTGTCCCACACTAGCCTGAGGACTAGTTTCTGCAGCTGGAGCAAAGGTAGCTCAACCTTACCCACCCCTGGCTATCAGACAGGGTCCCATTTAATAGTGGTATACACAAATTAATGCCTCTCAGATTTGTTCTAGTCTGTAGCATCTTTTCTAGAGCACATTGCAGTGTTCTCTGTTGCCCTAGGATCACTGGGATAATCTTCCTTTTTCTTTGGTGTTGTAAACTTGCTCTGCTGTGGATGGGTAAGATGAGTTCCTATACTAATAGGTGGAGGCAGGGGTGAAATCGTGAAGTGTTATTCTGCATCAGGCAAATATTTTACACAGTCTATTCCTTTTCCTTTATATGATGTATTTTAAATGTTGCAACGTTATGGTCTGTGTATTTATCTAAGTGCGCCCAGCATGGAGAAGAGGAACATGGTGGTTGAGAGCTGACATCTGAGCCTGGCTCTGATCCTCCCGGGGAGCCTGAGTGTCTCCAGCTGCTCACCCTCTTGCACAGGGCTCATTGCTGCTGCAGCTTCCCACCTGCAGCAAGGCTGCAGTGCACCCCATAGGAAACACTTCTTCAAAGTTTTATTATGTAGAAACTCAAAAAAACCAACATTAGGAAGGGTTTGGTTTGTAGCAAATTTACTTCACTGAAACAAAGTTCAGGCTATAAAGTCACGTGGTGCTTTCTGCAGAGAAATGGGGCAGTTCCTGGGATACCAAACTGCAGTCATTAATGCAAGGAGTGAAGGAGAGCATTGAAGGACCTGCTCTTGCTCCATTGAAACCTGTCATTGTGTCATTTTTGCCATTGATTTTTAATGGTGTCAGTGTGAAGTCTCTGGTTAATAATTGCTCACAAACCCATTTAAAACTTGCCTGCTCCAGCTGAGATGGAGTTGGACTCTGGATGGGTGATGAAGGTGCGGGTGGTGGTCATCTGCACTGACTTGGGCAGCTCAGAAGCCTTGGTCAGCTCCATCTTTCTATTATGAACCCTAACATGGGAACTTTTTGCAGTGTGTTGGATTGTAATTGTTTTATGTTTTCATGTTAGAAATGCTTGTAGCGCATGGGATGTGACTATTTTAAGTAAGATGAGTATAATTTTTCTCCCCATTTATAGGATGGCTATTTTTCCCACCGACCGAAAGAGAAAATGCGAACAGACAGCAATAATGAAAATTCAGTCCCCAAGGACTTTGAAAATATTGATAACAGTAACTTTGCTCCCAGGACTCAGAGGCAAAAACACCAGTCTGAACTGGTGAAAAAACCCCTTAGCAAGCAGAAGGAGCATTTGAGAAAGAAACTGGAAGAGGAGAAAATGAAGGAGAACTTGCTGCTGGGGAAGAACTCCAATGAGGTGGTGCAATTCGGTGATCAACCGAGAAAAAACAGCAGCAGCAGCAACAACAGCGATCTGAAGGAGATTCACAGGTCTCCCAGACAGCATCATTTAAAAAAAAATGGAAACAGCTCCCCTGAACTGAGATACGACCAACCACCAAAGTGTGAGGTAACGGGCAAAGAGGCAATCTCAGCCATGTCCCGGTCTAAGTCTAAGCAGTGTCGGCAGGAGATCGCAGAGGTGTACTGTCAGCACAAGCATGGAAAGCTGATGCCGGAGAAGGTGACGCGTCTCTGTACACTGGAGGGTAAGTTCGTAGATGGTGAAGGAGAAGTAACACTGTATTTGGGGAAAGGATTCTGTATAATTGAAATGGCCTTCTGATGATAAAAAGTGGCTTTATTGTAGGAATGTATATTTACTTAGTTTGTGAAAACAAGGGAGAGTTTGAGGATGTTTTGAACAGGGACTTACATGGATGTCACAAGATCCTCAGTAGATTCCTGTAGAATTTTTCACTTTATTTCCACCAGATTTTTATTATACTATGTGGTCTAGGTATTCAGCTGCTACTCCTGTTTCTTTTAGTTCTTAACCTACAGACACAGAGAAGCTTAACTGAAGTATTTTTATTCTGTAGCGGAGTTGGGTGCTTTTTGGGGATCAGGGAGCAGCCATGGTGAATTTTGGTGCTTTATGCTAACTGATAAATGAGTGGCATTGCTATTATGGCCATATGGCCATTTTTCTGGCACAGTGGGGTCCTAGCTAATAACCAGGACTGCTAAGCATTTTGATAACCCAGATAATTACCAGAAGTATAATAAAAATATACTGAGGGCATGGGAAAAAAATCCAATTTTGGGATTCACTTCTATTTTTAATGTTCTTCAATCAGCAAAAGTAATTTTCAAAATCAGTTGTAGAGAGTCAGTTACCTTTGCTAGCCTAAGCCAAGCTTTGTTTTGTTGTTTTTGGTTTCTCTGTGCAGTCAGATCCATGAGGTATCCCTCAGCTTGCTGTTGGTTTGCATGTGTGAGCTGACCTTTTCCTACTTTTCAAGAAAGGTGCTTCATGTGCCACCGTTCACTTAGCTGTAAGCTCCCCATACAGTAAAGTGCTTTTTTTTTTTTTTTAAATAAAGCATTGATCAGTTGATCAAAGTAGGTATTGATCAAGGAACAGTATTATCCACAGCAGCACTTGTTTATACAGCAGTCCAAAGTCCCCATCCCATAATTGGCACTCTAGTCCATGCATGTAAGGATATGCTGATGTCTTTGAGCTGAAAGTGCAGAGGGACTTTTACAAACCAGAGAATAGGTTTTGCTTTGAGATTGTACAGTAAATATGGTGAGCCATGGGGATTAGGGGATGTTTAGTTTCTTTCATTAGGAATATTTAGTTACATCCTCTAACCCCCATGGATTACCTGTTTGTTGCACCATCGCAAGGCAGTGGTTGCTATTGGGTGGTTTCAGTGTGGGAACAGGGAGGATCCATGTTGCTATTTCCTAAATTAGGAGGCTAAACTCCCTGTATAGACAGTGGAAAAAAGGAAGTTCCCCGGAGGATGTTTCCATACAAGAGTATCTCTCTGTAATAGGAATTTTAGGTTTTTAATTTAGATGACGCGTATTGCCAGGATAAATGGTGTGAGCACCCCATTTCCCACCCCAGTGCATCTGTGATTGCTTTGTCCTGTTTTGGTTTTTACCATGTCTCTCTTAGTGTTTTTTCTCCCTTTCTTATCATGGTAATACTCAAAATTGTTAAGCTGGGTGGGCAAACACTGGAGGTAAAGAATCAGTGGAGCAGGCAGAAGACTTGGTGTTCAGTGGGAACCAGGGAGAGAGACAGCAAAGGCAGCACAAGTTGAAGGGAAGATAAGAGAACAGTAGAGAAGTAAGAATTGAGCAAAACCAGACATCAGTGACAGGCTGAGCATCAGTGAGTACCCCTCAGTGCCCCTGAGATCCCATCAGGGTGCCACGGGTGGAATCCACTGTGATAAGTATGTCCTTGGTATGCTACCCTCTTCTTCCCTAATGACAGGAGAGTGAGCTCTGGTCTGAGAGAAAGCTGATGGAGGTCAGCACATTGCAGACACTGTCCTACTCTTTTTGGGATTGAGGACATGTCTTAGTAATGTCATCAATGCTATATACCTTGTGTAGGGTAAATGCGTCACATATGCAAATATGGAAGTGGTATCCTGGAGAGAGCTGGAAGATGTGTTGTTATTAGTGTAGGCACACACTGCAGCTGTGTGCAATTTTGCATACACCTGTGATTCCATCCCCTGCCTGGTAATCTGTCTCCCAGGGATGCAGGATGACTTCCCAGAAGTTTTAAACAACTGCCATTCTTAAAAACAGGCTTCTCAAGAAGTATTTATTGCTTCTTTTTTAAATACAGAATTTATCTCATATGCCTTGCAGTCAGGATAATAGCATGGTCGTAGAACCAAGAACAGTGTCACCTTTTATACTTGAAGCCTTTCAGCATATACGTACATTGCACACTGGTATAAAGGCTTCCTTTGTAATAAGACATAGTAAAATGTCTAGGAAAGCTGGGAGCTACAAACATGACTAGAGAAATGGAGAAGTTGTCCAAATATGGTTTTATTATAAAATACATTTGACGTTAGTAACAACCCATGAGGTATGGATATATACCACATTAACAAATTAAGTGTAAAAAGGCTGTGGCTATAGTTTTTAGGTTTGCAATGCTAGAGTTTCTTTTAGATTTTTATTTTAGGCAGTGATGCTTGTTTAAAAAGAATAACTGAGGGATGTCTTAACTTTGCCAGACGGATTCTTGTGGAAAATGTTGGCTTTTCTTTGCCTCAAGGTTATTTCCTCCTGCCCATGCTGACAGCTGAAGTTAACCATTTCAACAGCCATATTTCCTTGGCAGAAAATCTGCACATCCTGTGTTACATGCAGGATTGCTCTAGAGCAGATTTGGGAGCTTTGCTGTGGGGAAGTGATAAAGCAGAAGCATACTGAATGGAACACAAGTTGCTTATGCAGGAGGCACCAAAGCACAATCAGACTGGGACATCAGACCTATGGAGGAGATCCAGATTTTTGAAGTCACTTCTCAAACATCTGAATAGAAGACTATCAAGACAGACATGTAGGAACCCCAAAACTGAAGGTGCCCAGTGCCTACCGAAAGACCTTATATGTATATAACTTCATAGGTCCCTTAAATTTTACAGCCCTCTTAAAGATACGTTGCCTGAGTTTGTGTGTTGTGGTCTCAGATCTCTTCTCCCCACTGCAGAACATAAATACTACTGTTGTTCACTCACAGACTGGCTCCATCCCTCATCAAAGGTGTGTTCATCAACTCCAGAGGTCCTTTAAAGGAGTTGGACGTGGTTAGGAGATGCTTGTGAAGCACTGGCCATCAGCTTTTGGGGATATAAGACACCCCACCGTTACGATTGCTGGTAGGGGGATGTCTGGGTAGAGGTCTTGCCACTTTATGCATCAAAAAAGCTATATGCTGTTTGTCAGTAGAAGTCAGACATCCAGGGACCGAGTCTTTGCATTCAGCATGTAAGTGCTATTCCCTTCAGTTTGGTTTGACAAAAGGTTTCCTGTCTGTTTTCAGCAGAGCTGTGTAGTATAAATATTTATGCATTGGAGCAGCACATTCATCCATTATCCCAACATATAAATGTGTTCCCAGTGCTATGGCTTCCATTGAGATGTCATCCAGCATTTAATCCCCTTGGATTCTGTCTCAGCTGATCAAAACCATGAAGTTTCTAAGTATAGCTATCAATCATGGACATGACTCCATCTAGCTGGATTGTCATAAATGTTAAGTGATATGTTCACTTGAGTGGTTATCAATGGGAACAGGATCTTACAAGCTGCTTCTTTTTTCTTTTAAGTGTTTTATTGTTCCCAAAGGCAACAGGTAAAGGAAGTTGAATGTAACTATCATCAGTGTGTAAAAGAAAGGAACGTTACAACAAAGAGCATCATGTTTACTACCTGTTTGACAAGCAGGCGTTATTTCATAACCTTTTGGTTTTCAAACTGAGGGAAAAGGGCTCTGGAGCTCTGTTTACTGTATAATAATAAGCACAGGTAATAGTAATCTGCATGTCTATAACATTTTTATCTGACTATTCAAAGCACTCAACAGAAAGAGGTTTGATTTGCATGGGCTGCAGGCCCTCTAAGGATGTTGCAGAGAGACAACACTGCTGAAGCAGCAAAATGGGACATGGCAACTTCACCAGTTTCCTGACTTGCAGAGCATGTGAGCTGGCATTTCCCAAAAAGCCGGTCCTGAAAACAAGGCTCAAACGCTACAGAACAGGGGATTGGTGTCAAAGGCGCTAGGTGCAGCCTTATCCAAAGTCACGGCTGAGATCAGGGCAACATGCAGCTTGCAAGTTACCTTTCACTCAGAAGGGAATGTTTGGAGTTTGTGGAAGTGTGAGGGGAAATGCAGTCAGTGAGGGGAAGAGGGGAAAAGTAGGTTCAGCACAAGATTAGATGAGGAAAGGGCAAATCCACTCCTGTGTAATTTGGGGAGAGGGTACAGGGAGACATCCTTTTGGGGAGTTCATTTCTTCTCGGGAGACATGACGTGGATATTAGCAATCTCTGGACGATGTGGCAGATTGTTTCCTTGCTGGGGCCACCTCCAGCCTGGTCGTATACAGGCCAGACTCAAGACACTGATTCCCCTGGTATGCCAGACTCACTTCTGCTCACCAGAGCTGTTGGTGGACCTGGACCAGCTGCCTCCCTTCCTTGTCCATTACCATACATGGCCTTCCTCTTGTGCAGAGGTGCTGGGAAGAAGCTGAAGTTTCAATGTGAATTCTTGGCTCTAAAATAAGCTTCACTCTGTACCTAGATAAACTCCTCTTTGACAAAGCACAAGTGACCTGATCTGTGCCACGTTTCCCTCAGCAGAATCCCTCATTACCATGGTCAGGAGTACAATTTAGAATGGCCACTGTGACCCTGACTGCTGCTTTTGCTGCCCAGATTATTGGGCAGCAATGCAATTACATTTATACAACTCCACATTTCAAGGTGCATATTAAAGTTGTGACTTCTACTTGCAGTCTTCTTTGTGCAATGAAAAAAGCCCAGCTTCTGACCCACTGACTGGATTCAGTCCCCAAAGTCTCTGTTTTTCACTCCCACGTGGATCGTGGTAGTCTGTAGCTCTGAATCCCTTGCCTTGCAAGTTTGCTGGATATGCAGCACGGTTCCTCCTTAGTCATTGGCACCAGGTCCGTGAGTTATCATGGGCACAGTGCCAAGTGGTATCTGCATCAGTCCTTCTCTGGGCCAGCTTCTCTAGGCTGCCATATCCCTAGGGGAGATTCTGGCCTAATCCTTATCATTAATTACCCAACTGGGTTTATGCTTGACCCAGATCTATGGCCCTAGATAGATCGGAAGTATGTAGGAGGGTTTTTTGAGGGTTGTTTTCCAAGATGTAGTTCTGGCAAAAGCAAAGTCCCTAGGAAAGCAGAGAACCTCAAGTGAGCTTGATTTATTTCCCCTTGGCTCTTCTGTTGTCTTTTCTTAGTTTATAAATCAAACAGGTTTTCTGCTACCTTCATCCCTGTGGGGTAAACCCAACTCATAACTAAAGTAGAAAAGTAATCAAGCTACCCTCATTCCACGTCATTCATCAGCACTGAAAGAGTTTTTTGCAGATTGGACTTCTTTCTCCCTGGTTGCTTATTGATAATGCTGCTCTGGCACATTGAAGCAAGAGTTTTCGGTTTCTGACAGGTTGCTGAAAAGAAAAATTTCCATTTCATTTTAGAAAACTCAGTCACCTTTTGGTTTTCAAACTGAGGGAAAAGGGCTCTGGAGCTCTGTTTACTGTATAATAATAAGCACAGGTAATAGCAATCTGCATGTCTATAACGCTTTTATCTGACTATTTCAAAGCACTCAACAGAAAGAGGTTTGATTTGCAGGAAAGGAGAGGATAAGCCACTAAGATGCCAAATACTTATGGGGTGGAGCAGCGCGGTTCGTCAAGGCATGGAAATGAGAGCATCCTCTATATAATTTTAAAAGAATGGGAGCTGTAACTAAGCAAATATGGAATTTCATCTGCTCAATATGCATGTATGCACACAGTGACATATAAACGTATGGCTTTTAGCTTTCATGTTTTTGGCAATGCATTTTTGGACTCACTGGATTTGATCTAAAGATTATTGAACCCCAAATTTGTCTTTTTCTCCTGGTTTCAAGGATTCTCAATGAGATTGGCTGCTGCTGCTTTTCTGTGTATTTAATCTTTTAGTGTGGGAATATTGCTGTGGTGAGCTGTACATGGTTTAAGAAGCATGTAAGAGCCACTGCATGTGCAGCCCAGACAGCATTTTAATTTGCTGCACCACAGATGACTCTGGTTGCAATAAATTTATTGTGAGTAGACTAATTGCAAAATAACTCTGAGTAGTTATCAGTGAACAACATCCTGTAGAACAAAACTGCTTACAATTAATAGCATTTAAGCCATACGCTGGTATTCTGCAGAACGCCAAGATGTAATTACACCGTGTACAGAGATTGTGTTCTGTTCTGGAAACGATGTTTCCAGCACTTCTTTCATTACAAAGGGCTGTTTCAAAATTCAGTACTTGCATTTTAGACGAAATGAGTTTATGAAATAAATGGTATGTCTTTCCTCTCCCTTTGTATGTGTAAAGCAGAACTGACTAATAAAATCAGTGAAGTTGTGGCACTGTAGGGAGAATGAGGTCCAAGGAAGAATGTATGTTGCCGGTGATTCTCAGATTAACTTTTATTATGGCCACATGTGCAAGTTTGGATAGTTAAAATTAGGATGTAAGTAATGAAAGGATACTTCATTGTTTTAGCTGAAGATGGACCTTACCTCATTGTATGCATGAGTACTGGAGTATGTCATTTGTGTGATGAAAATGCATGTAAATGCTAGGGCCCAAAGTGCACATAAGCCCCTGTCATCAGACTGGACGTGCGGGCAGGCGTCCCACTGTAGGGCTGCCTGCATTGCTGTTGGGTGATTAGTGCACTCTGGTCATTTGAAGGCACTGATGAGGCAGCCTTGATGTAAGAGCTGCCAGAACACTTTCCCCTGCTCACTGCTGAGTTGTTCCCTGGGCAGAGGGCCAAATGTATGAATTATCCTCAGCAACTGGATCTGGCCTGCGGGTCAGAAGCTGGACAAGTTTCTTTGCAGAAGGAAGACCTGCGTACACCGTCTAAGGGAGCTGGAATTGCTAGAAATGTCCTTGTGGCATCCCAAAACGGTGTGTCATTGTTTTGCCACCTCCCTGCATCTCTGGGAACAGCTGCAGTGCAGAGGACAGGAGCCTGGCGTTTCTCAGGGATGAGCGAGCTTGTGGTGTTGCAGAGCTGAAGGATTCTTCTCACAAAACTAAACCTTTATGAGCACAGACTAGCTCTGTCAGTGCTGTCTTGACTAGTTTCAGCTTTGATTTTAGAAGAAATTCAGTGAGTGTTGGGTGCCTGTGCCAGTTAATCCTTTCATTTAAATACAGACAATTCCTGTCTAGATCATCTGCAAATTTAGAAGTGGGAGAATGATATCAGACTGATGTTCCTCTGTTTTTTCCACATGATGCTACTGTCTGGTCACGTTTTTCCACATTAGCCCTGTCTGGTCACCTGTAGATCTGGCGGCTGCAGAGTTGGTCCCTGACAGGCCAGGGCAGCAGACTTGCAGAAAAACATCTTGACAAATGGCATCTTAAGGAAATGCTGAGAGCAATGCATGACACAAGGAATGGAGGGCAGAAGGGCTGGAAAATTTATGGTCAGCAGCCCTAGTTCTCACCAAGCCTCTGTTTTGGAAAATGATATCGTTTATGGAGCATTCAAGGGGGAGCGTGGGCAGGCGTGGGAGAGGATAATGGCTAAGTATGTCCTCGCTGCAAACCTCCTGGGAAGGGAGCATGAGGGTAGCAGAAGCTCAATGAATATTTTGATAAAGATTACTGTGTATGTACAGAAATGAAAGAAAAGTACTTAAGTGATCACTAATGCTTCCTGAAAGCATGATCCTAAAATGTATGGATGATCCTGAAATGTATGGACAGAGTGTTGGAGGAGAGAGTCAAATACAACTATGGCTAGAGAAAATTGTTGGTACAATGATATAAGCTGGTAGGGTTGGAGGGGAAACAAGAAAAAAAAACCCCAACAAACAAACAAACAAAAAAACCCCAAACAAAACCACCAAACCCAGCTTCCCCCTGTGGTAGGAAAACTTGAGCCATACTGGCAGTCATGGGTTTTTTTTCACACAAAATAGGTGTTGGAGCTCTGGAGTAGACTCATTACAGTGATTTTAGTGGACAGACCTTTAAGAGGGAACATGGTATCTAGTTCTCTTATTTTTATTCAGTGCTAAGCAAGCAGCTGTGTGATGTAAGTGCACAACAGGACTGAACTGAGCTAGAGTTATGGTTGCACAAGCAACCTCAATATTATATTCTTTCCCAATTTGACTATGCAACCATAACAAAACTGTTAGAGTGTCATTGCTATGTACTAATTGTAAGCAGTGCAACAATAACTTTCAGATTTGCTTTTTTGTTTAGGCCTAAAATGTCACCAAGGACACAAGGAGATTGCTGGAGCCGACTTCCTAGAAATTCAGCTTTGCCTGTCTAACCGTTGCACTTCTCCAAGTACCATTACTTAGCGAAGTAATACTGTGTTTTCACAGGAATCCACAGCTGATGAACTGTTATTTTGAGAATGGGGAGTGCTATGTTCCAGAAATCCCACACTAGCTGTGGCTTGAGGCTTGGTTTGAAGACAGTGGCACTGACTGTATTACTTTTAAAATAACTGGGGGGCGGAAGTCTTGACATTTAATTTCATCCTTCTGAGCTGGGACAAAGAATTTTCCTCTTTTGTGGCTTATTGAAACAGATGCCTTAACTATTTACAGAGTTTGTTACAGGACTAAGTATATAGTTAAAGGGAGTGAACCCCTTTTCAGACAGGTTTTTGAAAGGGTACATTTGATGTATTTCAGGAGTTGCTGGGCTTTATGAGACCCATGGCTGTATTGTAATGTCTTTCCTTGGAAATGAGGAAGAGTTGTTTAAGGGTTCTACTCTGAATTAAAATGCCAACTGTCTAGATATGAAGCCAATCTTACAGGACATTAATGCCATTTTAAGACTCCAGACCATAATTTAGTTGTCTCTGTTGCAAATATTTCTTAAGCAGAAGTTTTAAAACATCAGTCTCTTTTCTCCCTGGGTAATCATGACTTCTATAGAAAAAGTGAATGACAAGAATCTGTAGCTGAGCAACCCTGGAAAAGATTTTGAAATTGCTCATTGTATATTTAGTCTTCCAATAAATGCTCATCTTTGATAGTTTGAGAGTGTGTTAGAAGTGAATAGCCCTGATTCCCTGCTCTCACTATTTTAATATCCATGATATGCCACTGATTTATCATCTTGTTGTGTCAAAGAAGTTACTCCTGATTGGCACCTTTGTAAGGAAGAACAGAGCATCTCCTGCTGTCACCATCAAGCTTAGTTTAATGCACATTAAATTCTGAAGTATTCTATTTACAGTTTTATTATAAAATAAGTTATTTGTTTTAAAATCCTGGCCCTACTGAAAGGTCCATGGCAAAAGTCCATAATTTTCCTTCTCTAGTTTCCTCGTTGGCCTCCAGGGAGGCCAAAGAATTTTTCAGTCTTTTCTCCTAGAGTTTGCTGAAGCTGAATCATCACTACCATCTCTTGTGTTTGGTGCTTACCCATCCTGTTTTCTTCCAGTGGATGCCACTGTAAGAATGGTGGGAGATTTAAGCCAAAAAAACCAGAATTATACTGCAGGAAAATCATTATCTATTAACTCAAACTCGGCAGTTTATTGAAAATAATTTGAATAGCAATTGTATGTGCTTTCAGATTGTGAAATTCATAGCATTTGTTCTACCAGACTGAATCACTTGTTGCCTTTTTAAACAGAATTTTTCCATATTGCTGTTCTTGTGATAAAACAATCTTTGTCGGGCAGCACTGCCAGGAGAGCATTGGCTGTACTCCAGTGGCTGCCTTCCCCTGCTGCACCACCTTCTGTTATGCTGCTGCAACTTTTCTGGGTGTTAAAAGTTATGAAAAAAGGTTGTTCTGCCTCCTAACGATGCTCTGTGTCTAGACTGAGGAGAGTGGGTGCACTGAGGTTGTCAGTGGGTGGTACATATTAAGCTCGTTGGCAAGCATATAAAAAGGCTTGGTTCAGATTTAGGTTCAAGTTCCCTATTCATCATTACAGCATATACATGCTGGCTGTGTTTTGGAGGGACCATGTTGTTCTCCACAGGCAGTGAAATTGAGAGAAAACTTCCAACTTCACACATTTTTATTAACAGCAGTATGGATACTGCCTTTGAGTTATGCCAGGAGTTTAGGAAAAAAAGCCTGTGTCCTCATGAATCAAAAGCTGTTATTTAGACACTGCTCTCCTTACCTTGCATTATTCCCTGAGGAATCACTGCCACGGCAAATGAAGATCCTAGTAGGAAGACAACCTTCTGACCTCTGTCATGCTGATGGTTTGGGGGCCAGCTTTGTGAGTTTGAAAATGAAATCTTTATGATACCGTAAAGATACCACGTCATCTTTGTGTGGATCAGCTTGAAGTTCATCCACAGAGCTCATCTCCCACTTCCTTGATAATTCCTCTGGCTTGCATTTGCTTACTCTAATGACCAGTTTTCCTTGAAACATGATAGTCTGCAACAGTTGTAGGTCTTGTCAGGGAGCACGACAAAAAAAAAAAAAGCTGTGTGTCAAAAGGATCTTTTTCTATAAATCTTGTTGGAAACCTCACTATTCAGCTGAAGTTCAAGGCAGCCCTCTGTGTAAATAGAATGTAATTGCTTGTATCATTCTCTTTGTTGCAAGGTGATTGCTTCTCTTCTGTGGAGACTTTCTCGCCCAAACTATGGGTGAAGTGTTTTGTTGAAGTCTTGATTCATTGTATAACTCATTAAAAGTTGTAAGAGAAACTCACCACTGGTGAGAATGTACCTTTCTTTGTGACCAGCTGTAAAAAGCAGCTTAAGCAGCCTCGCTGCTTACTCACCTGTGTTCTTAATTGGAAATGAAGGTTTCCATCCAGCCAATGGATATTACCATGCAGTGGAGTATTTTAAACTGTGCTAGTTTTATACTGAAAGCTTCCGTGTATGCGGTGTGTTACTGTGCTGCACAATATTGTTGCACTTGACAATAGCATGACTAAACAGAACCATACATTTTCATGTTCTCTGTCTATTTGTGGGCTGTGATTCATTCTGGGTAATTTACTGAATAGTAGGGAGGAAAAGGGAATTTTAAAAGAAGAATTTACTGCAATATATGCTTTACCCATTTGTACTTTCTCTTTTGCATGGGTCCTAGGTGTAGGTGCTCTGAAAGAATTTCACTAGCATATCTGTAAGTCTCTGAACAGGTTTGAGGATCTATCCCAAAGTCATTCTCTCTGTATGAGAAAGAGTGACGTTCTTTGGTCACTTATTCAAAAGCATTGTAAGGAATGTAGTTCCTCTCACAAGGCAAAGCTGCACAGGAGAACCCAGCCTGGCTCCATTGCCCACCTTGCCAGAGTAAGCAAATGGCTAATGAGAGGTGTGGCTGAGATTAATTGTGAATAAGACTTCTACATAACACACACTGGCTTTGTCAAGCCACAGCAGAGGGAGGCTGCATGGAGCTGGTGTGGTTTTGTAAATAATTCTGTTTTCTGCCAAGAGGAGAAGACAAACCCAACCTTTCCATGAAGTTTTAAAAGCAAAGTCGGCTAGAGGTTTAACTGATGTATATTGCTCTAGCTTTGATGACCTCACTTAAATGATGTCTTATTTTAGTAGTAACCTTACTTAGTAACCTTTATAAGTGCACATTGAAATGTCTCTCTGCACTTCTATCTCTATAATTTCAAGATCACCGAAATATAAGGAAAAATAAGACTATTTTGTTCCTACAGGAGCAAGCAAAGATCAAGAAGAAAAAAAGAGATATTCGGGACTGGGGCTTCTTGTCTTGCTAGTCAGTGGAAGTGTATGGTCCAAAGCAATAGACGTCCATCCAGTATTTTGGGAAAAAGAAAGGTTTTATGGCAGTTCTGATTCTGAAAATGTTCTACCAGGAGAACCCTGAAAAGCAAATGGGAAAATCACTTCTGTCAGGCTCCTGAGGAATACTATGAGGATGCTTCAGACATGTCTAGCATTCTTCACCTAGTCAGCAGAGAGGAAATCTATTCAAAATGGCCACTTCTGGATCTTCTTAATAAGAAATAGGTTCATGTTCATTGTTTACAATGAAAAGGCTGCAGTTAACACACAAGTTCACACGTGTTCATTTCTGTCAATCATTTATGGCAGGCATAATTTGCCAAGTATGCAGACAGGATCATCTTTGTGTTTTTCATGATGTTTGCTTTCTATTGCTGTAGACTGCAAAAATTTAGGAAAGGAATAAGAGAGATATTAGTGCCAGTGCAAGCTTGAAATGGCTCAGAGAGTTATACCGGAATCCATCCAAGCAGAAGTCCCATTTAGAAGAAGGGGGGGAAAAAAAAGATTTTTTTGTTGTCCCTATGATGAAAGAATATTTTTTCAAAGTCTACTTATTATATTATCATCTGGAGATGTGATTACTCGGAGAAGACATTAGAGAGCTCCCAACTAAAGACTAATAGCAAAAACATGCTCCATTACACCATATCATAAACCAACCATATAAACACTAACTAGAAAGTAAGACCTAGACTAGCACTGTGGAAACTTGGGTTTCATTCCTGGATGTGTCACAGGCTTGTTGGAACACTTCGGACAAATCTTGCCATGTACAGACCAGGGTTAGCAGGTACTTAGTTCCGTTGCAAAAATATGCAGAGGTAAAATGGTGTGTGCTGGTATTGTGTTGTTAGTTTGGTATTTAAGTGGATTTATAATCCTGTTTATCAAGAGACTTGGAAATAATTTTGTTGCAAAATAAGAACTTTTTTCTGAGTCCCCTGGGTTTGCTGAACAAAAGTATCTTTAAGGAGGAAAATAGTAACTGAGTTTCGCTGGAGTCGCTTAAATTAAGTGCTACAATCAATAGTTCTGTCCCTGAAAAAAACTAGTGTTTTGCTGGGGGGTTGAGGGCAGGCAAGAGGGCAGTCCAGCTGTAGGTCCAGTCTGACTTACTGTACCTTCAAAGAATTTATTAACACATCACTGGTGGCAGTTGTCCATCTTTGCGTCATGGTGATTCACAAATGTGAAATTGGAGGAAAAATCTTCTGCGATGTTTCCCCCCCATTTTGTATGTTAGGCTCAGCAGCTTCAACCTGGTACAGGGACTTGTGTGTGATGGCTACTGGTTAATGGCTACCATGAGAGATGTCAGTTGTGCAGTGTATCAGTTGCTTCTGCATTAGAGACGTGGGAAAAGCACGGTAGTAACTTTCTATCTTGATCTGGTAGCTGTTAGCATGTCTGATATTTTTGCACCAAAACAATTCCTTTCCCTTTGTTTCAGCATGGCTAGGAAGGGAACTGTAGTTTTAATTATCATCTATTTTGAAGACTGCCCGGTGCTGTTTTAGTTCACAGAATTTTCTAATTTTTGGTTTTTTAAAGCTGTGTAGTATATGTCTAGGCAATTTGATGTACAGAACCTTGAGGTGAAAATTGGATAAACTTGGAAAATGGTGACTGATTGGTAGAAGGTTGCAATAATGTCTGCCTTGATATAACTTTTATTGTTAAATTATTTATCTAATGCAATCTCCTACACTTTTAGGAGTCTTTAAGTTGGCATTAAATCGATGTTTAAATCTTCACAGTCAGAAAGGCCTCATAACTCAAACTGATAAATATCTTCTAACATATCAGGAGGAATAATGATCCATCTTAATGTCTGAAAGTAGGAAAGATATTATTCTTTCTATTTGCTATGAACCCCTGTAGAAGGACTGAGCCATAAACCAGAAGAATTAAGATTAGGAGACAGAAAGAAATATTAGAAAGAAAAAGTATAGTAGTTTCTCTAGGGGATCAAGAGCAAATTTTGTTTGCTTTGAAAGATGAGTGAAAATTTTCACCAGGACTGAGCAGAATAGGGTGAGTTGACATTCAGATGCTGGCTGTCCTCAGAGGGCACACACAAATCCTTCCAGAGGTCTGTGGGGGGTGGCTTGTTCCTGGAGGCAAAGAGGAGAGCCAAAATTACTTTGTCTGCCAAGATGTATTGAGCATCTACTCCAGATGACTAAGCCTACCTTTGACTGATTTGTGCTTGGGGTATAGAAGGTACCTGGTAGATCAGTGGAATGGAAACATGTGGCCTTGGAAGAGCTGGAAACAAAACCACAGGATGGCATTTGGATTTGTGTCTGAGAGCTAGTGGGTAAGACTGATCCTGTGCAAATGCCCATCAAAACAGCCCATGTACCATGAAGCCTTGGTGCACTTGTGCTCTGCCCTGCATGTCCTCTCACATGTTCTGTTGCCTAGAGTTTGCCTAAATACAGATTAATAATTTTGTATTGCATTGTCTGGGAAATAGTATAGGTAACTTGTTTTTTTTCTCATCTACCAAGTGTTTCATGGGCAAGGGCCCATAAGCACAGCTGAAGCTGCCCTTTTGCTGTCTGCATATCAGTTTAAACACTAGAAAGAAATAATAAGCATTGTCAATAGGCAAAAAAATAAAACCTTCATTCAGATGGTAACTAAACCTAGTAAAGAGTGAATGGAAAGTGCAAGTTCCTTTCTGCCTTAAAGGCAGCAGTATTGTTGAACACTAATGCTGGAATTTTCTTAGAATAGTAGGAGGCTTTTTATTTTTTGAGGTGGAGATGGAAAATATTATCCTATGGATAAATAGGATCTCAAAATGAGTTTTCATCTTCAAGCATTACAAATTTATTTCAGCCTGTTTCTAAAACTATCCTGCTTCAATCACACAAAGCTGCCCTAAATAAACCTTCAAAATTTTAAGAGTTTGTCCAGAATTCAAGCAGAATGTGAAAACCTTGCATCATCCCTGAATGAAACATTTCAAAGCTGATGGAACATATTTAATCATTTGCATAAATCTTGAGCAGAAATAATTGTGACTTGACAATTTTCATTATCTTAGTTGAGAACTGAAAATGATAATTGTTAGCTGGCCTAAATTGGCATAGCTTCGTTTGGATAAAGGAGTGAACCTAACCGACCCTGCAGCTTTTCTAAAATTCCATCATCTTCCTTTCAAATAGCATTTGCCTATGCTGAGGCAAAACGCAGGAAATCCTACATTTTGTTGGATTAATTGGATTAAGCTTGACTGGAAATTGCATAATACTACACAGTAGGCATTTAGCATCCCTAAAACTTCAAGCTTCAAAGAGCAGTTTCCCCAGCAGTTCAGGCTCCCTACCTGGGCTTGTTTATTGCTTTGAACATGCAGACATACTTTTATGGTTCATAATCATCCATAAAGAAATTCAACTGTTATTTAAATGCTCTGTTGGGAAGGCTCAGTAGCTATTAATTAATAATGCATCAGTAAAGCAACAAAAAGGCAGGTAAAGATGCAGTTAGAAGTATTGGCTGGATCTCTGCTGCCTTCAAAATTGTGTTTATGGCTCATTTCCTCAGGGTTAGCTCATCAGTGTGCGTTGACTCTGGGTTCTCCTCTTCATACTCCAGGCACTTACTTTACAAAATACTGACTGATGCATGAGTATGTCCATAATTAAATCAAAAGGTGTGTGAGCATGCTGGTATGGGTTAAGAAGTATAAACTGACTCTTAACATGATTTCAGTGCCAGAAACTGGTCAGGGACTCATGAGAAGAGAACATAAAACCCCTCAGTATTATCTTTGAAATGCAGAAAATTTAAGACTAATTATTAAAAGGAAAAAGGTAAAAAAATAAATCCTCTTTGAACTGCTGTTATATATTGCTAAAGAGAATTAGCAATTGAAGTGTGTACTTTAACTAACTAATGAGGTTTATAGGTGGCAGTGTCACCACTTTATTACAGTGTCGGTGAGGAACAACACAGTGAAAGTCAGTGCAAGCCCTGGTGTTTGTGGGGTTAGATTAGACCAGCTAAATGCTGCTGGTTTTGAAGAGAAAGGATGAACTATTTGGAGATTTCTTATACCCACTGCTGGTTCAGAGTTCAGCTCTATTTAGCAATATTTTGTTCGCATTTTACTTTCATGCTGATTACCACATTTGCAATGCGCCCTGGTTTTGTGTAGTAATTGGTAATCTGGAAAACTTACTTGGTGTGCAAGATTTAATATTAGTTCCTGCTGCCATGCTGACAATGGATTAGCTTTTTGGACTCTATCATATGTTCTCAGCAGGCACATATGTAATTAAAATAAGCACATGTTGGGTTTCGTATTAACACTCAAATCACCTTTGGCAAACGGTCTCTCTTCTTTTGGGATTATACACTAGGGCAATGTAATTGTAGTGTCAGGTGTAATCGTTATTTTTAAATACTTATTCATTTAACATAATATTAACCCTTTCCATACTAGCTGACTTTTGGATTTGGAGGATGATTTTGTTCTAATAAAAGGGTAGCCAGCAAACAGGCATTCTATTTCAGATGTTGTCTTCAACTCTATGAATGTTGCCGTGTTGAACGGTAGGCATTTGGTGTCATAAGACATTGAATTAGTTCACATAAATAGTCATTCCAGAAATTGAAAGTGGTTTTACCTTAGGGAAAAGATGGTACTTACTGTGACAGGAAGGTCAGGGTGGTAAGCAAACTGCTTTTTCTTTTTACTTTACCTATTCTAAAATAATATTCTGCAGTATTCTAAAAGGTTTCCTTATGAGGAAATTGCTTGAAGTACTGCCTTAGAGCTATGTTTTCTCTGGGTTTCTTCATTTAACATTGAACTTTGGTAGTAATGTTAAAACCTTCTTTCTGTTGATGATAAGCAGTATCATAAAATTGAATGTAAACATTAAAAGGGAAAGAATTGTTTAACATGAATAAACTAGAATAGTTAAATAGTAACCTGGCTTTGCTAGGAAATGTAATGCTTTCTTCTTAACCTTAAGAATTACATGCAGTGTTTTCAATAAACAGTTATTTTGTGCAGTCCTTGAGTAGGCAGCACAATCTGCACACTGTGGTTTGTTTTATAGACAAGGAGGCTGGCACTGGATGCTTTGAAGTAAATGCATGTTGGCATCTGGACAATGCTCCTAGTCTTATGGCTTAGTTTTAGGTAGTCCTGCAAGGAGCAGGGGGTTGGACTCAATGATCCTTATGGGTCCCTTCCCACTCAAGATATTCTGTGATTTTGTGATTCTGTAATGTGAAAAAAACTTTTTTTTTTCTGACTCTAGAAATGAATACTCAAACTGATTAGATATGAAGATAATTCAACTGCTTGTTTTAAAGCAAGGTTACAGCAAAACCAGCTGAGTGTAAAAGATGGTGTTAATATGGGCAGAATCTGCTAAGGAATCACGATTTTGCCTGGAGAAAAAAATTAGCTATATACCACTGAAAACTCTTCTAAGCATCCTCAACTGGCTACTTTGGCCTGTTTTTTTTCATGGTATTAATCAGATCTACAGTATTCCAGCACTGCAAGTGAGTGTGGCAGGATCCAGGTGCTCAAGATTGGTAGAGAGCAGTTTTCCGGAGAAAAGTGACACTGAGGCACAAGGAGAAGGATCCTCAAAAATGACTCTGTTTTAGTGGGGGCCAGGTGATGGGTTCTGCCCTGTCAGTCTCCTGGAAGAAAGGGAGAGAGCGAGTGGTGTGTGCATGGATAAACAGTTCGCCTTCTAGCAATACTGTCTTGGGAACTAATGAAGAGATTTTTCATCATTCTTTCAATGTCAAAATAAAGATATTGGAAAAGAAATTGTATTTGAAGGAAATTGCAGCTCAGTTGTATTTGATTCTTTTAGCTAGAATGGGGGATTGTTAAGGAAGCTCAAAGTTAATCTGCATTTATATAGATCAAGAATTGTTCAGAGCTGGAACATGAGCAAACTGAGCAGAATTTGGTTCAAACATGCTAATTCTCTTTTGATACTAATTTTACACTGTTGATTCTCCATTAATTTCAGATGGGTGACTCCTGCTGCATAGCAGGAGAGGGACTGAAATGGATTCAGCATATGAATTGAAAAGAGTTACGTTGCTACTACTCATTAACTAACTCCTTGCCTTAAAAAGAAATATCTATCCTTAGCTACAATTAAAAATAATCTTTGGAGGTTTTTAGCTTTTAAGCTATGAGAAGGATGAGTTCCTGATAGTCCACAGCCACGCAGAAGTGTCTGCAGCAGCATCTGCAATGGTAATTTGAGACCTTGCTATAAGTGAAGACCTCAATAATTCCTGATTGTCTGGTGCTGTGATTTTGTACCTTTTTGTACGTGAGGTGCTAGCATTAGGATCCTTACTGATGCTACCCTTGCAGATAGTTTAATATATAATTATGTTTGCAATAAACCTGTTGAGGCGCTTTCCCTGTTTCTCTTCCCCCCTTCCACCTCCTCTTCCTGAGGAGGATATATTAATGTATCAATGTATTAATCATGGGAAGGACTGGCTCAACCTACCGTATGTGCTGGTTTAGTTGCTGTCACTCAGGCACTCGGTGTCTTGAGGGCTGTGGAACACTTGCTTTTCAGTCCGTGAGTCTGCAGTTAATGGCAAGCTTTAACCAACTGACAACCAGGGAGTCTTTCGGTTGTTGCTGCCATGCTCTGCCAATATTCCTTATTTTCCCTGGTCTCTTTTTTTAAATAAACATGTAATTTTACAATCTGTGAGATGTTTCACACTTTTTCATCTCCTAAATTAGTTTTGCTTAGCAGTTTTGCTGCCAGTTGATGATTTTTATGTCCTACTGTACTGTAAAAGCCAAGTTGTGAATGAATTTGTTTAGTTTGGTCTTTGGGGCTCCATCTTTTTAGAGGAGGAAGAACTGAATTACATCTGAACACAAGGGGGTTTGGGGTTGGTGGGGGTTTTTTGCGTCCCCTTGTGATAGGGGTGGCCAAATAGCTTATGTATGAGTGAGCAGGTGGCAGGAAAAAAAAAACCAAACAATTATATTGGAAGCAAATGGTACTGAACTACATCTAGAGCTTCAAAACATTTTTTAGGACTCGCTTTACCTAATCAAAATACATAACTACTTGGACACCTGCCCTGTCTCATAGTATGCTGCACTGTTAAGTTATTCCTAGAGATCCACACTAATACATCATGTTCACTTCTGCCAAACACCCCAAATTCAGTGGTGTGGGATAAGCTGCTCACAAGCAGAGCCTCCCTGAGGCCAAGGTCCTGCTAAAACCTTGCCAGCGGACAGACGGCAGCATTGGAAGGGCAGGATCAGTCCCAACCGCAGTAAATGGCAAGTGCGTGGTGCCAGATTTAGTGCCTCTGACTGCTGATGTGGAGAGTTGCAGAATGGGAAGACAGACTCTGAGGAGCAGAGCTAAAATAATTTTAGAAATAATATCCATTATTATTTTTGTCTGTAAAAGGTCAGCGTTAATTTTTTTATTTTAAGCGTAGCACAGATACTCGTCTTTTGCCCTATAGAGCAGACTCTTCTACAAGTTACTGTTTAAGCAGCTTCTTGATATCCAAGGGCATCATAGCCTTGATAAAATCTGAGAGAAATTTGTAACTCTGGTTTATAAATTATGGTATTATTGCAAGAATATATTTCACATACAAATTCTCCTCACATGCTTTTAACAGCAGCCAGTAACTTATTTAGTCAATAAAATGACATCTTCTGCACATTGGGTTTTTTTAACTGCAAAACTGAAATGTCTAATGAAATACAGAAAAATCACTTTATTTTGCTTTTGTTGAACTTTTTCCATTGCCAGCAATTTGATTTTCCTTTGTTTTCCTCTAGTGGCACGTTAATGGGATCTTTTTATACCATATGGAGTAACAGAGTGAAAGTCCTTTATTTTAGCAACAAGACTATGCTGTTTCTTTCTATTCTTTGCCCATAAATACAAGTGTGAACATACATCCTTGTGAAAACCAATCCAAATAATTTTCATGAGAACATTTTAAAAATCAAGCTCAGTTAATGAGTACTAATTTGTTCCTTCCTTGCTAAAACATTGTATTAGTTGTTCAAAGGGATGAATTTTAAAAGGCCAGCATCCGTACCCGCCTGCTAAGGCTGTAGTCCACTTACTCTTATTAGTGATGTTTCTGAGTAACTGATATTCAGGTGTGAAATGGGGAGTTAAAATTATGTCTTCAGCTTCTCATGCATATTTAATTATATATGTCTATAAATGAAAGAGATTTTAGATATTAAAATCTCTCTTCTGTGTGGCGAGCTTGCCTTTGAAATTGCTGGGAATGCTCACCCTGACTAATGTGTTAGGGCACACGTGTTTGCTGCTAATGCAGCTTGCAGGACTGGCATCAGCCTGTTCGAGGACAGGGTTTGGGTTTAGTTGCAGCGGGGGGTGGAGGGCAGGCTGGAAAGCAGAGAAGGCATTTAGCAGCTCTCTTGTAAATGGATGCTTCGCTCTCATAGAACCGATCACAATGAAGCATGGAATTCAAGATACGATTTTCAAGGCGCCCTAATTGGATTAGAGGGATTGTATTAAAGATATGTTGGCTATGAAATGTTTAGAGGATTAATGCTCGATGATTTTTCTTCTTAAACCATCTTTACTAATCCCTTTTCATCAGAAGCAGCTTCTGGAAAGCATTCCAGCCAGGAAGGAGAGCCCAGCCCTACCTTTCCTGTCTCCAGGAAGAGAGACATACATTGTAATATGCACTGCTCAGACCAAAATTCTCCATTTTAATTAGATCCAGAGTACTTATTGTCACTAGTGCTTGTTTTTTCTAAAAATATGCATAGTTACCTCCTGAACATTTTCCACGTTAATGAACAATTTTGCAGTATAAGGGTGGGCCTGTACAAGCATTAACATCCATCTGTTTCTCCTGTGTTTTGACCTGTCCATATATGTTAAAGTAGTGCAGTGTTATTTATTATTCAAATGTTATTGCAACTTAGCGTACCGTATGAGTAATCTTTTGAAATCTGCTAAAGGAACCAGTGTTAATTGCTTATAGTAGAATCTATTTGCTGTTGGAAATGTTGCAATATAATTACGTGGCATTCCTCTATCTGACAAGTAATAAACTAAGAGAAGATTGGTCCTTTTTTTTCTTCAGTGTTGGGTAAAATTATTCACACTCATCCTTTAAGTAGTACACATGGTAGCAAGCTTTCTTGAAGTACAAGAACTGATCAATGATAAAATAATTCATGTGTTACTGTTCAGATAGACAAATGAGAAGTACTTTATATGGGGAGTGTGAGGTAGACAAAGTAAGGTTATGTACTACTTTAGAAATTTAAATTACACAAAATTTAGCTCATTTAATGCACGTAATAAAGAGAAAAGTAAAATGATCATGTAGATTAATGCCAATATTAAGGGAAGGCACAGAGCATAGGAATTAGAGAACTAAATACTTTTCAGTCTATTGGTTCCCACTTCTGCGCATCAAAAGGACTTTGTCACTTGAGGAGCCTTTGAGCAGTGGGTGACAACCTGGGAAGCTTTAAGCAGGAAGGCTGGAAATGTCCTGGTCTTGCTGGGGGTACCAGCTGATCTGAGCCTTGTCATCTGCAGAGCTCGAAGTGAATCTGCTAACACTGGAGCCAACGTCCCTGTATCGTGCTGGTTTTGCTGAACAGAGATAACAAGAAACCACAGGTGCTACAGGGGAAAGCCTGCAGAAATGGAACGGCCACGCTTCTGCAGCTCTCTTTCTTGGGAGGAGATTTGCTTTGGGTCATTCAGGAAAACCATTGCTTGCCAATATCCTTTGATATAAAAAGTATTTTACAATAGTTATGTGTCAGCAGACATGCTGAAAAACATATATTCTGAATGCAGAAGCTGCATTTCTTTCTTTGGGAAGCTAATTTCTTAGGTGTAGTGGTTTAGCTTAAATATTTCAATTCCAATTATTTCTTAACTAACCTACCAGTGTATACAGTGTGTGTATACACACACAAGGCATATATGTATTTATGGTACATACACATACATGAATCTGATGTCTCGCGCATCTTCTATTGCCACAGCGTGAGATTCTTAAAAGTGCTCAGCTATGTTCCAGCCCTGCAACTTTTGAAATCCATAAAGCTGCACTCAGAGGGATGCGGAGGAAGCAAAGCCTAACAGCTTTGGAGTGAATCTGCCCAGACATGTGCTATTTATCTTTTCTCTCTCTTTTGACTCTATTGTGAAATTCCTATTAATTTCACTTGCAGTGCCGCTAGTGTCAGCTAAAACATAATGCTAAACGTTTACATTTTGCAACACATGGACACAAGGCACAGGTATGCAGGTTTATTTTCACTTTTGCTAGTGTCAGTCTTTATTCTCGGTACGTAACTAGACCTTTTCAAACTAGCTGTGTAAAATATCTGTGAAAGTCTTGACTTTTTTGGTCTGTTTCCAACATTATGTTCATAATTAACTTGGGCACAGAATAAAGGCAGACTCTGTCCTTTCAATTCTGCATTCAAAAAATAGGAGACAGATGTAATGGGAATCTCAAAGGAAGGATTAATTTTGAGTTAGCACACCAGATCCTCATATGTTATAAATTAACTTGGTCCTGGCCTTACACCAGCTGATTATAATGGTTAACTGTTCATTTCTTAAGAATATCTGGGGAAAAGATACTTTACATAGGACTTGAAAGATGACAGCACAGTAAAACAGAATGGGAGGACATTGATCAGGCAGGTAACAAACATGCTTTTATCTACCTATTCATTTCTTAGTAGTCTCAGCAGTACATAAATACCTCCTGGGAGGTTATATGAAGTAGAGACTTATTTTAACTATGTAATTTCTTATATTTTCACTCCTTATTGATTATTCGTGCTGTGAGCATGACAGGAAGAAATGGAGTAAAGGTTACAGACGTGCCAGTCTCCAAACACACTTCAAAACATTGAAACAGGCACTGGATTCAGCAAAGGCTGTTTCAAACGTTAATTTGAGGCATGAGCCTTGATAGACCTCTATTCCTATTATACTTGGGATTTGTTATGTTGATATTGTTGCTTTCTTGTTTAATGTATGCCTTGGTCGTTCTGTAGTAACTGTTGGTTTTCACATTTCTGTTCCTTGAAGGATTAAACTTGCTGATGATTTGAGGCAGAACTGAAATAATGATATTTTCTGTGTTTCCTTCTTGTCCTGCACAAGAAATCTAAAGGCTTCTCCAGGAGGAAAGGGAATGACGTGCTTCAGCTTAGAGAAGAGCTGACTCCAAAGCCCATTGTTGGGTTTGGCATGAATGGCAGTCAGCCTGTCATTGGTGTCCAGGCTGGGATGTAACCCATCTGCAGCGACAGGGCTGGCATCCTCCGGTGTGTGATTCAGGCTGCCTAAATCAGTAGTCGACTGTCTAATTTAGGTGCCCTCAGGAGACACTGCAGGACCTGGGAGCACCTCTGGGCCCCCTGGGCTGCCATCACCCATGTCCCCAGGTAACAGCTATACTGTACCGGGAGGAGACTGATGTGCATATGGCCCACCACTATTGCTTGAGAGAAACCCAAGTCTATGAACAGAAAGGAGCCTTGTAAAGGAGCCTTGTTGCCATTCTGGCCAATTCTGCCTCTATTGCCATCGCTCGAACAGCCTCTGAAGTGTCCTTCTGTCTCCAGGGACTGTTTGGAGGAGCTGATGTGTTAAATTAGGTACCTAATTATGTTGCTGCACTCAGGTGCTATGAGTCTCACCACTGTCACTGATCAGAGGGGCACGGGACTGCAGGCAGCTCAATTGCCAGCAGCCCTGGCGGGGGCTCACAAGGAAGGATGTGATGGTTGCCGGTGGCTCTTAGCATGCACCAGCTAAACAAGCTGCCCAGAGGAACTGGGTACCTCCCAACACTGCAGTGCTGTTTTTGTAGAAGCCAGAGTGCTGTTGGTGTGGCTGTAGCTGTGTCCAGAAAATGCAAATAGAGGATGAGGTTTTATAAATGCTTCAGTCTGGGTTTGTGTCATCAGTTTTCTTGGGAGTGGTGGGATGACTTATCTCGTCTGACAAATTCCTGTTCTCATCAGTTTTGGACTGTTGAAAGGAGCATCCTTAGCAGCAATCAGTGGTCGGTAAGATATCTAAACACATGCCTCATCTCAACCCTTTCAATACTTTTTCTTTCTGTAACCTCTTCCCTCCTAATGAGCACAAGGTTTCCATGACAGTAGACACTCTGCTGGGTGGGAGTCAGCTCTTGGGCCACAAGACCTGAATGAAGGGTCTCTCCCTGCAGTGATTGTGCTGGGAGAGGAGGGTGGCTCCACACATTAAGAAAGCCTTCACACCTTATGTGTTAACCAGAAAAGACAGGACTGCTTTTTTCTTTTGTCTTGAGTGTATTGTCATAGAACTGGTGCATTCAGGAATTACTCCTGCTTTTGGTGATTAGCTGGTTGGTATCCACAAGTTTTGACTCTGAGCTGAGGGTCCCACTCTGAATGGGCTGCTGCTTAGTCCCGAGAGCCAAGCTGGAAAAATCTCTCTTTTACTAGAGCATTTTCTTTGCGCCATAATGGTACACGTATCTGTAAATAGTGATCTTTCTCTTTTTTGTGGTTTCCAGGAGTGTTAACTCCCAAATGTTGTCAAACTGGGCTATAAGGTGCAAGAGGAGAGAGTAGTCTTAGCAAGGAATATTTATGTCTGTTGTTGGATCTGCTTTATATTACCTCTCTAAAGTCCAGTAATGCCACTGAATATAGCAAAAATAACCTAATGCTCACTTAGAAGGCATTTTGTACTGATCATGATGCGCTAATTGGCTGTTAAGTGATATGATAAATATTATTATTAGGAAATTCATTCTAATTCAACACAATTAATTTACTCTTGCTTTTGAGTGTTATTTATTTATTCATGAGAGTCAGTGGGAAAAGGGAGAAAATGCTTGGCTAACACACTCCAGCAAAACTACAAGTAATTGAGATTTGTCTCCCAGGAATGCTACCGTTTTCATAATTAGAGTAGTCAGAAAAGCAAGCTTGTTACTGAGATTATTGGCCTGCTTAGGTAAGTATCGTAGTAAATTAAGTTCAGTCTGTGTTGCAAGTGCAGTAGAGCGGTATCTGATAATTAGTCGGTCATTTGCAAATCATAAAAATGGTTTCAGTAACTACTCAAGACTGACTGCAAGACAGAACAAAGTTTTTGTTTGAAATATGGCAGGCTGCTTCAAACCAAATGCTCCCTGGTTTTGTTTGAAATTTAGTGGATATAAGTGTGTTGTTGCAGCGCACAAGTGCATGCATACACATAATCTGAAGTTCCATACTGAGATTGATTTTGAACAGTCCTGTGTTATCCCAACTGCTGTCACTGATTTTGTGATACAAAAGGTTTCTGTCTTTGTTCTCAAGATTCTTATATTTCTTCATTTACAGTGAATCCTTCAAATCATGTGAAAAATGTCCTCAAAGTTTTCTGGTGCAGGGTGTCTTTCTGGATTTGCTTAATGGATGATACCTACCCCAGTGGGTTCTTGTGTGACTCTTGGAAGTGGTGCATGCAGCACAAATGTTAAATAGCCATAACAGAAGGATGACAGAACTGGGATGGAAAAGTTTTCTTTCAAATTCCAAAACAGAATTCCACCCCAGCCCCCCCTTGAGAAAAGATAGAAAGAGTTCATCTTCCTGTGATCCAGCTGTGAATATGAGACAGTTCTACATGTGTCCTCTATCTTTCTAGCTTCCTTCTTTCATGCACTTTATTTTTCTGTTCACAGACAAGGTGGAAATCTCTCCAGTACAGGGGTTGCAGCAGAACTCAACCTTAAATCTGTAATGACAGTGAGTTTCCCTTTTTATATGAAATTCTGCAGGGATGCAGAGCTGCTTATCAGTTCACAGACTCACTATAGAGAAATTTACCGTGATCTCCTGAAGGGAATTGTCCAGCTACAAGGCAGTGGTTCTTCTCCTCTGACTGCCCTAAGTTTATACTGTCACCTGCTAAAATGATTAAAGCAGACTCAAAATGCCCACATCAGCAGCCCCTTTGTTCCAAGCCAGGGCTTTTGCTCAGCATGGAAAGAACATTACTGAAATCTGTCTCTTTAATGTTAAATGGACTAGTCATTGAGTGCTTGTAAATTATGTCTTGCTGCTTCCCGCCTACCTTGCATTGATTTTTGCTTATGGGTTACTTGATCATATGAACTTACAGAGGATCATAAATTACTTCTGTAATTCATGGTAGACTCTGAGAATGAAAAAGCGACGTTGTTGAGATAAAACATTACTGCAAAAAAAAAATTGAATATCCACTTTTCAGTAGCAGCATGATTTCTGAAATTTTATCCAAAGTGCTCAACACTAACTCACAGATAAAAAGTATGGGTAACAGCAATTTTAAGGAAACCTACAGAACATAACTAGCGACATTTCATTCTGTAAACCATAAGCATCCCTCTCAAATCCCTGTGCCCTGGCGACAGTTGAACAGAAGATCATCTCAGCTGATTTCACCTCTCCTACTCTGCTGAGCAAGTTAAAACCCACTAAAAGAAGCCACATGGATGACCAGTGTTGTTAATTATCTTCATCAGGAACTTGGTGAAACCCAGCCCCTCTTTGACCTGGGCGGTGGATATGCTCGTTTCAGCTGGCACACAAAGGTGCTGATTCCCTGAGATGCTGAACACAATCAGCTCATGCCACTTCTTGGAGCCACAGGAAAGCAGGTGATGGCCTCACAGCAAGCAGGACGTGTCTGTGATACACAGAGCCGTGTGGCCACTTGGTTGTCAGTATTCAATTCAACAAAATTGCACATGCCGCTCAGGCCACTTTTTGGTGAATACTCTTATTTGCTGGAGGGGTCTTCTACACTGTGAATAGGCCAGTGGGCATTTCATATATAAATAGTAATAATAATTTAAAAAAAAAAGTCAGTGCTCACCTAAAATCTTTTCTTTCACTAAAGATGTCCGCAAGGGCCACCATGGAAACAAATGAATCATTTCCTAGACTGCACGTGAAAATTGGCATCCCCAACTCGGGATTAATGTTGCTAAAGATAGTTTTCTAGGTTCTAGCATAGGAATAATTGTTTTTCCACCTAAGTATGATTAACACATGTTGTGCTTCAGGAGTTACTGTCCCTGTGCAAGGTGTCTTTGCTGGTGGGTACTGCAAGAAGATACAACGTCCCCTCTCAAGCCTGATGGCAAATGAGGCACCTGCTGTAATGGATCACTGGACCTTAATTCCAGCAAGAGTTCTGGATAAGTCCAGTTAAATGTTGCTATTATCAAGTCCTCAAAGACTTCTCATCAAGTCCTGATGGCTCGCTGGTAAATTGCTCAGTGAAGTCTTTTGTTGTTTATAAAACCAACTCCAACTACTTCTATTACTAGATCTGTTACAAACATTGGGTTTTCTAAATGAAGGAACTTTTTTTTTTTTTTTTTTTTTTATTTGTTGCCATTTGAACAAGGCAAAACTGTTTTTGCTCTAACCAAAATGGAAAACATTTTCAGATGAAAGCCAAGCCTGGAAATTTTCAACCTGCTGTGTTGTTATGAGTTGTGAGCAATTGAAAAGAGGAGTTTATAGCAGAAATCTGAGTTCAGCAGCTACCACTCAGCTGGCTGTTGCAGAAATGGTCCCACTGAAGGGAATGGGGCTGCTCCTGTGAGTTTAACTAGGGACTGCAGAGCTCTGCCTCTTCGGAGTGATTATGGCTAGTACTCCCGCTATGATGACAGGGCTTCTGATTGCATTTATGGATGTAATAGCAGTAAATAGTGTGCTGAATTACACAGCAATAACTCTTCTGATGTCCTCTATCCATTGATTCATGCTATGAAGGCAGAGTACACACACAGAGCTGTGTTCAGATGAAGTCAGCAGCATCCAGGTATCTCTGTGCAGGGATATTCTGTTGAATAGCCAGGACAATATCAAGCTGAGAATAGAAGTTGATGGATTGATTTACAAAAAATAATTAAGAGTGCATATAGATTCTCATTAATTAGCAGTAGAAGTAAAAGATTAGCAGGCTGGCTCTGAGTTATACTGGCAGATGATTGAGCATAATGTGGCACCACAACAAATAGGAAAATGATTGCACTATGTTTATTATTCTGGCATTTAGTAATACTGCAATAGTTGAAGATTAAACTCTTAATTATGAGTATTGATTTCTCTGGGCTTTAGAAAGTGCAAGCTGAAATTGCACTAGAGCTGAGATTCTCCTGTTACCAGCAAAAATAGGTATGGGTTTTCCTCCTAACACACGCTGATGTCAGTCCTGTCACGCTTTGAGCAGGAAGCCAGAAGGGCAACTTTTGCTTTTCTCAGTAAGTTTGTGAAAGGCATTTGGTCACAGAGCAAAATGCCGTGTTTTGTTTTCAGTGTAGTATAGCAAAATAAATATGCTTTGATAGAAGGGCTAGAAAATGTTTGCTATGAGCTGGCTGAGCACTGCCACTTATGTTGAGGTTCCATGTGGCAGTTTTTCTGAAGCCAGGCAGCATGAGAAGTCACTCTTCTATCCAGTTTCCATTGTGTAATGAAACGGCAAGCTTTGAGAAAGTTTAAGACAAGTCCTGCTGCTTCCAGGCCAGAGCTACTGTTTCACCTGTGCCAGATGGCCATAAAGAGGACACTCCATTCACTCTCCCCACTCACTCATATGTGCAAAGCTATTTCCGAGCCTAGAGCTGTGCTCCCAGGGTGTAACTATAACGTAATATTCTTCATGGGTTTTGTTTTACCTTATATTAACATTGTGGGCTTTTTACTACATTTTATAAACCACCGATCTGCGTAAGTTATCCTAGAAAAAAGGAATTCCCTAGACACATAGGGAAGTTCACTCGACAGGCAATGCCTGCACTCAGACGAGCTTTCTAGGTGAGATGGGGTGCGGCTGCAGTCCCACTGAGACTGCCCCAAGCAAGCAGTGGAGAAAGAGAAGATGGGAATTCTCCTGTGTTGGCTTGACTCATTTTTCTTGGGAAGGCGGACGATGGCATGTGAAGAGGTGACAAGCATTAGTGAAGGCTGTGTGGGGAGTGCTGCTGAGGAAGGAAGCTGCCTGTGACTCTTCTGTGCCTGGTGGGTGAGAAGGAGAAAAGTGAACAGAGGTGAAAATATTGTCAAGGGCTGTTTGGGACCAGGGAGAGAAAGGTGATCTTGGTAACTGCTTTTTGTTGGACTGAAGGTGGAGGCCACTTGAATTAGCACCCTGAGTGAGCTTTAATGCATGTGGCAAATGGCAATGTAGTAGTGGCGCTGAAGTAGATATCAAATGCAAGTACTACCTTAAAATATTTTTAGATTTTTGTCACTGCTGAATGGTATGATGTTAAGTGAAATAATCTGATGCATCTTCTGTGTCCTCTGTCCTAACACCCAGAAGGGGATGCGTTCCTACAGGAGAAGGTAGGTCATTAATATGCAGGCATTAACATGATATGCAAGGCTTTGGTATACACAAGTTTTATAGAAATGCAGTGGCTAGACCTATTCAGATTTTGACATGGTTCATAGAGCTCTGAAGTCCTACTGTATTTTTTAGTAAGAAGATACTCAATTGAATGTTTCCTGCCAATTTCATCTTATTTGCTATCAGTGGCGTAGTCTGCAAAACAGAGGGTGCTAATCAGCCACAGGCTAAAACCAGGGAAGTAACAGCATAGAGCAGAAGTAGCAGATATTCTGGCAGATGGAAAAAATATAACAGTCTTACCTTCATGGAATTCCAGGCAGCCAAGAAATGGATTAGATTAAAGAATCCATAATAGTATGCAGGTGAAAAATGGAGCTATAAAAACCTAAGCCTAAAAGAGAAGGAAGGAAGGAGCATGAGGAAAAAGAGGTTAGCGTAGGAAAACAGCAGAGAGGAAAATAAGTCACTACAGGAATTTATTAGAGAAACCTGATGAAGTGAGGTGGAATTTCAGGTGAAAATTTGGGAGGATTTTGTTCTCAATAATTGCTCGATAAATGATAGTGTGGGTATTGAAAGCAAGTTAGTTTAAAATAAAAGACCCACAGTAGGGCTATTTTAAATTCCCCTCACCTTCTACATATCATTGCAGAAAGCCACTAATTTCAGAAGGGAGGTATCCAAAAATGTAATGAAAACCACTAAAAATATTTTAGTCTATTGATGGGACATCATCAGCTTGAAATCAAAGCAGTTTATAAGAAAAAATGGGTTGTTTCAGCAATTGCAATTGCCCTTCATTCCCCTGTTGGTTCTCCTTGCAAGCACATTTTCTTTTTTTCACAGTGCCTTTCCGTCCCTGTCGCTGTGCAAAAGTCCTAAGCACATGCATTGGGAAGCTTATCAGCTATGCAGGGGAAACAGTAGAACTGAGCATAAGCAAATAGCCGTAATAAACAAATGGAAAATGATAGAGGAAATTAAATTTAAGCTTTTTTCCTAATCTTTTAATGCTGTTCATCCGAATCTTAATGAATCAGTGGTGGAGGTTTGGGGTTTTTTTTTTAAGAAATATCGTTTAATTTGTTGGTGTCCCATTTAAAGTTGAGTGATGCATGAGGCTAGACATTTCCTGATGGGTAGTCTGAATACAACAGTGGGCAATAAAGCTGCATTAATTTATGTGCAATACTACTGCAGAGAGATGTTCCTTGAGGGGCTGCAGAGAGATAAGGGTCTTTTACATGGGGCCTCTGGGACTTTGTAGGCTCTTTAGTGTTCAGTATCTGTATTTTCCTGGACAGGCACACAGCTGCCTTTTAGTCCCTTATATAGTCGAGCAAAGGGCCGTATTGCAGAGACTGGGTACATCTCTGATAAGTACAACTTCTGTGGACCTCCAGGATGGAAAGAACAGGTTCTGACTTAAAAGCAAGGGTGCAAGGGAAGCACTGCTGAGGAGGAGAAACTTGAAGGGAGGGTTATGGGAGATGTTGAAACCACCCCTTTCTGGGATGTGCTGCTCCCATTGCAGCAGGATCTCTCTCTTGTGGTTGTCTAAAAAGAGCATTTCAATTAGTAAAGGGCATTTCAGTACAATTAAGGGGATCAAATTGTTTAGGTAAGCTGAAACAGCGCTCTGCAAACTTTCAATAGGTTTGTTTTTTTCTGAGTTCATGCTACTCCCTTTAATAAGGAGAAGATGCAACAAGAAGGATTAGGTAAAGGCCTTTTTTCTATGTCCAACTTTTGTTTTGTAATTAATGCATTTGGAAAAAAAAAAGCTTTTGGTATTGTTAACTTCTATCAACATATGTTTCCAGTTTTCAAAACTTGCAAAAAAGTGTCTTTCCCTCTCTCTTGCTCTCTCTTCACACTTGCCAAATATCATCTTTCTTGTTCCTTGTATCAAATCAAACAGATATGAGCATGCTTTTTTAATAACCATAGATGTTTTGGCAGGGGCAGTGGGCTTCATGGCTGTACTCACGCTGCCTGATAACTGTGCCCAGATGCAGCCTTAAGTTCATCCTGCAACCTAGTGCAAGCCTATCGTGTCCCCACTCTCTGCAAAAGGAGGTGGGTACTTGGAGGTGGGAGGAGAATGGAGGCACCCCAAAAGGCACTAGTGCAGAAACTGGGAACGACTTATCCAGATACACTCCTTGGTGGTTTTAGGAAGAAACCACAAGTTGGAAAGAGGATCATTAAGCCTAGGAGCTCCTCGGGGTTTCACGCTTCTTTTCAAACCTGGGTGGTTTGTTATTATTAGAAGATCCACCTCTTATACTCCCAAGTTTGCTGAGGGTCTTTTCCTGAGTCCCCTTCGAATTGGAGTCAGTTAGGAAATTCTAACCTCTAATAGTATGAATATCTGCCCTGGACACCTGGAATCTGCTAAATGGCATCAATTTATCCCTAACTCACTTGGACACTTAATTGGCTCACCAGGCTTTTTTGGGAAGGTAGGAAAAAAACAGCTTTTCTGACTGTGAGGAGAAAAATAAAGATGACTAGCAGTTCATGTAAAAGTGTAAAACCCAATTCTGTTGTTTTTCTGGGAGAGCAGAGGAGACACCACTTTCAAACAAAGCAGGTTAAAGTCCTGTCCCACCTGTGGTTGCTAGCCTGGCTGAGGAGTTTTATCGAGCTGGTTATTTATTGAGAACATAGGTGTGCACTGAGTTTGAAGTATCTTACTTGGCCAAAGCATTGCATATGGTTGGAGGCAGGTGTGTTAATGTTCTTGCGCATGATTGCAGCTGCTGCATTTAGCTGGTTCAGCTCTTGCAATGGCCATTTCCAAAGCTTTACTTGTAGTGGGAAATGAATGTTTGAGTCCTGCCCATGTTCACATGCATTTGCAATAATTAAATACGTATTTTCAGTATAATCAGAAGTTCAGAATTTTCAAGATTATCAAATGGATTTACCTTTTAGAGGAAATAAACCAAAATAACAACTCGGATCTTAAGACTCTAAAAAATTCTACCTTGGGACAGGGGAGGGATGACATGGGATGGACTAAGTAACTTTTGAGACAATGATACTGCCTTTCATTTAAAAAAACAAAAAAGTTAAAACATGCAAGAGAAAAATAGGGGCAGGAGGGGTTTTTTTGAGCTTTGAGACACTTTCCTTCTTTGTTCTGCTTATATTCAAAATTTCAGGTTCTTCCTAAGTAATTTTTGTTGAAAAAGGTCCTTACAAGGTCGGAGCACTCAAGAGGTTGTTTAACTGAAGAATGAATGTCATGTTTTGGATAAAATTATATTTTCCTTACATTGTGTTCAGGTTTATAAGTTGAAGCTCTGTTACACAAAACAAAGCACTTTAAATTCCTGAGTAAAAATGTCCCTTCAGCTCTTCAGTTAATCAGTACCTCCTGTCTTAACCTTACACAGTGGTGTTTGCTTTAGAAAATGGAGACCAGAAATTCCTCCATTAAAATAAAAATGAACATAAATTTTAAATAAGATTGTAAGAGCCCTTCTCCTACTTCTTCATGTAGGAGGGGGGCAGGTTGCCATTTAAATGTTCCAGGATACATCTGCTGTTACAAATAAATGCTATCAGTCAAGATAATCCTCAGCAGCTGTTAAGTAGCAGAGTTTCACCAGCTTCTCAGAAGAGCTGTGCTGATCATGGGAACAAACATCTTTTGATAAATGGAAGGTTTTGTTTCTGGGGCGGCAGGGGGAAGTTGGCTTTGGCATTTTTTGAATACTTCGAACAGTGCTTTAGAAACTTTGAGGTGATTCCTTTGAAGATGCAAATGTGCGTACCCAGGTGGAGCTTGGTCTGACTCATAAACATTTGAGTATTTATCTGTGTTCATACAGCCTTGTCCAGGTAGAGGCACGCAAGCAGGGCTGCATGGGGAAGGCTGGCATAGCTGCTGCCCATGGGGTGATGACCCTGTATGGTGACAGAGGAGAGGGGTACGATCTTGATGGCATGCAGGCTGGCACCCCTCATGAGTTCTCGCTTCTCCTTAGAAACTGCTTTTGAAGAAAGAGCCAAGGTGAAATGTGTACTGCGCTCTGAACCCTGCCCTGTGGATACACTCAGAGATGTCCTGTGTTTTGTTTTCAAACAGGAAAAGCCAACAACAATGTACAGTGGGATGAGGACTCCGTAGAATACATGCCAGCCAACCCAGTCAGGATCGCATTTGTCTTGGTTGTTCATGGCAGAGCTTCTCGGCAGCTTCAACGCATGTTTAAGGCTATTTACCATAAAGACCATTTTTATTACATTCATGTTGACAAGGTAATATATCACTGGTTATAAATTGCCTGTCCCTCCATCTCTCAGTCTACCCATCTTTGTCATCATCTTCTCTTTACCTCTGCTGCATAGAGTGCATGTCACTTTTTATCTCCATCTGTTAGGTTTGGAGCCTTTTTTTTTTTTTTCTTTCTTGTTATCTTCTCTGTGTAACAGCCTTCATTTCTCCTTATATGTGTATGAGTATCTATCCATGTGTCTGTTGTATATTTAGTTAGCAGTAGATGCAGACTGACAGTGGTGGCCCACTGGATGGAGAGCTGACCTGAGGTGCCTTGGGCAAATTACTTTACTTCACACTGTAAAAGGGAGGTAGTAACAGTCACCTCCTTTACGAAAGTCCTTCGGGATCTACTGATGACAAATGATAAATAAGAGGTAGTTACGCTGATTAGTAATTACTGTAGTTGTAATAAAATAATTAAACAGCAGTCTCTACATTTTCAAATTAGCATTTAACAAAAGAAGGTTGTGCGCCATAGTAAGTGAGGGCAAAGCAATAGCAATACTCAGTGAGTCAAGAAGTAGAGTTGATGGTTAGTGAATACAGGGAGGGACAATTTTGGACAGAGTAACTTGAATGTATTACTTTTTTCTCCTGTAAAGCGATCCAATTACTTGCACCGGCAAGTGCTCCAGTTTGCCAACCAGTACCCAAATGTGAGAGTCACTTCTTGGAGAATGGCAACTATCTGGGGAGGAGCAAGTCTTCTGTCCACCTACCTGCAGGCCATGAGGGACTTAATGGAGATGAATGACTGGCCATGGGATTTCTTCATTAACCTCAGTGCGGCTGACTACCCAATCAGGTACAATGAGTATTTTAAGAATGTACATATTTTTTTCCTAAAGGAAATATGTATTGTAGGATATAAGGGATAACATGTCCGTGCTGTGCTGCAAGAAGCGAAGGTTGGAGGGGCAGTTTCTTCTGTTTACAGTAGAAGACTCCTCTTGGTGAGGCTCGTGTCTGACAGCCACACTTGAGCCAAGGAGACAATCACTTTATGGTACCCCATGTGTCTGCCACTTACCTAGGAGGGACTGTGGCTGTGAGCAGGCTAGCAACACTGGTTTTTGACTTTTACTGAGGAAGCAGGGGCTGCTCTATTTAGATGTTACTTCCAGCAAGGGGCACCTGCAAGAGAGGATGAGTAAAGCAGCAGGAAGTACTGGAGCTCAGCAAACAAACCCCAGGCATGGAGAGATTCATCCCTCCCAGGGCTCTGATCAACAGTTTGAACTGATGTCTCAGAAAGTGATGAAGGTATGAATATAGATTCAGTGAAGGTAATGTTATCCTCTTCATTTTCTTCAGTACTTTTTCTGTGGAGGATAATGACAGTAGAAGTGATAAATAAGTTGCTAGGAGTCAATTATATCTTCAGCACCAACCGTTGCCTGAATAGCTTTATTCAGATGGCATCAGGCAAAGAACTTCACACACCACCACATGACAAGGCTCATGATTTTAAGTTAAATTATATTCTTTCTGGATTTACATAACCCACAGGCCCCACAGTTGCATTCCATAAGGTTTACTACATTGTGCAAAAGTAGACAGTCTGTTTAAAAAAAAAAATAAAATCAAAAAACCAAGTGCTCTTAAACTGTTGGGTTTAGGCTATAAGAATTATCAAGAAGTGGGAAAGAGGAAATTCTCCTTGTGACTTCTGTTTCACTGTATGTTGAAATGAATTGATGAAAGGGGAAGTAACTTTCTTGGGCTATTTTCTGGTGAGTGATGACATGTTTTTAATACTCATAGAAAATAAATATATTAGATGCTTTCACTGATCGGGTTTCTGCAAGATTCTCTCCAAGTATGGATCCTTTCCTGAAGCTGCTACTCAAACAGAAATCCCTACTGAAGTGAAAAATGAAAAAAACACATGAGCATATGCCTTCGGAAGGATTTTGTGAGAGGCTTTATTGCTGGTGCCCGTTTCTAAGCAGTGTCACTGAAATGCAACACATTTTGGGGAGAAAAATAGGGAAGAGCACAAGAGTCACAGAGATGGCATCAATATTGGAACATGGGGATTTGAATTAAGAAATCATGATGTTTCACATTGCATCCGATTTAAATACTTTTGGTGTCCAACAGGAAGAGACCTAATAATTTCGACATATTATCCTTGCTTATAAGGGGGAGTATGCAGTTCTCTGTATATGTCTTGAGTTTGGGGAAAAGCTAGGATGTTATTCCCTATGTTTCACTTTCCTGGTTAGGAATGCTGCACTGATGATAAAAAGTAGACTAATGCAAGAACATAAAGGAACTTTGAATCAAATAAGATAAATTGTAGGAGGATAATTCTGAAGGTCTATTAGAATTATAGACTAGTTCCAACAGATGTATCCTTCTGTGGTGATGAATCCACCCTAAACATTATATAATGCTGAGGCCATGACCTGCGGCAGTCTCAACTGCTCTTAGTTCCCTTGTGGAACAAGTTAAACCTCAAGGCCAAATGGGATCAGTCACTTATAAACATGGCCATAAACAATCGCAGGTTTTGTGGAGTAGAGTGTAGTCAGTTTAGTGTTAATGGGTTCTTTGTAATAATGCTGTGGTATCTTGCAGTCATTCAAATTCTAAACAAGTGCCATTCAGCTGGAAAAATTCCAGGTTTCTTCATGGGGGAAATTCTTGAAGGTCATTCTCCTCCATTGCAGCCGCGCTCAGAGCTGCATGGTGGGCTCTCTGCAGCCGGGCAGGCGTCTGAAGTGCTCACTTCCCTTTCTGTCAAAGTATTCTGTTACCAGAACTGATAGAAATGTGCTTCCTCTCCACACCATGCACTTCAACAAAAAGTAAAAAGCCTTTTGCAGTGCTACAACTTTAATGACAGTAACTTATAGGTACTGTTAAATTTTTTTGAATATGGAATATTACAGCTATAAACCCTGGAAGATGTTATCTCATCAAATATATATATGAGTCCATTTCATTTTCATAGTGGAGATGCTATAAATTAGTTTTTTAATTTGGAAGGTTCCAGGGAGCTGATTTTTTTCCGGAAAAATTTAAGGGGTTTTTTTCTTTCAGACCTTGTGCCATGATTTGTCAGATAATGGAGGGGTTTACACTTCTCTCACTGGTTAGTCATATTGCAGTGGTTTTTTTCTAGGTTTCCCTGTATAAGAACATATGAATTTTGTGGATTAATAGTTTTTATCCAGAGCTGCTTCACATTAAGCTTTCACTTCCCATCTGCCATTCCATCTGTAGCATTGAAACCTTTACTACTTCTCTTCTGATAATAAAAGCTAATCCAGCCTTATAAGTCAGAAAAACACATTCAGTATTTGGGGTTAATACTATATGATGAAGCCTAAATCTGGTATGTTCACAGGCTACATTACAATTGCTAGAAGCCCTCCATCCTTCAGAGAGACATCCAGAAGCAGATGTCAAGGATCGTACTATATAAAGGCAGGGGAAAAAAATATTAGAACCATTCAATTTGGGAGGGAAACAATTAAAAATGTGTAAAAATAAAACATATGCAAGCCAGGAAATTTCAGATACCCCTATTATTCTTCCTCATGCCTTAATGTTTAGTTTGTGGAGCCTGTAGGTCCAGCAGTTAGCACAAAGGAGGTCCTAATCCATGTGCTTCTAGTTGTTACTGCAGTAGAAATCCCTGGCAAACAGAGTCTGACACGAAGGCACCTCTGACAAAAATACTGTGTTTTCCTTTACTCATGAGGCAATATGCTATTTATTGGCCTAAGTGAAATGATGTGACTCCATTCAGCTATGTTGTACATTCTCAGCAGGAAAATTAGGGGTGAAATAGCTGAAGACAAACCTCTGCAAGCAACTCTGAGGTGGGAGGTTGTGTGACTGCCCCTCCTCTTGCTCTGGGGTTGTGAATAAAAAAAGGGCACATGCTTTCGGGGTTCTCAAGAAATCATCTCTCACTTCTTGCATTCATAATGAAAGAAACCAGCACCTTCCTTCCTTTTCCTTAATTTTTTTTTTAAATTTTAGTGGCATTTTTTCATGATTTAAAGTCTTTTATTTTGAGAGACTCTTTCAAAACTCTGTGGGAAAACTATTGATGTCTTTAACCTCTTGCTTTACGTGGGTATTTATTTGCATTATTTATTGTCTCTGACAAACAGCATCAGGTAGTGAACCTTATGTTCAGGGACTGAAATTTCACTCCCAACAAGGTGAACTATCGTAGAGCATCTATTGATGCTGAATATTTAATGTGCATTGCAGGAGTCCTTGGATAATGTGGCAGGTGAAGTGTTGCACCACTTAAATTAAGAAGTTTAATGAGATCATTTAACAGTGAATGTCATGTCAGTGCTTACCTGGCCACAAAGCTTGTGTAAAGAATAAACATAATGAAACATTTGAACTATTTATAATTCACAGTAAATCACTGAGCCTCAATCACCAAAGGGATCACCAAATCTAATTGCCATCTAATGCTTGGTCTTTAATAAAGGTCAAGCAAAATTATGAGCAGAAGCTTGGGGAGTGCTTCAGAACGGTAAGAAAATAGAGTGGCTTATTGATGGAGCCAGGAATGCAGATACGACTACATTTTCAATTATGAGCAATCAGGTATGACAAAGGAACTTAAAAGAAACCCAGCGAAACTACTTGTGTTCTGCTGTTTGGCACTATTTTACGATAAAGGTTGCATAGCCGTATTTTGCATAAAAGCCTGTGTTGTGAAGACTCGGTCAAATGAGATGCATTCAGTAGAGGTTTTGGTCTGGAACTTGAATGAAATGTGTATCATAATACAAATAGCACCTGGGGAAGGGGTGGCTACAGACTCCAGGGAGTAAATAGGATGATCTGACTGGGGCTGGTCCTTTAAACAAGTTCTAATTTGGTGTAATTTATGGAGATCATCTTTGTCAGTCAGAATCACACCCAGAAATGAAGAAAAATGAGCTAGCAAAGAACTATTGACTGACCTGCTCTCTTTCGTTGTGTTGTCCTCTGATGGTCAAGGTAACATTGTTAATGCTAAATAGCAATATTCATCTAAAGGTTTAAATGCCCCAAAAAAGTTTAGAAACTTCAGGGTGCCCTTTGAAGTGGTAAACTTTTTCTCAGGTTGATGTTTGCAGCCCAACAAGCCAGCAGCAGGCAGGCAGTCTGACTCTCAGGCCTGCATTTCCTTCAGCAGACCCATACTCCTGAATCAACAGTTTTATTTGAACTGCTGCCAAATCTGAATGTGGTAGGTGGGCTAATAGTGATAAAGCTGTCCTTTCACGCACCTGTCATCTTCACAGCTTTCATCTCCAGTAACTTACATGGCCAGGTACTGCACTGGGGCTATTCTGGGGCTGCTGCTTTTGGATATCAAGAAAGGAAACTGAAGACAAAACGGCTCTGAGGAAAATCAATTACTTAAAATTCTTCTCCTCTGTGAGCAGCCAGATGAATATGAAACCAAAGTGATGACTTCTGAACCAGGTCCCTGGGCAGCAAAGTGTTTGCCAAGAGTGAAAAGGTGGGAGTGGAGGGAATAGGTCTTCAGGTTTTCAGTCTGGTGGCAGGTGGAAATAATTATAACCAACAGGTTTTAGTTAGAAGTACAACCTATGGGAAAAATGGTTCTGCACTTTTTCCAGTTATTTTTCAGGTGCCAGAACAACCTGGGAGAACAGCAATTTCCTTGTTTCAGCCACTGGCCTCTCAGATTCATCCCCTGCAAAACATGGGTGACTACCACTCTATATAAGCTACATCAGGGATGATATTTACTCTGTCAAATTTACCATGACCTGCCCAGATTTCACCTGGGCAGTTGACCAAATAACAGAATCTTTGAAGCAGGTGACTGGGAGAAAAAAGTGAGAGACTATAGTTTGCATGGAGTGATTAAACCAGACTTGAGCTGTCCCATCTGCTTTTGCAAAACTTCTCAAGTTTTGCAATGTGCAGGCTCGAAATGCAACATTGGAAATGCAGGGGAATCTCTTCCTGGAACTGAAACAAAGAACTTAACTTTCACATACAGCACACTAGCTTTGTGAGAAATGTCTGAGACCCAGTTGTGCCCTCTTGATGGTTATGAACTTAGAAATCCCAAAGCCACCAGGGCTGATGGAAGCTGTGTAATGAGAAATAGGATCACCAAAACTATTGGCCCAAAAAGCAGTTCCACTCCCTCTCTCTGTCTCTGACTTCTCATCAGTTTGACCTGACTTGAATTAACAATTCTATTTCTCACTCAGATTCAGACTTCAGTGCTCTCACAGGTATTTCCTTCCTGGCAATGCGTAAGTTGGTGCTGGACATGAAAGCCTGTATAAAAGATATCAACTTTCCAGGGCTGAATTTGACCTTACACCCCATACGAAGCCACCTATTGCAGTGCTGCTCTGAAATGCAGGCCTTGCTACTAGAATAATGTACTGGGCACTAGGCAAATAATAAAGCATTCTTTAAAGTGCCCTTTTGAATGTTATCCTGAACTGAAGCACTGGTAAATCATATCTAAACATCTAGGTGGGAGTACAGTGCAGGTAGTTTTTGCAGTACAACATCTGTTAAGATGCCATCACCTGAGGTTTTTATCTCAGTATTGTCACTGACATTGTATGCAGTTTTGTTTGCTCAGAATGCCTTATCTGGAGAGCCAGACGTCAATCCACTCTTAATGCTTCACAGGGAATCTTTTTTCCTGTCCAAAAAGGAACTTTATCAGTGTTTTTCTTGAATCTGCATTCTCTGAGAATTAAAGATGTGCTTCTTTCTTAAATCCCTCAAATAACCTTTTCTCTTCCTCTTTCCTCACTTTGCCAACACATTTGCTTGAGATTTATATGTATTTTTGTCGTGGTTTAACCCAGCTGGCAACTAAGCACCATGCAGCCGCTCGCTCACTCCCCCCCCTCCCTCAGTGGGATGGGGGAGAGAATCGGGAAAGGGGAAAAAGGTTAGAGCCGAGGGCTGAGATAAAGACAGTTTAATAAGAGAAAATAATAATAATAGTAATAATGAGAATGATAACAAAATATACAGAATATACAAAATGAATGATGCACAATGCAATTGCTCACCACCCGCCGACCGATGCCCAGCCCGTCCCGAGCAGCGATCAGTACCCGAGCGACCGACCGACCCACCAACCCCCCCGAGCATGACGTTCTATGGTATGGAATAGCTCTTTGGACAGTTTGGGTCCTAGCTGTGCTGTACTCCCAGCTTGTTATGCACCTGGCCGAGCAGGAGAAGCTCAAAAAGTCCTTGAGCAGTCTGAGCACTGCTTGGCAACAACTAAAAACATCAGTGTGTTATCAACATTCTTCTAGTACTAAATCCAAAGCAGAGCACTATGCTAGCTTCTGTGAAGAAAATTAACTCTATCCCAGCCGAAACCAGGACAATTTTGAAGGTTAACTTTTTTTGTTTGCTATCCCACTTCTCTGTTTTACTGTTAAATTACCAGTGCCTGGCAAAGCAGTGGTTTTGCACATGGTCACAAATGGGTGGGGTAAAATTTTGAAATTATTGTGGCTTAAAAATTGCATTTAAAATTGGTGTTAACATAGGATTTTCTTCAACCTGGCAAATGTTACTGATGAGACCCATCCTTTCTCTGTACAGCCACAGCAGCTGAGGTTTCTCTTTCTTTACCTCCCCTCCTGGGTTTAAGGCTATAAAGCAGCTTTTGATTTTGGAGAATTGTGACACCTGCAGCTCTTAGTAACTTTTTTTGATATTTAGTACTTCTGAATTGTACTCTGTAGCAGCCTCAGTCTGGCAACAGAAATAAATGCATCCCAAATTGGAGACTGGTTTGGCTATCCAGGCATCTCTACAGTGCATGCAGATTAAAGAGGCATCAATAAAAGCACATTTTTAGAATAGCGGTATTACTCAAAGTACCCTTGTACTTGGCAGCACGTTATCTTGTTGATTACAGTGCTAAACATTCAGCCCTTCATCTCTTCCTATGTGAACTGAAGCATCTAAGCCAGCGTCTGAGACCACTCAGAGGACTGCCTGGCAGATGAAAGCCCCAGATGCCAAGCTTTACAGTTTGATGGGCATTGCAGCATCTGATCACTTGCTGGGCTTCCTGGCTGGTATCCTCTTCTCTTTTGTCTTGGCTCTGGGGCTGCTCACAGCGAGGTTCTCCAGCGAAGAGGCAAAGGGTTTTCATCTGTTTGCCATTTGCTTTCTGGATGCAGTTTATTTTTTACTTATTTATGGCTGAGAAAAAGGTCTATCTCCTACAAGAGAGTTGAATGCGAGTCTTCACTGGATACCATTCAGGCTGATCTATAAACAATAGCAGTACAAATGTGATAATGTGCACCATTGGTTCCTAGGCAGCACAGTTACAACTTCTGCCTTCAGGATGCTAGAATAATACCTAGAATGGTATTTTTGTAAGGGTAACTGATGTGTCGGGGCTGAGGAAGGTATGGAGCAGTATGAGGGATCTTGCCAGTTCAGCTATTTTCCTTCACAGCTCCAGGGCTAATTATTAAACCTGTTTATCGCTTACAACTTGTCTTTGTGGACAAATAGTCTGGGGTAACCAAGTCAAAAAAACGGGTCCTTCGTGCAGAATGGCTCTTGTTCTTTAAATCCATGGTTAGCAAAATTCTCCACTAGCTGTCTCATACTGGCAAGCCCTTCCTGTGGTACTCAGCTGCTCATTGCACTCCTGGGCAAGAAAATCCAGTGGGGTTTAAGTGTGTAGTGGCATGTTGGTTGTTAGGGAAATCCCAGGTGTGACTTTCCCTCCTGTGCCCTCACCTGCAGCTTTGCTTCAAGTGGCTTTTACCCTATGGATTTAATTTTGAGGTGGGAACAGAAGCTGCAGAGAAGCATGTCTTTGTGGTGTTCACCTGGTGTTTATGAGCAGAAACTCTTTAATCTCTCTTCAGCTGGGTTTTGGGGTTTGTTTTTTTTTTTTTAGAAAGTTCAGTAAAATCATTATCAAATTCCAAATGCTGAAACTGCTTGAAAGAGGGAAACGTTTGTATTATAGCATTGCATTTTAAACATGTTCTCCCTTCGTGGCCTCACTGAATTCTCTCAGGAAATTAAAAATCTGTTGAAATTGCCATTAAGACACTTTTTTGTTTAGACTTCAGGATGCCACTTACAATAAAACAGCTGCAAAATAATATCTGGTGGCAGTTCAAAGTGAAGATGAAACAACAACATGTGCTATTATACCTTTACCAAGTCACACTTAAATAGTTGCGAACAAAAAGGCCATTAAAGGGTGAGCAAAAATGTTATTCTGATTCAGTGTTTTAGTGGTGATATTGAAATAGAATGGAGAGGAATAGATGAATAGATTAACTCTTTTGCTCCAAAATAGGGCTAAAAATATAAGAGTTGAGTGGTATTTGATGTTAAAGATTTTTCAACCAATTTATACGTAAATTTTGGTCTTGTCTTGATATTAACTTGTGCACTTTGATGGTTTTATATTCAGGATCACTACATGTGAATGAGCTGAAGGGCTGATTTGAATTAAATACTTTGCAACAGAATTAAAGCTGCTTTGGAACAGCAGTTATTTTTAAAAATGTGCTTCTGTATAAATAAATTGCAGTAGTAACCCACTGTGGTTACAGAGCAGGGGTGGCATGAGTGTACAGTCCCAACTGCCTCTTCCCTTTACTCTGATCCAATGAAAACTCCTTTTTCCCCAGAACTGCAGTGCAAGGTAAGAGGCAGCTGGCCATCAGCTGCCTCGCTTCTGGGATTTATGGGGAGTGCTGGTCGGAAATACTGTATTAACTTGTACAGAGGCATCCAGCGTTGCTCTGTCTGCCTGCTACTGTCACTCAGTGAAGTCCCTAAGACCATGCCACATGCTGATGCTCCAGTCCACAGGCTCCGGGAGCTGTGGGATGGAGGAGGGTGGTTGCAAGATAGAGGTGGGAAGCACAAGGCTGAGATCTTCCAGTGCGCTCACTTACATGGGAGTTGCTTAAGAGGCTCCTTTGCCTTTGTTCTCTTTTGCAGGGAACAAACCCCACTTCATCAGTCTATAAATGCTGCAGAGGAGGCCCGGCTCAGCTCTCCTGTCTCTAGACCAGAAGCAATGCCTGTATGCATGTTCAGTGCTGCAGAACTTGGGTGGATCAGAAGAGAGTAGGGCATCTCTGTGTGTGCCTGATCCTTTGGGATGTGCTACAGAATGTGGCTCTTTGTCTCAAGCTTTTTTTTTTTTTTTTTTCCCCCCCCTTCTTTGGATAGTTCTGACTAGTGCCAAACAGTCAAAACTTCAGATCTTGAGATGTTGTGGAAGCTTTGACCTGGTGGTGCAGAAATTCAAGACCTACATTTTGCTCTTCAATCCCGGGTAGAATTAGTGACTAGTTGGCTTTTACAGTTGCACCTTATTACAGTTGAATACTTCATTTCTGCTCATACTACATAGCACTATTAATTGCACTGTATTTATATGACACTTCTGAACCTCCTTCTATTACATAGTCATGCTGAATACCTTTGACTATGTTTGTGACTGTGCTTCTGTAGTTCCAGGCTGATTGAAGGGGATGAGGCCCTACATGGTTCATTGTAGCATACATTCCACTCTGCCGCACACCATTTAATTATATCTATCATTCAGCATTACTTGATGAACCAGCTGTAGGCACAAGCATCCCTAACCTTTCATCAGGATAATTGCACTCTTTGCCACATTAGGAACTGGTTTGGGGCCGAGTCTTTTCCAAATACAGAGTCAATCTCTATTTAAAAGTTTGCTGCCCCAAAGTAATTTCTAGCAAGTAATCTTGCAACAATGCATTCTTGGGGCAGCTGAAGACTTAAGAGGTCTGTAAATCCAAATTGGTTGTTTGTGTCACATTATGGCTCTAAATAATTGGGGCAGTCTTGGAGAATTCAAGAGAAGCATGGCCAGCAGGTCGAGGGAGGTGATTCTGCTCCTCTACTCTGCTCTGGTGAGACCTCATCTGGAGTACTGCGTCCAGCTCAGGAGCCCTCAGCACAAGAAGGACATGGAACTGTTGGAGCGGGTCCAAAGGAGGGCTACTAAAATGATCCGAGGGCTGGAGCCCCTCTCCTATGAGGACAGGCTGAGAGAGTTGGGCTTGTTCAGCCTGGAGAAGAGAAGGCTGCAGGGAGACCTGATTGCAGCCTTTCAGTACTTAAAGGGGGCCTACAGGAAAGATGGGGAAAATCTTTTCAGTAGGACCAGCTGTGTCAGGACAAGGGGTAATGGTTTTAAACTAAACCAGGGTAGGTTTAGACTGGATATAAGAAATTCTTTACAATGAGGGTAGTGAAACACTGGAACGGGTTGCCCAGAGAGGTAGTGGAGGCCCCATGCCTGGAAACATTCAAGACCAGGTTGGACAGGGCTCTGAGCAATCTAGTTAGTGGTGTCCTTGCTCACTGCAGGGGGGTTGGACTAGATGACCTCTAGGGGTCCCTTCCAACCCAAAACATTCGATGATTCAATGTTTTAGCACTGACTTAGATCATTGCATTCTGAAGATGGGACATGCCATGCCAGTCAGGTGCAAGGTAGCTTCCAGATGGTTTCTGTGGCAAGGGCTTGCAGGAGCCATGGCTACAGATGCTCTATGAGGGTCGATGTTGTTGCTAAACCCACATATAGGTGGTGTTGTGTAGGCACTGAAACCATTCCTACAGGGCTGAAGGTGTTGCTGGTGGCAGCTACCAAACTATAGCTGAAGGCTGAAACACTCTGATCTTTCTTCTGTATGTGAAACTGGTACATGTGGTATGTCAAGAGCCTGTGTGTCAAGAGATACCAGGGCTGGGTATCATCACAAAGCGCCTGGAGGACCTCCAGGTTTGTGAACCATTGCAACCCAAGAGGGGAGAGGACATCACTCCAGGTCAACTCCTGTCCGCTAGGCAGTAGGACTTGGCAGGGTCAGGAGATCAGCTGGTGACAGACTGCCTAACTTAAATTCACATGCCTTTTTTATAGTCTTTTCTTGAGTTGAAGTGAACCACTGGTTCTCTTCTGATCTCGTGATTAAATAAGATTGTATTGGTTGCAGCTCTGTTGAGCACAGCAGTGAGTGAGAACACCAGCTTCCCACCCTCCCAGTTGTCTTCTTGTCAGCCCCAGTTGTATCAGTTAATGGATCTATATATTCCCTTTGTAGTTTTCTTGCTCAGACTTCCTCTCTGCCACATGTTGGTGCCCCTCATCCCAGCACTGCATTCTTCACTGACTTACTCCAAAACAGTCCCAATGAAGAGTAGGGCAGGTCATCAGCTGGCACCAATTGTCAAAATAAGATTATTGCTCAACACAAATAAAGGTAACAAAATGTGACCTTCTGTTGTTAAAACCAATTAAGTTTCCTTCCATCAACTCTCAGTTCATTATCCCTTTCACCCCTCAGGCCCTGTTCTTCCATCTTTTCAGGCTTGGTGCAGAATTAATGTTAAATCCCATTAGCCTGACCCTGTTTTCCCCATTTTGCCTTCTGGTCCTTTGAATTGATGTGCTCCGACAGGTTGATTCAGCAGCTCAGGGATCAAAGGGAGTGGCAGGCGCACAAGGAGCTTCAGGAAGGGCCTGGTTTACTCGAATTCACTTTACTTTTAAGTGGGGTTTGTGAAAGGGCCTCAGCAGCAGGGTCTTGCCAGGAGGAGGAAGGGTGCTCAGCTGCATCACTGGTGCAGAGCACCCCATGGCCCCTCTGCTAGTGAGGTCCCACCACTCATTTCTTAGGGTAACTCTAGTTAGGAGATTGAAGCTCATCATTGGATGAGTGTATGTTCCCTCTTGCCTTTTCCTTGGAAAGTGTGGGATGGAAAAAAAAAAGTTTCTTTACCTAGATACATCTTCCCTGCTGCATCAGAAGAACCATCTGCTCTCAGAGCAATTTGAGACTGTTGGACACTTTTTGTCTAGGTTTATGCTGCAAATTGAACAGGGAGATGGCAAGATCCAATACCAATACTGAGTGACTAAGCTATACGTTGTGGCCCCTCAGAAAGGGCTTTCCTGCTCCCTTTTCCAGCAGTGGGATAATGGTCTCGGATTTTCTGCTGTTTGCAAGCTTAGCATGAGCACTTTCCATTTCTTTATTGATGTGAAGTGTTGGGTAGCCGCTGTGTTGCGTGGCAGCAGGGAATGTGCCTGCTGAGCTTTGCAGAAGGCGCAGGACCTTTGCATGGGGAGCATGCCTTTTTCCCCTGCGTGGACCGGGGGCCCTGCAAAGGGGGCTGTGGCAGGGTAGCTTCAGCAGCGAGCTGAGTGTGCAGGGAGGAGCATTTTCACTCGAGTCCTGTGGCAGACCGCTCTTTGGTGTTTTACCAGGCATGTGCTGATTTTGAAGGTCATGTGGGGAAGATATGATTGAATGGCTGTCATTTCCTGATGTGACAAATGGGTGAGAGTGGGGTGACAAGGTGAATCACGGCCCATGGGGAACACACAGTCAGAACGAGAACAAGTTACATTTCAGAAACTGAGAAATGACCAAATTTAACATTTAAGCTGGAAAAGTGGCACCTTAACAACTGTATCCAGAAAAGCAAAGGTATCTCCTGAGTCTTAAGCTGCAAGACTGTTGCAGGTGATGGAGGAACACAGAGCCCACAATGATGGACTTTAAATCTGAGGTGGATCTGCTGAGTAGATCCATCCCTGGCACGCAGCCTGGCCTAGCCTGATACCTGTACACATGTCACCCTCACATTACCCTGCATGTGATGATAAGGATCCTAACCCCAAGGTGAGATGTCTCAGGATGAGCATGCTGTGCACACAGCTGCATTTCTTCAGATGCCAGAGGGTCTCTGCTCCAGCAGGGTGGCAGGATCGCACCCCCAGACTGACAGACTCTGTGACCTGCAGGCAAAACTCTGCAATGATGAGCAGGGTGGAGAAGGCGGCGGTGTTAATACTGCTCATGACTGAGTTTACGTCACATAAAACGTTCTCCAGGTCTCTTTTGTCCCACTTGGAAGAAAGTGAGCATTTTTTATTATCATTATTCAACCTAATGGGCAAATAATTTTTCTTATTGACTTGTACAAATAAAATTTCAGATGGATGTGGGAATGGATGAATTAGATTAAGTGAACGGTTGCTTTAAATCTGTGCTCATATTTAATTTTAATTTCTTCTCTTTTACACAAAACTCTTGGCAATTTAATTTTAGAGAAGGTGAAAAAATTGTGAATATAAAATATGCCATGTAAAATATACACAGTATAAACAAACAAAAAGATCATATTCAGCCCAATATCTAGATCCTTTTTCTTTTAACTGAAGTCTCACTAATTTGAATAATGGACTTGATCATTTCTGCAGCTCACTCCACTTGCTTATTTAATCAGTAATTATTGTTTTCATCAAAATGGGATGTATTGTGTAGGCAGATGAGGTTCTACATGAACATGCAATGGCAGACAAACACTGAAAAAAACGCAAAGCAGGGAGCATCGCTCTCTACTAAATAAAATCCCAGTGCTTTGATAAACCTAAAAATCTATCATGTTTAGTTTTAATAATTAAATATCCTTGGGTATTCGCAGCTGGTTAGGCGAGTATTTCACTACAGGGTTTTTTTAGATACTTTTCAGCAAATGTATTAAGTGGGCTCAGTTCTTTTTGTGAGGTAGGATAGTCATGTCTGTCTTAACTCTTTGTAGTCCTGCATCCTTACAAATGATATCCCAGTATCAACAGGAGGATGGCTTGTGTTTTGGTCCATCAAGAGTTCATATTTTAGCTTGTTAAATATGGTAGTTTTCTGTATTGATCTCTGCATTGATACAGTCAATTAGTAATGGAGTGGCTTGTTATTGTAATAACAGGTAAAGGCAATTTTGGAATAGTAAGATATCTTGGCAAATACATTTCAGCAGTTGTTAGAAGTCACGTAGTAACTGGCAGCAGTTTCATTTTCTGCCACTCTGACACATTAATGAATGGGCTTTAAGGAAAAAAAGTGGTTTCTCGGGACCTTTTCCTATAGGGAATTACCTACTATGAAACATGTAAGCAAGGAAAAACAGAGCAGTTCTCAGAGTGATAGGAAGGCAGTGCTAATTTCTGTCTATTAATATGCTAGCAGCATACCTTCACAGCCTGGTCAGTCTAGCCTCTAAACTGGGAAACACCATGGAACTTCTGTTATGATTTCCTATAGCCCATTCCAAGAACACAGAGGCAGGTCTATGGTCTGGCTTATGCTAGCGTAAACTGAGTGCACTGCACTGATTTTTGGAGCATTACAGATATGAAAACAGAATGAAATGCAGTCTTTTGCATAGGGTTTTATCAGCTGGAAAGAGGATAGAAAAAAGTATTTTTTTCATTGATGAAAGGAATTGTAAGAGGGAACATGTCTCACTATTGAGGGTACTAAGAATATTAGTATTTTAAGAAACAAAATGGTTAATGGTTAATTTGTGTACTGCTTTCTTCCAACATGCATCTAGTAGAAGGATAGGCAGAAAGCACATTTACCAATGTTTCTGTCATTCCACAAGTTATTTTTTCTAGTGGGAGAAAACCCTTATTGTCATAAAAATTGTTAACTAGGAATATGCTGAAAAGAGAAAAAACAACACCCAAGATGTTGCATTTTTTTCGTTGTGGGGTTAAAATTAAGTAAATAGCATAATTAAATGTAGACGTTCTGGGCATGAATCCTCTTTAAACACGCATCTCAATGTAAATAGCAACATCGCTTAAAGTTGTATAGCTAACCTATTCGAGTACACTACTCTTCCTGCACAGTCTATCAAAATGATCATTTACATCAACACTCAACTTCCTTGTAGATGGAAATGTAAAATATGATAGACCTTTGACAGTATAATATTAAAATAGCCTTTCTGCACTGAATTTTCAGCAGAGAGCATGTGTTCATTAGCTTTGCACTCTGCATTCTATCACTTCATACAGTCTTAATAGAAAAAGGTTAAAAATGTTCAGGCTTGGAGTCATTGATGTCATCTGCCTAACCGGTACAGTTTTGTCATGAAAATCACAATTCTTTCCATTTATCCTAACCACAGCTACCTTGGAAAGTTGCTGACTGAAGTGTTAATGGCAGCTATTAGCGGGAGGTCAGCTAAAGTAACTAGGAACAGTGGCCTGGTTGTACTTTGTCTGAACCCATCTGGCTATGTGTGACAATTTCCCATGAAGTTCTCCGCAATATGTGCAAGCTCACCTGTCTGTGCTTGCACTGATGCTTCTCCTTCCTTTGTATCATTAATTTGGGAAGAGTTCATTCTGAAACAGAGCAATGACTGTTGTTGGCTTGTCTTCTGAAAGTCTGCCGTGTGGCATGGAGAATAAATATGGACAAGAACAAGTAATTGATTATGCTGTCCGAGGGAGAGCGGAGTTGAGCTGAGCTGTAGTGTTAGTGCCGAGGGTCCTGACCCGGCTCCAGAGTGACAGCTCTGCCTCCTCCACGGGCCCCCCCTTGCACCAGAGTCCAACACCTTCCACTCTGCTGCTGGAGGGTGTTGCTTCCTGTCTGCAAAGGCAAGAGAGACGCAAACCACCTATGTGGCTTATCCCTTACATGCCTGTTAACCACAGCAGGGATGATAATATTTAACCATTGACTCTACCAGAGAACAAAAATGAAAACAGAATGTTGCCTGTTAGGCTGTTGTTTTCAATTTGTAGATTTGTGTTGGTGGCATCGAAAGCCAAAAAAGGCTGGAAACAAACTAGGAATGGCCAGAGCTAATAATAATAAACAGACTAAAATATGGTTAGACAAATTATTTGTACTCCAGGCAGACAAAGACTGAAGTGGGGAGCAGGCAGATGCGGCAGTGCTCTCTCTCCTCTCTCAATAGCTTTCACAACTTTTTATTTCTTTTTTTTTTTTTTATGCCTATGAACAGAAACTTCTGCTTGTGAACATGAAATTGTGTCAATGCAAACGGAAATCTGCTTACTCAAGATTGACACCTTAGTTTAGGAGAGCCAACTCATGTTTGGAGCTGAGATAATGCTGACTAAGCATCAAAACTTTGGGTTACTTCTCCAAAAATGCTAAGCATTTTGGATCAGGCTATAATTTGAAGTGTCTAAACCCCACACTGTTGTATTTTCTCTTCACCAATCTGCATTATTTTAATTTCCAAATACAAATAATGGGAATTCCAGCAAGGCTTGATAAACAGTTTTTGCGAGCACGGGTAAAAATGAGCTTTCTTCCATACATGCAGTTCAACTAAAGTGATATCTCTTGTGAATGTAATGGGAAAGGAATTTTGCTTTACTACAATATATACCTGTTTAACAAGTTTTCTAGCCCTTATCTAAGTTAGACATATGTTTCTGCCTTTACTTAAAAATTTTTGTTGGAAATATGCAATTATAGGCCTTTTTAGCAAAGGCTATCTGTCAGACACTCAAGCTCTGGGCTAGCAAGATGGAAAAAAACAAGATACTAGTGGTGATGTGCTGATCATTCGTAAACTTAAATAGAGAAATAAACAGAAAATTGTGTAACAAATCAGGGTGAAACTTTTCCTTCCTTTCTAGCAAAATGCCTCTGAGTTGAATGCATTAACACCAGGTTATTTAGGGAATAATTCATCCTGCATATAGCTGATTTTCTTTGATTATTTTGTTATTCAAGTGGGTTTTTTTGGTGCATTCATTGTTGATAAGCATACATATAATCTAAGCTTAGCGATTGCATAAAATTAGTTTTATGAAAGGAAAACTACTTTAAATAACGCACTTCGTAATTTTACTGTAAAATACATAGGTTGCTTTAAAATCGGGGGGAAAAGAGCTGCATATGACACAGTATTACAGGATAGTGTTTTTCTTATTTCTTTACTTTTTATCACACCAGTAGGGATGCTCAGAAAATGTCATAGTCACAGACAAATGAGTTCCTAAGATAAGTTCAGAGGTACTCCTGGGACTGAGGGGATTTTTTTAAAATGTTTTATAAACATCAGTGAGTTAAATCTCAAACCATTGGTGAGCTGTGTGATAGATCTGTAACAGAGATGGACAAACTGAGGCACAACTGGATTCACCTCCCTGGAAAAGTCTCCTTAATAGCGTACTTGTGTGCCTAAGAGATCTGAGTTAAAGGACAGCTTTCGGCTCTTAATCTTGTGTGTAATCATTGCACATGCTGCTTCCTAACTCATGGACATGTAGAACCTTACCCGTAAAGTAATTTATGAGAATATAGTGTGAAAGTCACATTGTGGCAGAAGAGCTACAAGTGTGCTACAGTTAAGCACGTGCTGTTAAGTGCTTTACCAGGTCAGACAGCAGTCGATTGTGCTATGGTGTGGTGTGTTTGATAAGATCCTGGATAATTTAAATGCTTATGTTGAAATTGCACTATAAAATAATTGGAAATTGGGTAGGTTACTTTATGCCTAGTAAATAGCTAAAGAAAGTCAAAAGCAACAAGTTAAAAAGTTTTAATGAGTGCATGTAGTGAGTATTTATTATTATCATAAAAGCTTTAGGGTTTATTAGCTGATACAGGGCTGGAGATTTTCATTAGCCAAAGGCGTTTCAGGGTTTCATGGGATATAGCTGGAAAACATTCCAAACAAATGAATATTCTATTTTAAAGGAATAATGAGACGTTGAGGGTTTTTATAAACTCCAAAGTTTGCTAAACCAATATATCTAATTAGATGAAGAAACTCTCTATAGAGGCTTTGCATCCATGGCTGTGCACATAGCAAATGTTTTAAGCATTTACATATCAAATACTGCTGGCAGCGTTTTGGCTGCGGTCCAGAGCTGTAGATAGTTTTAATCACATTTGTTCATTAATCCTTGGTGGAATTCTCTTATATGGTCTCTTTAGGATTTTTATTTAAGCATGTGCTGCTGCTTGTCAGTAGTGGGCTTATTTATTTATTTTATGAATGCCATCTGAAGCCTTGAATTAATAGAAAATAGGTTGTGGAGTGGCTCAGGAAGGAGACGATGGAGTATATTCTTTTTCGCTCAGTAGATCTCCTTTGTACGCAAGCATTTATGTACTCTCACTAGGAAGAGGTTTATTCAGCAGTGTGACATTTAAAAAAGACATTCACTCTTTTGTGACAATGTTAGTTCTTTTCTTTTCCATAGGAAATAGACAATGGTTGAATGGGAAGCAGTAATTGAAAGTACAGCAAAGATGATTGTATTGCTAATAAAATGTCTTGAGAGTCATACAACACTGGCAGAGCTGCACTGAGAGTAGCTGCATCCCGTATGATGACTGATCAGTGCCTGGAGCATCAAAATGCAGAAAGCTAATGCTTTGAAATACACGGGTGCGACTTCCCAGCCCAGATGGCAGTGCTGTTGCTGGAGCACAGCTCTAATCTCTCAAGTACTTGAGCGAGCTGAGCTGCTAAGGCAATAGTTTTCTTCCAATATCTTATTCCTCTGCTAAACCTGACTTGAAAGACAAAACAAACCATTTAAGACAAAACTATTGTAAAAGCAGAGGTGTTAACAGTCACCTAGAACCTTCCATATGCAGTTGGCATCTGAAATTGTATCTGTCGTTCTCATTTTTATGGTACGTTTTACGAATGACTGCTGTTATGGGAATCAGCTTCTCTGAGAAATGCCTGCCATGCTAATATTTGTTCTGTGATGGATAGCAACAGCTAAATATAGCCTTCCCCTTTCTTTGCATTTTTAGATGGCAGTCTTTTTTTTTCTTGCTGCAGCCAGGGTCAGGCTCCTCTGAGCCTCCCCTTGCACTAAGTTGCCTTTGGGGAGAGAAGAGGAGTTGGGATCGTCTGTAAGAGGGTCAGGCTGCGTATCCAGGGTCCAAAAGCTGAAGCCTGCAATGAGAGTTTTTCTCCTGTATTGTTGTGCTGCATTTGTGTAGTTGACCATCTTGCTGTAAATGTTTCCTTCAAGAAAGAGGTACTGTAGGTTTTTGCTTTTTCCTGCTGAATCATTCTGCTGTTGTATCCTTTTGTTAGGCTACCCATGCACGCTGTGCACACATACCCACAGCCATGCTAGCTGGCATGGTGGAAGGGCCAGTACAGCTCAGGGTCCCTTAGTAGGAAGATCCCACCCAGCTTCACTGCCAAGTGCTGCCATGTCCCCAGCAGACACGGGAGCAAAGCTTTGAGAGTGCACTGGATGCTACAGTGGTGTATGTGGGAATTTGCAATAATTCTTCCCATCTCCTGGATTGCTGTCCTTCCTCCCCGCCTCCTCTGCACCTCGTGGGGCTGCTGGCAGCTGCAGAAGCTGGCGAGAGCTGGTCTGAACATGTGGGAGAGGGAGAGGGCAGCGGGGTAGGATAGCCCCAGGCTAGGAATAGTCAGAGAAGGAACTCTCCTTCTGCCACAGGGGTCTTGGCAGTGATGACATGTCCTAATACTTTACAAAAACGTGTTAAGTAAAATTAAATTAATCATTTATTGAAATCAATGAGCTTAATCATAACTATTAGAATTTATTGAAAAGAAGGTAGCAAAATCAAAGGCACTCAGTTCTTCCACTTCCAGGCTCTTGTGCGCACATCTGCGTGTTTAACCGTGGAGTAATACCATGCTTAACTCTGAGGAGATGAGTTTGCCTCATAATTCCAGTTTTCTTGTCGGAAGTTTTTCTCTTCTCTAGGGACCTTCTAGAAATAGTTTCTTGGCAAAGAGCTGCTGGGGTTGTTGTACAATTGGGCTTTGTAGGGCTGTGCCTTCACACAGCCACAGAAATCCTGGGAAAGGAAACTGTGGATAGGAGTCAGACAGGTATGGGTGGAAATACCAAAGCTTTGGGCACTTGCACACCACGGCAAGAGCTAACCCCCTCCCTGCGCTCATGTCCCTCTCTGTTGCAGCCATAGGGTCTTGTTCAGCAGCTAACAGGCTTGCCTTTAGATAATGCTAAATTGATCATGATTAATAATTTTACCCATTTTCAGTGTGCCAACTCCTCACAAGTGGGTTTGTTGTTCTGTACTAACCTAGGCTGTTTGAATTGCACCAAACTCAAGCATACCGCCCAGCGTGGAGGTGTGCATGTCAGTGTCTGGTGAAACCTGCTACCTGAATTCAGGAGGTGCCCTCAGACCCCAGGTGCTGGTGTCACAGTGCAGCATTGTCATGGTCGCTGCAGTGCAGCTGTTTCAGTTCAGCACTTCAGTATTTTTCTTCTACGGAATACAGCCTTCATCTTTGCAAAATATAGTAAATATGTGAAAAAAATCTCAGAGCTGTGGCTGCAGAAGCATTGTCAGCAATGCTGTAGGTGCTGGTGTGTGCTCAGCTGCAAGGACTCCCAGGTTTGGTGATTGCTGGTCACTGCAACTAATAACTATTATGCACTTATCTAACTGTGGTAGGATGGTTTGCTGGGGAAAAGTCGGGCAGCTGGTAGAAGCTCCGATCCTGCTGTTGCCTGTCGTCTCAGTAATGCCACGTGGTTAACAGCAATTACTTACTGTGACCAGTACTGTGAATTGCCACAACCTAGGCACACTTACATTTCTTTTGCTGAGAGTGTGTCAGTAGGCAGGGTATCAAAGAGTTCCTTTTGTCCCATGTGTGTAGCAATAAAAAAGTAAGAAAAAAACCTCTTCCACACATTAAGATTACAGCAGTGACAAAAGTACTAAAGGCAAAAATTACATTCAAATTGGCTAGTGCTTGGGGTAGAGCAACTGCTAAGAGATGCTGTTGCTTCCAGCAGGCTTTGCCCTTTGCTTCTGGAGAATTGTGGAACCAGGACTGGGCAGGTCTGTTTTAAACAATTTTAAAGCCACATTTTAATTGTCTTGCTCTAGCTTTTCATATTTCAAAATTATAATTTACAAGTAACTACATTTGTGATTAAAGTGAGTTACAGCTGCCTGGAAGGGGTAGCAAAATCCATTTCTCAGTGCTGATGCTTGCATGTAACAGCAGGCCCCAGGGTCTACACTGGGACAGGCAGACCAACATGTGTCTGAAATACCCATCTGGCGAAGTGCACTGGGCCTTTGCCATGCAGGGGGCAGCCCTGCAATACCAAAATGGCAGAGTCCAGACCCAGAACCCAACAGAGCAGTTGCTCTTTCCTTCATCTGATTCCTACACAGGATCAAACTATCTTGTTGCCGTACCTATGTGCTGCCAAAAGTTTCTGAACTTTTGATCTAACTTAGTCAAACTGTTATGCAATTGAATAAGTTTTGACATATGAATAGTCCTGTTGAAGTGACTGTTACTCCTTATCCTTCAAGTTGCCCATGCATTAAAGTCCCTTGCTGAATCAAGGACATTTATATTGGCCTTCACTATCTTCCAAAAGTAACAATAGCTTGTTTTCCTTTTCTCAGATTCTCCAAAGACTTTCTTAATCTATTTTCACAGCTGTAAACTAAGGGGATCTCTGCTCTTTGCTTGGATTAGTCACCAGGACTTGGAGGATTTGCTTAAAACCAGAAAGCCCAGCACTGCCTTTTGTTCTCCACAGTATTTGGCTGTGGTTGTGTGCAGGGATGCACCCGTACTGCTTCCTGGGCAGACCTGCCAGCACGTTCAGACAATGCAAACACAAAGTCAGTGTTTCTCTTTCCAGTTTTCCATTTCAGTCCCCAATGTATACGCCGTACTCTGAAATTATTGCAATGCTCAGCATGTATAAGTGCTTACTGAGTGCCTGGTTAGCCTGCTCATGCCCTGGGACACCTCAGTCCCAGGCCAGGGGCTGCTCATGAGAAAATATTAGTAGCAGACTTTGCTTTGCTTTGGCAGTATCTTCTGAGTTCCATTCTTGCTACAGGACTCAACTTTCTCTTCCGTAGACCTCTAACTCTAGTCTTGACCCTAACCCCAGGCTAAGCCCCAGCCCAGGGGGTCAGATGCGTTCCCAGGTTGAGCAGTGCTGAGGGTTGAGTCACCAGCAACCCTGGAGTTGCTTTTGCAGCACCCAGAGCTCCGCCACCTGCCCAGCCAAGGGACTCCCATCCTCTGAGCCCAACCCCATTGCAGGCTTGGCTGAGTTTCGTTGTGTGGCATCTCTGCAGGCAAGCACAGTGTTCTGCCCCTGCTACATCCTTGCACTCTTTCTGCAGGAGGGGAGCAGCACTACCTTAATTGAGGTTACCTCAGTAAAGTTCTGGTGGAGATGGACCCCTCTGTCCCAGCTGGCAGACCTGCCCTTGCTTAACACCAAATCTACATCAGTGAAGTTGAAAACGCTTTATTTCCCCATCAGTCGTCTTCACTTGTCATCTTCTTATGGAAGTCCTCCCACACACACAGTGTTTCGCCACCCTTCAAGTTCACTGGAGGATTAATTTCCCATTTCTCCCTGCGTGCTGCGCACCTGAAAGCCTACACATTTTCTCTGGGCCTCACTACTCTTGCATCGTCCTCCCTCCTGGCTAATGGCACAGGGAACCAGATGACTAACCGTTCTGCCCGGTGCCTTGCCCTCCAAGTGAGTTTAGTAGCAGAAGGAAGTGGGAGCTGTGTGGATGCATCCATCAGCTCCAGCCTCACACACCAACTGTGGAAAGGCTTTTTCCTCAATCAGTATTCATGCTATGTTACACACTAGGGAAACTGATAGGGATGCAATATGTATATTGGTGTGGTTTAACGCCCATCCCCACAATTTTTTTATTTCCTTCTTAGGAAGAAAATACTGGAAGTACGTTTCACTTGTTGCTTTCTATTACACCATCATGGTTAGTAAAAGATTTTGTGCCAGATTCATGCTCAGTGAATTATTCCTGAAATTTGTGGAGCTACAGCAGAATTTAATTTGTCAGTGTGGAGTTGATGTTGCTCCCAGTGATGTCTTCAGCTGAAAATCTCAGCTTTCCATTGCCTTACTTAGGGGAAAAAATAGGACCATGTCTTCGGTATTTCTCAGAAGGAGTGCCAGATGCCCGGCAATGGTGTAGACTCTGCTGCCGCCGTATGTGAAGAAGTGTGGTAGTATTCTGTGCCAGAGGCATTTAGGAAATATACCCCTGACGGCAAAGTTTTCTGAGAGGTGAGAAGGATGTTAGCAGCTGCATTAGCATATATGGCATGTTCAGTACCTTTGATTTTCTTTTTAATGTCATGTGGTAGAATAATTTGGAGGTGGTGCACAGCATCCTCATGATATTGGGGCCAAAAGAAGCAGTTTGAATGAAAGCTTAATAGAAATTCAGTGTGCTCCCATGCTGAGCCCAGAATTGGTTGACCTCATAAATATAAATGTCAAATAACTAGAAAGTTCTACCAAATGGAAATCTGATGTTTTATTTCCGTGTTGTCAACACATGAAAAGAAGCATACTTAATTGACAAAGAGTAAAACTCTATGCAAGTTCTTTTTTCTTTTTTTTTTTCTTAAATACTGAAAGTAGGACAAAGATGCCACCAGTGTTTTCAAGAAGTGGGAAAATGTCAATTATTAATTATTTTGAGAACTAAAAATCATGTGGGTATTTATAAGCATTATCTAAAAAGTGAGAAGCATTGAAAAGTTTGTATGGCAGCCCCAAGTCCGAGTACACTTGGTAGAGCACTGCTGAATAGCAAAATATAGGTTGGTGAGCAATCTGAAAATGATGATGTTGTATTGAGTGGCGTGGGTTGTTACTTCGGTTAATTTGATTTTTGTCCTGTATGGAAATAAAAGCTCAAGCACTTCCAAATTTGGTTATATTTCTAAAGATCATCTTTGCATGCCAGCTTTTGCCTAGAAACTCACCCGAAGATGTCAGCCATTGAAACCATTTCATGTGGAAGCATTGCTAAGTAAATTCACTAAATGCCTATTCATCCCAGTAAGATGGAGAATCACTGGAGCAGCAAATGTGAAAATCTGCACAGCTTACTATACAGAAGCAGTTTTCTGAGGTTGCCAAATTGAGATGCAGAGGCTGACCCTGGGAGTTATTACAACTCACATGAGCGAGCATAGAAGGAGGGTCTCAGGCTCCTACAGCCTGGTCGTTCAGGCTGGTTGATAGGCAGATACTTCATTTGGTCCAGATAAAATCAATGGTTAACTTGTTCTTTATTCATCAGTTCAATAATGAAATGCTACCTGTGATGACAGAATAATTTGATTTTATGAGATATGAAGATAGTTTACTAGGCTGATAACATTTCCAAGTTGTTGCAGCCTGACCCCAGATGTTAAATGCATTTTGTACAGGACCCTGGTTTAACTTGGCTTTCTGTGGCTTATAATAGTGAAATGTTTTCAAGATACGGTACTGCTGACAGCTGGTTTATCTTTTTTTCTGCCATCAGCTCCATTACAGACCATTGCTTAAATGGTGTTGTGTCTATAATGTTGTGGGTTTGAATACAACTCAGGTGATGAAGATCTTTTTAATATGATTTATTCAGTTTTCCTAAATATGCTGACCTAGATAAATAGAGAACATTTTTGCTCCATTGTTAAAGAAATAACAGACCACAAAAGCTGTCAAGCGTAAATACATTCTTGGACATGTCAGCTGAAATTTTGAAAATACTGTTGTCAGATTGCCAGTCATTCTAATTGGAACTAAGCTTCTAAATGTCTTTGTTTCTATTAATTATATTGGGATTTTGACATCCAAATTCCCTTGCTTTATGCATTCTGACCTTGGCCTCTTCTCTATTACAAGGATGAAAACAAATAAAATGCCAATAGATACTTAACCAAATTCCCTAGGAAAGACCTAGCAGAGCATGGGACTATCAATGCAGTCATCTCACAGCTGGATTTTCATACTTAAAAAGTGCTAACCAATATTACTTAATACATACTCTGTTACAATGCTTAAAACATCTGCCAAGAGTTGATATGAAATTCGTGAAGATGTAATAAAACTGTGCTTCGTTCCAAGTATACTTAGGGAGGCAGTGAAGTTCAGCAGCAGGATGGAAGTTTTTTCAGGAACTGCCTCCTTCAAAAAGTCTGTGGATGATCCCTAAATGAGAAAAAGTATATAAATTATTCTAAACATAATAGGTTTTGCAGTGTAATTTGTGCATCTTTTGTTCTTTCTGTTGCAGGACAAATGACCAGCTAGTAGCATTCCTGTCCAGATACCGTGATATGAACTTCTTGAAATCACATGGGAGGGACAACGCAAGGTAAGCTGGTTCTTTCCTCAGCTTATTTTCACAAGAATCACAGAATGGCAAGGGTTGGAAGGGACCTCGGGAGATCATCTAGTCCAACCTTCCTGCTAAAGCAGGTTCACCTAGAGCATGTTACACAGGACATCATCCAGGCGGGCTTTAAATATTTCCAGAGAAGGAGACTCCACAACCCCCCTGGGCAGCCTGTTCCAGTGCTCTGTCACCCTCAAAGTAAAGAAGTTTTTCCTCATATTCAGCTGAAACCTCTTATGTTTCAGTTTGTACCCATTGTCCCTGTACTGTCGCTGGGCACCACTGCAAAGAGTCTGGCTCCGTCCTTGTGACATCCACCCTTAAGATATTTGTATGTGTTGATGAGGTCCCCTCTAAGTCTTCTCTTCCTCAGGCTGAACAAGCTCAATTCGCTCAGCCTTTCCTCACAGGGGAGATGCTCCAGTCCCCTTATCATCCTTGTTGCTCTCCTCTGAACTCTTTCTAGGAGTTCCTCATCTTTCCTGAGCTGAGGAGCCCAGAACTGGATACAGTACTCCAGGTGGGGTCTCACCAGGGCAGAGTAGAGGGGGAGGATAACCTCCCTTGGCCTGCTGGCCACACTCCTCTTAATGCACCCCAGGATGCCATTGGCCTTCTTGGCAACAAGGGCACACTGCTGGCTCATGGTCAGCTTGTTGTCCACCAGGACTCCCAGGTCCCTCTTGGCAGAGCTGCTTCCCAGCAGGTCATACCCCAGCCTGTACTGGTGCATGGGGTTCAACCTCCCCAGGTGCAGCACTCGGCACTTGCCCTTATTGAACTTCATCATGTTCCTCTCCGCCCAACTCTCCAGCCTGTCCAGATCCCGCTGAATGGCAGCACAGCCTTCCAGCATATCAGCCACTCCTCCCAGTTTTGTGTCATCAGCAAACTTGCTGATGGTACACTCTGTCCCCTCGTCCAGGTCATTGATGAACAAGTTGAACAAGACTGGGCCGAGTACTGAGCCCTGGGGAACTCCACTAGCTACCAGCCTCCAACTGACTCTGCCCTGCCGATCAGAACCCTCTGAGCCCTGTCGTTCAGCCAGTTCCCAATCCACCTCACTGTCCACTCATCCAACCCACACTTCTTGAGCTTCCCTATGAGGATGTTATGGGAGACAGTGTCAAAAGCTTTGATGAAGTCAAGGTAGACAACATCCACCACTCTCCCCTCATCTACCCAGCCAGTCATGCCATCGTAGAAGGCTATCAGATTGGTCAGGCATCATTTCCCCTTGGTGAATCCGTGCTGGGTACTCCTGATGATCTTCTTTTCCTCTACTTGCTTGGAAAGGACACCCAGAATGAGTTGTTCCATCACCTTTCCGGGGACGGAGGTGAGACTAACTGGCCTGTAGTTCCCTGGGTCCTCCCTCTTGCCCCTTTTGAAGACTGGAGTGACATCGGCTATCCTCCAGTCCTCAGGCGCCTCTCCTGTTCTCCAGGACTTTTCATAGATGATGGAGAGTGGCTCAGCAATGATGTCTGCCAGTTCCTTCAGCACTCACAGGTGCATTCCATTGGGACCCATGGATTTGTGGGTGTCCAGCTTACTTAAAAGATCCCTAACCTGATCCACCTCGACCGAGGGAAGGTCGTCCTTTCTCCAAGCTTGCTTGCTTACCTCCAAGGACTGGGGAGCCTGAGGGCCAGCCTTGTCAGTGAGGACTGAAGCAAAGTAGGCATTCAGTAGCTCCGCCTTCTCTGTATTTTCTGTCACCAGGGTACCCATTTCGTTAGCAGTGGTCCCAGATTTCCCCTAGTCTTCCATTTGCTGCTGATATACTTGAAGAAGCCCTTCTTGTTATCCTTGGTATCCTTCGCCAGGCTTAGTTCCAGGTGAACCCTGGCCTTTCTAGTTGCTTCCCTGCATACTCTGGCAGCATTCCTGTATGCGTCCCAAAACCATGGCACTGAGAATTTTTGCATAGTGACAGTTTTCCAGTGTTATCTGAGTGAAGAAATCCCTGGTCCGTGAAGAGAAGTGAATGAGGAGGAAACCGTCTTCTGAGGACATTTGTTTATTGGTCCAGAATGGCTCTTCCCCAGAAGCAGTTTGCAAAGGTGCTTTTGTGGGGAGGAGGACATTAAGCAGTCTGATGCTTGCTCTCTCCTTTGGGACCTGGCACAGATCAATGTTTTGGGAGCAAATGGTAATTGCCCCACACAACAGCACTTCCCTGCCTAAGTCGGTCCCAGTCACACTGGTGACTAAGACCTGCACTAACTGGGGTCTGCAGCAAAGCCTTGTGCAAGCAGAGCATCTCTGCAAGGTGTGGGAGCCTGTACCAGCCTGCATATGCTAGTGAGGGTGAGGATGGTGGCTGGAGGGTTCTCATGATCTGCTGTAGTTTTGAAGTCCTTGGATCAGTGTCCCTCTTCATCCACCCTGTGCATGTCTTGGGGAGAAGAGGATGTGCTGTTTTTCTCACAACACCTCAGTAGTACTTACAGCTTTGTGATTTGAAGGAGCAGTAGTGACCAAACACCGTGTTTCCAAAGCTTTAAGCAACCTCTGCGGGTGGGAGATCTTTCCTCTCTGATTGCTGTGGTCCTCTCTTCCTTTTTATTGATAGTTTTTCTTTTCGTCTTTATTGCTAGTTTTGTACCATAACAGCAGTCTTGCAACAACTCAAGCAACTCCATATGCTGAGTCCCAGTGGCTTTGCACCTAAAAATATTGTTTTATTCTGCCTGGGTCACCAGGTCATCTCTTTATTCTGTAAAATGTCAAGTGTACTGTAAGGCTGGGTTCAGATAGTGTGTGTAGAGAACATGACACATCAAGTCACATCTTCAGTGCAGCAGGTGAGTAGAGTAACGCACAGGTCTCTCTCACTTCTTGGCTGCTCTTGCTCTTGTCACTAGATTTATCAATTCTGTCATCTTCCTGTTTAAATGAAGTCCTCACGAGCATTCATCTTTTGCATGCAGAAATTCTATAGCAGGTAGTAAAAAATAATACTGTGAGGAATATTTAGGTCTGAGTCAACAGTTCTCAGAGGAGAGTCTCTAGTTTGGGAAATGCAGGGTGTCAGAGTGATTGGCAGGCTCACGTCTAGCTGGCAATAAGGATCAACAGCAGAGTTCAAGTCAGAAAGGGAAGAGAAATGGCCAGGGAAAAGCAGTAGGTATCTTACGCCTTTTTGCTCCTCTGGTGCACCTGGTTCTTCTCAAATTCCCTGAGCCGGCTAAGGAAAATAAGTAATGAATTGTGACATGCCTTCATCAAGCTGGTTCGAACATGCCAACCTCAGCTGGGTTAGAAGAATTTAGATCAATTAAACACACTAATCTGGTATTAATTTAATAATAAAATGAGCTAATGTGCCACTTGTCCTCCCCTCGCAGGAATAACAACCCATTTATTAGTTCAGTGGTTCCCTTTGACTGTATAAACAATTAAATACCTTTTAGTCTATTACAGCATGTTGCTGTGTTTTATTTTTTCTCCTGGATTTCTACCATAAATTCTCTGTGCATGAGAATACATAATGTGGGACATGAGTGCAGATTTGCTGCTTCTGTCCACCATGGTTGTGTAGTCCCTGAGTCCGTAAGTGCTCCCATTGCTGACCACTGGATGAATGGATCCTTTCACATTGCCCCTTGGCAGCTCCCCAGAATTTCTGTCAGGGAGATACAGTGGCTCCCCTCCTCCTCCATAGCCCAGATAACTGTAGAGACAGGACTCAGGCCAGCAGCTGCAGAAGCCTCTGGGTAATATTGGTATTTGGTAAAAATTCATTCCATTGGTGTCAAAAGCTGATCAAAAAGCAGTTAACCCTCTGCTTGTTTTGTGAGTGAACTTACATCTCTACATCCACCTGTTGAGAAAGAAATTGTATCTAATGTGAAGATCTATAGCCTGATCTTTCAGGTTTAGTGTTTCAGTAGCTCAGTCTTGTCTGAACAGGTAATTGTACCATCTGCTCCATCTATTTGACACACAGTGTCCAACTGACTTTCATTTTATGCCCAAAGTGTGTGACCTGTGGTCATGCTGGTGAGGTTTATCCCCTGTAGTTAAATCCTCTGGACTGAAATACCTTGTGGGTAGGTGAGATGAGACCGAAGGCTCATCTCTAGGCTGTCACCCCATGTCCTGCTGCCTACAGCCGATGTCCCGAGAGGAGCTTATTTAAGAGTAAGGGATGATTATTTTTTTCTATTAATTTTTCCAGTTACTTTTTAAATTTTGCCATTTGCTTTGCTTTGTCACAGCCCTGTGGAAAAGAAATATCCCATGGGGGAACCGTATGGCCAAGAGTTTAGTAAGCTCTAGAAGAGAAGCAACAGACTCAAGGTTTGGCAACAAAAATAAAAAAAATAATAAAAAAAAAATTTTAAAAAAGACAGCTTTTGGAAAGGATTTAGGACACAGGCCAGTCTCCAAATTATTGGGCAATAGGAGAAAACTCCCTTGGGACATCCTATCTCAAAACAGACTGGAACAGGATTTTTTGTTTAAAATGGCTAGTTGAAGCCATGATAAGGGAGAAGATGCTGGACTAGACTGACTGCCACCCCATGTACAATAATAATTTTGCTGTTCCAAGGTGTTTTCCTCAAAACAAGTGAACAAACAGTACAGGAGCTCAGCATTTAAATATCGCTGAAAGCAATGTATAGCCCTTGCTGCTACTTTTCATTTTAATTTGTGGATGAATAATGGCTCCTAAGCAATAAGCTTTTCAACTGTCTAAGTCTGCTTTGTAAACAACTAGAAACTCTGAATTTTAAGTCATCCTAGTCTCTGGATCATACAACAGAGAGAGAAAGATTAGAAGTGCCATCTTAAAACTGAAATGCTTATACAGCTCAATTACAATGTACTTTGTATTCAAGCCATGTTCACAATCAGTACATGTTTTACTGCCAAATAAGGAGAGAAACCAGGCTTCCTTTTATAGAGTGAAGTTTTCTTTTAGTTATGCCAAAGTCATTAAAAAGTGCATCACTCTGATTTTCCTTTAGTGGCTTCAAAAAAGGGAATGGACGTGAAAATGGCTCCTTAACTCAGCTGGAGAAGCATTATTTCCTCAGAGAGCTGGATGTATGAAATGAAATTGCATACAGTGGCTGGAGTCGTTACATAGTACTTAGTGGGCAACACTTACATTTTCTCCTCTTTCTCCTCTTTTCAGTGTCTTAGACTATTAAAAGCAAAAGAATAACCCAGTAGTTGTATAAGCTATTACAATTTGGAACACCCAGAAGATTTGTTTTTTTCACAGGAGCAGCACCTGGCTGAGGTATTATAAAATATAAAGACAGTCAAATGTGACATCTTCAACGACAGGCAGGAAAAAGGGTTGTGTTTTTTTTCTAGAAACCTTGCCACAGTAATCATTTGGGAAACAGTGTAAACACACTGTGAAGGTTAGATGCTTTTACAGCTTAAAGGAATCTGGAGCTCAAAGGCAGAATACAAACAACTAAAGAAAAGGCCATTAAAAGTTTGTTACGTATCTGAGTTCTTATCTTGTGCTGTGTTTTTATCCTCGTTAATGCTATTCTTCACAGTTGTGCTGTCCCCTTTCTGGATCCTGTGTTCCAGGTACTTTTAGAGGTGTTGATGAACTGTACAGCTTTTAGTAAGGAGCATCACAAGCCCATCCCAGTTCTCAGAGGCTATAGAGACCTTAACTCCCAAAGGGCCAGAACATGTTCCCAAAATCTCCGCCTCTTTCAGCCCAGTTCTGCTGATGCTTATCTGTTTCATCATCTTTTCAGACATGCCTTTTGCACTGTGGCACATGCTGTTTGTTGGCATTCTGTACGATGGGTTGATGGTGGTTTGGCGGCTGGTTAGAAAATGGATCACACAGTAAATGCTGTTGTGTATTGCATTTATGAATTGCCCAGTAAGTACCTGTAAGGTATTAGGAAAAAAAATTGATATATTATCCCTGCTGCCAAAATAGTTTAACTACTTAGCTCCCAGCAGTGCTAACCTTGCTGCTCATGTGAAATATTTCATGGTTCATTTGGCTCAAATTTCCCTCAGCTATACTTTTTTCTGTTAATATTTTTAAACGCTTCAGTATTCTGAAGCACGCAGGCTAGGAAGATCTATTTTTTGCTTATAAGTAGTTCAGCCCAACAGTTCCATGTGAACTGTAGTGACTGAAATAACAACGTGCATCTTCTTGCAGAGACCACACTTTAAATTTTTAAATATTACAGCTAGCTTTCATGTTCCTTATTGCTTTACGCTAAGCATTAGGGGAACCATAAAGCCTTTACTGCTTTAGCTTGACAATTTGCCTCCTTGCAGGGCTTTTGTTTCTGCTCAGTTTTGGAAAACAATGCTAAGTTGTCAATGCAAAGGCAAATAAAAATAGGTTGACGATGATAGGAAGATGCAATAAAAACAGCCATATGTTTTGACATGGGACAAAGCAGGATGGTTTTTGGTCTTGGTAGAATATGCAAGCAAGATCATCCACTAGTTCAGGGAAGGTACAATGAGAAGGTTTGAAGTAGCCACAATTTATGGGGTGGGGCGGGAATTAGGAAGGAGGTGAAAAACTGAGGTACCAGTAAAGTAATCAGAAATCTGATTGCTATCTAAGAACATTGAGCTGCACACTTCATTTCCAGTGGTATATATAGTAACATTTGTGTCCCTTCATCCGAGATCCTGCAACATTTCATAAAATAATTATGGCAGGGAACATCCTTTTCAGTTGGACGGATATTGTTGGCCCTGTTTTACCCACAGGTCAATAGCCTGATTTGGTGGCTTGAAAATCTGTATAGAAGTGATTTACACTTGCCCTCAGTCACTTGGAAAGTTTGAATCGCCATTTCCTTTTCTTTCTTCAGTGATCTAGTGTGCAGATCCCAAGATGTTAAGCACAGTAGAAACACCCAATGAGATGCTATTTTGGTAGACACCCAGGTGTGCTCTGCATGGAGTGGCCCTGTGCATTGCCTGTGGGCACTGCAGCAGCTGTGATCTGCTAGCCATGGCAGGAGTGGTAGCTGCTCCAGCAACAGCATCGCCAGTGTCATGTAGATGAGATGGCTTCAAGCTCAGCTGCTCAGGCCTAGCAGTGTTCCCAGGTCAGAGACTGCTTGGTCGTGTGGGTGTTGGGAAGAAGAGGAGGTGAGGGGACAAGAAATCTTCTGGAGATGACATTTATTGGAGACAAACAGATGGCAAAATGTCAGGTTTCATATCATTGAGTCCGTGGTGAATTCATGCTACATCTCTGCACCCTATCATTTGCAGTTTTCTCCCTCTTTTGCTTCTTTTATATAAAAAGGAACAAAACAACTTGAGCTGTGGCCTCCCTGATCATGAGAGGAAGCCATTACTTTTTTGTCCTTGTAAAAGCTGTTCCAGTGTTTCTTAAAAAGTAGTGTGAGTGAAGAGTGGTGGAAGAAAACCCCCAGGAAAGTCTTTGAAAGTCGCTCTTGAGCCTTGTACTCATGAGAGACTGCATGGAACTGTTGTCAAAACAAGGCAATTCCTAGTAGAGTCATTACTGTAAAAAATAGACTATGCAAGTTTTCTACAACTAAAAAAAAATTTAGAGGGTTTTTTTTATTTTTGGGACATTTGATGAGTTTGCATCCTGACCTTCAACATTAAAATATTGAGAAGCATTAAGGCTTTTTAAGACTTCCTCTGAAAGAGAGATTTCCAGAAGATGAAAGTGAGATTTTTCAAAACCAGTCGAAATTAACACTTAGGAAAAGGTAGACGAGAAGAAAGAATTATGAGGAATTTCTTCTAAACATAATGCAAAGATGTGAGTAAAGCATTAAATGGATATACTGAGAAAATTACATGTGAAAGTGGCAGAAACAAATTATGTAGAGTATAAGGCACCTGTTGTAAAGCTTGAAAAATCTAATTAAGTCCAAACAGAGATGGAATAATGACCAGATAAAATGTGTGTTTTCATTGGCTTTCAACAGCCTCTTATGTGGAATACCCTAAATGCCATGGATGTTTCGTTTCCATAAAGATTGATTGAGAAGGGCCACGTTTAACAAAATATTTCAAGGTAGACTTGTAACTTGGAAGAGCCAGTCAAATATTGTACCACTTTTGCTGTGCTGTAAATGATCTAAACCTTGTGTTGTCCAACATTTGCAGCAGCAGACCAGTTGTCTGCCCCAGATTTACTTGCACACTGAGCATAAAACTGTTTAAACATACACTGGAAACAACTGTGGTGATGTAGACTGTCAGAAAATCCTTCCAGGAGAGCTGCTTGGTCTCATGATGACTTGTAGCCCAGATCCTAGATACCCGCAGAAATTGCAGGAACAAATTTCGCTAACTGCATCTCTCAGTACTGGCATATTTTTCGTGGCCGTGTCACCTGTGTTTCCTGCTCTGAATTCAATCCGTGCCCTCCTGAGGTTGCAGCCTGTGCTGTCCTCAACGAGGGGCAGCTGGTGATCCCATGGTGTGGGGTTGGCCGCCTCTCTGTTTGCATGCCCACCGTGTTCTGCTGCTCCACAAGGACTGGTGCCCTCCTCTGTTGTAGGGCATATAGAGATATGAATGACAAACATTAATCATATTTTAAAAGTAAGATTTCCCAGTGTTCCTTGTTAACGTCTGAGCATTTAGCACAGTGGGCAGAGCTACTAAAAGCATTTCAATTTGTGTGCTTACTTATGGGTTTGGCTTTTGCATGTCAAATAAGCCCAATCTTGCTATAGCAAATCCAGTCAAGAGAGAAATTCTTTATGATATTGTTGATGTTTTGCATTGGCATTGAAGCTTAGGGGATTGTTAAGATAGTATTGTGTTTGTAATATTTTCTTCAGAGTAAGGGAATTAAAGAAAGATAAGAAGAATTCTGCTTTTGACCTCATAACGTTTGTATTCAAGATGCTGCAGTTTAAACACATTGGAAAGCAGGTTACAATTTTTATTTCTCCCTCCCTTTTCTTCCATCATTTTTATCGATACTGAGAGTTTTTTCAGAGCCTTTTGAAACAGCAGGAATTGTGTATTCTGCACTTCTGCATGCTGCCTGTCATTCAGGGTGGAAATCTTCCTCATCTTGACAGACTAAGTAGGTGCTGTTTCTTTTTGACATTGTTCCCCTTTTCAAGCTTCAACTCCATTTCGGGAGTGGGGGGTCAGCCCTGGAGGCTTTCAGCATGACAGAAAGAGGTCTTGGGAAACATACTGCAAGATCGTATCTTTAGAAAAACAGATGTTTAGCTGGTACAGTATAGACATTGTGCTTAAGTAGCCAATAGTTAATTATATCAGGTTTTTTAAATACTGTCTAACCCTTCATAGAATGGAGTTAGTCATGGAAAAGGGGTGAAGTCAGGGCTGTGTCGCAGTCAACTGGAAATTCATCACATATTCAATGGAGGCCGGGATTTCTGGCCTGCAACAGCCAGGGAATGAAACTGCTCTGTGCAGGTTTGGATTTTATGAACTTGCTTATTACAGAGAATTATTCAGTGACTGTTTTATGGAAATATATTGTAGCCTAGAGATTGCTCACAAATTACTTGTTGCAACTGTTGAACTCAAGATTGTCAAATTACTGTTCTGTGCTTTCTACTTGGTCACCTAAATTGCAAGTTATTGTTTTATGCTTACCAACTGATTGACTCTGGTAAGTGTTTCCCAGGTGGCTGTGCAAACGCTGCTGGCAAGAGCCTCTCATATTTCTCATCCATAAAAATATTTACTTGACTTTTCCCACCAAAATTGGCTGACTTCTTCAAATTTTTGTCTAAAGAGAGTTAGAAGAGGAGCAGACAGAGTCTGAGCAATGTGCAGAGTTTGTCCACATACAGGAGAACATTAAGGAGAACACAGACGTGGTGCTAGTGGAGCTCCAAGCTCTGCAGATCCTTGCTTTGACATTGACTTTCGACTTGTAATTGTTTTGCTGATGTATTGTTAACATTTATTCATAGTTCGTATTCTTGTATAGTGAGTAATGATGATGAGGTCCTGGTAGGTTCATCTGGTTAACAGTGAAATGTCAATGGGAGGTTTTCTAGACAACAGGCCAGAAACAGGAAACATTGAGGAAGAAACCTTTTCACCTTAAAAAATACATTCTTTCCAGACAAAAACCTTTCAGTGGCAAGGTTACTGATAAGTAACATTTAGCAATCTGATAGCCTCTGATGCTTAAGAAAGTTGTATTCATTCACAGACTTCAAAAAACAGAAAACAGCAAACTCTCTGTCTTATGTACTGCATAAGTGCGAGCATTCAGGAGCAGGGGTCACTCAGAGTTGATGTGGTATGCAGTGTTGCTTCGAGAAAACTATCCAAAAGGGTGATATTTGATTGTGATATTTTTGCTGATATTAAGTAACTGTGCAACAATATCTATGAGTCGTTAAAACATATCATAAGAAAAGCTGAGCTACATGTTTATATTCATGTTGTAGGAGTGTGCACTAAACATCTTACAAATGCTTTATGTGTTGTACAATGCTAGAGTCTCATCTGAAATGCATTTATAAATATTTAAACACTACAAAGTAAGAGGAGTTCCCTAAGCTGGATTGTAATCATGAGCTGTCTGGACAGTTAACTATCAGTGTGATAGACCACGTGCTGCAGGCAGTAGGTTTTTTTTAAAAAGTATAAAAATAACCATCCTGAACTGTGTAAGCCCTGAGGCTGCATCCACGCATAGTCAGGGCACGAACGGCGCCTTTCACACGTGTAGTTACCTGATTGCTGAGCTCAGCTGGCAAGATGCATTTGTATTATGCTATGCTTGCTGCTTACTTGCAAGTGTAATCCAGGCTCGTCAAAATTGGAGGCTCTTTAGAAAGAGTTCAAATTGATTAAGGGTAAGCACAAAATGTCTTAGCTGGAGTGTTCTATGAGATAAGGTAAAATGACATGGTTTTTCTTCACCCTGGTCTTATTTTAATTTTATTTTTTCCTGGTTGACTCTCTTTTCTTATCATCATTATTTTCCTCCTGTTGTTTGTCTTATATCAAGAGAAAGGTCAAGTGTCTTCATCTGATGGCAATCTCCATTGTATTTGGCTAACCATACCGTGATGCAATTTTATGTCATTGTCCTGGCAAGTACATTGGCAGTTGTCAGAGCTGTGCCAGTCTTACCTGAAGTTCAGGGTGCCAGAAAACACCTGAATTTTTGCACTTTGACTGAGATTAATTAAACGCTATTATTAACCCATTTTTTCTACTTCAGTTTGGGAGTTATCTGCTAGGTGTCCTATGAAACCCAAGAGAGAAAGACTTGAGGGGAAAAAATTGGCACTTTTTGCATTTCATTGCTCTCTCTGAAGCTTGGCATGCCTTCATAAAATGCACTGTTTTGGTATTACATTGAGCATAACCAGAAACCAATGAAATACAGCATTAGACTAGAAACAAATCAGTAGGGTCATGCTTTCCCCCTCCACCTTCTTATCTTTCTTTTCAGAGATGGCTGCTGCAAGCATTGTTGGAAGGCTAGTCAAGAATCTTTATTAAGTGTTTGTAGTGTTTAAGGGCTTTTGATTTCTTGAAAAGGCTTGTGTGGCATACAAATAGCACCTTTCCCTTTCCCTCAGGCAATATCCAATATGCTTAGAGTTCTTGCCTTCTTGAGTGCCAAAATCACTATTGCTGGAGTAGCTACAAGCATCAGTCATCCTAGAAGAGAGTCTGGAGGGGAAAAAAGCCTCATCCACGTTTTCCACTTTGGTTGCAGTTCAGCTCTGTGTGCCAGCAGTACAGCACAGGCTTGCTAGGGCGACCTGCTGCCTCCTCAGGCAGGATCATTTAGCTTCTAGCAGATCTAAAATATGCTTGGTCCCTTTGGCTCCCAAGGAACATAAATGGATAACAAGCAATTGCCTAACGGGGAGCTGTGTCTTCAGAGCCCCTTGTATAAATTATTGCTTCACAGATAAAAAGAAATTATTTGCTACGCCAATGCGTTATTCTGTTCAGGTGTAATGACTGTGTGTGAAGCAGGCCCAGTAAGGGTGAGCCTTCTGAGAAATGCCTTCTTCCTGTTCGGTTGTTACTGGTATTTAAAACCTGATACGATGTTTCTAGGAAGGTTTCAAGAAGCGTTAGCAAAGGGTCATCTCTTTGCAAGTCTCCAAAGGCATTGCTGCTCTTCAGTTGGGCCATACTGCCTTGCTGGAGGATGAATCGTTGGAAAGTATGTTTAGTTTTCTTCTAATAAGCTTGTTGTATACGATTTGGGGACTGAGATTTGTTGTAAAAACACTCATGCTCCCAAGAATGGTCTTAGTTCACTCTGTATGCTGAGATTTGCTTGTCCAAGCCATTAGATCAAAAAAATCATAGAACTGTGTACATATGCAAAAAAGGAGCCTGTCAGCTATTCTGGAAAGCATGAAGCTGTGAGCCTAGGATTCCTGGGGCCTTCTCATCTTCAGTGTGGCCGTACTTTTCTATTGCCAATTTCAGACAATAAGGCTGAAGCTGTAAAACTGAGCTTTCTGGTATTAGTTAACTGTAAGCCCTAGCATGTAATATAGCTTGAGGGAGTTTGTAAGTAGAGGGGTTTTTGAAATGGTCAGGTGGGTTTTTTGGTTTGGGGGTTCCTATTGCAGTAAAAGAAACTTCTATTTGAAAACCAGAATAAGGTGATAAATTGGTAGAGATAGCAGTTGAAAGAAATTATTTCATGGAAAAGAACTTTATGTTCCTATTTAAATATGGTCGATAAAATTCTATTATTTTCTTAAAATAATTAACTCAAATGAGCATTTAGTTTTGAGGGAAATAAATAAATGACCAAACTTTCAGGGACATTAATATTTGATTTGGAGATAACGGCATAAATATTGAATTTGAAGATTACATTCCAGAGCACTGCATTAAAATTGCAAGACTTTTCTATTATCCTTCATAATGGAACATGAAATTAGAAACTTGTTCATGGAAAGAAAAATTTCTCCACTCTCATCTACGCATTTTCTACACTGTTGTGTTAACAGAGGAGCTCTTCTTCTCATACTGTGAAAAGAGACATAGCTATCAGTAGGGCACAGACCCTGAAGTCATTTACGGTCCTTTTGAAAATTAATATGCACCATTTCATAATTGCATCTCAGTTCTTTGATTGGTATAGAACAAACCTTTAACCAGGGAGTTAGCCTACGGGGTTAACACTCAAGTTTCCAGATGCAGGAATCCAGAAAGCTTTGGTGGTGTTCCTTAACTTTTATTTCTTTTTCCCTTCCTTCAGTTGCATGTGTCTGAGGACCACTAAAATGTCTTCTTGACTTCCTAATCCTAAAACAGGTGTAAGAACCCTGGTGTAGCTATATGTTGTTCAGGAAGGAAACACAGGTCTTACCGTGTCCTCCTCGCTGTAGGTGCCACAGCTCTTGTTAGCCTGCAGTCCTTACATCCAGTGACATCTGTGGTCTTGTGGATGTGAGTTACTATAACAGTCTGGTTAGCTGGTATTTATTATTGCTCAGAACATGTGGGATGTATTCAACACAGCAACTCACCATTATTAACAGCCCTCCGCCCCCTTTGCAAAGGCGTGTGCCAATTCATGGCTGCTCTGCTTCCCTTTCTGGGAAATAATTCTGAAAATGGAATAACAAATAGAAACCTGGATCAGACAGTCTCAAAACATGTGTGGGCATCCAGTCCAAAGTATTTTCAAACAGAGATTGATTTCCAACTTTTTTTTTTTTTCTTCTTACATTGGTCTCAAATAATTCATTTCCATAACTCTACAGTTCTGTAGTTGCTCCTCTTATTCATGGTTCAGCAATAATAAAATCATGTTCCCCATAGACTTGAAAATGGAGCAAACATACTCATTCTACAGCAAAGAGCAATGCAATTATATTTCTTCCTAATTAACTATACCTGAGTAGAAAAATTCATGGAATAATATCATAGGAGAAAGTTGGTTATTTTATCTTTATGTACGGTTTGCTGTTTTTCAAAAGCTGTGCATTTATTTAGAGATAGAAGCCTATCACACAGATTGTGTTTAGTTCCTGTTCATGTTATGATTCTTCTGCAGTGGTTTGTTAAGAGTTAATGCACATTATGGATTTTCATGCTGCACCACTCTGTAACTCGCACAGTTCTGTCTTAGGACAGCAGAAGGTGTAAATGAAGTTTAAAAGCAATTTATTGATCTTTGCCCTGATAACTGAACGTGTAACTGATTAATCATTTTTTAAATGTCTCAACATTATTTATGAGTAGAACAGAAATATAAACAAGTGACCTTTTTATCCTTTTTTGTTTGAGAAAGTAGCTTCTTTATTTATAGAGCTAGTGATGATAACAAAATATAAATTAACTTTTAATGACTGCTTTTGTATTCCCTCAGATTTATCAGAAAACAAGGACTGGATCGGCTTTTTCTGGAATGCGATACCCACATGTGGCGCCTGGGGGACCGGAAGATCCCAGAAGGAATCGCAGTTGATGGAGGGTCGGACTGGTTTCTCCTGAACAGGAAGTTTGTGGAGTATGTCACTTTTTCTAATGATGATCTGGTAACAAAGATGAAGAGGTTTTACTCTTACACGTTGCTTCCTGCTGAGGTACGTGAATTCAAAGCACTCCCTCTCTGTGTTCCAAACTGCAATGTTTGTGCTTGTCCGAAAGATCACCAAAGGCAGAGGGGCTTTCACCTGATTTCGGTGGGCTTTGGGTCATCCCACAGTGGGTAATGAGAATTTTACTCCCATGACGAGTAGTCCTTTAGTGTTAGAACAACTTTTGCTGTTGTTTAGTTGCTTCGTTTGTTTGTGGGACTTTTTTGCAAGGAGTGGCTTTGTTTTATACTTTTAAGCCTATTAATCTATTACTGAACAACCAAAAATCCAGCTGCCCTTTGCTTGCAAATTGTTCCTCCACAAAGCCTTTGAAGGCTATTAGAGATGGTGAATTGTCTTCATAAGTAGCTTTCCTCACTATTATCCAGACCTTTTCTTTAAAAATAAAAACCCTACAAACAAAGGTTTATTGTTCCATTCTAAACTCAGCTAGAAGGCATAGTCACAAATCATTTAGATCACTCAGGAATCGCTCTGGCTACAAGTGATGCAGAAGGGGAGTGCACACCAGGATGGGTTTTCAACTAGCATGCGGCAGTGTGTCAGGGAGATGTGCATTATCCACAAATAGAGCACAGAGCCTGGCGGGTTGTCAGGCTATGCTACACCAGCGGGTTGTCAGGCTGTGCTACACCTGCCTCAGCAGGTACATTGCTCCTCTGGCTTCTCAGGCTCTGCTCCCAGGGTATGTAGCATGCAGCCATCCCAAGAAAGACCTGATGTCTGTCTTTAAAACAATAACTTCCTTCCTTGCTAGTGGCCCCTGAGCATTTTGGGGGATTGATGAGACCAATCTTGCAAATCTAGGCTTACTAGCTCACAGTGGAATGCAGCGATTGTCATCTTTTGATAGGGGTTTATTATTCCACACACATGTTGAATAATCTTGCTTTAATCCCATTTCTTTTAAAAATCACCTTTTCTCTCAACTCTGATAACCTTTTAATCCATAATCTAGGAGAAATTTCTGTATCATTAAAAAAGGACACAGGGCAGTGGGTAATTGGGTAGGGTTTTTTTTTTTTTCCTCTCGCTTGAATGAAAATGGATGCCTTTATGGGTTTAACCAAACAGTTCAAGCATAAAATCCATATTCACTGAGCTGTCATTTAACATTAAAAAGGGTAGGGGGATTATTTGGGGGCCAGCCATACTAATGTTATGCTGGTTATTTATAGGTCTTACTATTGCTGATTTTAAAGAGAAATCACTGCTCAAAAAATCATCTCTTGCAGAGCTAATTTTGATCAGATTCCATAGCTTCTTTCTACAAGGTTTTCTTTGCAAGATACACGGCTGGTTTCTTAAAATCACCCTGCCTTCACTCACCTGTTAACCTGCTATATCAGTCCCCATTACACATGATTTATGTAATAGGTGATATTATGATGATATAATTAGGATAGCCCAATAGGAATTCCTTGCCGCCTTGAGTCAGCAAATAAAGACTTATGATTTCAGACATAATTGCAGGAGGCAGAATGTCCTTCTGGTGCCTGGGGTGAACTGTATATTTCAGAACAAGGCCATTCCACTAGCAATGCATTCTGGAGTGCTGGAGATAGACACACCCGCAAAAGAGCCATCTGAGACTGTATTTTTTTTTCATAGCAATGGGGATGGTGGTGAAAGTTTGGGAATTGTCTTAGGAAACAACTTGAGATATATCATTAACACATTGCTCAGGAAAATAGACCTAAATCTGTTAGACCAGAGAGTAACTTACAGAAGAGAAGTAATAGGAATTTCTTAGAATTGCTCATACAGCTGAACTAAAAATAAAATAATTGCTGGCACTGGTGCCTTTCCTGGAGTCCCTTGGACTCCCAATGCCCAAAGCTGGCCGTTGCAGAAGTGCAATTATTCTGTGCCAGGTAATTGTAGCAAGACCTCAACTGTATGTTATTACAGTTTGACTGGGTCTATAGTGTGTTGTGATTTTTTTCATGCTCTATGGAATGCATACATGTGGAGTGCTTTGCATACATCACAGAACAATAGAGCTTGTTAATTCTGTCATTTCGAAAGATAAGTCACCTGCATTAGGTTCAGGCGCATGGGCTGAAGTGAAGGAGAAAATGGAAGTCTGAGGAGCTGCTGAGTACTGATCTGTTCTGTCTTTCTTGCAGTCCTTCTTCCACACTGTTCTGGAAAATAGCCCATACTGTGACTCCATGGTGGACAACAACTTGCGTATCACAAACTGGAACCGTAAACTTGGTTGCAAGTGTCAGTACAAGCACATTGTTGACTGGTGTGGCTGTTCGCCTAATGACTTCAAACCAGCAGACTTCCACCGATTCCAGGTAACTGAAGCAGTCTCTTCTCTGGTACCTGCAAAGAAGCTTTTTGCCCTCTACTAGGGTGTGGAGAGCTGCCTGGCCACATGGCTGCAGCAGGAAATGGGAAGGTTTAACCACATCAAGCAAGGTGGAGAAAGAGGTGTGAGGAAGCTCTACTCTTAATTTCAGGAGAATAATAGATTGGTTCCCCTGTGTTTTGGCCCTTGAGACTTAACGACTGCATGCTAATGTCACAAAGCAGCTCTTTGGACTACTTGGCATTGGTAGACCTGCTGTGCTAGAAAGGAGGGAAGCTTAACACATCTCTCACTGTACCAATATTACTTGGTAACTCCTGTGAGTTTATTGCAAAGGGTTTTTTCCAAAGTGCACCTCAGGTGCTTTCTTAATTTCATGAAGCTCCTGGCTTTCATTGTTAAGCAGTGTTTTTCATCTTTGAAAAAAGCTTATAAGTTGACTAGAGTGCCTGCTAGAGGATTACAAAGCACAAGGCAAATCAGTTTTCGTAATTATATTCATCAACATGATTATATTTAAGTTTACCTCATGGTTTTGGGGGCCAGAGTTATGAGGTTTCAATCACCCAGGCTTGGCAGGACTGCCTTAAAAAGTTTAATCAGTTCCTTTGTGATACAGTTTCCTCAAGGCAGACATGAGAGCAAATCCTTGTGCTTGAGGGTGCATTCAGTCTCAAGACTGTATCTGGCCTGTATATCTTCTATTAAGAATGAACAACCACTTGTTTCAAGGTCACCAGATTTGCAATTCCATCCCTGCTGCTCCTCGGGGTTTCCTACATAAAGCATGTTTGTTCAGGCTTTGTGTGGGATGGGGAATGTGTTACCCTACAGCACAAAAATGATGACTGCTCTGAAACAGAGATCTTTTCTTTATTGTAATGTGCTGCCTACCAGGCGCGGTTGAAGTCAATGACACAGGCACTCACAAAAAGAGCAAATGAGATATTATCTAGGAGAGTCTCTGCTACCCCAAACACCAATCCCAGGAAAGTCTCCAGCATGCAATAAATGGCAAGTCTTAAAAAACTCCTGCCAGTCTGCAGAGGCTGACCTGCTCCAGGCTGGGAAAACAACCCACAATGACATTTCAGAAAACAATCAGGTAAACTGAGCTGCAAGGGACAGTTCAAAATTAGAATAGATGTAAAGGCAACTTCTGACACTAGCCTGATGAGAGAGACCCTCAGATGAACGCACGGCACCAGAAGGCTTGCTCACATTTCCCATGGAGGCACAAAGCAAGCTGCAGAGGAGGAGATGAGAGAGCCCACAGCATGCGCCATCTCATAGTAAAACTGAGCATCCTCAAAAGAATTTTTCAACCATCTGGGGCACTTCTGAACTCCTCAGCATCTCAGAACCCATGCTCAAATATGAGCAAGGCAGAACAAAGGTTTTTTAAAAGCTAATCGTAGTTGAGTACCATATAAACCAGTAATATACCCAAGAGTGTGTTAAGCGCAGAGCAAAAAATCTGCATGGGTCCAAAGCTGAGAAACCTCAGCCACAGATCACACCTTTCCCAGAGTTGTCTTACCACCTCTTAGCAGCAAATCCATACAGGCAAAATTCTGCTCTGCTTCTGAGCCACTGTGCCACAGGATGCTTTGCTCCCTGCCTGACCGCTAATAACGTGTGCCAGTGCTGCACCGTCTCCAGGCTAAAGCAGTGGTTTAGAGAGGGTTCTTCGCCCCTCAGGTACTTGGAGAACCTTCCAGAGCAAGGCAGCGGGTGGCGGGGGCAAGAGATTGGAACACCTACATTTTCTTTGAGTAATCACATAGTTTTTATCTGAATCTTAACAATACTCTTAACGACAAATTTAAGACACCTTTTAAGACACCTTTGCCATGGGGAGAACCAGTTCATGTCCTCAACTCCAACCCATTGCTTAGGACAAAGTGTCTTGGCTGAAAATGGGAACTCACTCCAGTGTTTTTTCCTTTTGTGTCACCACAGCAGACTGCCAGGCCAACTTTCTTTGCCCGCAAATTTGAAGCTGTAGTTAATCAGGAGATAATTGGCCAGTTGGACTACTACTTGTATGGCAACTACCCCTCTGGCACACCTGGCCTCCGGTCGTACTGGGAGAACGTGTACGATGAGCCTGATGGCGTGCACACCCTCAGTGACGTCACCCTCACTATGTACCATGCATTTGCCCGCTTGGGCCTGCGGAGAGCTGAGACGTCGTTCCATGCTGCTGGAGACAACAGCTGCCGGTTAGTCTGAGTCTGTCTTTGTTTTTCTGGGTGTTTCAGGGGACACAGACTGGACTCCCAAGCACTTCATCCTACTTGGCTGTGCTCACTGGAGCACACCATCACAAACAGGGCCAGGCAGCTGCAAGTGTACAGCACTTATTTCCAGGAGTATTTATGCCCATAATAAAGCATTGGTTATTCAGGGTTGACATTATGTGACCTCTTTGCTGCACTTTTAAGGAGCTCCTCTCCAGCCTGATGAAGACTGACAGGATCCAGTTGGGCAGTGCTACCCCCACTGCTGCGTTTTCTTGATTAATTTCAGCAAGTGTATTATACCCACAGCTCTTAAACCCTCCAAGTGATTGCAGCAGAGGTCATGTTCACCTCTATTATGCTTACCAAAAGCAGAGGACAGGATTTCAGAATTAATTTGAACACAGGCAGGTTAATGGTCCTTGCTTGTTTGTTCCCCTGGGTGCATACACGGAGTACAAAGAACACTACTTGCTCGAGCTCAGCTTGCCTGCTTGGTACAGCTGTCTGTGTCAAAAGTGTTGCAACTGGTGGGATCCATTAGCATCAAATACATAAAATGTATGTATGTATAAATATATACATATACATAGCAAATAAATGTCCTTATTCTTTAAAGGGAACGCCCCCTATATTCTAGATTCCTTTTTCGCCTATAAGCATAGAAAAGAAGAATTTAGTCTAAAAGGGATTTGAAGGAGGAATTCCTGGAGTTAGACTTGCATAGAAAAGTCTCTCTTCATGATAGATGCCTGTTGCCTGCAAACACATCTGAAGCTGTTTACGTTCAAAAGCAGAGACGTTTCATCTTTTAAAGTCTTACTTTACAGTCTCTTAATTCAGAATGTATTTTTTGGACCCTGCCTTTTTTTATCCTAATAGAAAACACATACAGCCTAAGTCAGCAAGTACTGAAGACATTCGTGCTTTGATAGATGGATTCTGCCCCTTTTGTGTTCTTGAGAGGGAACTGAATGCGCCTTGACCTTCTGACTTAGTCATGGAAGTGCTGAGCAATGTCCCATTTAGAAAGATGTGACAATAAGTGTTCCAGATTCCTATTACAGTTTTGCCAGTAAAGGTTACCGGTGCAAAGCAATAAAAGATCAATAACAATTAGGTAGAAATAATCACTAGTAGCGTGCCTTCCTTATATGAAATCAAAGCAGACCTGAAGAAGTCCTGAGTCATTTGTCCTGCACAGTGAAGCCCGCAGAGAGGATGGGACCTATGCATAACCAGTACTGAAATAATTTGACAATTACTTTTGTGCTTATTCCTTTTGCCAGTGTTCTCGTGATGATTTATATCAATAATCAATTCATTTCTGGGGAACTTTTCCTCGCACAGGAACTCAAGGTGCTTTTCAAGCTTGCTCAGATTATAGATAGGGAAGCCATGTCATCCACTGCTGATTGCAGCTGTCTCCAGGATAAAGCATAGCCATAGCCTTTACAGTAGGCTGGAGCCTCACGAAACAGTGCAGGGAGGAATTGCAAACAGTGATATGGAGTGGAGGCTTCATTTTCATACCTACCTGAGCCCCCTCAAAACACTGTGAGTCAGCGTCCAATTTAAATCACAGAAAGGTGGGTAATCCTCAGGTTTATGATTCACATCTCTCCTCTCTTGCTACTGTGTTATCTTTCTAGGTTTATGCATATATACGCTTCCTCTTTCCCCCTCATGATTTTGCACGTGTCTAACGCGGTAACGGCAGGGATATATTTGGGCTGAGCACCTCAGCAGTATTCCCTTTGCTGTTCGGGCTAACAGCAGCACGAAGTTAGCGGATATTGCAGTCACCACCCCAGCTCATTTCACACTGCTGCAGGCACTGCGAGGAAAGCCTCTACTGCTTCTGATCACATTTGGAGTCATTCCCATGCTGCCACCCGCAGCGGCCCAGGAGACTTTTATAAGAGAAGCTGCCTTGCACACTTTTCTAACAAGGGCTAGCTCATCTCCTCAGAAAGCCATGCCCCCTGCAGACTGCTCTGGTACCAAATTAGATTGCATATCAGCATCTTCAGTGGAAGCAACATTAATGTGTGATTGAGATTTAATTTATTTCTCTCCATCTCTAGGCATTTTTACTCACTGCTGCCAAGAGACAATTTACTCAGACTATTTCAAGGATATTTTAAATACTTGCAGCTCCACACATAAAACAGGAGGCCTTAGTACTCAGAACAGAAGTCAGATTGTTGCTGGTATTGGCTGCATAGCTTTGCTGTGTTTTTGCTCAGTCCATCAGTGCTAGCCCTGTTTGTGCCCTGTCTTGTTATGTTTATTTCTGAAGCTCTAGAGACTTCCTTTTGGGTGCTGCTGGTTTCATGTAATGGAACATCCTTCTTGGTTAGCTCCTCTCCGTGCTTATGTCTTGAGGTGTAATAACTAGCATGAGGAGTCAGACTTAGCTGACTTGACTGGGAAGGTGTGACACTGGTTGGTTTTAAGTGTGTTGCAAACCTACTTGTTTCACAGTTAATGTCAGTGCTGTAAAGTAGCAAAATATTATATTTCAGAGCTATGAATAACATGGTTTTAATTATTTATGCGTCCATATGTACACAAACATCATTACAGATGTTTCTGAGACTACAGCAGACAATTGACCATAAAGTTTAATTATTTGAAACCATGACTACTGTCTTTAAATTTGAACTGTAACTGAAGGCTTCTAAATCTCCCCATGAGAGGGTCTTTTGACCTTTTTTCAGTTTATTTTTAATTATAAGTAAAAAATCCACAGCAAAAGCAACCTCAAGTCTTTAAGGAATGTGAAGTTTATTTCCTAAAATAAAGGAGACCGAAAATGGGGACCAGATCCTGGTGTCTTTCACTGCAGTGCCACCCTGCAGAGCACTGCCCCTGCAGAATGGGTTGGGGATCAGATGTACATGCGGGGAATGGAGCGGGGCATCAGCTCGCCCATGCCCGGCCTCGCAGCACCCTCTGCTGTCCCCAGCCAGCTGCTGTCCTGCAGCACACGAGGCAGGCGCTGCCATGGCCAGGCGTTGGTAGGGACCAACCCCGATGAAGGCAAAAAAAAGAAGGTGGACGCCTGATTTACAGCCATAGACACATTTCTTGAACGTTGTTGATCCCAGCAAATAGTGCTGCAGCCTAACAATGTACATCTCTGGGTGGCACTTTTTACCCAGAAGAGGTAGTAAGGGAAGGGAGTTTTCTGGCACAGAGAGGTATCTCCTAAGAGCTTAGAGCTGAGAGTATGTTCTAAATGAGCATATATTCTTAGTAACATTTTTATGTTTCAGGGTAATCAGAACAGCCTAAGAATATTTGATAATGAGTCATGAACACATTTGAAATCTCTTAATGTACAGTGGTGAATTTTCTATTGAAATGAATGTTTCTTAAGCCATTAGCTCCAAGTAAATGGAGATTTCATGTGTCTCTTGTGTAACTGATGAGCATGTGCATGTGCTGTTTTACAGATACTACCCCATGGGCCATCCAGTTTCCGTCCACCTTTACTTCCTTGCTGACCGTTTCCAAGGCTTCCTAATCAGACACCATGCAACCAATCTGGCTGTCAGTAAACTAGAAACTTTGGAAACGTGGGTGATGCCAAAGAAAGTCTTTAAGATCGCAAGCCCACCAAGCGATTTTGGAAGGTTACAGTTCTCAGAGGTAAGTATCCGTAGCCACCAATACAGAATGTCACGAGCCTCTGGACACATTGCATACTAATTCAGCAGCCTCTGGAAACTGTGTTTCCATGTAATTTTTATGCGAGAGTGGCTCTCTAGCGTAATGTGCATCCTCTTTGTTGAAGGTGCTACTGTTGCCAGTTCAGATCTATGGTCAACCCTCATTTCTTGCATTACTCTGAGTGTCCTCACTCCCTTGTTTTAAGAACAAACTGAAGCCATTTACTGCTGTAAAAGCAGCTCAGTAACTTAAAAGTTTTGTGATTGTGATTGTTGTGGGTGCTGTGAGAGATACCTGGGAAAGATGCCATGTTTCTGCAGCTCCAGATGTGAACAGGAATGTGGTAAGCATTCCTCTTAAGAGGATGCTGAAAAAACCTCATGAAATTAGTCATAGTCAGGCACTGATGCCACATGTGAATAGAATATTGATGTTGTAACATGAAGGAGAAAATTATCGCAGCAGTGGCTGAGATTTCCCACAAATCCTGTTATTTCTTCTAGGAATTTGTCTCAGGATCTGACATAGAGTGTAAAAAATGTACCCTAAAATGTATCAGGAAAGTTGACCACTAATAGAACCTGACATCTGTGTTCTGTTTTAAAGATATAACTGTCTGAGCAGTTAATTTCATGATTTTTCTTGTTAAGCCACAAATTTCAATTAAGGTATAAAATTGATTGAACAAATGTGTTCCAGTCATTATGGCCAAGTCCATAAATTACCATCTTCTTGGGCAATTAAGAAATGCCTAGGTAGGATTCAGTGTTTTGGTGTGCATGGCAAATCCATGACACTAATGTGCCATTAAAGAGATGGATGGAAAGTGTGTTCCATTTATCAATGTGTCTGATGGTAGGCTTGCCATTTCATGCAGTGATAAATGGTCGTACAAGCTTTAATTCTTGTGATTTGTAGGAGTATTTCTGCTGTTTATTTGGTACTTTTAATCTCACTTTCGGCCTGATGCCTGCTCTGGGTCCTTCTTTTGAAAGCAACCGGGCTGGCAGCAGGAAGAGTTTTTTCTAATTGTGTGATGAAAAGAAATATGTTGATCTTAGTGCTCTAGAACTCAAATAAAAATCTTTAGAAAGAATACATCTGACTTCTTCTCAGTTGTAGGGAGGAAACAAACCTGGGACCAGAATTTATTTGCTGGCCACTTCCCAGGTCCCCCCTGGTGTATTGGAACCAACCGTTCCTCCCCAAAACCAGCCTGCAGCAACTGTGAGCCTGATCGACAGATGTCCTGGGGCAGCACTGCCCAGTGTCAGCCTCCCCCGATGGGGGGAGCAGTGGCATGTCGGTGGCCTCTTCGCCGCACCATGCCCACAGCTCTGTGGAGCGTGTCTGCCCTGCAGGGAGGATCCCCAGATCCCACAGGACTAATGAGCCGCTCTTCACAGCCTCATAGACCATGGCTGCTGCAGTGAAGCTGTGTGAGTGCAAAGCATGGGAAGGATTTAATCACTGGTGAGCTCTTTTCAGGCTGAGGAAACATTTTCTTCTATTTGAAATGTGCAAAAAGAGTTTTGGTGGCGGCTTACTTGTTTTCATTATTTTTTCTTGCCTAAACTCTTTAATTGTCCTCTCCTTTCATAGATGATTCATATCTTAAAAGGCCAGGAGGTACAAAGTAAATCATTTAATCATTTCTTAATTGTTTATTTTACTTTCTGCCTTCCTTTGGCCTGCAGGCATCTCTGCCTCTGAGCCAAATTATTCTGTCAGTTATCCTGGTATAAATCCAGCATTAACCTCTTCAGCTTCAGCATGGCTGGAAAGCCTCTGATCTGCTGCTGGTTATTAAAATGGCACTTCTTTGTCAAAGTCCAGTAAGTGTAAAACAAACTAGCAGTTCAGCTAAGACGAGGACATCAATGTTCACAGGTTAAGCAGCAGAAATTAAACTTCAGATCTGTGCTTTTTGGGACATGTCACTGCTGGCTTTTCAACAACTTTCACCCCATGATCTGGCAGAAATTTAAAACTGAATGGGGCCTTTTTAGCTGAGAGCTTTCTCCCCTCTCCCAGCTCACACCAACGGGACCCACAGGAAGAGTACAACTATGCCACATTGAATGTGCTCCTGGGTGAATTTGTGACCCTGCACAACTGAAATTGCTGCAGAGATTATAGGATCTCTCCAGTCAGCCCTTCCTGCCCTCTGCTCCTTTGCTTTGCTTCTCAGACTTTGCTTCCCGAGTAGCAGATTTCACCATACACTGTGTAAAGACAAGTGGAAAAAAAATCAGCCAGCTAGGCTGCCTAACGGCCAGTGTGGTTAATGATAACGTTTCAGTGGCACGCAGCTCCTGCACTCAGTCTTGGGCAGAGTAAAATAAAATAAACTTACAGGAAATCCAAGAGAGACGGTTTCCAAACATGAAACTCCCACACCTCCTAAAATTGGCTTGTGTGCAGCGCATGCAGTATGTATCCTACCAGCCTGGGTTCACAACAACTTTTACATGGAGGGCAGAAGATTGATTTGCTATACACTACCAAAAGTCTCAGCTCAACGTGTATCAGCTGAACACTAAGGTTTCGTTTCTGGTCTTGTTAAGACTTGTGATTCATCACAGAGAATAAAATAAACTAGGTGGCAGGCAATTAGTGTGCATTGTGTGAACCTAATGGTCCTGTTTGTGGTGAGCAATGAGACACAAACCCATAATCAAGGCATAATTTATCTTGGGAAAATTTTATCTTGGGACCGAACAGAGATAGAAACAGAGAGAGAGTTTTAAGCCAATGAGAGAGTTCCAGCTTTCCAAATGTACCCCATGCACAGTGCCTGCTCTTGAAGCTCAAAATCATGGTGATTAAAATAATGATGTGGAAAATGTCAGTTTCTGTGCCACATCCCTTCATAATTTATCAGATAGTCATTACTGCTTGATTCCATTCCATACTTTGTGTATTCCATTTGAAAGTGAAAGCCTACTCAGAGTATTTTAAGTGGCTATGCAAAATATTTTAGGACCGTAGTATCTCTTGGCCTGTAAAATCAGACATCTCAGTACTGGGAACTCAGTTGTGTAGAGTTCAAGGGAAAGAGGTATGAACCTCTAACTAGCACTTTAAGTGAAATTCCCTTTAAAAGAGTGTGCTTCTAAAACCAGCTTGTACTGTAAGCTGTGCAGCATGGGAAAGTATGTCCCCAACTGGAAATGGGACATTAAGGGCACATCCTGTGAATAGATGTGTGCAGCTCCCTGCCCGGCCCGTGGTGCACAGCCCTGAGCAGTACCAGCACCCTGTCTTGGTCTGAGCACCGGCTCTGGGGCACGCAGGGTGTCACAAGGGTGCCCAGGTGCCTTGCCATTCTGTTGCTGAGGGCCTGCTCTGTGGCAGTATTTTCTCCTTGTTGTTTTTGTGCTGCTGTTTTCACGGACCTGCACACTCTGACAGTGGTGTTTTTATAGGCTCACATGGGAAGCAATTGCTGCCAGCATGAGAATTGTCCCTTCCTCCCCCTCTTCTCCTGCCCTTTGGCTGTAACATTAGGGAACCCAATAACATGCCTGCACAAAGCTTAACAACCAGCCAACAATTTTGTTACAATTTTTCCCCAAAAGCAACCTTCCCTCTTCTATTCTACTCTAATAAACCTTTGTGTGTGTGAACACATCTCAGCATCTTTTGTGCAACCTGGTTGATGAGCAATGTCATCTGAAGGCTGGAGCATGGGAATTGTAACTTTCTGATTTCTTTTCCCAGGGATGAGAGACTAAAGAGGGGGAAATACTTGTATGTTGGGCATAAATTTTTTGAGGATGATGTAAGCTTTCTTTGAGGAGTTCTTCAGTAAGAAATATTGAATGTGGTGGAAGGAGCTTCCTTATAGTGTTTTCTTTGCCCAGGAGGGTGTAGATTTGTTTCACATGTTGTGGCTTTATTATTTCCAGGTCTCTTGAGCTCTGGCAGGTGTGACGTGGCCACACTTGGTGAAGGTTGGCAGAGTAGAAAATAAGATCTGGTCAGGAAATTTTCTTTCTCAGCTTATTTCCATACATATTTGGTCGGTCTTGTCAGGACAGTACGCACTGACAGCTCCTCGAGGCAGTCGATGCTTGGGTCTGATATCTGGGCTACGCTGTCTGGTTTGATTAGCTGGTGTGCTAGGTGAAATACCTCTGAAATAGCAGCGATTCTGCTGTGTTGATTGCAGAGTAGTGGAAGGCTCATTTTGTCTCATATTCTGCAGTGTCATAGTCCGGTAAGAGGAAGTGGTATGATGACAGATGGGTTTAGGATGGTAAGTTTTTGTTCTACTGGCCTTCTAGCTTTTTGCTTTCAGCCCTCCTGTAATTTGTCTGCCAACCACAGCGGTTTATTTAGAAGGGATTGAGGACTGGACAGTTGCCAGTATAGGTATCAGTGGTAGTAGGCATCAGGTAATTGTTGTGTTTTATGGATTTGGGGGGATTTTGGCATTATGTTGGAACGATCTATTCTCATCAAATGAGATGAAATATAGAAGAAAAAAATCTCTGAAGCAAATGAGCTACAGTTATTTGTTCTGCTTTCAGGAAAGCAAGTTCTGGCCGTGCCTGTGTGAGGTGAAGATTAGGGACAGGGACAGCTCTGTGTTGGGGAAATCTTCAATATCCACATATGCTGGAAGAGGGGATCCTGTCTGTGTGTGCATGGGCCTCCAGAGACCGCTTGAAACAATGCCATGTTTTCTGTAGTATAGGGCACAAACCAACTCTTAGGTGATCTACACTGTTTGGAGATTAAGGACAAAAAAGACCTGAAGGACTGTGAGGAGTTTCAGTACCAGGCTGGCCAAAAGATCCGTACATCTCTCCAAGGAATGATGTCAGATGTCTGCTTGGCAAAAGGAGCCAGTGGGTTCTCCTGTTCTTCACTTCAAATGGGGTCCCTCAACTCTTTTTTTGTGTGATATTGATCACTTTTGATTTGAGATCATGGGAACAGGACCTCATGGGACAAGCAAGGTGGGCACTTCCTCCAAAAGCAAATACGCAGCCTTCAATACTGCGGTCCACCAGGCTGCCGCCTTAAGCATTGATGGAAGCGGTTCATTCGTGGCCAGCCTCATAAACGCATGCTAGATTTAGTGCTGGGATAGTAAAATGTCTTTTAGTTGGCCTAAGAATGCCAGTTAGTACATTTTCATGCTATCTGTTTAGAGATGCGTATTTTCAGTAGTGTACAAGTGTTAATGGCAACAGCTTGTAAGTTTGTATCATCCTGTGGGTTATGGGTGAACCATTAAGATTCATACAAAGAGCAGTGAAATATGAAAGCTGCTAGGGAAAAGAAAGGTCCATTAAATATTTACACTAGATTGTGAATCAGCTGCTTTACTGTTAGTTAGTGAATAAATAAAAAACAATCTCACTGTTATGACAGCTAGAAAAGAGTTTACCAGAAACAGCTTCCCACATCAGGCAGGCAGGGAGTGCAAGGGAACAGCAGCTTAGGAATGGATTATAGTAAAGGACCTGACTTGTCCTGAAGTCAGCAAAAGCCTCTGCCTTGCCCTTAGCAGTGACTGGGTAGGTCTCTACTGCAGTGTCCATCTCTCAAATGTATCATACATTTTCATGACCCGGGAGATGATGGATCATATTTCTTTTTCTATGCATAGCCTGCGTGTTCAGGCTTGGTCCTTTATTGACTGCTTCCATGTGGAGGAAAAGGAGAGCTGCTGTAGCCTGTTATGTCACTCTTAATACAAAGAAAACCCTTGTATCAATCAAAAGTGGACAATCGGACAAAAAAACCAAGCCTGGCACTCAAGGTTGTCTCACAGTTTGTGTACACGTTATGATCTTATGTTGTGTTGCCATCAGTCTTTATATGTATGCATAATTCATGTCATGAAATATGATTTGTGTGTCTTGAGAGCCCTTATTTGACATAAGGGTCTTAGATACTTAAAGAGATGATGGTAGCAGCAACGTGGTCTTCAATTTCAGATTGGCACCGAATGGGACGCCAAGGAGAGGCTTTTCCGGAATTTTGGAGGACTTCTTGGGCCAACAGATGAGCCAGTTGGAATGCAGAAATGGGGAAAAGGCCCCAATGTCACAGTTACTGTCATTTGGGTGGATCCTGTTAATGTAATTGCAGCAACGTACGATATTCTTATTGAATCCAGTGCCGAATTTACTCACTACAAACCACCTCTGAATTTGCCACTGCGACCTGGTGTCTGGACAATAAAAATTCTGCACCACTGGGTACAAGTAGCTGAAACCAAATTCCTTGTTACTCCTCTCACCTTCTCTAATCGGCAGCCTATCAAACAAGGTAAGTTTTATTATTTGGTACAGGAATAATACAGTTATTGTGTCTCTATTCATTGTAAATGCGGCTGTTAAAAATGAAGTAGCACTGTATTGGAAAAGGAGAAGAGAAAGGAATTTTATAGATACTAAATCAGAAGAAATTGTTGCACTAAGACAAGCGGAAGTGTCTGTATCCAGTCTGTAAAACACAATCACTTTGAACAAAAGGCTATTTATATCTTTAAAATATGCGCAGTTCAGAATCCAGAGAACTTCAGAGTCTCAATAATCTAATAGCTATTGTAAAAGCCATCATTCAGAAGTAGAAAATAAAATGGACCTTTCTCTGCTGCTTTTCATTCACATTTGCTCATAAGGAGCTAAAGATGTTTAAACTGTTACCTTGACAAAGTCTATGTGTTTAACGATAAAAGCATTAATACACAAAATGGTGAATTAGACAAAATTACCCTAGGCCAGAGCTCACCTGACATATTGTCAGATCCAGGCATTCACTCTTGCCTGACCTGCTCAGTACCTGCCAAGCAGTGGTGTTACAGAAACATCTATGGATACAGCAATCCGGTAAGTACACTATCAGACCCATGCTGACGTCTTTTGGAAACAAGCCATATTTTTTTTTTCCCTGCCACAGCAGCCCTGAGCCATCCAAACACAGAGGTCATTCTTGGGCTGCCAGTGTCTACAGGCTGCCAGCAGCCGTTTGCAGTGGCATAGGCGTTATTCGAGTGCTGGGGTCTTCAGCCAGTGCTGAGGACGCTGGGCTGGGAAAAGAGAACATTTTGTAGCCACACCTGTTCTCCTATTCAGTAAGATCAAAACAAGTTTGTTGCAATGAATATCTTTACCATTCTTCTTAACGTGCTCAAGTGCTTCCATCTGCCCAGTATTAATATTCATAATTTAGACATCTTAAAGTTGCTAGATACATGAATGATCCTATTAAGCTTTCAGAAGTTCTTCTTCCTGACAAGGCAGCAAATAAACTGAGTCAGGCATTTACCTTCCAGCTAACGTGCTGCTTCTGTAATGCAAACACCACCAGACAACTGCTGAGAGCTAATGCAGCCCTTATCTTGCTCAACAGGAGCTTGATTCTACACATTTCTCAGCAGAAGAGCTAACTTACTGATTTCTTCTTCTAACGTTTGGTGGCATCATTTCTTAAGCAGAAACTAAGCCACCAGCAACCTGCTGCTGTTATTAGCTAATAGGCAATGATAAACTCTGAAGAAATGCCATGTGTAGAAGGAAAACTTTTTTTGAAGTTTGAGGCAACCTATTTCTATAAACATAGCACTCGTCTCCTGGAAATTAATGAATTCCCTGTTCTTTGCTAATTTAACAGTTAAGGAATAAATTGGGTGGAAAATGTGGCATATAGCTAGCAACCTTGCTGCTTTTCCCTGTAACATGAGAGCCCTGTGGTCAGTTAAGTGTGTCTCGGACTTCAGACATGAGCCCATACTTTGTGGTGTAAAGGCAAAACTCCCTTTGATCAAAACTCTGAATCTGGAATAATTCCACTGAAATTATGGAGTTACTCCGTATTGCCCATTGATACACCGGGAGAAGATCTGGCTCACACTTTTTGTTAAAGAGCCCTGTTCATTCATATGGTAACTAGAATTGACTATAGGAATGAAATATAAAGCTTGGGAACAATATTATCTGGGAAAAAAGCCTCAGGAATGATTTGCTGCTGATGATGTGATGTATAATCTCCAGATGTCTGAGGCATGAAGGTAAAGAAGAAAATTAATTACAGGGGCAAATAGTGACACTCCACTGTAGTTAGAATTGTATTTACAATGCAAATTCCTGTTGTTTGGGGGTTTTAAGGCTTTCTGTCTCAGTGACACTATTGTGCTCTGTGCAGGCAATTGTCATTTAGCTTTGATTTCCAGCTTTTGTCAGTTTGTCACCACTTTATTATTTAAATATATTTTTCTCTGACAAATGAAGGCATTGTAAGAGTATGACAGGAGAATTAGAACTTCAAAAAGAACAATTTCTGTTATTGTTGTAAACAATGCAAAAGCTGCCAAAAATCATCTACAATGAAGGGATAGTATTATTGTCTTGTCTTAACACTGAAAATAAAACATACATCAGAGTTAGCCTGGAGTTGTCAGCAGAAGAAGGGAATATGTTTTATTAGGGATTTCTTTAAAATTTTGTTCTTCCAACCATCCTCCCTCACCGCCACCAGCCCTGCCCCTGAGAGAAAAAAAAAAAAAAAGGAAAAAAACACTCTCGCTCTTGTTAGAAAGATTACCCTGGAAAGTAATTTGCTATTCCAGGAGCTTTTTGAATGACTGATACATTCCATACCACTTTGCATGTCATTTGCTTGATAATGATTTGGCCCCCTCCGTTTCATACACTCCAGATGTAGAAACTGGAGTCCACATAGTTACAGACAGAAAAATCTGTCCATTGTCGTGTGTGTAATTTGTCCGTGTCATTCTAAAAAGGGTTTGCACAAATCTGGCAGCAGCGCAACAGCCACTAAAATCTTGTACCTTGAGAGCATGAACATGACAACAATCACTGTATTTCCTAAATCATTACTATCCACACATCACTTTAGCACAGGGCTTTCACTTTCCCAGCATCATGAAGGGAGCCACTCGCTCCTCTTTTGAGTAATCCAAACGAAACTTGTTTGTTCCTGTATCATGACTCCCAAAATTCATGATTACAAATCAAAATAAAAAAAATTAATCATGAGACAGCTACCAGCAAAGAAGTTTTGTTTAGCAGTTTATAAAAGCAGCATATGCAGCTAGTTTTTAATTTTCTATTGCGATTTATTTATTAATTTTGGCCTAGCGCCTGTGCATGCAAGTAAAACCATAAAGGGAAATCAAGAGCAGGTGTTTTCTTTGACAGTGTGTCCAGATGTGCATAACTGACAGAATTAAAGTTGTTTCAAAAACACAGATTTGTTGACCTTTTCAAAACCTGGATCTATAAAAGTTAGAGATCAGTTCTTACATGGAGCTGCTGAGTATGCTGGGGTGGTTTTGGGGTGTTTCCACTGTAAATGAGGCTCCCAAAGCTATTTCAGTGGAATGTCTAGAATCTGATGTTATTTTCTTTCTTGCTCCTCTGCCCCCTCCAGTCATCCAAAGCTCTGTCTATTTTCTCTAGTGTGAGCTGTGTCACTGATCAGCTCTGCCTCCAGCAGATCCTCTGGCTCGAGAGTGCCTTCAAGTGTTTGCCTGGTTGGAGAAAGAAAAAAAAGAAAAGGAAAGGAAAATTAAGTGATTTTGTGAGATACATCATTTGGAGAAATCAGGTTTACTTCCTGCACCAGTGTCTCCTTCCCACTACGTCCTGCACAGCCAGGTTCTGTTTTATTGTTCTTCTAAACGGCAATTTTGAATTTCTCACCATATGGCTGAGTGTGTTAAAGCCAAGTACTCTGTGCTTACTGTAAGGACACGGGAGGGCTGCCAAGGACCAACAGGATGCCCCAGCATTGAATTGTGCCAAGACAGAGAGGGAACGTAACATATGGAGGACATGCCACAGGGCTAAGAGCAGTAGATCACTAGCAATGATAATAGAGAGGAATGGGGGTTTCTTGCTGTCTGCTTTAGGCAGCCTGAATTTCAGTGCAGTTTGGAGGCTCGAGGCCCGATGTCCAGGTCCCCTGCGTAGGGGCTGGAGAGGCAGAGCCAAACAACAGCTATAATTCAGTGCATTTAGCCAGCAGTTCACAGACTATAATCCAAGCTACCAAGTAGATTTCACTTCCTAAGAAAACAGGGAATTCAGTAGAGGTTGGCTCTGTGTCCCCATCATCCCACTTTTCCACCTTCTGTGCTCTGCAAAGACCGTGCGAAGCAGTTATGCCAAGTCTGATCACACGTGTCTCCCGGGGCACTGAAAGGGGCAGAGAAAAAGCCAAAGCAATTTCATTTTTAAATTTGAGTTTATATTCGTGGCAAAGTTTCCACAGCGATCTCCCAGCTGGAGTGACGATAATAAGTTGTCATGCGTTTAATGTATAGTACCTGTTTCATTAAAGCTAAATAGGTTACTGTGAGCCAGTGGGCAGATCACTTCGGGGGCAGAAAAAGCCCCAAACCTCAAGCTGATACCAAACACTGGATTGAAAATAAATAAATAAATGAATAAATAAACCCCTTCTTCCTTCAAACAAGGAGGGCAGTGAAGAAGAGTATCCTCCTCCTTTGCCTTAAGAGAGACCTCTCATGTTCACTTCTTAGCTTGATTGCATACCCTGGACATGGGGCATCTGATCTCTGCTGCTCCGCAACAGGACAAGGAGCCTTAAATGCCAGCTCTGGGTCCCTGTGCCCTCTAACTGCAGCCACCTTTTTCAAAGGCTTGATGGCATTAGCAGACAGACAGCGATGCACACATGCATCTCAAAGGCCTTTTAACCTAATCCATATTTATAGATCATCTTAATTAAGTATATTCTGGGAAATCTTTGGTTTGCCGTTGGTTGTTTGCAGTGGCTCGATCAATTCTGATTGCGTCTATACAGATTATAAAGTGGGTGGCAACTTGTGTCAGAACTGCTGTGATTTCTTTACATTAACCAGAGGTAACATGACATGTTCTTGATAAACGTGGTAATAGCAGCAGGCAAGTGCATGGCTGCAGAAGAGTAGACATGCCCTGGAATCGTCATTCTGAGAAAAACCCTGAAGACAGGGATTTGCTTCGAAATTTAGTTCAGATCCAGTTGACAAGGAGTCGATTAGTTTCACAGTGAGCAAATGCAGCACTGTCTTGTTTGCTGCAAGAGAAAACAAACAAAATGTCAATAAAAAATTACCTCTTTGCCAGAGGGTTTCAACACAATTCAAGTAAAGAAATAAAGCTGTACATTCTGTGTTGCTTTAAAAAAACCACAGGTCTAGCACCTTAATGTGTACCAAGGTAACCACATTTTTCATTCCTTAGCCCACTCTCTGTCTAAACTCATTTGCTTTTTCTGCAAAATGAAGAACAAGCCTACACACAAATGCTGAAATCCTAGTCTATGTGGCTGACTACAGGCTGTGTATTTAGTCCAAAGAAGTTATACTAAGAAAAGTCAGTTGAGCAATGAAGTGCCCTCCCAGAGTGAAGAGCAAACAAAGATGGGGGACAAAAATAACTCATTTCTTTAAAGCTATAGTTAGAGTCACTGGAATATATTTCGCATTGAAATGTGTTCTCCTGAAGTCAAAGGGCTATTTGGATGTGTTTGCTGGCAAAAAAAATCTGGCTTAATGTCTGCAGTTCAACTAATTTTGAATTGATTGCTCTAACCATACAGATTTAAATGTCTAAAACACGTATCTCACTGGGGCAAGCCTCTTCATTATTTTTTTCATGTGCAAGGACTGAAGTGTTAATACAGTATTTCAGGGCTGGGATCCACTCTGTCCCTCTCCTGTCCCAGCCCAGTAAGTTATAGAGTGGTGATTATCTTTCTCTTGTTTTTCCTGCAATGCAAAGAGGAATATTCCACGTCTGCCATAGCTTGGATGAGCAGCAGCATCCTTACTTTCTCCTGTGAACTTTTTAACAAAGACTTGGAGGCTCCAGGAGAGGGTTCAGGCTGAATCCTCAGCATTTCCAGTTGACTGAGTGTATGTAGCTCTGCACTCAGATTGCTGTTACCCAGCTCTTTCTTTATGAACACGCAGACACCTAACTTGGGGTGTTCATTCTGCTCTGGGGCCAAGCAGTCCCCTACCGGTGCCATGGCAGTGTTTCACCATGCATCTCACGTCAGAGAAGCACATTTTCACTGTGGACAGCAGTAGCCCTTAACACACTGAAAAACAAAGTGGTTTGTTCCCTTTAGTACTGTCCTCAGCAGTCTTTTCTTATCTGCTGATATTTGTGTGTGGCTTTTCAAAAAAGTTCATCTTCAGTCCCATTAAACACTATTACTGTTGTACCTGTCCACGAGCCCTTGCAGCGCAGCCAGTTCTGGAGCAGAGCACAGCAGTCAGTGGTGCAGACCGAAGCAGCGCCGTGTTGGTGTGAGCAGCACAGCATCGTATCCCACACAATTACAGCAATAGCAGTGGAGAAATTTAAATTTGTTGAAGATGCTGAGGTTATCACCCTTATTTTAGCAAAAGCAGCCCACTGATCTTAAACAGCAAGGGTCACAGACTCAGAGAAAAAGATGATCTCCTGCTGAATCACAGGCACTGGCTCCTGCAGTTTCTGTAGGTTTCATTCCTTCCAGTCCTGATAATCCACCAAGTCCTGAAGCCTGCAACAAGTGTGAGGCTGAGCCAGAGAGAAGAGCAAGTTCTATTTCATCCTGTTACTTGTCTGAAAAAAGGTCTGTCTTGTTCTGTACACTGAACACATGCACAACAGGCTTTAATTCAACGAGCTCTCTGAATTGCCTGTTTCAATCAGATGATCTTGCTAGTAATGCCAACTCTTATTTGTTTGGGGATTTTTACTTAGAATGTTCTTTTTTAATTAATATGTTGACAAACAGTCGTCCATATTTAATTGCTTCCAAAAGAGGAAATTTAATCATGTGTACTTGTTCTGTTTCTTAAACTGCAGTGCTCTGGCAGAGCACACTTCTGACACATGTGCATGGAATAAACTCTTTTTGCCTAGAGGTTATTGTGGATATCTACCATTTAAAATAAAAAGAGGGGGTTAGATGAATGCAGGAACAATTAAGCGATGTATAATGGTGATGGGGATGTGCCGAAGTAATTTAAATGGGGATTTGAAGTAATGGACTCACACATTATTTGACATTAAAGACTTTGCAAATATAACAGCGAAGCTTCAATTAAATGTCCCTTTTCCCTCTAAATAAATGTAATGATTTATTGCCAGCGCCTGAGATACCGTCCTCTGCGTGGAAGAAAGGACTCAGTGTCAGGCTGCAGTGTGGGCTGCAAGGACATGTGGAAGGAATTGTAGCCGTGAATATGTAATTCCTGGCCACTAAACACTATGTGAGCATGGTGGCTTTCCTAGCCTGGAGCGCCCTGAATGGGCCCATTTTGTGTTCTAGACGGTGTGTATGTTGGCAGAGCTAAACGTATCCTCTGTGCTGCCGGAGCGAGGACGCTAGGGGAGCCAGCTCAGCTGAGAACAGAGGAGTAGTTGAAAATTTACTCCCAAGAGGCATGCAGTAAACATTTTTGAGGGTCCCATTCTGATTTTATGAGCAGCATCTTGGTCCGCTCTCAGGCCTTAAGAAGTCAGCCAGCCTTAGACAAGGGCAGTCTGACCTGCAGTGTCCAATTCAAGGTCTTTGAAGGCATTATCTCAGCCTGACAATGATTTTTACTGCAATTTTACAGATTTGGGGCAAGGTACTGCATTTTGCTGATGTAGAAGAGTTACTGTAAGGAAAGCAACCACAATGCAAAGAAAAGCGTCATTAGGAAATGGTTGTGATCCATTATTCGGCGCAAGAGCTTGAAATATAATTGTCATTAGAGAATGCTTTCACAGCAGGACTGGAGCACTTCCAGGAATGATGCTGGGGCTGCACATATTTCATTATGGGTCCGGTCTGTCCAAGGCCATGGTGTGGTCCTTCCAGTGCCAGGAATGACACCATCTGGTTTTTGGAGGCAGATTGAGCTAACAAATGTTGTCACTTTTCCACAGCAGGGCAAGGTTCATAAGTTTAGAAAAAAATAGGCTAAGATCTTGGCTCTTCCTCCTAGATGAATCAACGATAGCACTTGAAAGTCTGACAAGGGTCAGCAGCCTTCTCACACCAAGCGTCCTTGAACTGTTTGGAATTTCAAAGTACAGCCTTCCCTGGGTGTCCACAAGGGTAACTTCAGCAGCACGGGGCTTGTCTCCTAGGCTGCTTCTGCAGCAGTAAAAGAGCCAAAATTAGCTTCTCCTGAATGCAAAATGGGTTTCTCCTGAGAAGGAGCTGCATGTTGATCAGGCTCCAGGTACAGACAGGAGCTCGTAGCTAGGGTGCCCTTGAGGCTGGGCCTGCCTTTTTGTTGCGCTGTGCTGAACAGCTCTGTGTTGTGCCTGGGTGTCCTACAGCTTTGGGGACACCAGCTGTGTGTGATGATAATAAGGATGACGCTGCTTTCAGCCTCGGTGCTTTGCCCTGCTAACGCCGCGCTTGCAGGGTTGGCATCGCGGTGAGCGGAGCTGGTAGTGGTGAGCATGAGGAGCTGAGCACAGCCAGTCGTCCCCAGGATGCCGTGTGTCCTCAGTGCTGGGGAAATGGACTACAGCGCATCACTAACTTTTGCCTTTTTGTTTGTTGTACCCTTAGATCCTGAAGGCTTAGTTGTTTTATTTTTTTAATGCACTAACTTTGGGTTTATTTATTTCTGCATTTCCAGAGGAAGCCATGAAGTATCACAGTGGGCCTCCAAAGAATGCGTACATGGAGCAAAGCTTCCAGGGCTTGAACCCCGTCCTGAATATCCCCATTAGTGCTGCCCGCGTGGACCAGGCCAAGAGGAACGCAGGGCTCGTGGGCTCCCGGCTGGAAGCCTGGGTGGACTCTCTGGTCAGCAGCGTCTGGTCAGCCGTGGACATCTGCAGCACCGGCCCCACTGCCTGCCCGGTCATGCAGGGCTGCACTCAGACAGCCTGGAGCTCCCTGAGCCCGGACCCCAAATCTGAGCTGGGCCCCGTCAAACCCGACGGTCGCTTGAGGTAGCATCTGGTACGCTCTCCTCCGGCATAGGTTTTTAAAAGGGAATTTAACCTTGCTCATATGTGAACCTTGCACCACATTTCAGAAACCTAAGGGAACATTATAATTTTTTGTTACTTATTGCAATATAATTCATTTAAAAAAAAAAAAGTTCTGACAAGGCCTTTGGCACTGCCCTTTCCACCAGCTCTGTCAGGAGCAGCTTTGGTTGTCCTACAGCCCCTGCTGTCCCACGGGGTCCTGGCCATACCACACACCGCTGCACCCGCTGCCTCTGTGGGTTTCAAAACAGTAGCAGCAAGCCACGGAGAGGGCAGTGAAGGAGCAGCTGCCAGAAGTGTTTTTTAAAAATAAATTTGTCTGTACCTCTGCTGTTTCATAGGCTTTCGTTATTTTGCTACCATGAATAAATCACAGCAAAATTTCCTTCTACTTAGGCTTCCTGGGGAGGTTGGTTACTGCAGGCGAGAGCCTGTATGGCTGCATTACCTCACAGAATGTGAAATAATTATGGTACACCCTCACTCTTTTTTAGTAACACAAAGTAATTCCAGACTCACCTAATGTCTGTTTTCCTATTTAGAGAAAATGAGCAAAAGCAGAAGCTTTCAGATTATTTTCAGAGTTTTTTTAGACTAATTTAATGATAGACTCTAAATGGAACCAGTGTTTTGCTGTGTTAGTCTTTTATGTCTCATGCAGTCAGCTTCAGGGTCTGGGTACTAAGAGTATTAGTTTAAAGAACAAAGAAGCAATTTGGAATTCAGCCCTTTCAAATCTGCAGGTTTTCTTCTAAGCCCACTGGCACCAAAGCATTTTTGCAGGCTTCCAGTACAGCAAGTGTATATGTGTAGGTTGGGGTGGGTGATGATGTGTCTGCTCACACCCTTTGCTGATTTTGTTCATGAGCTGAGTTGTTTGGGTTTGGTTTTTTTCTGTGTAACTCCACTCAGGCAGTGGAGTTGCACAGAACCAGTAAAATGGTAGAATTGGGACTTCAATCTGCAACAACACATTTCTTCCCTAATTTGAGCAGTGGCTAGTAAGTCTTAACACTAATTCCCTCCCTTGATCTCAGATCTGCCAGCTCTCCATGAAGAAGGGTCCTTCTGGGCTTGTGCGGGGCATCTGGAAGGCTGTGCAGGACGTGGGTTCCTGACCGAAGCCGCGAGCTGAACGTGAAGGAGAGCAATGCCATGTTTCTGAGTGCTTTTACTTTATTCTGGTAACAAACTCTACCCTTGCCTGTCTCCAGAATTTCTAGCAGGCTGCATCCTGGTTTAGATAGGCATGTTTTGCAACATTTTAAGCTGCATTTTCTACAGTAGAAAAAAAAATTCATTTACATTCCAAGAATTTTTTAAAATACAGGTTTTATATGCAAATTAACCTCCAACTAATGCATTTTACATTAGCATAAAGCATGCACTTTGTTGTTGCTGTGGTAATCTCTTGTTAACAACATAACCCAAAAAGGCTGTTAAAAGCTATTGGGTTAATTGGGGAAAAAATCCTGTTGCTGTAATAAAGTAAGGTATCTGTTTACCCTTCTATGTGTATGGCTAGCTTTCTGCTGGTGAGAGTTAAATGTCCACATCAGGAGGGAAACAGACTCTTAAATCATTCCGTAATCGCATCTCACAGAAAGGTTGAATTCCCTTTTAAACAACAGTTGCAAGATGACCGTAACACACAGATCCCCGTGGCTTGTGGTATCTCTCTCCATAGTATTGGTTTAAAGCTACTTGCAGTTTGCTTTGGACTTGAAATTGCGGTGTCAGCTGTGCTGGCATTAAGGCAGAGCATTGCAAAGTTTATCTGGCACAAAAATGGATGCATAGAAGGAACAATTTAGGTATTTATTATTTATGTTTTAGTCAATGACTAATTAGTAGGTGCTGCTGTTGCAGCTTGAAGATTATGTTATCTTACTAACTGAAGCTGCCTTTATTAAGAAAAGGCCTTCCTCCCCTCACACCTCCCTTTCTTTTTGTGTCTTGATTTTGACAGTCATGAGAGCCGTAGTTTTAGGAAAGCTTGTAGCAATGAGAGCTGGTTGAAATATTTCAGTCAAGATAATGTTCCAGCTTTTCAACTGGCTCTAGAGGCAAGCGTGTTTAAAACGAGGGTTGCCAACAGGTTTATATAATAGAAACACAGTGTTATTGCTTACTCAGTAGGGGTTTTTTTTAACAGTGCTTTTTTTTAATCTAACATTCCTTTGTGAAGTTCAAATTTTCTGGGGACCTCCAATCCTCACTGTGAAATCCAGGGCTTTTAAGTCAATCATGCAATGGCAACTGCGTGGTTCAAGCCCTTCAGATTAAATGAAGAACATCCTATTTAGGGCACACAATAAAATTCATTAACGATCCTTGCCAGTCATTGTTCTCAATGAGACTACTGGGGTAGTCGCAAAATCTTCAGTCTGTCTTGCACATAAGTATATGTATAAGGGTGCGCCCACACACACGCACGCATGCAGATAACTTGGTTTTTAACTTTGATACTTTTTTTATTCTTAAGCAGGAATGCTTTAAGTGCTTTGTTGGTAAGTTTTCATTATTAACTAGACCAAGCAGAAGGTGGCAACAGTCCTGTTTTCATTTAAAATGTAAGGTGCAATTTATTCTGTTTTAGTACAAAAAAGGGAAAGAAAACAAATAGTTGCTGATATATCTACTTACATGATATGCTAGGTTTAAAATATCTCAAAACAAAATTTGTATTAGTTTATTTTCTGGAAGACAAAAAGCATCTACACAAAGAAGTTTTGTAGCAAGCTGGCAATCCCAGTGCCGCTGTTGAAACATACGGTGTAAAACTGAAGCGGCGGGTCCTGCAGCCCTTTCTCAGGCAAAGCTTCCACAGCGTGCTGATGCTGAGTAAGGACGTCAGGGTCAGGTCCAGCATGAGTAACAGGAGTGACGGTATGCGAGGAGTAAATGCTGTCTGCGTTTGAAGACACCAAAGGATGAGCTGCTGTGTTTGGAACATCTTCTGGGGGCAGTGTCAAGTTTTGGACCTAAACGACAGCCTCTACTATAGCTGTTAATATGCCGACACAGATACATAAGTTATATATGGGACACTGTGTCTGAGTTACAAAGTGCTGTAGTTGTGAAGAAAAACCATGGAAAGCAAGACTCTTGGCATCAGGGATCATAGCTTGCTCCAAGTTGATGCTGTGGCAGTGCTGCTACGACCGATGTCCTGCTTAAGTGGCTTTTCTGGTTCTGAAATGGCAGGCGCTTGGAGCCTGCGGTTAACGTTATGTATTGTTAGAAGAGAATAACTTCACAGATCTTACATTTGGTAAAAAGGAGAATTCAGAGCAGGGACCCACAGTTCATACAAAACAAGCAAGTTACACATCTTCATTTGAATGTGCAAGTGTTATTTTCCAATCACACCGGTGAGTCCTTGTTGAATTGACTGAAAGCCAGTTTTGATCAAAATTCCTCTCTGTGGGAGAGGGGTGTATTTCCGTATGCACACATTTCTCCTCTGTGTGTAGTGCTTTGCTCGTTTTGGTTCCCTGCCTGTTCTGCACGACAGCCATGTAACATGTCTGTGATGAATCGGTGTTACACAGAAAGGCAATGTGGCAAAATACAGAACATCTACATGTGTGATTTAATGAATTATGTCCAAGTTAGTCTTAGCATTATGCAAACCTGTTTATATGGTAATGTTAAACCTTGAGGCTAATAGAAATAGATCAAATGACAGTTTATTTTCAGGTTTATCAAATTCTTCCTTTGATGACATTTGGACATTGATTTGGATATTTGTATTTTCATTTTCTGATACTCAAGGGTTTTTTGGAATGAAATTATGTCTTCATTTTTTGTGCTCTCAGCAAGCAGAGAATTTTAACAGTTCCTTCACGATAGCAAGTGTTACCCAGGGAAGTCCATCTGTATCTCTGTTGTTAAGCCTTTGTTATTGCTAAGCCGAGAGATACAGGAATGTGCATTCGTGTGTTACAAATTGACTTTCCTAGGAATTGGCTTCAGTGCACAATGCATGTACAGTTGTTTAACAGCATATTAACAGCCATCCTGCAGCACCTTCAGAAGGACCAGATAATGTGTTTTTGCCTTCTGTCCATCTCCTGCAGCACTAATTGCAGTACTAATGAAGTCTCCATCACTCTTAGCCACGATTATAGTGACCAGAGTAGTGAAGGCAGTGAATCAGAACTGGGATATTCTAAACCTGGCCAAAGGGAGAGATGAAGGGTAAAGAAGATGCTGAAACTTTGCAGAAGTTTGACACAATTGTGCTGCAACAAACCTTTGAACAAACTGGGCACTTTCTGCACAGCAAGGATGAGAAATGCCAATATCGTGAGATATCAGCTTTGACTTCCCAGATAAAAAGAAAATAAAATCCAGATTTTTTTACTGTGGCCAGGCAATGAGGACTTTCGGTTGATTTGTCTAGTTCTCTTTTCATCACAGCTGACAGAGAACTGCCAGCTTGCTGACGGGTATCACACCCTCCTCATTGTCTTCCCAGATCCCAAAGCTTCAGGAGTTGGCCATATGAAACCTTGGCCAACTCCACCACTTTCCACTGAGCAGAAGGTTTTGTACTTGTGTGAGCCAAATCCCTTAGGCTTCTTTAAAAGTCCAAGCTGCAGATCAGAAAAGCTTGCTTTTCAGAGCAGCCTTCAGTCAGCTCAGTACTAACACATGTGAAGGAGTTGGTAAAAGTGATAGCAATTATCTTTTCCTGATTTCCAGGCATGGGTATTTAATATACTTAATAGTAGGTTTGGTTGTTTCAGCAACAGAGTAAGACCGACCTCTAGAAAGTGGCTAGCAGTGTTTCCCACTGGCCTTTGCTTCAGTCTGGTTGTGAGACATGGGTGCTTTTGTTTCAACTGTTCAAGGCGTCCAAGATAGTCTTAAGGATTCGTAGGACATTACAGTAAACCCATATTAATTGACAATTGAAAACGTTAGGTAAAAAAGTCTTTCCGGACCAAACCCTCAGGCTTCTGCCAAGACAGCTCTGGGGCTGATGCTTGCAGAGAGGGTAGGAGTGATGCAGCATTGGGGGGCAGAACACTGCCCTTTTAGGGGCCCAGCAGGAGTTACTGAGAGCAGGGATAGCTGCCTGCGGAGCCCCTGCTGAGGGCAGTCGCTGCTGCAGCCAGGCACAGACGAGCCAAATAAATGTGAATTGGGGTTTAGGGCAGCGAAGAAGAATTTGTAGGGAAATACTTTTTCCTGTAGACTCTTCAGGAATGAGCAAATGTTCTGATTTGTAACTCCCTTCAAAGGCGTAGTGTAGAAGAGACGGGCCTTTGAAAACCTTCACCACCACCATCACAGTAAGGGAAAGAAGAATGAGGCTGAGAGCATTTAAAATTGAGGCAACAACATCTTGCAGCCCATGTTTTCCAGGACCACGGTAGCATTAGGCTGTGCCCAGTTAAGTGTGGTGTTGGCAGCAATTAACCCTCATGATGTGATACTGCAGGTACCGTGTTGATTTTGCTCCTTTATACTAACAGTAGTGCATAGCTCACTCTCTGCTCTTTGCTTCTGCCTTGGTTACCTTCTTTTGCTCATGGGTGCTATCACAGCTGCTACCTCACTGTGTCTGCAAACACGTTTACCTGATAACAACAACAAAAAAAGGTACCAGAACTCTCCTTGAACTGAATGTACAATCTATGCAAATTCTCTTTCTACTTTGTTAAAACCTAGAAGTATTTCTTGTAACCTTGCCAAATAAACAGCAAGATCTGTACAGGTGCCTCTGATAACAGAGTGACAATTCTAGGCGCGGTTCATTGCGCTGCATTTGTATATTGTAATGACTTGACTTGTCTTTGGTTCTGTTGTAATTAACACCCTCAACTCAGACGATAGCAACCTCTTGCTAGGGGAGCACCTTCAGTTTGCTGGGAATATTCTGGAGGAGGATGTCTATGGCATTGCATTTTATTTTCCCACTTACATCCAAAAGAATGCACAGACCTGCTGGCCAAATCTAGGATGTTGTTTCAAGTTTTCCTTGGGTGAATCCTATCAGCTTTGGATCGCTCGGTGTCTGTTCCCATTGTGGCATCCAGTGTGTTGCCCTGTAAAGCCTTACTTTCATCCTTTCTAAATGTGGCCTTAAACTGTGTTAGGACGTTAAGTGTTGTCTGCATCTTGCTCACTTTCTCCGTTTGTAGTGGAAGGAATAAAAGGCACCTTGAGCTTTCTCTTACAGCTCAGCTGTGTTGCTGTCAGCTTACCCTTCACAAATACAATAGGAATTGCTTACCAGTGCAGTCTTTAAGGGAAGAAAATGACCTTCCCTTTGGGCAAAAGGAAGGCTGAAACGTTCATACAAACCTTAGGAAATTATGAGCTCTGTCTTTTGCAACTCACTGTAGATAAGGAAGATTGATTTAATTACCTACAAAGTACAAACTTAATAACTTTTAATTTATCTCCAGACTTTAATGGGACAGACTGCTCTCAGATGCACAAGGCAAATTCTGGAGGAATTTCACTCATTTGATGTTCCTTTTCGATTTGTACTGGTAGCTGGGAGAAGATAGATCCTCTTAATGGTATGGGCTTAAAAATCTGAACTACTTCACCCCTTGGGGCCAGATTTTGAGTGATGGTTGGGAATCTAACAGTGCTCTTCGGAGCTAGAGGAGCCTGGCTGTATTATCAAAGTCATAAAGGCATTTCCAAAAAATCTGGCTTTTGGAGCTTCATCCAAAGGTTGTAAAAGTCAGGGGAAACCAAGGACTTCTGCTAAGACTTAGTATCTTTTGGGTTTCTTTAATACTTTTCTCCATGGAGAACTGTCGTGTTTCGGTAGTACTAATATTCCCGGCAGGCTGCAGTGCTTTTAGGAATCCCAAATCCTGTTTAGGTATTCAGATGTGGATACAACCCAAAGGCAACTGAAAAGGATTTACATAGAAAACAAGATTTGTGAAACAAAAAGAATTAATTTGGGTTAATGAAACGATTTTTCTGACTCTGTCATTTTGGTTTTGTTTTGGGTTGATTGGATTTTTGTATTGCCTAACATAGTCCATAATAAGTCATTCCTATTCTGTCATTTTCAAAGACTGGTGGTAATATAGTTTTAAGAAATAACTATTTTGTTATAGATCATTATATGCATAAAACTGTACAGGAATATTTTGTAAGCTATTGAATAAGAAAAAAGAAAACCATGTATATACAGGAAAGTTTAAAAAAAAAAAAATTGGGAATTCAAATGGAACACACTGAAAGATGTAGATATTTTGCTATTTATTTAAAGGAGTATTTTATGAGATATTGAAATGTCTTAAATTGACGCGTAATCAAAGTTCAAAGTCAGAATGCTTTTCTTGTAGTAGAATGTGATTTTCAGCAATTATTGCACTACCCGTTTTTGCACCCTTTTGTCTTTCATTTAGCAGAAAACAATGATGTGCCTTAGCTGTATTCTTTGTGAATGGGAGTTTGTTTTTTTTTGTCCAACAAAGCAAATTTTTTTGCAGAAAAAGAAATGGATGTATTAAATACTGTATTATACCAAAAACACTTCAGTTGTATATAAACGCTTTCTGTCATACTGTGTTTTCAGATGCAGAATTTTAAAATAAAAAAAAAAAGGCTGTCTTTAGGAATGGATGTGCACCTTATTTTCAGCCCCACTAATGTAACTCTATTTGAAAGAACTTCACCGCTTGGCGGTATTTAGGAGGAAGAAAATGGGATCAAGCACAACCGATCTGTGATCCCAGTGCTGGTGCGAACACGCTGCATGGGCAGTCCTTGCTCGGGGGGGGGGGGGGGGGGGGGGGGGGGGGCGGGCAGAAGGGATTAGCAAGGAGCTTGACTTCAGTCTCTTTTTCGAAAGGCCATTAACCATGAGGGGTGTTGGAGCAGTTTCTTCCACACATCCCCAGAGCATACATCATCCCAAAGAGACAAGCCCTAGTCATGGGCATACCAATAGGTAGCTGGGTGCAGCAATAGGAATTGATGTTTGGGCTGGTTACAAGGGCAGCAAAATATGGGTCCTTTGCCTTTACTGAAAGGATGAGCTCAGAACAACACATTTCTTCCATAGGTCCCCCAGTGGGTTAAAGACCTGAACCAGCCATTGCCTAATGTTCACCCAGTATGAGCACGTCACTTCAATTTATATTCTTAACCACAGGCTCCACTCTGAGCACCGATTTCTTAGAGCTGCTTCCATGGATGCGATGGGGAAACTCAGTTAAATTCTCCTATGAGTGGGTGATTAGTTTCTTTAACACCATCCTCATGATGTATTGCAGGTTTGGCTTCCAGTGCTGCTTTTTGATGTGGGATGCTTGAAAAAGAAAAGAAAAAAAAACAAAACAAAACACACTACTCCTTGAAGCCCTTCCAAAAGTCTTCAATACCACCAGGAGCCTGCGTGACTTTTTCATGTCGCCCCCCCCCGCCCCCAGCAGTGCTGCAGGTTCTCCTGGTAACCAGAACCGCTTTTGATCTTGTGCTTTCTTTTCACCTGCTGTTCAGGAATTCCACTTTTTTGGCACTTAGATGCAATGAGGTCTGTTTAGACAGCAGAGGGAACACAGAGCTAATATTGCAGTCCTGGCACAAAAAAAAAGATTTTGTGTGGAGGGTAAAAAGGGGAAAAAAAAAAAAAAAAGAGAGGAAAAAAAAAAAAGGACAACTGCTCTCTCAGTGTTGAAGCCTGGTTTTATTTATAGATGGTGTAAGACGTATGCTGCTTTTTTGCTGGCTTATTCCTCATCCAACTGCTAATACTCATGGAACATTATAAAAAGCTCAACCTTTGTTTTAATTATCTCCAAATGTGTCATTGGCCACTACTTTAAAGAAAAGGAAAAAGAAGAAAGGGGGAAAAAAAAAAAATCAAGCTACCAGGTGCTCAAGTGTTGGTTTGTTTTTTTTTCTTTGTGGCCTTCAGCTAGAAGCCACATGCTCTTTGAGGCTACGTACAAAAATCTTGATGCCTCACGGAAAGGTCTGAGCTGTCCACAGCATCATGCTGGCTTGGAAGACGCCATGTCGCTGGCTATATGTGAGAGCGCAGCAGCACATTTTTTTTGCATTTCCTATGCCTAATCTGTCTTGATCATAATTAATACTTATAGCATGTAGAACAGTTAATTCATGGGAATGACACAAAACTTACAGCATGCCATTTGCCAACAGGAAGGCACAGTGTCCTGGTTTCAGCTGGGACAGAGTGAATTTTCTTCCTAGTAGCTGGTATAGTGCTGCAGTTTGGATTTAGTCCTAGAAGAATGTTGATAACACACTGATACTTTGGTTGTTGCTGGGTAGTGCTTAGACTGGCCAAGGACCTCTCAGCTCTGCCAGGTGCACAACAAGCTGGGAGGGGACACAGCCAGGACAGCTGACCCCAACTGACCAAAGGGCTATTCCAGACCATATGATGGCCTGCTCCGCATATAAGCTGGGGGAAGAAGAAGGAAGGGGAACGTTCGGAGCAATGGCTTTTGTCTTCCCAAGTAACCACTACATGTGATGGAGCCTGCTTGCCTGGGGAATGGCTGAGCACCTGCCTGCCCATGGGAAGTGGTGAATGAATTCCTTGCTTTTTTGCTTTACCTATTAAACTGTCTTTATCTCAACCCACGAGTTTCTCACTTTTACTCTTCTGATTCTCTCCTCCATCCCATGGGGGGGGGGGGGGGGTTGCGGCAGTGAGCAAGTGGCTGCGTGGTGCTGAGTTGCCAGCCAGGGTTAAACCATGACACCAGGAAACCAAGTGCAACAGGAACGAAGTTTTTCAATTGCCTTGACAATAGGGATTTTGTTTCAGTGACCAGCTAGATGACATTTCTCCATCTATTACTAGAGAATCTGTAGCCTATTTTATAAAAATTAGAACCTGTTTGTAAACTGAGGCTTCATAACTACAAACAGCTGTAAATCTTTGCTGATTAAAAAGCAGGAGATTCATGAGATTGTACCATAGCTAAAAACCAGACATGGATGAAAATGTTTCATTCTTTTATGAAAGATGATCTTGGCTATTCTGATGCCAAATCGGCAGGTCAGCGTGGTTTGTGCCTTCCCTGGCAGCCCTCGGCTGAGAGCCCTGGTTGCAGGGCCATGAGACAGGACACAGCTCAGACACCAGCTGCTGATCCCACCCAGCTGAGGAAGGGTTGAACCTGGAGTTGGGGGAACCCAGGGCCGGGGGACAAGGTTCAGACACCATCGCCTGGCATCAGTTGCCAAACACCGGTTTGTTCTGGGCAGCTCACAATCGAAGTGGTTTCATGTCAGGATCCTAATTTCATGGGCAAGTCATTTCAGGTTAATTTCTTAATAGTATTAACAGTCCAAAAGTATGCTGCCTCTTGCAGATTTAAGCCCGATCCAGCCTCTTGTTGTGACCTGCTTCTAGAAAAGGCCAGCTTGGTCTTTTCAGCTTCAGATAAAGCAGGATGTAAATGTACACATTTGCTGTGCACCAGTAACTAACCCGTCTTGGGGAAGCGTTTGGATCCACAGTGTTTGTGAATCTGGAAGCAAAGCTGTCTGCTGCAGCAGCGTGAAAGATCAGATGCTGTGGCCCCTGCTGGGTCGTCTGTCAGGCTGCTTGACTGGAAATGGAAAGAGTTTGAAATGCAGCAGGAGCATGACATGGGTTTGGGTGCCTAATCCGCCAGTGTAAGTTATAAAATGTAAACCACTTTTTCCTTCTCACCATGGAACATCAGTCAGGTTTTTCGGTGCTGGTTTCAAGCTGCCAGTGCTCCCTTCCCCTCTGAACTAATATCTCCTCCGAAACACGCCACGCAGCCCTCCAAAGCCCTCAGCTGCGTTGCTGCAGCCGCAGCCCGATGCTGCCCCTGCAGACTGCCATGCGGTTGCAGCCAGGGGGTGACAAGGCAGCCCGTATGCTGAACTTGCAAGTCTGATGGCTGTTGAAGAAACTTGTTACAGATTTTTTTCTTTCTGTTGTTGGTTTTGGTTTCATTTGTGGGTTTGGGGTGGGTTTTTTTGCAGGGAGAGGTTGTTAGGTTTTGGGTTTTTTAACTTCATAGCCTGGTCACTGGGTCAGTCCATTGGGGGGCCAAGCAGTCTCCTGGGTTTACACGCCTCTCCCAGCTACTGTAAGGGAGCATTTAGAGCCTTCCAGACAGCTCAGAGAAGGTCAATAATAATTAACAGAGGTGGTATGGACAGGTTGCGTTCAGTCCCTGTGTCAAGACTTGAGACCTGGCAGCCCAGTGCTGCGTGAGCTGCTTTTAGACTCTGTATTTCCACTGCCTGTAAGTTACCCTAGAGCCAGCAGCACGGCTGTGGTGGAGCAACCTCTTCCCAAGGCATTTCAGCATTGCATAATGTATAGCCTTCAAGTAGGAGCAGTATTTCACTTGTATAAATGAGTTAAAATAATTTACTCCTCTTTTAGTCTGCTTCTGTAATTGTTTTTTTTTTTTCCTAACTAGGACTTGCATAATAATAAAAGAGATTTGACTAGAAACATAAAGTACATTTTAATGCGATCTCATTTATGAAAGTCTATCACTGGATACATATGGCAAGGAAATTAAAGTATTCTTATAACAGATTAATAGCCAAGATCAAATATTTCACTTTCTAATAGAGTCTGCCTATATGTGCTTTTAATTCCTTGCTAAATTTAAATTTAAAAGGGCTTTTTTTGTGCATTGAAAGTAAGCCACTGCCTGCCACATCATCCCAAATTTTCCATTACTGCTTGCTGATGGTTTGCATTCATTAACGCACACTGACTCCGGCCCTGGCCTTCAGAGGAAGAAATGACTTTTTGCCTCCAGGAAAAAAGAAAAAGTGATGTGAGCTGATTTCCAGCAGCTCGGCCACAGCGGGACCTGCCAAACCAGGGGGGCTCAGGGCAGGCGGGTGTCCCCAGGGAGGGGCAGCGCAGGGGGACACCCCCTGACCCTGCACTGTGCCCTTGCCCATGGAGGGAGGGGAGCCAGGCACCTGGCACTGCCATCGTGCACATATGAAGGTGTTTGCCACCACCCCACACAACCTCACGCCTCCTACCAGATACCTTTTTTAAAATCTTGCTCTGAAGTGCTCTTCCCTAAGACAGCTAACAGAAATGAAACTGATATCAATACAAGAATGCATTAAGAATTAGCACAAACTGCCTACTTTTTATTTAGTATGCCTTAGCATGTGTGTGAATCAGTACCAAAGTGAACATAATGCTGTGTATCCATTCAGTGAAATGACACTGATTTGTACCAGCTGGCTCTTGATCCAGCCTCAAAAGCAAAAATTCTTTTGGTTTTTTTTTTCTGCCCCCCCCCCGCCCCCAGCCTTGAAGATGTTATAAACAAACCAAGAAATATCAGCAGGAGACTAACACAGCAGCAACACCCCAGGTTTATTTTTAGCCCAGCTCTCCACCTGGTGCATCTCAGCTCATGCCCGATGTGCGTCACACAGAACTGAAGGAATTTGACAGTGGCACTGCCATAATTGAACCCAGAATCCCCTCAACCCCCCCTTTCTCATCTTTATTAATAGCAGATCAAAAGGCTGCCTGTGCCAGGAAAGGGGCAGCAGGACACATGCTCTTCAACCCACAGAGGAGATTTTTTGGGGGGTGGGGAACCCTTAAACCTGCATTTGAAGTGCTGCCTGCCTCACCCTGCTCCTTGGGCACAGAAAATGCGAAGCAATGGTCAGCTGAAGACACTTAACAACGTGCTTACCCTTAAAACAGGGACAGCTGCAGAGCTGGGCCAGGAGCTGGTCCTACTGCCAGGAGCTTTGCAGCCCACTGGGCCTTCCCAAGTCACCCCTGCACTGTCACAACACTTGGCTGCTTAGAGTCTCCAGGCTGATTAATTATAAAAAAAGAGAGCAAGATGAGAAATAGTGAGGCAGCAATTTGATTCTGCATCTGCGCCTTAATTTTGGTGCATGAGCATCCTTATGCACATACGTGAAATGCATTTTAGCAACTTGGTGTTAATGATGTTCATTTTGGGGCTCTGGAGCAAGGCCAGTGGGAACCAGTGCATTTCCTCCCTGGGCTCCAAGCGCCTCAAGTCCTGGTGCCCAGAGAGCCCAGGCAATGCCACATGTGAAGCAGTGACCCCACTTGAAAGTCTGAATTAGTCACGATAAATAAATAAATTCAAAAAAAGAGCTGGCTAAGTGCCCCATTACAGCAATATTTTTAAGTCTTAAGAATTTCCTTTTCTCTGCTCCAATCTGGATAAAAAGTGTCATTAACCCCAAATAGTGCTGGCCTCATGCGAGCAGGCTGGTTTTCTTTCTGTATTTGACTAATGTTTTGGCTCAATTGCTGAGCACTGTCAACTTACTTTTCTTGCTCTAATTCTTTCAGGATTTTTGATGGATTGAGCTGAATCAACAACAAAAAGTACTATTTAACATACATTGAAATAACCCCTAAATTGTGAAAAGAAAAGCTGAGCCTGGCCCTTTTCCATGCCCAGATTACATTGCAGTATAGTTTGTGTCTTCTGACAAGTTCATCCATGTTTTCTGGAGCGGCTCTGCAGAAGCCTGAGCATTATCTAGCAGCTCCCACAGAAAACCACTAATTATCACAAAACCCCCACCGGGCAGCCCCTGTGCTCTGCAGAAAGCCCGCCAGGGCGACAGCAGCGTGGCCGTCCCACACACCCTGGAGAACACGGGATCCTGCCCTGGTCTCGACGGGTCTGGGTGGGGATGAACGAGCAGTTTGGATCAGCCTGGTGCTGTCACAGCCAAGGGGAAGACAGGCGAGATTTATTCCTCCTGCGAGGGGAGATGGGGAGCGCGGTCCCTGGGAAGTGAAGTGGAAGACTTGGATCGCTTTGTCTCAGCTCGCCCCTGCAATTTGTTGCTAAGACAGTCCAAAGAGTGATGGCCACTGCGACACACCAAAATCCACGTGTGGTTATCCAGTACCAGGGCTGGCGCGTGCAGGGCGCTCTGGTGTGATAAGGGCATTTCTGCTGCCCCCCGACAGCAGCCCCGTCTCCCAGGGGGAGGAAAGTCTGCACTGACTCCGTTCTTTTGGTTCCATTTCCAAGCGAGATTAATATTAATTTGTAAGTGATTCATTCCCCACTTTGCAAGTGTTTCTCCTCCCACAGTCAGCAGCAGGACTAACTCAGATGAGTTACATTGCAGGTATGTTTAAAGGAATTTTTTCTGACATGCTGGAAGAACCGCAGTGCTATGGAGGAGACCCTCTCCATGCAAGGGGCTGGCATCGGCATGGGGCCAGCGGAGGGCTCCCGACCAAGCCCTGATGGTCTTTTCTAGGGTGTTAAAAAATAAAGAGGGGTGGGGGGAATAAGAGACACAATTGTTTAAAGGCAAATAAACCCAGCTCAACTGCATGCTAAAAGCAGAGCATAGTCTGTAAGTCTGGGGGATTTTTGGTTTTTTGTTTTTTTCTAATTCCTAATATCTTTCGCTGGGGGCTCAGTGGGAGAAGGTGATGCGGGGTGGGTGGGCTCAGCCTTTGGTGGGTGAGAATTCAGACCCCCTCTCATGCAGGTGCTCTTAGCTGAACGACTTTGAATGGCATGAAATTCTCCGTGTGACATTTCTGATCATGTTGAGACAAACCCTTTTGCTTACTTCAGCACCGCAGAATGTGTAATACTAAGGAATCCCATTTTCTTCTGGATTTCAGCAAAACCGGGGCTGGAATTACCTGGAGTCCTGGGTTTTAATACATGCCTTTCAGCAAAACACCAGTCAATACTCTGATGAGAAAACTCCCTCCTGAGACAGGTTTCATCAGGAGCCTGGGAGTTTTGCTTACTGTATGACTTTTTAACTACTGTAAAAAAGCACAGCTGAGTGACAGCACTGTCATCCCCAAACATAACTGGGAAATCAGCTCCAGTATCAGGAGAGCGATGCTGACATATTTCTTTGCTAGCTGGGGACCCCAAGCTGAGCTCCTGAAGCCAGAGCCTGGGGCTGGCACCCCGACCAGCAGGGCTGAGCCCCATAAAAATCCTCTTTGGTCTTCTGGGACCTTGTGCCTTAAAGCATCCTGCAGCATTGGGCACCTGGTACTGAGTGCAACCCCATGAACCCTTGGCTGCTGCAGCCAGCACAGCCTTCACATGGCTTCCTCATGGTGAGTAATGCCTGCCACAAGCCTCACTCATGCTTTGATGTGCTTAACCAAATCAGATACCCCCAGCTCACCTTTACGTGGACTTACCACACCCCTGAGCCCATAGTGAGTCACTGCAAAAATTACAGCATTGTTTTGGTTTTGCTTCATATTAAAGGAAATCTCATGTAAAGCTCTTTTGTGCTCTGACTTTCCTAATACATCTTTTTTGGAGGTGTTTTGTCACCCATCCATCACTGCATGGCAAGGGTGGTGCAATATGTCTACCCACGCAGCAGCGCACCTCTCCACACATGGAATTTTCTGGGGAAGGCTCTGTTCTTCTCCCTCGGGTTTGATGCACCGACAGTAACTGCATCTGCGCTCGCCGTATGTTATTATTCAGACCACATTATTTGTAAGGCCCTGAGTGACTAATCAATAACTGCAAAGTGTTAAATATTGCCGTATGCCCCACACATGGCCTTGGGGCTTGCCTGCCTGCAGTCTGCCGCAGTGGGGCAGGGCAGGCAGCATGCAGCAGGGTGAGGGACAGAGCTGGACAGTGCTGGGGACACACACACATACACATATGAAAAGGGAAGGGAAGGATGTGCACTGAAACCTGCTTTTAGAGAAAAAAAATAAGGCTCCAATTGCTAGCCTTGCACCAGTTTACTGTGGTGAAGTCCATGGTCTGCTGTGTTTATCTACTGCGCTCTGGAAAAAATTAGAAACTAGTGACTGTGTAGGCATTTGGTCTCAGTATTTCAATGTGCCATCACCCAGGTATCCTGTCCCGAAGTAAGGTGGGTTTAATGTCCAGTACAAGGTGATACAGACCTTTCAGAAAGTGCTTTCTGCCTTCTCTCCACCTCCTCCAATTTGAATTATAAATTAGGCCACATCTAACTCGAATGTCAAAGCCCTCATTAGTGGCTCAGCACTGAGCTGGAAGGTGGCACACAGCTGTAGGCAAGGGCGCTTGGCTCGGAGCTGCTACTGGCCCAGAAAGTGCATTCCTGAAGCCGGTGAGAGGATACAGTGCGCACCTTTGCACTGGTGACTCCAAAATAGTAACAGTCCTTTGGGTTATCTTTGTGTCACACGAGAACAACCATCAGCAAACCTCTCGCTGCCGTACGAAGGGGGATGACTGTTTGGCGGGGAGTTGTTTCACATGGGCTCTCCGTTGCAGGGCAGCCTCCCGACTTTCCTCCTGCAGAAGGGCTCTAACATGCACTGTCTGACCCATGGGGTGGCCAAACAGCACCACGTGGGCTACCATCTCCCTGTCTCATACAGCTTGCCATCCCTGCCTCCCCTTCTTGCACACCCCTCCACCTTCCCTTCTCTAGAGCATCATAAAGGATTGTGGTGAGTTAGGCGGCGTGGTGCAGTCATTCCCTGACCTTTTTCCCCTAAATCAGAGGGGAAAAATCTCTCCTCTCTAACTGACAGAGTACTCTGCAGAGAAAAGTCAGGCTCTGGGATTCATACCTTGCCTTTTATAAAGCACCTACCAGAAGGATGACCAATGGCCAGAAAAAATGAAGTGTAACATGATGCATCTTACTGTTTCTTGGGAGGTAACAAAATGCTCTTTGCTATAAAGCCATTTTCATTATCTGAGCTCTCATTTAATATTAACGGCCTACCCTGAAGAATTATAGGCTTGGCTGGATTATAAGCACCGAACTCGCAGACGTTAGTGCATGGGCAGAGCATTACAGATGTCAGTCAGTGGTGTTAACTCATGTGGTAAGGGGTCTTCCCACCTGGGGCCACAAGTTTAAGAAAGAGGTGTTCAGCACTGGGCACTGAAACGCATGGTTAATCACTTACAGCAGTGAGTGCTTTTTTCCAGAGTCAGCTCTGTTTCATTTTGATCTAAATTTTAAGATACAGATCAGTGGATAAAGATGAAGGGTTCTGTCATCCCAGGCCAATTGTAGGTCAGCTTCCCGCTGTTGTTTTATTCCTAACAATTTTCAATGTTGCATTTATACACCGACAAATGTGCAGTTTAAAAATATTTTGCAAAAACAAGCCCATGTAGTAGTTCCCCTCATGTAGTCTATGTCCAGTATTGCATCTTCACCGCTGTCCCCAGAGGCACCTGCACTCATTTAGCCAGGCATAAACGAAGCATTAGAAAACTAATGTTACTAAGGAAGAAGCTGAAGAATGATGTGTGGGTTTAAGCAATGCTGTTTCTCCAGGTTTGTCCCATCCTTTCTCCTGTTCTTGCACTTTGAGCCTCATTCCTCTGCTGACACACCAGCAGCTTTACCAAGACCTGTAACACGAGGACTCCCAGGTGTAAGCCCAACAGATGCCCACGCCAGCCCCCATCTCTGCCAGCCACTGCCTGACCTGCAGCTTGCAATGTGCCCAGAGTCCATATATTCTCATTTTCTCAGAGTGTTACAACAGCCCTTCTACTTCTCCTGCTTGCAGCTTGTTACACAAATATTGAATATCCAATTAGGTTGCCCCTGCGCATGGAGTGATTTGGGGGTTTTCTCCCACTGGAGACACAACAACTATTGATAGAAGGGTGCAGCTAGCAAGGGGAAGAGCAGCTGCCCTCCTGCAGCTCCTTCCTTTGCCTCTTTGCACCAGGAGGAGTCTCACCTGCCACCCCCCTCCCCAAGATACATACATGGGGTTGGGTCTGACAGGAGACTCTGGCATAAAACTCACAGCTAATGAGAAATAAATTACTGTTCTTCCCAAGGAATTCTTATATTCAATTGATCAGCTCCTCAGGAGATTGCCACCGTGCTACCCCAGGTCCTATTTGAGGTTTTGGCTCTAGAAATGTTTGCATGAAAGCACCGTTGGCTCCCAGCCTGATTGCTGGTTGCAGTCACTAAACGACAAGGGAGGAAAACCCATTCCTCTGCAGGAGGTTCCTACTGGGCAGCAAGATGGGCGAGGGGCCTCTGTGTCCAGCATGAGCTTGAGAATAGAGGTGTGAGTACTGCGATGCCCAAGAGAAGAAAGGGGGAGCTCACTTCCGAGCACACACGGTCTGCAACTCATGTCAGCGAGCGCTTGATGTGCCGGGCTGGGGACAGAGGGGGCTGCGAGCCCTGAAGCGCGACAGCCTCAGGAGTGGCACATCACAGACAGTAGCAAATATCTCCTGGCAGGAGGGTGCTGTACCTCCAAGGGCTTCGCGTGGCAAAGCAGGATCCTGGGAACTTCCCCTAACCACGTGGCAGATGGAGAAAGAATTTTGAGATCACTCATTTCCCAGTCTCATTCCCTGCCTGTTTGCATAAGGCACAAGGACTATTTTTAAAAGGCAATTTGGTTTTATTAGTGATGAGGAGATAAACAAACACCCTGAACTCTTTGGTTCCTTGTGGAAATAGCTTTGATTCAAAATCTTTCCATTACTGGGCATAGTCAAAATAAAGTTCCCAAAAGAAGAATGACATTTTCTACATTTTTTCCCTCAGTAGCCTCACAGTCGGGTGCCTGCTGGGGTGGGGGAATACAGGAGATAGAGAATAGATTCTCCCCTTGGAGCCCTGCTCTGTCCGAGGGCTCAGCCCTGCTCCGTGCACACCCCGTGACTCCTTTAGATAGCTTAAATCTGTCTTTTCCATTATATAACACCTGTACAGTCTCAGGGGCTAAGAAATAGCCCCTAAGACCAGCAGTGTCCCTAACGCTCCCGGAACAGCTTTTTGGGGCTGCACAGGGCAGGAAAAAAGGATTATTTTTTTTTTCTGTGACCTGGTGATTGTGGATGTTTTAGTCCCCTAGATCAAATCTCACTAGAGAATTTCTACTTCCACATCTAATTCTGCCGGTCTCTGTTACCCTCAGTACATTCTTTGCAGTCAGATATGTTTGTAGTAAAACAGCACTGAACCCATATACCTAATATTTTTCTTATTATAAAAATACTTTTGTTTGGAGGGTGGAGCAAAAAATGAGTCAAATTTATACTGATTCTTTCAATTTTGAATAAAAGAGATGGAAGAAATATATAAAGAAATACTGACAATTTACATTCCTCAGTGAATCATGGGGCCTTCCCATCCAGAGGAACAGGACATGGCCCAGCACCATTTTATAAAGAGTTAACCAACATTTAAAGGCTCATTGTTTGAAAACAGTCCAAAAAACCTAACAACTTCTGTGGCTTGGTTTTCTCAAGTACTACTTAACTGCACGCTCTCTAGCGACCAGACCTGCCTTTCGCATACGTGGTGGGAAGCCACAAAGAGCTGTGGCTTTTCCAAGCTGTACTTTTGGGTGAAAATCAGACTTTCTTCCTGTAAACTATTATCACGAAGCAATTGCATCTGCTTTCCCCGTGGCAAGGACTGACTTGCTCCAGACTCGGTCACAGCTGCTCTGAGACTTGCCTTTGCCAAATGCTGAGCCGAGCGGCACGCATGGCTGAGGGAAGGGCAGAGGGCTTGCCCACCCCGCGGACCAGGAATCTGGGGTGATGTTCACGTGTTTACGCAGTACTTGTGATTAGCGTTGTTCAGCTCCAGCACATCTCTGCTTTTCAGCCGTGAGAACACTATGGGAACATTTTCTTTCTTCAGATAAAACAGGTAATATCTCAGCTTTTAACCTTGCTGATGGGTTTTAAGGTAAATTTCTTTGGAATTTAGTTTAATGTCTGTTTTCAGGAAGGATAAGAGACCAAAATAAAACACCCAACCCAACCCAACCACCATTTTAATTTCAACCTGACAAAAAAAAAAAAAAAATCCTGTTTGGTCCCAAATGGGAGCGGTTGGCTGTTTATTTTCCCATTTATTTTTCAGCCCCAGGTTAACTCACAGAAATATCTTATGCTGCTCCATTTAATCACTGAACTGAAAGATCAGTCTGATCTAGTTCTAGATCTATCAGGATCTAGATGTAAATACGTCCCTCAATGCACATAACGTAACACTGAATTTCTCACGGTGTGTTTCACCACCAGTCACAGAAGACAGGATCCTGCCTTCACTTTTGACCACACTACATGAGTTTGGAGACGGGAAAGCCTCAGAGGGGTCAGCGATGCTCACTGCCGTGGCTTCCTCTATATTTCTGGAGCAGAAATGGCTGACTACAATCTTTTGCTAATATTTTTCGCCCCCCATACCGTTCACATCAGAGACAACAGAGATGAATTTGGCCCTCATTTATTTCTGAGTACTGCAGCTGCAAGTAGGTTCGCTCACTCCATACCAAACCTGTTTGCTTAGGAGGTTCCCAAAGCAAAGACAATCAACAATGCACTGCCCATCACTTTTCCCAAATGAACCCTATTTACAACCAAAAAGCTGACCCTCCACTTCCTTAAACAATACCAACTGTAATGCTTTAAGGCATTTATTTTCTTCTAGGTAATTGGAAAGAGAGAGGAGGAAAAAATGTGACCAGAAGCACAACTTCTCAGACGTGAGAGTCTTTCCTCAACTCCAGTGGGCTTAGGATCAAGCCTTGTGTATCTCAGCAATTTGTATCCTGAGTTGCTGGTTCTGTATGGCTCTTTCCTCCTCATGAAGGGGGAAGTATATATCCTTTACAATGCATTAATACCTCTGTCTGATAAAGCAATAAATAATGGGAGATTTAACAATACGTGGCTTTTCTGTATGCTCTGCAGGTTTAGACTTTGATGTGAATATTTATGCATTTCGTTTATTGCCTTGATTTTCTGCCATTTTGCGGAACTCCCACCACAGGAGGACGTCTTTTCTTTACCTAATGTTCTGTGCATCTGCTGTCCCAGTGGCAAGTGGAGTCACTTGCAGGAATGCAGCACAGAGCAGCAATGCAATAGGAATACAACTTAATAACCATAATCAATAGAAAGCCCACAAAGCACTAAATGCCAAGAGAGGGTAAGATAACTTGCACTGAACAAGGGATCAAAGCAGAGAAACAGAAGTAAATTATGTTCTTTTTCTAGAATTGAAAGTTTAGTTAGCAGTTCTTAGCAGTGTATGGATTAGCAGGTTGTATTGATTTCCAAGATGATGGGGAAAAGTCCCCAGAGAAAGGAAGGGCAGAAGGGAGAAGCAGCATTTTCATTTCCATTGCACAGGCAGCGATTGCTATTGCCATGGGTACTGCAGACGCGCTGAGGACACTGTATGCCAGTGGTGACCCAAATGCTCCGTCAGTACCAGCGTGGGAGGGAACTGTTAATGATCCTGATCAATACAAAGTCAACCGATACCGAATTCACAGCAGCTGCAATGTACCAGGTAGGCAAAACCTCAATGAACCTAAAGGCACATTAATGTATAATGTACTTTACATCTGTGCAGGACATGGACTTTGCTGTAAGGGCTTGATAAGCTAAATAAGCACAATAAACCTGAAAGGATGGCAGGAAAGAAAAAAATGGCAGAAGTCACCAGCTAAACATACACAAAGGCAAGGCAGAGCTGGAAATAGGACCTGGAATTCGAGTCACAACCCCATGGCGCAGCTTCTGCAGCCCCATGAGCTTCTCCCAGCAAAAGCAGCAAACCCTTGTGGGCTGCATCCCATCTTATGTGCCCACAGGAGCATGGAGCCTCAGACAAGCCCCTCTGCACTGCTCTGCTACCACCTCTGTAGGACATACCAACCCCAAGAGTAAGAGTCTCTCTTCCACAGCTGAATCCCCCTGTCAAGAGGTTCACTCCTTATATTTATACACAGATGTATTTCTTTGTCCCCAGACTCCACATATGTACGTGTATACATACATACTTAATTCTACACTATCTGTGTAGTGTATATAGAGAGAGTGGAATAAAGCCCTAGGCCAAAACAGGGAGTAAACCAGCTTGCTATACGTCTGGTTTGAAGGAATGGGACCCCTAAAATGCACATGAGAGGTTTATCACCCTATGCAAGAGCAAATCTGAATGCTTGCAGGCAATCTTATTAAAAGCAGACACTCAAGCTTCACAAAAAACCCAAATATTAAACTGCTCCATGTGGTGCACAAACATAAACAGGCTTGTAAATAAAGCTACCCTAACCTCCGGGCATGCGATAACTTCCCAAACTCAACACAGATAAAAACAAGTTTCCAGCGGAAGGGCAGCCTAAAGTAGCTCTGACTCTGGGGAAATAAATTGACTCTTTCCATTGGCTTTAGAGAGGGAATCATCTTGCCCTTCTCGAGCACAGGGCTGCACCGATGGCCATGTGAGTGCCGGGTTTTAGCAAACCCATGCATGAAGCACTGGGCTTTGCAGGTACACACAGATGACTAACATCCATCGGGCACTTGTGTATGCAAACAGCAGCTTTCCTTCTGAGCTACATGCCCAATTAGTATATATGACTGCAAATAGATATTATCTAGGTTTCTGATCTCTTTGACCAGCTAAATGCCTTCGTACAAACTTGCATAACTGAATATGTGAATAGCTCCTCTGAGGCCCAGGTCTGTGTCTGTTTAATGGCTTCAGGATTTGTGGAGCTTAATGCTAGCAACCTAGGGAAGATAAACCCTTATCTTTAACTTCAGCATGAGCTATAGGGGTGTTATTGTACAGAACCACACAAGATACGTGTTTCCTTTATGATGCAGAGGACTTAAAAAGACAGATGTAACAAAAAAAGGAAGCAACGAAATGTTTCTATTGCAAAGCTAAGCTAGTCCTTACAGCCCTGTGAAAACCCTGCCAGCCCCAGAACGTTCTGCAAAGAGCATTGCCACTGTATTTTCCTGCATTTAGCAAGTTAGCTGCACATTTTTCACATAGCTCTGCTAAATATGAGCAACCCATGCCGGTTGTACTGACCTCTGCATTCGTGTCCTTGGGGTAACTGAGTTGTATTAATGCCAGAATTTCAGAGAAGTGTTTTTCTAGCATGGTTCTCTTACAGTAGGTCCTTGGTAGCTGCACATGCATCCCTCCTTGCAAATGAAAGCCATGAACGTCAGTGGGATCCCTCTGATTCGCAATGCAGCCCAACACTGACGGGCAATGCATTCAGAGCAAACACACAGGCCATGATGTATAAATACCCCTGCCGTACAGATACATAGAAAGACCATCCATCCCTAGGGAAAGTGCTGCAGCTTTTGGTTTATTCCTCCTGAATTTCATGTCTGGAGCTGCCCGCACCAATGTACTTAAAGTTTAATCTTTATTGCGGCTGCAAAGCAAGCTGTATATTCTCAGCAATACCCCCATCCCCACAAAAAGTAACATGATAATTGTATTCATAACATAACAGAAAAGCACGTTGGAGTGCAGATGTGAAGCTACGCTCAGTGAGCAAGAACAGAGGAGGGAGAAAATTTGGCCTTTCCTCTGGCCGCTTGCGTCCTAGCAGGACACAGGTGACTCTGAACTGATCTATTTGACAAAACCCAGAAAGCAGCACAGCAAGTCAGGACATGACTTAGGACATGCAGATGAAAATGTGTCACATGCCTTTTCCCTCCTAAAACCCTAAAACAGGGTAATGAGCAAATATGGCTGAGTAGAGAAATGCCCCTTTGCCTGACCTTCAAGCCCCGGCTTTGCGCTCTCCTACCCTGATGGTGGGTGTTTGATTTTTACCCCCAACACACCTGTAGTTACCAGGGAATTTCATATGACTGCCACCAGTAACAACTTTCTGTGCCAATATGCTGCAGAAAAGACGCACAGATGCCCTCAAAGCATGTTTTTCTCTGCCCCGTAGATAGCTTCTTTTGTTAATAATTTTCTTGAGATAACTGGGACATCAAATTATTTTGAAGTTGTTCTCAAAGGTATATAGATACTTCATTTTTTTTCTGACAGCTTTAATTATTCAGCGCTGCTGTAGCACCAGATGAAATATAATCACAGGAAAGGGCTCCTAACACCACAAATAATAGCCATTGTGAGGATGGCATGTTAAAATCAGCAGTGAAAAACAGCTTATACTCTCTGACCTCTACCCAGTCAAATCCTACTGTTGCTATAGTTGCTATTCTAGAAAGAGTGTTATTTCTCTTAGCAGAGATCACTTGTGAGAGAAAACATTGCCTTTCCTTGAATCTTTTCTGTGGTCCCAAGTCATTATATCTTATCAGTGGACTGATTACTCATTTACAATACAAAACTATTAAAAAAGGTAATTTTCTGTTGTACCACACTTGACATAGATTTCCCATTTCCTCCCACAGAGATGTAGTGACCCTTCAACATCTTGAAAACTCTTATGAAATAGAAATAAACTCAAACTAGAGTGTGATGTGGGCAATGGATATTCCTCAGAAGAACCGAACCACCACAGCACGTGCTCTTGGTGGGTGGCCCCACAGCTGCAATTATCAAGCTCACAGTGCAGGAAAAGTAGTTTATCACTCTCTGATAATAGGATGCATTAACTCAGCAAAACCTGCTGTAGCTCTCTGACAGAGGCAGACAGTTATTCCTGGGGTAGTATCCTTGTATTTTGTCCTCTGCTTATCTCTTAGGAGGCTTGAAAGTAGGACCAAATACACTTCTTGATTCCCACAGTGATGGAGAAGGGGTGACTGAACAGTATGGTGGTTTCTTTTCATTCCCCTACACTAATAGGAAAAGGAAGGTGATTTAAGAGGTTGGGTCTTTGCTCCGGGAGCTGCAGTCCTTCACTCTGCATAAGATGAGTCCTTGCAAGGGATCCGCTCATCCGTGGGGAAAAGTGAGTGCTGTCAGGGAGTGGTCAGTGCCAGCCCTCCACACCAGTCACACAGACCACGTCGTGCCTATCCCAAACCCCAGCTCTCACTGGTGGACAAAGTGGCATCAGAGGAAGCTGCCACTGCAACTTTTCTTAATGACATAGGATATGAAAAGCTTCAAAATAGCTGCCAGATTTTTATCTGCTTCTTTTTTTTTTTGATGGTTCTTCTCAAAGGCACAAAGAACACGAGAGGTGTGCCCAAGATCTGTGCTGCTGAAAAACCTGTCCCTTAAAACCATCCCTCAATGGTTACAGCTCTCCAGCACACATTAGGGCCTTCCAGTCTAGGTTGGAGGGACAGTTGACAAGAAGGCCCCCAGAGCATCATGTCTGATATGCAAATACACCTGGACGGCAACGAAAATCTAATTAAAGCCTCATCTGAGGCACAGCTTCTTATGCCTCACACTAGGGAGTATTTTTTCCCATGAGTAACACCGTAAAAGATGTGAATTGCAGCAGCACAACAGAGTGCCTGAGCAGTTTGGCAAAACCTTGTCCTGTTTTTTCAGACTCCTCTGCCTCCCCATACCCCCAGGTGTCCCCTCCGTAGATGCTTTTTCCAGAGCAAGCATTGCTCCACCAGCCCAGCAGACACCTACGTAGATACCTGAAAGCACAGATCAGCTACCACATTTTGCAACATCTCAGGCCCCCAGTGTCTTGTCCTGCACCTTCCCATCCCCCAGAAACTACAAATTGCATCTGCAGTTGCAGGAATTTTGGCCACCAAACGTAAACCCAACATTTCTTTTTTATCATTTATGGGAGCTTAAGAAAAATAAAACTTCTGCCTTTCTTACATTTGGGACAAAGCTTTTCAAGCCATCTGAGTTTTCCTGACGGGTTTATGAGATTTTCCTTGGCTTCCTTAAAACACATGCTGGCAGGCAGAAAATCTAGCCCACCACCTTAGGGTGCTGCACCCAGGGGGACCAAACCCCTCCAGAACAACTCCAAAGTTCAAAAGCGACCTATGCCAAGGAAGTACATCAAAGCTCAAACATAAGTGGGAAAATATTGCTAAGTGCTCCTAAGAGCTTGCTGAAATTGGGTATTACAGAACCAGTGGCAGGACCTTTGTCTACAGCCAAGAGAATGTGATGAGCAGGGTCAAAGAGCACTGAGCTGGTTGAATGGAAAAGGGCATCGCATTGACTGGCAGTGATGCAGGGCCTTATGGCATCCAAGCCACTCCCCGGGTTGTCCATAAATATTTTTTAAAGTGATTTTCAGTATGAGAGCAGCTAGAAAGCCAGGCTGGAAAATAATTAGAGCTAAGGAAAGATGGAAAGAAGAACGTGGCAAGGAGGAGGACCTCGCCAAATCACTTGGTTGAAATGTGCAGTCAGGTTCCTGTCTGGCAAAACTCAAAAATACTGGCTAGGAAATTCGCTTAGTTTAGAAGAGAAGTAAGAGTAAGAGTAAGTAATTAAGGTTCACATTATCCTTCAAGCCTGGCATCTGCTTAAATTAGCTCATTTGATCTCTACTTTCTCCTTTAATCTGAGTAGTTTTGCAAGAGTTATTACAGGACACAGGTCTCTGTTCTGGTTTACCTTTTTTGCCCTACTATTTATCCAATTAATTTATTTGTTGTGCATTTTAAATTCCTTTGTCTGCCTTTACCAATTTTCCCTCCATGCACTATCTGGTCTTTCTGCTCGTGCTCTCAGCTTCCTTCCCACATAAGGCATTTGGAGCAGGGCTTGTTTGGAATTTTTTTTATTTTTTTAGTAAAGGAATTTCCAAGGCTTTTCTTAAGATTGAAAAGGTTATATCATGGCCAGAAGACAAAGTCAGCCAAGAAGCCCTACAGAGCTAGAACCTGGGGTGTTGCAGGGCAGGTATCAGCTCTCTTTGCTCTCCCCAGGTCCCGTCTTGCTCTGATTCCTGCCCCTGCACCCACAGTTCACCCAGATTTCTGTTTTCCTCTCCCAGCTCTGCAGATGTTTTTGGAGCCTGGACAATTTTAGGGCTTGGACAAGAGGGATGCACAGAAGGGAACAAAATGTGCCAAAAGCCAAGTTTTCCACCCATTCTCGTTTGCACTGTATCACTGGAGAGCACCGTGTCTCATGGAGGGTTGGGTAGATTCCTGCACATAGCAGTTTCCATGCAGGTAATACATCCAGGCTGTGTTCAGCCCTGTTTGGTGTATTTGAAAGCATGGAAATTTTCACTTTCCAGATGCCAGAGGTCACTTTCCAGCAGAAAAAAAACAGTGTAAGAACTTTGAAGAGTGGCAGCCTTGGGCTCTGCACTGAAAATCCTTTTCTTTACACCATCCCACTTCTTGCTTTGTGGAAAAGGGCTCTCAAAGCTAGACGCATTATCAAAGTTAAAATGAGGTCCATTGAATTTTATTAGCAATTTTCTACTTTGTTAGCGATTTCATGCTGCCTATTAACATTTGTTTTTAATATATTGTTATCACTCATCACAAAAGGCTAATCCTATTAGTACTTTCCATATTGTATTACAGAAAACAAACAAAAAGGCTGCAGTGATTCCTCACCCCACCATTTCCATATATTTATAGACAGCTTATTTCCCCCTGTGCACTGACAGCCAGCGCTGCCCAAGAGGACAGGTTCAAGGCATGGCTGGTTGGAAGGAGCCGGGCAAAACATGCTCAAATGTGTGAAAATGAGAAAATGAGAGGAGACGAGCTGTTTGTAGGCAGAGTAGTGAGGTGTTCTTTTATGTACAGGAGCATCCTATTGGATCTAATCAAAAGTTATATGTTTCCTGTTAGGTTTTTTTAAAAAAGTAAATATTGCCAACAGCCAATACTACTGCATTTAAGTTTGACTTTTAACTTAAAATACAAATACTTTAACTTCAGTGAAATCACTAATGTGTGGATGCCTAATTGATTCATCCCCTGCTAAATACTATAAGACATTTTCTACAGGAGACGTTCATGCTTGCGGATACATTTACAAAATACATTGAATGCGGCATTTAAAGTGGAAGCATAATATTCCTGCTCATTATGAACAGAGAATGTAGGTCAGACTTTTGGATATATAGCTGTGATATCTAAACTCATATTTTCCCTTCTTTTTCTTTTTCACCCTGGAATTCATTATAGGGTATAAACCAGTAAAATCAAAAGATGACAATTAGTGATAATCTCTCCAAGAGGTGGACTCTTGCTGCTCAGGATGGGAACTGGTACCTCCTTATGCTACATGTACCGGGCTGAGCCCTGTGTTAGTAAATAGGTCTGTAATACTAAAACGTGTGAAGAAATCACTATGATATACTGAAGTATCTCACAAAAGAAAAAAAAGCCCAAATGTTTGTCCTACACGGCAGAGCAAGTTTTCACCTTACTGTTGTATTTGCATGCGTTTCATAATCCTGTTTTCACTTTCACATCTGGGACCACATTAACGTGGCTTCCATTTAATCTAGGGACTATCAAGAGAAAGAGAAAGGGGTGTATCTTCTGCATAGTGGCTGTGAAATTACCCTTGTCCTTTGATAGATTAAAATTGAAGTGCTGTAAATTTCTGTTGTCATGGAGATATTTTCCATGCCACTCCATGATTGGCTGTCCGAATTCACTTTCCTTTGGGTTTTCCAGCCTAATTAACTGTTATATTTTTGCCAGCAGAGAGGAAAAACCCACATGAATGGTTTTTGGTCTGTGATTGTATCCCTTATGGAGCAAATTTCATTTTTTTTATACTATTAAAGGCAAAATGCGTAAGTGTGGCTTGTATTTATAGTGCAGAAAATGCCGTAATGCTCAGGCAGGAGTCAAGCGTATCAGGCTTGAACACACAGCTGTTATTTATATCTCCATAATACAAAGAAATGCAACCCTGGTCAAGACCACATGTTAGGCGTCACCGACGCAGGGCAAGGCAGTGATGTGGGCCGTGGGGCCGTGACGGCAGGCGGGGGCGGGCAGGGTGCGGGGGCTGCCAGCACAGCGGGCAGCAGCAGCAAACCTGGGCACCCCATGACTCTCACTCACTGCAGCCGGCTGCCATGGGGCGATCTCAAACTGCACCGAAAAGACAGCACTACCTACGCCACCGGTACTTCCGACACATACAGACAAACTCAGGGTTCAGGCAACAGAAAAGGACCTCTGGGCAGGGTCCAAAGCAGTTTTGTGCCAATTAAAAAAATACTGTGTTTACTCGTGCCTTGCTTTTCCTTGCCTTTGAGTCACTGGCTTCTCCAAAATTGATTTTAGAGTTCAAGGATGACTGAGCCTGTCATGTTTGGCGAGTGGGTAGGAGCAACTTCACTCATTTAAGTTTATATTCCCACAAAATTTCAGGCTACTTGTATCCTTCCAAGCACCAGGTAAAATAAGTTAAACACTCGCATGATCAGGCACTATTTGAAGAAAAAGTCTGGTGGTACAGGTTCATCCTACCCACTCCCTAGTGATGAGGTTGATAATAAATTCAAAGCTAATTTATCTGCTGCTGTACGGTCTGTAACATGGACAGGCCTTGAGATCAGCTTCCCTTATGCTTTTCAAATTAAAGCATCTTTGATGTACTTCTTTTCCTGCCTTTGAACATTTAGAGTTCACTGGCAGCGAACTGAATGATTTGGTACTAAATAGACTCCCCTCTCCTCCCCCCCCCAAGAGAATTAGCATCAGGTCTTAATTTACTAATGGACTATAGACATCCATTAATGTAGTAATTAATTCAGTGCTAAAATGCCTGTAAGACAGAACCACGCTGAGTGCACGGGGAAAAAAATTACAAGTGACGTCTTCCCAGTGAACATCACAGGGCTTGGGTGGAAAAGTTAATTTAACAAATAAATAATGGTGTACTTCATTCCTTGTCTGCAGCTCTGCGTCTAATTACAGCATTTGACAACAATCCTACACTCAATTCTGAATTTTTGGTTGGGGGTCCATTTTTTTCCATCTTTCAGAAATTAAGCATGGAGGCAGCTCGCACCAGCATAAACAACGGCAGCTCCCTCCGAGTTTGGCAGAACGACACCAGCAGCATGGCAGGGTGCTGGCTCCCATCCCAGCTAGCAAACCACGCCGCAAAGCCAGGAGCCTCCAGAGTCAGCATGAGCAGCTATTGAAACCCAACACAACAGCAATGTAGATGATTTTGTGCATACACCACCCCATCGGCGTCTTACATCTTCCAAAAGCAGCCTGTCCTGCAGCCTCTGGACTAGCAACATGTTTAATTACTCCCTCTAGATCTGCCTTTGGGGTTGCTGGTGAGGGAGGTGGTTTCCAGTGCCTGAGAATATGTCCTCAGCTTCTACAAACCTCACCATCACTTTTACAAAGTGAAGCCAAGTATTTGTCATGCTGGCATGCAGCTGCTTTTCTTGGTATTTTTAAAAAGACAGGACGGGTGTTCCTCACATTTCAGATTCCCTCTGCTGATTGAAATTAGCCACCTTCCTGAAAATAATTGCTGCCAGTGGCAATTATTACAATTAAAATGTTTACTAATGGTTTGCAATACCCAGACTAAGCTAGGCATCATGTGCCAGGTCATGAATGAACTTAATTAGACATTATTTAGAAGTACATCTTGGTACATAAATTAAACACCTTTCCAGCTCTGTTTATTTGTAAAGTATCCACTGCATTCAAATGAGAAAGACAAAAGAGCAATAGAGCAGTTTTCACTTAGAGCCATTCAAAGCACCATGAAGCAATCAGAACTTTTTTTTTAAATGCTAGTTTACCTATTTTAGGAACGCACCAGCCAATTTAAATAAACAGACCAAATTAATGAGGTATAACAATTATGTGAGTTCAGGGCTGGCTAACATGAGCTTTCAAATGGATTTCATGCATTAGAGTTTCATTTGGATGAGGAAGCTGGGCTGCAGATGCTACTGCAACCTTGAAAGAAACTGTACCAGGTTATTATTGCTGGGTTTGTGGGTGCTGTTGATCCATATACATGGCTTTTATCTTAACTTGTGCTTTGACTCAAAAGAGCACAAGCATGCTCTGGTCCTGCACAAGATTACCAGTAAAGTGATTGCTCCTAACTGGTAAAGTGTTGCAGGCAGTGACTATGTACCATGGTTTGATCGTACCAATAGGATGATTTCATAAAGGTTTCTCATGCTCCACTACTGATATGAAGGGATGATGTGTGTACTTCCCATGTTACCTGTGATGCTCCTTGACTACTAAGGAATTACATAGAGATAGGGATACAAGCAACCAAGTATCTGTTGATGGTTTGTCATGTACACAAAGCAACATCAGTTGTGTTATGCCTTGTTCGGCCTCAGTGTTGATTACAAAGTGACTCTCCAGTTGTGTAAGTAGCTTATATGCAACAGGGAGAAGGTTTCATGAGCTGAGAAGTTCATGAGCTGAGAAGTTTGTCCAGTGCCAGTTGAATGGTCCAGCTGCCTCTAAGCCACACCGTGACCATGTCCTGCTTTGCTCCCAGCATAAATCCATCATGAACATCTTTGCCTTCAAGCCCATGCTTCCTTTTACAAACAGGCAAACAAGTTTTATGTAGTGTGGGTTTACAGGTGTGCAAAATAGGTGCTAATACACTATTTGGATGGGGATGGAGAATCTCTGTTACTGTGCACCTTAGCATGGTGAGCATCATTTGTTCAAGAAATTCAGTTACAGCCTTACTCAGAAAATACGGTCTCATGGGCTTTAGACAAGGTATTTCAGAGAGGAACATGCTATTTTCTTCTCTGAAGGTGGCTCTTGGACCTGGGACTGTGTTGCTTCTCCTTGCTGCCCATGGCACCTTGCCTGGGAGAGCCAAGGGCAGGCACCAGCCTCCCCGGCTGAGCCGCAGCTGCTCATAGAACAACTTCCTATTCCAGAAGCCAGCAGCATTTCCAATGACAGCAAGGCACTCTCGCCTCCTATTGATCAACCGCTGAGTGCCATCCAGCAGCAGGGGACTTTATACCTCTCTGCTTTAATTCCACACTATAACAAAAGTAGCTCAGCTCCCAAGAACGCATTTGACTTCAAAGCTCTTGTGATCCATATGTGACATACATACATTGGACTAGAAATCCATTTGTCAGTCAGAGCTAATAATGGTGCTCGCTGCACAGAGCATTATCTTTGTCGGGAGCTGGCACGTCATGAATATGCATGCATGAGGGTAAGCACACTTGGCACAAATGTATTTACATCAGATGGGTTCCGACAAGGTCTTAATGTTCTAGATGGGGGTATTTGTGATAACCTCGGAGCCTGGTGCCACAGAGATGTGTTATCTGTAAACAGAGGTGGAGCAAGATCTGCTGCTGCTTTCCTTGCCCATGTCTGCTTCTGGATCAGGCCCTCAGATATTTTTTAAAAGTTAAAATAAACATTAAAGGCATCAGAAGCATTCTGAAAGTTGTCATCTTGGCATTTCTCTCTAATTTTGCCACTGAAAAGACAAAGATGGTGTTTTCTTTCAAAGCACAGCTTCTTCAGTTGGAAAGGATGGATCAAAGGAGATCAGAGATGACTGATGCCTATAAATACCATACTTAAATTTGCTGCAGACAGAAAGGAACTGCATGTCGATTGGAGCTGTGTTTACTCCTAATGTTACTGACAGCCTCAGCTGGGCTGGCACAGAGCGGAGCAGGGAAATCTCCCCCGAGGCTTTTGCCTCCGCAGTTTTAACGGGCTATTCTGGCACACTTTGTTGAGTATCTAGTAAATAATTTTTAAGAGGTCTTATGCAGGCTTGAGCGAGCTATGCTCAGCACTCTTGTTTTTTTTCTTCCAATCAATTGTCCATAAAATTGTAAGCTGGTTTTTATCTTCCTAACACACTTATCCAGTGTTAATGGGCCGGGGGGTAGAGGAAATTAAAACCCCAGAGAAGATGATGAGACTGTGATAGCCAAAAAGAAGCCTCTTCCTACTTTTTAAAGTTCATTCTTAGTTGAGAGAGAAGTGAATAACCTAGAGGGAAATGTGAGACACCTCCCTAGACGCTTGGCTGGATGTTACGTGTATGCAACCTATCAATCCATGTGATTCAGAGTGTACAATCAATCTCCATATATGCAAGAAGCCATCACACACAGTACCAATAAACAAACACATGCACTCATTGCACATGAGCCCTCCACTCTGCCCAGAAAGCCCTGCTCCTGCCCTGCTTGTCCAAGGGCACAAAGCTATGCATGAGCTCCAATCCTGAGAAGAAATGCCCCAAAATGCCCATAAATGCAGCACTGTGTCCCGTAACCATTCAGTTCACTCCAGTCTGTCCCCTGGGGTGGTAAAAGCACAAGTTTTCCACAACTTTGCTTCTGACACAGTGGGTCAAACCCAGTTTTACATCCACCAGTGCCCAAGCCAGAGTAGTGACTCTCTTACCACAACAGAGGAGTGTTTACCCTGCCACAGTTAGTTATTCCACAACCTGCAGAAATCGCTAAAGCCACTTTCCTTTGGCCTTTGATCCCTGTTTAACAACATAGCATTTTTAAACCTTGAGCCTTGAAAGCCAGAATTCACCCAAAGAATGTCCTAAATCACAAACCTTCAGCGACTGCCTTCAAACCATGACAGCATTATCAGGGGAACCAGAGACCCTTCTCTGGGAGTCATCAATATTCTCGTGATATTCGGTAACACCAGTGGTACAAGGGGACCTGGTCCGGAGCAGAGCACAAAGGGAAGCAGGACGCATCTTCTCAGGGGCTCCTAAACCACACAGCAATGTTTCACAGTCTGCCCTCTGTGAACTATGCACAACTATCAAATATAAGCCAGAAGCAAAAGACCCATCAAGTTTAAAAATCTCCCACAAAAGCTTTTTCCTCACTTCAAGGCCAAGGAAAACAAACCAGCCTCAGAGCACGTGGTGGAGAGGAGAACAGAGACAAAAAAAAGGACCTAATTAGACCAAAATTCAATAAGTTGTAGGCTTGTTTTAAAATGAAAATGCTACCAGTTTTTTTACAGCAGTGACCTTAGTTTTGCCTTGAGGAGTAACACAAAGCACAGCAGCATTTGCAGTCAATGTTTTCAGTGGAACTGCCCGAGACCATGTGAAGTTTGGAAGATACTGGCTTTTTGGGTCAGGTTGGACTTTTCTCACAGAGGTTTTGATTCATTTTCTTCTATTTTCTTTAACTGTCTATCAGGTCTGCATAGCTCACCCTGCTCATCTCAGCACCCAGCCTTTGTGGCTCCCAAATATCCTATAAACATCCATTAAGTCCCACAGCTCCCTGTGAGGATAGTGGAAACATCGCTCCCTTCCAGGTGCAATGCCGAAGCTGCAGGCTGCTGCTGTGCCATGCTGCAGAGGCAGAGGCAGGACTAAATCGGATTTGAGTCAGACATTTGTTTCTCTTCAGACCTGGTTGCTGTGTATGACAGTAGCTAATTTAGACACACCTGAGCCTGGTATAATTAGCTGAGTGTATGAGATATTATTCAATATATTATTATGTGAATGAGAGAATAATTTTCCTATGGGTTTGCATAACATAGCAGGATGAGGAGGTGCTAATCTGTACTTCCAGCTCTCACTTGCCAGCTCAGTATTAATATAACAACTTAATATATTATATGTTATATCAGTATTATATTAATATCTGTATTAATGCAATAAGAATACTAATAATATTTGCAATTAGAAACCCTCAGAGCTCGCATAACCATGCACCTATCTCCTTCCCAAGGCCCCATCCATCCACCACAATGTGGCCATGGGCACAATCTGACACACCATCAACATACCTGAGGTGCCCATGCAAGCTGTTATGCCAGCATTTCACCTGCTTCTCTGCAGTCCCATTCTGCTCATATTCACAGAGCTGTCCAAAACCCCCACTCCCTTACGCTGGGCTATGCTTTCATCATCAGACACTGATAATGAAAGCAGTTCTCTTGTCAAGCATCGCTCAGCATGCTTTGCTCTGCCATTGGTGTGTAGGGTCCCTTTCCTGCCAGAATTTAACAGTGTATGGTATAAAGTGCTTGGCGGTACCTTGAGCATGAAAGGTGTTACTTACAGCACACCTATATTATTTCAATAGCCACATTGATGCCTTGCCTTCAGACACCCTGGCCTTGACCAACAGCAGCAGCATAGACAGACTGCCGATGCCCTGTTCTCTGCCCGGCATTGGCGTTGTAGGCAGGACTCTGCTCGCATTTTCCAAGTAAGGTATGATCCTCTCAAATCTCGCTGCCACTGGTGGAGCCAAGGGATGGTGCAACTCCTACCCACATTCCAAAGGCATTTGCACAACTGGCTGTGGCTGCCAGCTGTTGGCGTCCCTTGGCAGGCCAGCAGAGCCATGGCATTGCTCACAATCCTGTGTTTGCTGTCAGTGGCCAGGTGAGCTGCAGTACAGGTACATCATTGTCCATATTTCCTAGTGCCTCCGTAGAGTTTAGTTCATAATATGTTGTCAGAGTCCAGGGAGGTGAGGCTGTCACAGTGGAACTGGGGATGAGCACCTCGAAGCTTGGACCACTAACACAGCCACTCTGGGCATCCCCAGAAAGTCACTCAAGGACCTGCTTGTGGTGACAAAAAAATAAAGCTTTGGAGCAAGAAAAAAAAAGTTCAAAATCTATGACAGTATTACAAAGCAGTTGAGCAGACCTGAAGCTGTTACCAGGGCTTCCTTTTTTTCAGCTATGAAACTCTATTTGAAGGGAAGGTCAGGGACTTTTTTTTCCTCTCCAGTTTTCTATTATGTGTTATTCACATTTTCATGTGATAGTTTCTATGAGAAATGCAAACCTTCCAGCAACTAATAGAAATTCCAGATAATGAAGACTGCAGCTCCTGATAAAAAATCTCCAGGAATGAATTAGCCCTAGATAGTATTACTCTCTACTTTTATATTCATGTTCATACAGAAGGAAAAAAGCTAGCTGATTTGAGAAATCATAGATCTACTACAAATGACAAGCCATGGAATATCGTACCTTGGAGGTAAAAGTTGGCCCATTTTTAACACAAGATAAGGGAGCCACATGTCTTGTTTTACCTGCCCAGACATGTTTGTGTAGTAGAGCAGCCCACTGTAATGACATTTCTTATTTCAGCTGTCCATTTGTCACAGTGCATTTTCCTCCTGGTGTAGTAGCACAGAAAAAGACCAGGACTAGGAACTTAATGTCTCTGTTCTTTGTTCCTGTCTGTAATTCTCAGATTCTCATGTTTCTTGATACTACATGAATCCCAGCAAACGGATTTTCTCCTTTCAGGTTCTGCAGTTCATTTCTGCAGATGAAGCGCAGAAAACTCTGTGCCTGACAGATGCCTGGGAGGTGTTCTGGCATCCTCAGGCCCAGATACGAAAGACAGCCTGAAGAGCAGCTGCAGGATGATCTTCCAGTGGGCAGTGCCCAGGGGGCTGGAAGGGGCACTTCCCAGCTCAGAAAAATACGTGGGGTCACCCTGCACTGCAGCCACCGACGTGAGAGAAAGCAGGATGGGAAAGCTTTTTGCTATGAATTTTTGTAAGCACATCAGAGAATTGTGTGGGCATCCCGTTTGTACCATGTGGCATGTCATCTCTGCTGGCTCTGAATGTAAAACCTTTCAGCATTGCTTGCAGTTATGCGTATATGTAGAGACAAGACACCTTCATCAATGAAAAGGTCTCTTAAGACACAAGAAGAAAAATCTCAGGTTCAGGACTATCCAGACATATTCAGAATTGCTTCTGTGACTTTCCAGAAAAAAGGTCTGGAAGGTATAATTTGCTTTCTCCCATCTTGCCATTCTCCTATGCAAAAGAGAGTCCATATTTGTTCATTAAACCTGGCTTCTGCATTCTTTGGGCAGCTCTGCCAAAGAATAGGGTCAGGGCAGCAGAGCTATAGTAGTAGAGGCTATAGGGTCCTCTGCATTCACTGCAGTCCCCTAAAAGCTCATCTTTCCAGAGGGACTTATGCCTGTTCACCTCTTTCACCTACTGAAAGAGCTGGAACAGTAAAATGCTCTCCACTGACTTTCCAGAGGAACTGAGGATGGAGAACAAATCTAACCTTAATATTTAATGTTTCATAGCCCCCAGCAATTCCCGCATTTCTGTGATGCCATTTGTTGCAGGTTTTTTTCTGTCTAAAACATTTTCAAATTCTCCTAGGGACAAGCAGAAGCACAAATTCTATTTCAGCCCCTCTGCCAGAGCTCATTCTCTGAGTCACTGTCTTTCCTTGCTAATCTAACAAATTTTCCAAGCCGATTAATTCAGGCTTCTGGTAACAAGTGGTTGCACTATGAGCGTGCTGGGATTCAGCACCGGGCACTCGAGCCCGCTGCGCAGGAGCCTCAGCTGGCAGCAGCACATAGCTGGAGGCTGAGGCGGTACTACAAGCGGAGACAAAATACTGCTACTGTCTGGCACTACAAAGCCAGACTCAGACAGTGTGTTGTCCCTCGGAGGTACAGAGATGAGAAAACTAAGGTATGAAGAACTTATATATTTCATCACAGACCATTTTGTTCTTCGTTTACATTAGTAAGTAACACACACTTTGAAATTGGGGGGGGAGGGGGAAGAGTATTCCTTGGTTGTCTTCTTGTTAATGCTTGGGATGTCAAAGAGCACCTACTTCCACCCCCCTACATCCCAGGAGCAATGAACAAGTATCACCTAAATGGGCCTCCACTGGGAATGATTGTGTCCACAGAGCTCCTCCATCAGCCACAGGCCATGTGCAGATATATTACCCTGGGATTCAAAGCCAGGCTTCTCTGTCAACGCACAGGACGGCAGCCTACACCCTGAACAAATACCTTTATGTGTTGGAGCAGCAGATGCTCCTTCAGACACATCTGAACACTTCATCCAGTGCGGGACAGGGACACCATAAGCACACATTTCTGCACTGCCACAGGGACCTCCAGCCCACACACAGCCAGGGTGTCGCAAGGCGCTCGGCATTGGCATCCTTCGGGGACGGAGAGGGGTTGTGGGGCCAGAAAGGAAAAGACAAAAAAATCATATTTAACCATGGCAACGGGGAAAGGAGCGGCTCTAAAGCAGATTTTTTTTCTTTTGCAGAGGAAGGTTGGGAAAGAATTAGAAATGGGAAAGAAAAGTCAAGCTAATAATGAAGCAGGGAATAACAATGGAATGTAATAAAAGAGATTATGCCATAAAAAACTCAATCTCTCATCTGGAATCAGTGCCTGGAATAGCAGTTGTACAGGGTGTTTACACCACCTTTCTAAATGATCCTGGGGCTCAGCGGGAAAATACTCTGTCCCCAACAGCTTTCCAAAGTGCTGTTGTACAATTGCAGCTTCAAAAGGTAACCTGCAGTTACACCAGTACAAACTCCAATACCATTCTGGTAGAAGACCCTGGAGGAGATCTTAGTAGCTCAGACAGGGGAGGACCATTCAAAAGTTAATATCAGTTAATTTTTTATGACCATTTTTAGTGCCTCACTGAAATCTCCCTGTAGTGTTTTCAGGGCTCCTGAGTTCTCCCCAACTGCAGCACCGTGCCAAGAGCAGAGTTTGACACTTAAAATCACCTTCCTTGAGCAGGGGATTGAAGAAGGTGACCTCCAGAGGTCCCTTTCAGCCTCAATTATTTTATGATTCTAGGAAAAATCAATTTGCTCTCAGTGAAATCTAACACTAAGATTTTTGAAAGGATATGAGAGTTAGGTTGCCAAATCCCAAAGAATTTAGAAGGCATTTTGGGTCCTAAATCCCATACACTCCGACAATTCCCTGGCCATTTCTTAAAGGTCAATGACATTTCTTCGTTAGCCCAAATGATCACAAACCTGTTCAAGTGAAAGTTAGAAACCCTGCTGCTCAGTGACCAAGAAACAGCCTGAATGATCTTATCAGTCTCTTTTAGTGCTATAAACGTGTTGCTGATTGCAAAAGTGTTACAACTAAAAGTGCTAAAGGGAAATTATTCCAACTGCAGAATACCACTGTGCTCGATGAAGTCATCTGCAGGAGCTAATGCCTTGATTAATTTTTCTAACAGCTGTTTAGAGTGCACCACAAGAAGGCTGAAGCCTTGCACTGGTGGTCCAAAATAACGGCAGCACAAGGGACTTTCTCTTCCCACCCAGAGGCAGTGCTTTTGTAACCACTGCAGGCAGCCACCAGGAGGGTCATGGTGGGATGTGGGCCCCAGGACAGGAGTCGCCATCTTTACTGAGAGATGCGCTTCATGTCTGAGGTGTAGCTCCTGCTTCAGTGCGTACGGTGGACGGGAAGCCAAAGCTCATGCTGTACAGGCCAGAAGGTGGAACACTGAGTAGCTAAAGAGCTTAACGGGATGATCTCCCCGCGTGCTGGAAACAGCATCGCACAGGCATTTGCTACAGTGTAAGGAGGGTAATGTGGCTCTTCAAACAAATCCATCTCAAACTAGGATCAGCTTGTGTGTTGCATGCACACGAAATCAGAGCAGGGGGAGACTATCGGGTTGCACCAGCTGGGGATTTGCTTAATCTGGAATGTCAAATACAAACAGCCACTGACACAACAGACCGAAAGGTCCAATAAAGTTATACAAATTCATGCTTTTTCCTTTTTTCTGACACCACATTATTTGGGGGAATGGTCTGCAGAAACAGGTTCATGGCTCCCAGACACCCCGTACAGCTGGCCAAAGATGTTCACAGAACCAGCTACAGCCTGGGTGGTGCTTCCCTGGCAGCCAGAGCCTGGCAAGACAAATGTGGTTACTGGAATTGAATGGGAAGGGCAGAGTCACGTGGCATATTAGAGAGAGAAGAGCTAAAGGCAAACAAAAATGTTTTCCCCATACTCATTTTATCCCTGAGAGGGTACGGAGACCTGGTGAGTCACCTCGTGCAACCATGGCATGCTCAGATGGTGCACAGTCTGGAAAACTGCCAAATAATCCAGGAACCAGGGGAGGAAATGACCATTTTCAAAGTAAATTTTAATTACATGATATATATTTTTGAGTCTTCAGATCACCCTGGGAAGATAGGTTACAAACCACAATTTCTTCCATTGCCACTTTCTGCACTTAACACTCACCAAGGGAAAAAATATCCACAGTAAAGCAGCTCATGTAGTGCATGCTTTGAGCAGGTACTCCACTGGAGGATGGCATGATGTTCTCATGAAGGTTTCCTGGTCAGTATATGAGTCATTTTTTAGTGGTTCTTAGTTTTAAGGCAGCATGGCTCACTATTCAAGTAATAGTTGGTACCTCCCGTGACTAGTTGCCTGTGACTGAAACACGCACGCAGTTGTTAATGTGTGCTATGAAATAGGGAACACTATTTAAATGCGCTCAGAAGCCAACTGTTACCACCACCACCAGGTTCAAGAAAGCATCTGAGTGTAGAGATGACTGAAAATAAGACTCTCTTCTTTTTTTTTTTTTAAGAATATGACCATTTATCCTGAACTTGTAGAAGCAAAGTGTCCTTGTTGCAGAATAAAAGCACCATCTTGGGAATCCAAAAATACCAGTTCAGTTCTGCGTTCTGTCCAAGCTTGCTGTATGGTCTCTAGCAAGCCCTTTAACCTCTTTTTCCATTTTCATGCATAAAATCAAATTAACTATCTCATCTTTTCACCCTCTCTTTATTATTTTTAATCTCTCTGATGTAGGGGCTGTCTCAAAGTATATGATTTGTTTGGTGCAATACAGTACCGGTGAGTGCTGCAGCACAATGGGCACCTTTGATTCCCACTAACTTCAAGGTGTGCAAACCCACAGCAGCTCTTTCAAGGACTTCAACCTTTGGACTCTCTGGTTGCCCAAAGAGTTGGTAGATGCCCCATTCCTGGAAACACTCAAGGTCAGGTTGGATGGGGCTTTGAGAGACATGATCTGGTTGAAGAGGTCCCTGCTCATGGCAGGGGGGTTGGACTAGATGACCTTTAAACCAAAACCATTCTGTATTTCTATGACCTGCCCAGAGTCTGGCTGAGCTGGAGTGTTCTCACCCCACTGTTTCTATTGCTCTTGCCCAATGAAGGAAAAACTGCATGATTACAAAACTAGAAAAGGTAAAAAATTGTACAGGGCATTCTCCAGAGCTGAAAAAGGAACTGGTCTTAATGTTGAAAATGATTGACACAGCGCATTTCCCATGAAAACCTTTGTATTCTGCAAGAGAGATTACAAGCCCAAAAGTTCAGTGCTTAGGGTTTGCCTGAATACTCTATAAACACACATGCAGCCCTAACATTCATATGTTTTTAAGAGCACTGCACAAGAATTTCTTGGGTGAGCTACCAATTCCCATAATCCTAAATCACTTCTTCCACTGGGATTTTCACCTGTTAGAGGGTGCCTGCACCCTTCAGAAACACTGTCAGCAGAAAGGCCACAAACTGATAGATTAATTCATCTGCATATAATCAGAATTGGCATAAAACTTTCCTCAGCCTGTTACAATGCAAGCCAGGACTCAACCTTTCTGCATGCTCCAGGGCATTTAGTTGACTCTGTTTTCGTGTTTGCATGCTGTCCCAGCAGCTGCCCGGACCATGGCCAAACCTCCCCCAGGTTACAGATGGGATTTGGGGCCAGAAGCAGATGTGCTGAATTACTATGAGTTCCTGATCTTGAGGGGTTTCCAGAGAGGCTGGAAGCAGAAAGCAATGAAAATCTAGTGAGAGTTTCCACCTATTTTAGAGTTTGACCCTTGTGTTTGAAAAGCAAATGAGGTAAAATCATTTGGAAAAAAAAATCATGACACTTTCTCTCCTTTCCTTTGAATGAGCCCTGTAGCTTCCTTCATTCCAAAACCACCTTTTGTTCCACTTTCTCACAGAGATACTTCCCCTCCTGGCTCTCCTGAGCCCTTTCCATAGACTGTCTGAGCCCACCAATTCCTCCTCCCTCTTTACCCCTTTCAATCTTGTTAAATTTCTTTTCCTCACATAGCACAGATGATTTCAAAACAGACCTACCTCACCTTTTCATATTATCACTCTCCAGTTATTTTCAAAACTCAATAAAAATGCAAAGTTTTTTGCCATGATTTTAACTACTCCATTTTCCCCATTTTTATGTGTTTGTGTTTTTGAGGTTTTTTTTCCATGCCATTAAGTGCTTTGCAGTGCTGTTGGTATGACAAACATCAGAGACACAGCTGAGCTGTGTTGTGCAATGGTGTCCAGCCTGAGACTCACCCACGCATTAAGAATAATCCTTGATAGATTGGTCTGGGGGGTCCAGCTCCCCACTTGCAGGCATGCACCTGCAATGCAGCCAGGCAGCAGCCTACAGCCTGTTTTCCCTTTTCCTGACATTTTTTTTTTTTTCTCCATTAAATGGTGTCAGTAATGAATGTAGGGACTGGCTCTATTAATCTGGTCTTTCCTGTCCATTTCAACTGGACATGAAGACACCTGTATTTTCCCTTAAAGGTTATCTTCCTTCTTTTGAAGGTAGCCACCATTGAGAACTGCCGTCTCTCACTATGTATTACTGAGTTATTTCATATCCTGCCAACCAGGACCTCATCTGCTCAAAACCTGAAAACCAATACCAAAGTTATAACCAAAATGTGAGAGAAATGCACCCAGAAGGAGCACAGCTCATGAAAATAAAATTTCAGGAGGGACAAACCAGCAACTACTGGAAAAAGAGGAGACCATAAGACTACAGAGAAGAAAAGAAACCTTAGACCTCATTTTCTGATATTATAAGGTTAAGAGTGAATTAAACTGGCACAACTTTCTGGAATGAGCTGGGACAGGCTGAAAAAGACTTTGCTGTGGCCTCATTGGCACAAAAGCTAAAATTTCAGCAAACGAGCAAAAAGATAGAGGGTGGGGGTGGTGTGTCATAGAAGATGAAGAAAAATATCTGACCGCTTCTTATTTTTGTTCAACACCACATAGACAAGATACATCATACAGACATCCACTGGGACACCAATACGCCCTACTGAACCCACTGGGGTTACACCACGAGCTTGCTCAGCCTTCGTCTCACCCCCTGGAAAGATGAGGCTGACCAAAGCTCTCCAACCCAGCTGCCCCCTCACCAGTAAAAGGGGGTGCAGACATCCAGCCTGAGTCACTTATGTGGCTGATGTAACAGCCTGGAGAGATTCCCATGCCTTTCCTGATGGAGACCTAAGAACACCCACGGCAGTGAGAACTTCCATGGGATCCTTCCCGAGTTGTTCTTGGAGGGGCAAAAGTGCTTCAAACTAGACAGGAGAGTCTATTAGGGCTAAAATTGTTCATGCATGCAACACGTTCAGGGACTTCCGGGCTTTTCATGGGCACAGCATCAGACTGTGAGTGGACAGGTAAGTGCTACCTCGCTAATTGGGCTGAGGGACACAAGGAGGAGGGTATCGGCAGCTGCATGTGCTATTCAGTATCCGCAGTGCCCTAGCACCTACTGAAAGTGAGGAGCTGGCGTACTGGGCCAGATGTGGTCAGGCTGCTCTTGTGTTTTCATGAGTTTTATTTCTGTAAGAGCACCTGTTGTGGCTGGTGCTGTGCACATGCAGATCCATGGAGGCAGTCCATCCAGAGGGGGTCACCACCCAAAGAGAAGAGGGGAGAAAAGACAAGGGTAGAGGCAGGTAGGTGGAAGACTACAAGGAACTGACAAGGTGATGCATTAATTATCATGACAGCAAGCATTTTCATTGCAGAAGCAGGCTAAGTACTGTCAGGGCGGGGGGTGGGGGGTGTGGAGAAAAAGCCAACGAGAGCTTGAACAGACTTTAGAGAGCAATTACTTGCAACAGGCACATCATTTTTGGAGACACACACCATCAGCCCCTGGAGGACCAGGCAACACCCAGGCGTTACTGTTGGATGAAAAGTTTCATGTTGAAATATGAAGGAGTTCAGCTCTGGGGAAAAAAAGTTGCAAATGCCTATCTTAACTTTTGTATTAAAAGCCTTTGGTGAAGAGGGGGAAAAAATCCATGATGTTTGTGATTGAACTGAAATAGGCAAAGTCCTACTGCCCCTGCAGTGCACACATGCACCCCCATTGCAGCATGCTGCACGCAGGGTGTCAGCCTGTCCTTCTGCTCCATGATAAGCACAGTGACAATAAATGCCACGAGGTGAGGTGGTTTATAACAAGCCTTACAAAGTCTACAAAGTCCACAAACTGTTGTAGTTACTGCACAGACTGATGCTAGTGTGACTATGTAATTTAAGCTTCAAACTTATCTTTAGCCAGAGAATTCAACAAAATAAAATGAAAAAAACCCCCCACACAAACAAGTAAACCTCTGCCAAAATTAAAACTTGCAAACAAAAGTCATCAGACATTCAAGCCAAAGGCCAGCAGGCAGTGAGCAGATAGCTTAAAGTCTAGGTGCTTTATTCAGCCAGGGAAACGCAAAGGTGTACTGGGGCTGTGGGAATGTTTCATCCAGAGCGTTTCATCTGGAGTGTTTCATCTGAGCGCATTTCATCCCCACTGTGCCAGCTCCAGCTGAATGACAGCAGCCCTGCAGCCCCACCACTGCTCCTTCCCAAAGCCTGTGCTGCTGCCAGGCAGGCGGACTCAGCCTCGCTCAACCAGCCAAAAGCTACAGGGAGGGAGGCAGAGCCTCTGCCAGGTCTGCAGAGCCAGGGAGCAGGGAGGGAAGGGAGGGTGTGGCAGGGATACAGCCCCTTGAGTGCAGAGCTGGACTGTGGCGAGGGGTATGACACAGGGATGCCTGCCAGCAGGCTGTCTGCTCCCATCACCAGTAACATGGAGACAACATGTCCTTCACTGTACAGAGCCACTTGTTAGAGATTTTCACAGCAGTGAGATACCCTGGGCAAGGGCAGACCTCAGGAGAAACCCAGTGGGAAAGCCAAAGAAGCAATGCCCCTGCTCAGGAGGAACAAAGAGTTACTGGGGTTTAGTACCTCATGGCTCTCTTACTTAAACAGCTAGAAAGCTTGGGAACATCCAAGTGAAACTGGGCTGTGAATAGGTTGCCCCACTTGGGAAGGTGTGGTGAGTTTTTGCACCAGGTATTTTAAAGTAAAGCATTCAAGAAAAGTAGCTGCAAGGGTTACATGCCTCTCTTAGGTTGCTGTCGATCTTTTTTAGTCTGCCAGTGAAGTTGCTCAGTGCCTTTCACTGCATTAAAAACAAGAAACGAATGAAACAAATGCCCTGCCCACCTGTATTGTACATCACACCCTTCACAGAAACATAGGAATTAGTATTTTCCATTTCAAACATCCACAAAGGGCTATCAAACAATTCAGACCCCTCCTCCAAGCTTAAAGCCAGGCAGGCCCCTCTGACTGCTCATTTCCCAATACTGAGACCAACATTTGGTGTCTGAATTACTTCCAAGAAATCATCAGGAATCTCAGAACTTGCCACTTCCACTGAGGCTATTTCAAGGGAATCCAGAAAGTTTAGAAATTAAGACTATATCATGAAGTGGCAATTGCATGAAAGAATCACTGCAGGAAGCACCTTCAAAACTAGAGACAGGGAGCTCATGACTAGGCATAGCTGAAGCTTTGAGCACTATAAAATGCCCTTTGGGTAATTTTCCTGCAGGTCAGTAGGCTTCAGCCTTGAGAATTGCTATGAAATGGTAAGTAGCTCCCACCCAGTAAATGTGAATGAGCAGACAGTACCCTGACAGGAGAGCAACAAAGATTTTTGAGATGCCTCCTCGTCTGGCAGGTTTCCAGGTATGAAATTCAGGCGTGCAGCATTCCTCCCCACCAGGCTTTAGTTAGCAGTGTAATGTTGTGCCATCTCAGCACCAGCGGGCTCTTTCCACTCTTTCTTGGGAGCTTAGGAAATAGTTAAATATCTGCGAGAGAGGGATGCCTTCGGCAAGGGGCTGACACTGCCCTTCAATATGCATGGCCTGCTCCCGCTGTCAAGGTAGATCAATGTTTAATGCAACGGCTTTGACAACTTGCCATTAATAAAGATGCAGAGAGCAAACAGCAAAAACATCTGAAATAGCAAGGCCACATCACATAGCTTGCTCTTCAGGGATCTGAACTATTTTGCAGTGAATTTACGGCAAGCATTTTTAAAATGTATAAATAAGAGCCCCATCCTGGATGTCTACCTCAGGTAATGTTCTTCTCCACCTCCAACCACATCTCAGGGTAATGTGGAGAGCAGGAGACATGTGGCCGCCCATTCACCCTGATCACTGGTGCACGAGGGAAAGGGGAGCAGCAGTGGGGGACCTGGTGTCCCTGCACTCTGCTTCTGGCACTGGCAGTGCTTGGCTGCATGTGGAGGACATTACCCAGCCCGTGTGGGATGCGTAGGAATGACCTTACTTACATGACATATCTCTGTCTTTTGCACAGGTTACCTTCTAGAATAAGTTGCCATTCACAATTTGCCTTCCTATTAGAATATTTGTCAAATATAGAAGAAAAAATTATACAGCAAAAGACTGAGTGGTAGTTTATGCATGCATAAATCTTATTAAAATAGATATATGCCAAATGTCCAAAGCAGTGGGAGGTTTTGACCCTTTAAACCAATAATGGGATTTGTGCTCAGAATTTCAGCTTGATTTTCTGAAAACCTGCTCAAACAGTGCTTACTGAAAAGTCTGATTTGGGACAGTAAAAATGTGTGTGCAGAACACACACCAGGCAGCTCTGGGCTGAGCCACACACAGATGTGAATCGATGAAACAGTGCGTAGTTGGTGTGGGCAACAGCAGGGATCAGGCAACAGCAGGAGTGACCACAGTCTGATGGTCTTCTGCTCAGTCAGGATGTGGCTCTGGCCCCATAAATAACAAAATCTGGACTATACACCTCCTATGTCTCTCTCTCTTCCCATTAATTTCTTCTCTCCGCCTCAACCTCTCTCACTCCTATGCACTCTGAAAGCCACATGTACCTCTCACAACACAGCCTCAGGTTCACATATCTACTTTAAACATCACCTCGTCATTTATCTCCCAACAATATATTTTGCACTAAACCCCTGAATCAAATTACCTGAGTGTTGTCCTGGCCAGACAAGCCCACAGGCCTATAAGCTTATCACACATTCTTCGCCTTGCAGGCACCATGCACGCTAAGCAGTTTATTAGTCTTGATAAATAATAAGGTTTTATTCTCTGTATTAAGAATAAACAAACCTCCAAAGATTTTTTTCAGTTCAGGGATTTATCCAGACATCTGGATGCTTATTTGCAGCTTCTCCAGATTTTCTTGGCTGGTACATTGTGCTGGAAATCATGAGATTTCCAATGGATTTTTGATTTTTATCCAATTGGAAATACTGCAAGAGGAGTTTTTCCTCCCAGCCTTCCAGGATTTCTAGTTCATGTGCTGTCTGGAATCAGCATATAAAGAGGGGCATAAAAAGAAAGCCTTGATTAAGAAAAGCTGAGGAAATATTTGTACTTCAAAGGTATCTTTTCATCTTGGGGTGACAGTTCTAATTACTTTCTAACGAACCAAAGCTGATGAAGCCTTACTGTGTGTGACTGTTTAGATGACTGTTTATACAAGACTAGGACACTGAGGTGGCAAGATCTAGGCCTGTGCCAAGCCTGTGTTTATGATCAGTTAATGTGTGTGATGTGTTTCTGAATTACCCAGTTTTGAATTAGAGATGGATTATTAGTTTCTGACTCTCTCTTTTCTCCAGCCCTCTCTCAAGGACACCTACATTTGCCACCTATTTTACAGCATCGGTGGGAGGTAAGGAGATGACTGATCTGAGCTCAGTGGCATTTTTTGCCATGCTACCCTCCAGAAAAAAGATAGAGGAAAGTGGATCAATGGAAAGGGGTGAAGCTGGTGATGGGAGGGCAAAGCAGAGATCATAAATATTCATGTGAACAATAAGGGGATAGAAAAAGGAGGAGGCAATTGAGGAGATACAGTCTGGGATAATGGAAAAATCCCCAAACATATGGCCTCGCTCCTTTCTCCAAAATCAGCCTAAATATGGAAAGATACAGCAGAAGAGAAAGGACCAAATCGAAACGGGATGGTAGGAAAAAAAAATTGGGGAGAAACTGTAGGAGCAAGGGAAACACCATGCCAAATAGGAAAAAAAAATGGGCCATTTGTGTCTCCTTCTCACCTACAGAGGAGACACAACCTACACAGTTGGCTTAGTAGCACCCCAAAGTATGCTGTTACCATGAGCAGTGAGTGTGATTCAATAGCAGAACCCTGCTGAAAGTTGTTCCTCTGCACACCAGTTCGACTTCCAGGAAACCTGCTCCTAGAGAACTTATTAAAAACAGGATTCCAGGAAAACAGATGTCATTCACTTGGAAGAATTTTGCATTATATTTAATTTCATCAGCGTGCGATGAACCAACAGCAGGTTTCAACGAATGTTGAACAAATTTAGGACAAAAAGCATAGAGCACACATTCAAGGTCACCAAGAGGTGACAGTGCAGACAAAACCAGACACCCTGCTGGGGCCTGGCACATCTGTTGGGGCACATGCACCCACAGCAGGGCAGGGAATGTTGCTTTTGTTGATCAGAGTAACTGAATGCAGTGTAATTTCTTTGAAAGCAATACGTGTCAGTGTCATATAGGGAAAACACAGATGCTTGTCTATGAAGGGACAGATTTTCCTCGTGAAGCACAAGGAGCAGAAGGTAAGCAGAACTTCTGTCAGTGCTAGTGGCTGTTGTGAAGTCTGCTGTGACTGCTGTACAGCGAAAGGTAATAGCTGTTAAATGCTATTTCCTGTAAAACACAAACTCTCAGAAACTTTAGCTGATTCACTTCTGGAGAATCATTCACAACATGTTTTAGGACTTACAAAGCCATCAGAGCAAACCAGAATTCATTAAGAGAGAAAATAAGATTGTAATTAATTAACTTATTGAAATTATGAATCAAGGACTACACAGGAAAGGCTATGCATCACTTCGCAAGTTATTCAGTTAATCAAATAACTGGGCAGAAATATTTGCATTAATAATTGCACTAGAAAGTGCTGATCACAATGTTTAATAAATCCAGATTGTTAATTCTACAAACTCTATTCTAAGTCCGAGATGTAGGTACAAAAAGTTCCTACGGTATAAAGGGAGGTTTGGGGCTGTGTCCTTAGTAATTACAACAAAAGCTCTCCCTAGAGCACTCTGACACGCAGTCAGAGGAACAGTTGGAAACTCACCCACGTTATGCCCCTTCCTATCTTCTGCAGAAGGTTCAAGACCAGGGGTAATTTTTTTGTGACAACTCCTAAGGACAGCTTACAACCCAACAAGAAAACCCTGGGACTGCAGTAGCCAACAGCCAACCCTTACATTTCCTGGATATAATTACCCTTGTTAACATCTCCCCACAAAGAGCACTTCCCACGGGCACCATCCAAACCTTACAGAGAGCCCTCAGCTCTGCCCTAGCTCAGGAGCTTGACCTGGCCCCATGTGAGCTGGGGTTCAGGGGACAACTGCACCAGCAGCCCTGGCGGTACCTTGGCTGCTCGGTCTGAGCCCTCTCCTGCTGTGCATGTCAGCTCTTTTCCTTGGCACCCTCATCCTGACCCTAATCCAACCCCTGGGCTGAGATTTATGGTAGGGAAAGGCAGGAGCCATCTGGCCAAGGAGCGGCCCTCCCTGCACTTTGGCAGCCCCCTCCCAGCCTGCTCTCCCACACGTACTGGCTTTTGTTCCCTTGGATCCCAAACCCAGTGGAAGCTCTAATGATTTTTATATGTTCAAGATCTGAACATTTTATCAAGCTCTCACAGAAATATCTCACTCCAGACACATGGAAACACAAGATCCAGACTCATTCTCACTTTCTGGCCAAGTGAAGGTTCCTCTACTTTGCCTGAAAAAACTTTTTTTTTTTTTTTTGACTCTGCTATTTATCTAGTTTTATGTTTCTACTACTTCTGCTTTTCAGTGATTTGGGACTTTTTGACTTTGTGGATAAAAGCAGCAGAACGAGTGTCGCACTGAGTCATGAGGTCTCTCAGAGTGCTTCAAATCAGAATAATTCATCCATTTGATACAAATGCAAGGTTATTAATATGCCAAGTACAGTACTTTATTGCATCAACTTTTTCCTGAGTTGCAGACACACTTTACAAGCAATAGACCTGTAAGGTTTTGTTTGGTGACACCAAGATGTAGTTTTTGCCCTTTTGTCTTTCCTGCTTTTTTTTTTTCCCTCATAGATCTATTTGCTAAAATAAATTGAAATTGGGTAAAAGAATATAAGGCACAATTTATACTAGATATATCTGCAATTACTAACTCTGAATTAAACATATCCCTTCATGAATAATGAAGCAGAAATAGGCCAGAGGAAAAATGAGATAAGATCTTCAATCCATGTATTTTTAATTGCTTCATTATCTAAAATTTGGTATGAATAGCAGTGGATACAGTTTGCCGTTAATGCACAAAAAGAAATGAGAATTTTCAACCAAATCACAAAAGGCTATCAAAAATTAATTTTGTGTGCTGTGATCATTGAAAATGTAAGTGATTTTGTGGCAGAGTGACATAAAAAATACCATTTATATGCTAATAATGAACAAGTCATATTTTTTCATTTTGATGCAAAATAAATTTTATTTTCATTTTAATGAACTGTAATGAATTATGAGCTGTTTCTTTTTACCTTTAGGTAAAAGCTGGGGGAAAGATAATGGAAGGTTGACAAAAAGACTATCCCTGAGCGAGAATAGGATGGAGCAGAGCACAACCCTTATTTTGACCTGTTAAACTCCATTGCTGACGTGGCAGTCCATGGTCAAAGGGTGCCTTTTAGACCCAAGGTGTGCACTGCTCTGGGAACACACCCCATCATAGGGCAAAAAAATCATCCGCACTGGGAGGAGGAACTCAACCTTTATTTCATACAAGCCCAAGCAGCCTCAGGAGGGGGTCTGCCACGTACCCACCCACATAAGCAAGGCAGCTTTAAGCTTAGGGATAACTTCTGTAACTGTGGATAAAAGCAGCGAGCGTCACAAGGTACACCAGATATATTTGCAGTCCCTAACTCTGAATTAAACATGTTCTTTCATGAATAATGGAACCAAAAAAGGCCAGAGGTACTAAGGAAACTGATCCAAAGCCAATTAAAGCCAATGAAATGTCTCATATTGATGCATACCATATTAATAAATAATTATGGGATGGGGCTTTTTTGTGGTAATTCCTAGAAGCACTAGGTGCAGTCAGGATCTTTATCACTTCAGTTGCTGCACACAACGCAAGAGAGAGTCCTGTCCTAAAGGCATTACAATGTAAGGATAAGGCAGGAGATAGCAAGTTGGATAAGAGCAGCGTGGGGAACCCAAACAAGCCATGAGATTATGTGCTCAGCAATTATGTGCAGCAGTCTCAGCATAGCAGCTGCTCCAACACTTCTGAAACAGGCGAGCGTGTACCAACACCAGCTCAAATCAATAGATATTGCAAACATTAAACACCCAGGAAAACCCAGCTCAGCTTTTTAAAATGAGCCAACTATAATGAAAAGCCAATTTGAAACTGCTTGTCTTGTGTTTACCGTTCCTCGTTCACACCAAGGACTTCCCTCGGTGTACCTGCGCCTGCATCAATTTGAAGGCAACTCCTTTGCACCTCTTCTTGTGAATAATGCTCACACATAATCAAATTCTGGCTTTAACTTCCTTCTTGGGCTATTCTGCATATTCTTTAAAACAACCTGTTGCAAACAGCACTGCCATGATGCTCAGGTTGCTGTGTGCAGCACTGCTTCATTTATAAATTCATCAAGTGCACCAGGCTGCAGGCTCACAAGCATCTGTAGAGGACACAGGTATCCAGTGGGGTATTCAAAACACCTACTCCAGAGACCATTGTGCTTCTAAATTCCAAATTGCATTTTTATGCATGAAAATACCTTTAAAAAGCTCATTCTAATTAACTCCATCTCAAGAAGAGCCCTTCCACTTATTGTTTGGACTGAAGTAATAGCAAGCAGTAACACATTAATGTTTAGTTATTAAACTTTGCCATGAGAAATTACAAGCCCAGACTAAATCTTGTCAAAAGGACACGCAGCAATGGACATAACTTACAATACAGGAAATTCTGATCAGATATTAGGAAAAATATTTCACCCTGAAGGTACTCAACCATTGGAACAGGGATGCAGAGAGGGTGTGGGATCGCGATCCTTGGACACATTCCAAACTGGGCTGGACCTTCTGCAACTGGACCTCCCGTGAGCTCTGAATTGGGCTGGAGAGCTCTGGAGATCCTTTCCAACATAAATTAAGACGCTGTAGGTCTCAAACATTTACAGCAACTCTAGTATCACAAAAATGAGGGATGGGTTTACTGCTTAGAATTAATTTCTCAGACTTCTCTGCACCTCCTATGCAAACACTGTATCAGAGATTGCAGCCCTGAGACCCCCTCTCAAGGGAAATCTCCTTTCACAGTGCCACAGTCTACACTGACTGCGATTCCCAACAGGAACAGTGCTGCAATCTCCCATGGAAGGGGCAGGCATCTTGCCCCTGGGGACACTGACAGAGCTGGGCGAGATCACTGGCACCCCAGCGTGGAGGAATCGCCATCGACGGCTCACCCAGAGCTCTCTGCTGGGCTCATCCTCACACTCTCCTTGGGACTTCAGCCCTCCTCAAAGCATGACATACACCTATTCTGTGTTCATTCATGCAAATATTTACTTGCCTTTTTTTTTTCCCATCAGTTCTACCTTTGCTATTCGTCTATAAATCACACACTTAACAGGGGAAAAAACCCATAATAAGTAGCATTTTTCCTGTGGGTTGTGCACATCGCCCTTGGCCAACTGCTAGAAGAGACAGGCAGTGATCAACAACACTGCAAGTCTGTCTCGTATGCCTCACTGAGATACTTAAACAAATAACCTAAGTAAAATTATGAAACACATGAAGGAATACTGAAGAAATATATTAATGAAACCAGTGTCCACACTAAAAAATAAAATAAATCGGTTATTTGACAGCCCAAGTCAGACTACTTTCGTAGGTGATTCTCTAGATTGAGGCTGGCCTTAACTTCTTCAAGGGACTTCACTTCAAGAAGAATTACTGGATTCAAAAAGACATAGCAATATCATTTTCCAGCACTACTACTCAGCAGCTGCATCACATTTTTATCCTGACAATTGAATTGATTTCAAAATAAGAAAACCATTTCATAGTGAATATTTCCTGGTTCTTCACTGAAATAAGGGTGGTGAAAAATGAGACAGAAATATTAAAATTTTGCTCTAAAATTAAAATGACACTAAATGTTTCTGGACATCTTGATCCATTTTTAACTTAAATATCTAGCCCGTGATTTTTTGGATGAAAGGGAAATGATAAACTGCAGCTAACAACTTCTGGAATTAAAATTTGTTTAAAGAACTGTGTAGGGTAGACTAGCAGAGAAAAATATGAAAGATAACAAAACTAAACTTCTAAAAGAAATCAGATGCCCGATAATCATTTTTTTTAAAAAAAGGAAAGAATCCGTGGTATCAAGGCACAAATCCATTGGACAGACATCTAAAGCAGGAGATAAAATAAAGACAGACCTATATAATATTTACATGTAATAGCAATTTCATTCAGAAAGCAACTTTTAATCCTGAGATATGAGAGGAATTTATTACTAGGTGTAATCAGTGGTGAACCTGCCCATCAAAAATACAGAAATAATGCAGTAGTGGTCATGTCCTGGAGAAAAACTCAGGAGCAGGGTTGGAAGAAACACCCTCTGAAGAATGTAACCTCTCTTTGTGACAAAAAAAATGCCTGTGAGGAAGCTGATTTTGCTAGCATATTGATTGCAAATCAAATTGATCAAAAAGGCTTTTATGGAAGCAGACATTGGCCAATACACATCCAGTGTTAATGGCAAACAAACCCAAAGCACCAGCTCTCACCTCTGGAGTGTGTGTGCATGTCTTGGGGTCCTGTAATTTCCCTGTGGCAGTTTGTTGCTTCTGGGTTGGGCATCATACAGAAAGAAATGCTGAAGTTCAGCTGCAAGGTATTAAGGTTGAAGAAAGAGAAAATCTTGGCCAACAGTACAGAACCACTCAAACCAAAGGAACTAGTTATCTTCAAATAGGCTGATGGAGGAGCATGGCAGATGAACACCCAGGTTTGCAAACTGAGGCTGATTCCAAGCCAAATACAGAAAAAATTAGGTGCAGAAATCCATGAAGAAGTAAATGGGATTAAAACTTTTTCTAGGAGGAGACAACTCAATAACCCAAGGCTTTCATAGTGTGCCCTTGTGAGCTCATCCCAAACCAGAGAAGACTGACAAGGATAGTGCCTGAATCCTTAGTTTAGTTAGCTACAAAATACCATGTTTGCATTTCCAGTAGCTGTCTATTCCCCAGCACTGTTTATGCTTTCAGAGGTTAGTATCAAACTTACAAATTATTCATATTTTCCTTTCTTTTGGTGTCTGCTTTGATTTTTTTCCTTGAGCTAAATGTTAAAATTTCCAGTTGCTGCAGAATAGTTTAAGACCTCATTTACAGTCTTGGTTTTGTTTTTCTCCTTCTCATCTCTGGGATGTATACAATACTTGCACCACGTTTGACAAGATCTCCAACACAAAGCTTTATTGTAAATCCTATTGGTTTACCCTAATTATTTCAGTTGTTACTGTGAATTTATTTGAAAATTAATAAAAAAAGAAATTACAAGAAAAAAGGAATTGGACAAAAGACTATCTAAATGAAGCTTGAAGAGGAATGAACTATGTTTTCACTCTTGGAAATGTGCATAAAAAGGCTACGTAAGAAAAACCAGAAAAATAACAGATGTCTACAAGAAAAAGAAGCAAAACTGAAGAAAACACAGGGATATGAATAAACACAATTTGACTCAACCAATTAGAAACATTTGTTTGGTCCAACAATGACGCTTTGACAAGTGTTAAAATTTCTGGTTTAGTTATTATCTTGACATAGTTACTGAAAATTGCTCAGATTTTTAAGGATTTGTCCTAATCACATAAAATTGTACCATCATTTTCTTTGGCTGCTACTACGCCCAATAGGAAATCTACCAACAAGAGACATGTAAGTCTTAATCATGCTTGAACAAGGAAGACTTACAATTCACTTCTTAATAAGACATAATGAGTCAGATAGAAGGCGACTTGCTTGTTCACATTGTTTGGGGAAATTAAAGTATAGATTTTCTACAAATTCTACATACATTTTTTCCAAAAATAATTCTGTTATTGTATTTTCCATCTTTAAAATCTTCCACTTTTTTATCATTGTATTAAGGTTTGGACGCTTTGAGGAACAGAACCAAGGAAGAGGCAAATATCTGTCCACATGACACGCTTTTGTCTACTGGCATTTTCAAGAACAAACTGCGGCCAAGTCTTCCAGGCTACATTGGGCTCCTCCCTGACCCAGTGGCACCAACAGAGGAACTTAAGGAAACTTTTCTAACCACCACCTGCTTTTAGATTAAAGAGGGGCTGCTTGCATCTCAGCTCTCTGTAAGTCAGGCAGGAGCTGACCTTTTGAGCTAGAAGCCTCAGGACCAAGCAGGACTTCCAGGATCACAGCCTACAGCTGCTATTATACTCATGCGAACATGCACAGCTTAAAGCAGGGATTGAAATACTCCAGGTTAGCCATATCTTGGCATCAATAGTCCTTATGGAGGACGAATTCAGTAGAGTCCACCTTAGGACGTGGAAGTGAAAAACAGTTTGCATAAAGCCTGATCCTTTCTTGATCACCATTCAGTATATCTTCCTCACTAAGAACCACCTGCTCATCTATCAAAGGCTTGCAATGGTCATTTATCACATACTGGGCACACATGGATCGAAGCCCAGAAGTGAATCAGAAGCAAGAAAGACGGGAGGGAAGAACATCCTTCCCACCCTGCTGCTCTTTCATGTAGTGCATGCCAAAATTAACCAACAAGTCTGAAAAGTCTCCAGCTTCCAGTCATCTGACACTGACTGTTGATCCAATAATCACTGAGACTCCATGAATCCATGCATGAAAAGAATCAAAGGGATATTTTACCGAACATAATTTTTTCCCTTTGAGACAAGTCTTGCTCTGTGCTTGTGTGCAGAAAAGTATTGGGTAATAGATCTGATAGGAAGGATGACAAAATGACAGGATGGGCACTGCTATGCTGGCCCCAAATCATGCTCTGCTAATATACCTCCATGATTAGATGGCCCGAAGCATAGATGGGTTCTTGCAGTCATTCCATCAGCAACAGTGTTGCCTTGGATGACACAGTCATCTTAATTAATCAGCAACTAGGCTGAGATCTTGATTTGCTCTCTCTGTTTCTTAACATATGACAAATAATGTAGGATGGATTTGACTCTGAAGTCCACAAAGAGGGCCTAAACTTGTCCCTCCTCCAGACATGCTTTGTATTTTCTGGGTATTACCCTCCTGGTTTTCATCAACTGCTGGGTACAGCAGCTGTACCATCTACACCACCACACAAGATCATTTTTCTCTTAAAGTTCAGTGCATAAAGAGCAATACAAAGCCTAATAACAAAAATTCCAAAATAACAACTCCTTCCCCAACTTCATGAAATCAGTTAAGGAAGAACATAAACATTGAGAGCCGTTGGTGCAAAAGGCCAGAATTCATTTTATGTCGTTTGAGTCTGCTCACTTTTGGAGAGCATTCTCTGCAGAATTATGATTCACCAGGTAGCACTAAGGATGTCTAGGCAGTTTGGCAACAGCCTCTTAGATTGTTATAAAAGAGAATGGAAACTGAAGCTGAAGAGGATGCCATAAAGTAATTGGGTTATTAACTGCTTCCATTCTGAATGACATCCAGGTGCATCCAGAAAACACTCTTTTCTATTATTTTTTGGACACACTGCACCAGATATTTCCAACACATTTCACTGAATGCCCTACTTAGAAGAAAGGTGCTTTATTCTCCCCATTACGGAAAGAGTAGGAGCTGTCTGCCAAATCGAGGTTCTTTTCAACCACTTGCTGAAGGCTCTATGGCTCATTTAGAAAAAAAAAGGAGAAATAACATCTTTGACAAATTTCAAGCTAAGTAACAGGGCTTCGCCTCCCTAAATTTCCTGTTTTCTTTCAGATTTTACAATACACTTCATTTTGGCATGTGCTTACAAGGAGACTGGGTATGAACACTTAGAAACTGCTGCCTTTCAAGTGACTGCAGAAGAAAACACAACTGCTCTGTGCATGTCAGGGCTGGTGTGTCCGTGTGCCCCTGTAGGGTTAGTTTTCAGTGTTGCATCTTTGAAACAAGCAGACTCTACAGGACTAAAAGTCATAGCCAAAATTCAAATCAAACGTGTGTTTTAAGGAACTCTGCTGCGTCACTTCTTTTCTTTTTTCTGCTTTTAAGGGATGGTAAGGAGGTAGGGGGTAAATACAGGCAGCCAGGAGACAGCAATGGAAATACGGTTAGAGATTAAAGATGCACAGTTATCCAAGTGGTGGATTCTATTCTGGACTTTAAATACATTTTGCTCCACTCTCACCGAGTTCCCCAACATGTGGTAGCTCTCACTTTCCTCCCTTCTTACAAATCTGCTGGTCTCCCTGGGAAAGGCTGCAATGCATCACACAGTTACAGTTAGCAGCTCAGGCTTTGACCAGCCAACATGGCCTCATTCAGTGAGAGCAGCAGAAGGGAAAAAGATCCCCCTCCTCCCCCGTCCCCAAGAAAAAAGTTATAACACTGAGGGGAGGGGAAGAAATTTTATTTAAATTAGGACAATATGGCAAAAATTTTGCATTTTCTTTACAAGTACCTGAAGTTTGCAAAGCAGCAGCACACGTGGCCATGGTAATTCAAGTATCAAGAACGTTCATTTACAAGAGCCTGGACAATGATTAGAGCTCTCCATGAGCTAGTCACATTACTTGTCAAATATAAGTGCTTGCAGACAACTTATTGTTTAAAAGCAACAAAGTGCTGTGAAATGATAAATTAGAATGATCATATGGATGCCTCACAAAAAGTAAAGCTGCAGAAAAACATAGCTATGTCTTCATGAAGGGGGGAGGAAATCTGTTGAAAGCAGATGAGTTGAAATGCATGTGTGAGAATAACGTAAGACAGATCAGTACCTACAGCAGCCATCCCTGCTTAGCTCTGTCTAGAGAATAGGGAGCAGAGAGAGCAAAGAAGATGCACAAATGCCGAGGTGTCACAGGGAAGATGCTATGTTTGGGGGATGTCTTAGCAAGCAGGTTCCAAATGCAAAATTGATAGCAACTGTTTGTTTTTTTTTAAAAAAAGGACGCTATCCTGGTGGAAACGAAACATCAGAGGAAGTTAGCATGTCATGTATTTCAGATGCATCATTTTACACATAGAACAGATAAATTTTTCCTTCTTTTTTTAGAGGAAATAGGCTTAGGTAGTCTCATAACATCTTGGTATAGTGTCAGAAGAAACGTGAAAATTTCAGACAGCAAGATCTTTGTGAAGCCTGTTCAGAGTGTACCATAATGTATGCTATTTGGCAAAGAGATTTTCAAAGTGTTGCCAAGCCCCAGTCAGTTTATGTATTTAAGACCCCAGTTGTTTAAGACCCTGTTTACAAAGCAATGCATCATGTCACAGCATGGCAGTGAAGTTGTAAATGTCTCCCAAATTTTGAAAAAACTCTATGGCACAGTGGAATACAGATCACTCTGAGGCACAGCCATAGGCTTCAGAAGGAAATGCAAGCATTTTCCTACAAAATCAGCATGCCAGCTCCTGAGCCGGTATAAATCAAAGCAACCCTTTTTCAGATAAAAAGAACAATGCTGACTTACATGCACTGAATCATATTGAATATCTCTTGAGTAACACTGGCCTAAGAGCCTCAGGACTTGATCCTCAGATAGAACTAGATGCCTAACTCCTGCTGGCTGCACAGAATTAGGTATCCAAATCCCTTCATGGAGCTGAGCCTAAGTGAAATGGCAACCTACAGCCATGTTTACAACATGCAATAAATACAGCGTACTTCATTCATATCCAGATTAGTTCCAGATTTGGCACCAGGAGAGCGGTGACAAGTGATGCACAGGCTAATTAGCCCTGCTAAAAGGGCTGTACTGGACTAACACAGATATCCTGCTCCCAGGAGCTGAGCCAGTATCTCTGCTGAGCTATGCCTTATAGACATACTCACTTGCTTGGTTTGCTCACAGTTTTATGGCTTGCTAACACCAAGCTAAGTTACACATCACATTTTCATAAATTACATAAGTCCATCCATTCAATACGATCCTGCAAGGACTCCCAAGCCTTTGGGGAAGCCTGGCAAACTCATGGGGAGACAGCTGGAAGAGGGGAGGAGTGTTTGGGACATCACAGCTCAGGTGTACCACATGTGCCACCACTCTGCTCACAGCCCAAGCATGGAGCCAGCTTGTCTCTCTGCACCCAGACCTCCAGCCCTGCCAGTCCTGGGTCAGTGCAAGGGAAAAATGCCCTTCACCTCTGGCCACCAACAAGCCATCGACAACATTATCTCCCTCCAGACCCAAAAACCCTGCATGAACTTTGCTCAGAAAGGCCTTATATATTTTACAGACGTTGCATTTAGCTGTGTAGTTCTGGCTGCTGCTTAACAGGGTTAAACAGCCCTTTCAACCAAATCGTCTTACTTCCCTCCACCCCTGCCCCAAGATTACTGCCCTCTCAAAGCTATGTGCGTAACCACACGTGTATACTTTTACACCCTTAAAGGACCAGTGTTAAAAAAACCCCTACTTATAAGAACATTTCCATTTACCTGTATCCATTTGGCAAAACAGAATAACACATAGAGAAAAGGACCTGGGTACTAATGGACACCAAGGAGAATGCGCGCTAGCCACGTGGCCTTGTCTTAAAGAGAGCCAACAGCCTGGGTTGCTGGAAGACCATCACCAGCGGTCAAGGGAGGGGATTAATAAACTCTGCTCAGCCCTGGGGAGACATGTCTGGAGTGCTGCCTGCCCAGGTGTCTTTTTAATGTACGTAAATATCTGATGGGAAGAAGTAAAACACTAAGCCAGACTCTTCTCAGTGACAGGACAAGAGACACACATTGAAATATAGGAAAATCTATTCAAACTTAAGAAAAAGTTACTTTGTTGTTTGGGGTTTTTTTTCTTATGTTTGATTCCCCTTGCAAACACTGGAACATGTTTCCCAGAGAGGCTGTGGTGTCTCCATTCTTGCAGATATGCAAAACCTGAACATGGCCCTGAGCAACACTCTCTAGTTGACCCTGCTTTGAGCAGGGGCTTTGGACCAGGCAGTCTCTAGAGGTGCCTTCCAACAATCAGCCTTTCTGTGATTCTGTGACTACTCCATGAACATGTGCAAATTATAACTGCAGAGATGAAGAGGGCAGCAAACCTTGGGGGAAGGGAGAAGCCAAGCTGTTGGTAGTGGTAATCTTTGAACCCAACACAGCTATGGCCAGGACACCATGTCCAAAGGTAGCTCTGTGCTCCAGTCTGCGCTCTAAGCCACGTACAGTGCTGAGACCAGCCAAGATAAACCTCAAAGACATCAAAGTGATTACTGGCATAATAGATGGAAATACATAATAAAGTAGGATTTAACTGGCACCTAATGGGGTAAGCAAATTGGGGGATAATTGGAGGACAGAAGTCCTAATGAGTTATTCAGCTTTTAAGTTACTTGCTGTTGAGTTTCACTACATTTTTTCATACAAACTGAGCATGAAAGTTCCTGCTCTGATGGCAGAAAGAGAACAGATAAAACTCAGAACTCTACACAGCTTGCTGCCTCCTTCCTCTGCTGGAAAACGATAATTATCTCAGGCCTGCCTAATACTGCAGGATTTATCCCAGAGGGTGTTAGTACTTTCATTGTTCTATACAGTGCTGGGGTTTTTTCATCCACAGATCTCAAAGTGCTTTATTGTGGAGAAGGCAAGCAGACCTCTTTAAAAGACAAAACTCTCTTCAAGCCATATACATTTTATGATGTATTCATACTAGGACAAGTGCTTGGCAAGTCCTGCAAGACAGAGGGAAATTTCTTTGCATAACTTGGGAGCAAAAAAGCCAAAACACCCCAAAAAGGAATATGGCACTTAGTGCCTCTGCAGAGTCAGTAAGGAGGGTGTTGCAGTAGCTTTGGACCTCTTTGCCCTGTACAAGCTCAGGGTGGCTTCTCAGTCCATCCAAAGCACCAGTCAATCACAGATGAGTTACAGCAACCTCCCTGGTCTGCAGCACTGTGTAGTAGGGTCTAATCCCCCACCCAAACTATCGCAGAAGGCACTGCCGGGGGCCTGCGTGAATATTGGAGAGCTGTCTCCTCCATTCCTTCCCCAGAGGAGTTCTGCACTTGCCTGGGGCACCTACATCCTCTGAATTCTTTTCATAGTGCTCAGGTGGTGCAGAAGTGAAGATCTCACTGTTGGCGATTTTGCTTAGAGGAGGCATGTGAGTCTTGAGTGATAGAAAATGTCAAGGAGTCAAGATGACAAAGCAAGAAGAAAATGGCTAGATGAGCACTTTAGTTATCTGTAGACTATTTTTGACATTACTGAGCTGTAGGAAGAAAAGGAGGCATGCTGCCAGAGGAGGGTGACCAGGGTGCCAGCACAGACAGGGTTGGGCACCCAGGACAGCCACTGCCAGTAGGGAATAAAGGTGCAAGAGCCTCAGTAGCTTTGCACATCAAAGGGGGAGCTGCTTTATGGTGATGCTAAAACTTAATTGGTCCAGATTGGTTTGGATTCCTTTAATCCTCACAGATGTTGAAAGAATACAGCCTGAAGGGATGAACTTGCAAAAAAAATGAAGTTTTTCTTACAAGCCACTGAGGACTTTTATTCCAACTTCAGACATTGTGAGCATCTCACTGTGGGCCAAACACATCAGAAGTTTATTGCCCTTCAGCACTCTGATCCTCCACACAGGAACAACAGGTAAGATTTCTGGTTGGTGTAAAGCAGATAAACTCCATCACCGTCCAAAAGTACTGTCTTTCTTACTCAGCTCTTTCAACAGAAGAATATCCATACTGATCAGCACAGTATCCTGCCTCTGACAGTGATAGCTTACATATTTACAAAACAGGGATCAGAAGTAAGTGGGACAGCCACAGGGTGCTCCCACTCCTAAGATTCCCCCCACCTTCTGACAGCCACCAGCTTAGGGAGCTTGTAGATGGTGGTCACATGTGCACCAGCATGTCAACTGACCCTTCAGAAACTTGCCTGATTTCTTCCTGAACCTGCTTATAACTTCAAACTCTACATCTTTTGTGGGTGACTTCCACAACATATGTGTAAGTGGCACAAGATATTTCTTTTTTTGTGTTTTAAATATATTGCCTATTTCTTTCCCTGTTTTTCATTTACTGAGAAACAATGAAAAATCATTCCTTGTTCACCTGCTACACAACAGCACTGATTTTAAGGAGCTCTATTTTATCTTCTCCTTGGTGATCCCTTTTCCAGGCTGAAGACTTGTAGTTTTCTCAGATGGAAGCTATATAATAATATTCATGCCTGTCTCCATACTAGTCCTGCTTATATCCTTTCTGATATGAGGACTCTAACTGCATACCAAATCAGAGAGATGAGCACAGCTTTATACAGTAACATAATGTTTTCTGGTTTGTTCTCACTTCCTTTCCTAACAATTCTTAAGAGTCAATTTGCTTTTTTGACTGCTGCTAGAATTAGCTGATGCTTTCAGAGAAATAGTCACAATGACTTTCAGAGCACCTTCCTCAGTGGAAATAGCTAATCTAGAGCCCATCAAGGTGCGTGAATAGTTAAGGCTATTTTTTCCCTTGTATATTACTTTGTATTTATCAATACTGAGCCTTTGGTTCCATGGTGCCATCCAATCACTTTTTATCATGTTTATTCTGCAGTCAATTTTAGCTTTTACTACTTTGAATATTCCATTTCAGTAAATTTTGTCATCTCACTATTAATTAATCCTCTTTTCCAGACCATTTGTGAATGTGTTGAATGGCACAGGTTCCACCTAAAATCCACAGGAAACCCATCAGTGGCAACCTTCCACTGTAGAAATGGTAATTCTTATCATTTGCTTCCTGTCCTTTAGCCAGAGTGCTTTCCTTCTTAATTTTTGAAAGCTTAGTTTCTCTGAGTGCCTTTAGTGCCAGACTTTGTTGAAAGCCTGACAAAAATGAGCAACATCAGCTGGATCACCCTAATATACATGTTCTCCTTGGAGAATTCCCATTTCTGAGGCATATCTTTTGTACAAAACTTACTTTGACTCTTCCTCAAAATATCATATTTATCCGTGAATCTTCTGGGTTTATTTTTAATAAGCAAATGAACAGAAGCTACAGTAAAGTCCTATCTACTGTTTTATTTTTCCAGCTATTCCCCCTTGAGCCTTCCTTAACAACTGACTTAATATTTATCACGTGCATATTTTAATGGTCACTACATAATCAGAACTATTTTCCTGTCCTTTCTTTGCTATCTTCTGTCAGAAGTTTGATGACTTCTGTCTTAATATCTTCTCCCTCCCCAAAGGATACAGAACTTGAACTATTTTGCTCCTAGAGGAGTCTCCATGTTGCATTCTTACACTCCTCATTATTTTACACCTCGCCGCTTTCTACAGACTTTGCTTTAAAGCCCCCTTTAAATTCTTAGAAACATTAAGTGCACAAAAGCAGCCTGCTTTGGATAGTACCCACCCTTCCTGTATAATCTCCCTGCAGTCTAAGATGATGTCCATTTTCTAATAAATTAAAAATAAATAAAAATACACCCTTTCACTATTTGGAGAGAATTCAAGCACATATTAACACACTGACCATTCACGTGGCCTCAGATGTGGTACTGAAAGCATTGCAGAATGTGCTGCCATGAAGGTCCTGTCTAGCCACCTACTTAACAGACTTCACTTAACAGACTCCCACCTACAAGCCTAGTGGTTGATGCATGTGTCTATTTCAAATAACCAAAATGTTCCAGCACTATAGCCCATCTGCCCATACCAGTGGGGGACATTCCTCATGGTGAGGAGATCCCCTGGCTGGTGGAAGGTTCCTCTCTCATGACCTATTTCTGTCTCTCCGAATAGATGCTTTCCTGCCTGGAGGCTTTCCTCCCACCTAGCAGTGCTGGGTTGGAGGTAGGATGGCTCCACCATGACCCTACAAGCCATGTCTATGTATCTCCTGGTCTCCTAAGCTGCACCACAGCTCAGCCACCTGCATCTCAAGTGACAGCTCACCAAGGACTAGGAATCCCCTGCACTACCTCAATACAGTAACTATTAAATAGGTGATTGTACCCAAAACAAATGAGGCAAATAACAGAACCCTGACCTACATCTACCTCCCTTTTGTCTTATTTCTAGAGATTTTTGACTACTTTGTCATCTATTTATCTGGGGTTTTTTTCAGTATTTTTCTAAAGATTTGGGTATAAAGAACTCCAGAACTGAACTGCCCCATAACTGCTGTTTTTTCACTTAATTCCAACTGAAATCCTGTCTCTGTTGCTAATGCCAGAAATTTGTGTGGCCTTAAAGGTATTTCAGACAAGGCTAGAACAGAGTTCCTTTGCCAACTAGAGGTGACAAAAAGCCTCTTCAAAGTAATTTTCCTTACACGCTGGTGGCACATACACCTTGCTTCAGTCACCTACAGGAAGAGACCTCAGTCAGATTAGTGGCAGGGGTGTGGTGATATGAAGTAAAGTTCTATATTTACTTAGTCTTTGAATATAGAGGGTGAATATGACTTGGGGGAAAAAAAAAAAGTCTCCTTAAAATGACTTCAGCACTTGAGAGGCAAAGGTTTTCTTTTAGGTGAGTCTCAACAGGGAACATAAATTATTTTATTAGATATCTCTGAGCCCTTGCTTTCCCTTTTAGACAGAATAGCAATATCTGGTTTTTTGCGGTTGAGCTTGCTGAAGATCAAAGAAAGGTCTTAGATTTCTGCCCTATTCCCATCAGTATCAGGAAATCATTATTTCTATTCTGTGTCCTGCCCCAAGCCCATACAATAGCACCTTTTTGTCAATGAATTTGAGGTTAGCCTTAGGTTAAGCCTCTCTGAGCTTCCTCAGGAAGACAGAGTTGTTACTAACTAGTCATTAACTAGACAGGAACAACAAGAATAAGATGCTTTAGTGTCAATGATACAGAAAAAGAAAAAAGACATTTTTTTTTCTGCCAGCAAACTGTTGCAGCTCTGAATGGCACCAATTGTTTATGAGTGTCTTTTGCAACAAGAAAATGGCTGACCCTTCTTTCAGCTTTCACTGATCCCTCTCCCTTCCACTGACAGAAGTCCAGAACAGAGTCTGGCAGAAACTTGACATGAACAAGCAGAGAACCAGGGCACATGTCTTTAACTTTTCTGGGCTAAGACTTTACAGTTTAGTCTGTAATAAAGTGAGTACCTTAACTCTAATTTGCAAGAGAGGCATATGTGATCTATAGTACGTTATCAACCAATGTATTTATAGCATGAGATCAGCCTTCCTTGTCCTGAGTTTCCACCTTGAACAGAGTTGATAATTACAGATCCACTTAACTGCGAATAGAAACCTGCAAACTTTTCATAATGTATCTTGCAAAGAACTTCAATACTGTGCAATTCGTGTTGTGAAGGGTTCCTTAAACAGTCCTCCCCAACCATTTTAACAGTTTAACTCTTAAAACCGAAGTGAGACAAATGTTCAGGAGCTGAAGAGGCTCCCAATGCTAGAAGGGAACCAGAGCATGTCCTCAGTTTGGCAGAGATGTCAGATGAATAGTTAAGCACCAGCTACCCTCCAAACTCACTACACAAAGAGGCACAGCAAACACCTCTCCAATTCACTGCACTCTCTAATAAAATTTAGAATTTAATTTCTTTGAAAACATTAAAAACCTGAAAAGGCATTTCTTTACAGCCTTCTCTCACTCATAGTGCATCTAAGCTCTTTGAGAATCATTCATCCACGACAGTGCATATCTTTGAGATGTAACATCTCACCAAAGCTAAAGGGATTGGAGCATCTTGAAAACTGAGATATATGGAGGAAGGAATATTTGCAGCATAAAAAGGGATATTAAATGCAAAGGGCTAAAGCCGTACTGATGTTTATGTGCTGACAGACAGCCATGGTGCAGCCAGAGCAACTAGAGCCAGGTAGTCCTTCAGATCAACTCCCACCTCAAATTTCCCAGTGTCTGCCTCTCAATGGGGAATGCTCACTTTACTAGATCACTGAATTGCCTTCAAGGACACTGGCTACACAACATGCCCTGGTGATGCTCTGAGTCACAGGACACAGCAATGAGAACCCCTCCCTAAGCATCGATAGGTAGTCCTCTGGATGGACAGAGTCCTGAGGGACCCGAGGTGCTTGCTTCTTGAGGTGGCAACTGGAAGCTTTACTCCAGTGGCTAGGAAAGCCAGAATAACAGTATCCAACATCTTCTGTGGATTTAATTAAGGCTGCTACCCCTCACTTATTAGCATTTAGCTGGAGCTAGAGTTTAGCCATCATTAGAATCAGTATAATTACCATATGCCAGAGATCCATTTAATAAGATATATATCTCCACTATTTGTATGTCAAGAATAAACTGGAAATAGTAAGCATTTTCTCTCCAATAACCCTTTGAAAATTGGACTATTAAAAAGATCATACAGTGTAATATACCGTATTTACTACTTCAGGTTTATCTTGCAGCACCATAGTTTACAGCTAGCTCCTGACTGGTAACCTAATTTTGCAGATATGTAAAATGTTGCAATAAACAGATTACCATGTATTTCAAACATTAACTGCCTTCTAAGATCTAGGAATATCTCGGTGAGCTCACCAACAGGTTTTATTGGCAGTATAAAATTTACTGTGTTGACATACCCTTTAAAACGCCAAATTCATCAGAGCTAGCAAAATGCTGGGGTGAGATTACAGAGAACGAGTCAAAAATTTTATATTAAATTCTTCCCACCCTATGCCCCCCTATGTCTTTTACACAGCAACCCAAATTAAGCCACAGGAGAAGTGACAACACTTGTAAAGAGAAGTAATCACTCTTTACCAGAAGCATTCACAGGGAATTGCTAATGAAGCAGCATATTTATGCCAGAGAATTCTAAGACACAACAAAAAGGCCTCATTATATCGGGTGTTTGAAATATTTCACCATGGCAAGCCAATGCAATGCAAGACCTTTACATTTGTAAGACAAAATGAACCACTTAAAGACACTGTTGTGAAAGTCCTGATTTACATTAAATGGAATTTATTGCTCTATTATTAAACTGACAATTTCTGTAAAACTAGCCCCCGAGAAAGGCATGCTGGCATCATGCAGTTTTACCTAACTATTAATAGGAACTTCCAGTAGGCAAAGCAAAAATAAATAAACAAGAAAACAATTCACGAAGACAACAGGCATTTGAACTGGATTCTCTGTCAGCCATGAGAGAGATGGAGCATGAGAGAGAGAGAAACAAAAATAACTATACAGTTACAAACTCACAACCTGTATCTTTAATAAATGCACTCCTGAAAAATGAGGATCATCAAGAAGGGCAAATGTCTTCCAAGCCAGTAATCTGTAAATTTTATCTGTGTTTTATCTTTCTGATCAAATCAAATCTGATCAGTTTTCATGCATCTGTCTCATTCTAATGAGGACACACTGTATTTTATTCAGCGGAAGAAATGGTCAAACTAAAAATGTCCCTGCCTGATGGACCTGATCGCCTTTGGTCCTTTGAGGCTGCTTCAACGGTGAGTTATTTTAAGCCATTCTGGAACACTTTGCAGGCTCCCTCTGGAGGAGGGGGCACCACGGCTCCCACAATGTCCATCAGCAGGAAGGCAAAAGTGGCCTTTCCCAGGGGAAAAATGAGCACAGGAATTTGCCCATAGTTAAAGTATGAACAAACAGATATTATTTATGTATGTCCACAAACAGAATGCAAAAAAATAGCAGTATTTTAATTTTCAAAGCAGGATTTTAATTGTTCAAAACATGCAATTTACTTAAAATAATAGCAACAAACTCAAAATAACTCAATCATCTTGAAAAGAACAAGCAGACTCCTTCCTGGGAAATGTAGCTTTTCCTCCCTTCATGCCAGAATTGACTTAAAGGAGGTTTGCTATTGCCATATTTTGTGAGGAATTCAGCATTAAACGTACAATCAGTGTTATTGCCATGAAGGCATCGGACTGCTAACAAGAGCCCAGCGCTCATCTGAAATTAGGAACAGCAGTCAAAGCAACCCCTCCCCCCCACTGTCCCAGTATTCCTGGCTCACACTTCCCACCAGCAGAGCTTTTTCCCTTTTATATATATTTTCCATGCAGTTTTCACTGGTACAGCTACCAAATCATCTGTATCACTCATGTCATGTGCTGGGTAGAGCCAAATTCCACTTCTCTTGATAAGCTGTTATGAAAGCATGCATCCATACGTACCCACACCTACCGGCCTGAATTGAGTTTCCAAAATATATGCATGATTGACATTCAAGAGCCATAAACAAAATTAGTGGCAGTCATTCAAGCAGAAAGTTATTATCAGGTGGCACTAAACAAACACAGGCTCAAAGCAGAATAGAAGTTTTTTTTTAATAATGGATGTATGAGTAATTTAACTAATCACTACAGTCAGTCTAGCAGAGCACATTTTTCTCATACATAAGCAAACAGAAACCTGGGAAGTCATAAGTATTGTGCTGGCAAATTAATCTTAGAATACAAATGTCACTGTGGAAAATTCCTAAATCCTTCCATTTTCTATTTAAATTATAGGATCATTTCATTTGTTTTAAAGGTTTGATCTGGACCTGCATTCCCGCAGCTCAAACACTGACAGAAGAGATGGGAAGGAAAACCGCACCCAGCCCATAGCAGGCTGGACATGGCCTCTTCACATCCCTGCACGAGCTTTTGGAACCAGAGGGACCAGCTACCAGGCATTCACAGAGCCTACTCAACACCAGCAGACATTGCTCAGTGATGGATACCTTTGCAGAGCAGATGTGGCCACTCGAATCTCCTGAGGCCAGATCCCTAAATCGATCTCTCTGCGAGGAGCTGTGAGCACAGGTTAAATGTAGGGTGAAGCCTTCCCCTTTCTACGGCTTCACTTTGGCTTGTAAATGGATAGTTTTAGTCAGGAGCCAAAACCTGAGTGGGAGCCTTTCTCCTGCAGATGCTGGCAGAGATCCTGTCTGTTCTCAGAGAGGGGTGGGCTGGCTGGGGAATCAAGCACCCAATTTTTCATCCATCAGCTTTGGTTTAGGCCAGATGCTTATCTTAGTTTCTCTGGTATCGCCATTAAATTTGTTGGAAAGACCAAGACAGCTGAATCTTGAGCCGTACCAGGACAATACCTGTGGCTACGAGTGGCAGAATCACATCCTGGTTAATTAATTTTCACAGGTTTCTAATGAGCAGAGATGGTTTGTATTCACAGACAGCATTTACTGCTGTTTTGTAATATATGCAGCAATTATGCAGCTGATAGAGCCTTATGTAGCTGCTACTTCTTTCCTATACATAAATTAACAGCAGGATTTGTGTAATGATGGGATAATGAAGGCCTGGGTCATTGGTATTCATCTGTAGAAGGCCTTGAGAGGCTGGGTCAAAGACAGAAATGTTATTTGGCTAACGCAGATAGAGACCATTGTTAAAGGCTTCATAATCTTATTCCATTCAAGACCCAAATTAACTCTCTCCATGGCTGATAAAACAAATTTTTGGAGGCTCTTTCTGGGTTTGGGTGGGTTTTTTGTTTTTTGTTTTTTTTTTTGTTTTTTTAAGTGCCTGAGGGAAGTACCTTCCTTATGAGACCTGCTCTGTGCTGGACTTGCCCCACTGAGCCACAGTTTGCCATGGCAGGAAGGGCAGGCTGCCTCTAGCAGTCCTGTGTTTGGGTTCTAGCACACAGGAGCAGCCAGGGAGCTGGCACAAGGGCCTTCAAGAGTCCCAGCTCTTTTTTCTTCTCACTTTTGTGTTTTCTGTTCCCCATTTGTGCTCACTTTCCACAGCTGCAAGGCTGCTCCGGAGCTCTGATTCTCCCCAGTGCTGCAGGACAGTTTCCTTGAGCGCAGCAGAGGCTGTGTCTCAGTTGCTCAGGTAGCAGTGTTTTTATTGGATCACATTAAAATTTCTTGGTGCCTTACTACTTGATCTGTTGGTTTTGGCACAGTATATCCTTGTGCTGAGACAATGTCTCATTCCCTCTCTTCTTCCAGAGCACCCTCAGTGCCCTGACACCCTTTCGGACCCAGGCAATGCGTGAGCCCCATGGCAAGGCAGAGGCACTGGCCAGCCCTGCATGCCCCCTCCTGCAATGCACAAGAGAAATATATTAATACAAGTGTGAGATGAGCAGTGCTATGGCTGGGCAACCAAATTCCAGGGAATCCTTTTGGGAGGAGAAAAACCTCGGTTGAAATACAATCTGCAGACAGACACGCTGCTGCCTCCTAGTAGGTGAGCCTAGGGAAAACTGAGCAGCCTTGACCATGATCAGCACCGTTCAAGCAGGTCCTCAGCTCTGCAGAGATTAAATTTCAGCTTTTTTACTCCTGCAGGTAGCAGAAACCCTCCTTCTCTTCCCAGATGATTCCTCTCATACTCAACCATGCACTTGACTCCCATTCCCCTCACCCTGCTTTTCTTCCACTACATCTGTGCTTCACCAGGATGCAACTCCAAGAAGCAGTGCATCCAGAACAGACTCTTGGACCCCTCATCCCTCTGTGCCACCAGCACCACCCAGCACTAACGTGACGAGCAGCAATGGTAGTTACTGATTCCAGTGCAAAGTTGTGGACCCTAATTACCACAAGACAGCTGGCCAGAAGTGCAGGAAACAGCAACGCACATGGCTGCATTAGACAGGTCTTTGGGCTTCTCTCTTTTTTCTAATTGATGAGTGGAGAATTAAAAGTGACACTTGATGGTGTCTAGCTTGTTATGTGTGAATGAAACCATTCCTTGCTGTGCTCATCTTCAGCTCCCACAAAAGCAATAAAAGGTTCTCCTGCGCCTTATTATCCACACAGCTTCTGTCTGCCTCCAAATTCTTCCTGGCTAAATGGACCATGGATGCCTCACTGCAGAGGGGAGGGACCAGGGATGGAACCCCTGAAGATGTTAAGGGAGAGCCATGCATGAATTATGGCAATCTAAAAAAGATACTCCAAAACATCAGAGCAGAGGATTATCACTGGTTTACACATAGGCCTGAGAAGCTCCTTTTATCCATTGTGTTTTCAAATTATGAGACTTAAAATAAATATTTGGTTGACAGAGACCTTTTCCTGATGTGTCCAATTTAAAAAAAACTTTGAGATCCCATGAGAAAGAGGGACTGGGCTTAGGAACTGTTTAAACAGTCCTTTTCCACAGTGCTGCTCGTGAGTGTGATGCTGATTCCTGAACTGACTCCTACAACTGGAGTGTCTCAGAGGAGAGTCTTTGTTCAATAGCATTAAATCCTGGGATCCACTTCCCTTTGATCTGTCCAATCCCTGGGATTTATAGCATGTAACTGTGCCAGTTACTCTAATACGACTGTCTTTGACTCACATCTTTCTTTTGTTCTTAACTAATAAACTTTCAGTCATTTACACCTTCCTATAAAGCATCCCTCCTTCCTGTGCAGTGATACAGCACTCTGTTCATCACCTACAACACCCAGCCATCATCCAGCACCCATGACTACAGGCTTCCTCACATTTCCAGTCCAGCCTCATCTTTTCTGGCGTAAGCTTTGCTGATCACATCTTCCAACTTCTCTCGTTGTTTCCTCTGTTTCACAGCACTGAGGTTAAGCTGCTCATCCTTGGATCCTTGAGGAGCTCCCCAGCTTTCTTTGTCACTTCTGTTCACTCCTACCTGTTTGCATTAACACTTACTACTTAACACACCACCTCCAATGCTGCAACAAGAAAACCATGCTAAACATATCTGTCGTCTTCAACCTCGTCTCCAAACCTACAAGATTGCTCACTGATAGAAACCAGGAAGAGAACCAGTCTCTGCAGCTTGTACATCCCAAAGCAAAATGAATGAACATTTCATCTCTTTCATTCCCTATCTTATTCTTCTTGGAGCCAGACTAGGATGCCCCTGTGGAAGTCTGCAGCTGGAAAGGCTTAGGGAGTAAGGTCTACCCACTGCGAGCAGAACTGATCTAACTCTGAGACTGTATGGTCTTTGAGCTAGGCTTTGTGCTTACATGCCTGAGAAGAGCCATGTGTGTGAACACTATCCTCCGGATAACAAACAAAGCAAGTAGTAATAACAATTATAATCACTGTATTAACAGCAGAGTTAGAATGGAATTAATAATTGTTAATATCAATGCTACAGCTAGTCATAAACTTATACAGTTCGTTCAGTTTTATAAAAGTCTTAGAGTTGTGATCTTAGCAAATGCACAGGTACAAAATACCCACTTACCCAGAACCGTTGACAGCATTCGAACATGGCACAGTATCTCCTGGCTCTGTAGCTCCAGTGACTCAGTGGAGAGGATTTGGACTTCCTTGTCATTATTAGCTTAATGAGAATACCTTAGTGAGTTTTTGTCTCTCCAGGCTAGTTTATAGAGGTATGTTTGGCAATGTCAAATCTCTGGAAAACAGCTTATTACAACTGAGATGGGGTAGAGAAGAAGCCTTCTAGTGATTGCGTGTTGCTCAAGAAATTGCTTTCTGTGATACAGAGAACTACTGTGGCAAGGAATAAGGAAATAGAGGAAAGAACATTTGAAGTGTAACATTTAAAGCTGCAAAATACTTGAGTCCATCTCTGCACAGTAATCTACATCTAAACATTTTTTCTTCTCTGAGGAAACTGCATTATAAGTTTAGTGAAAGCAGTGAATTTTAGAGACAGTTATAGCCTCACTGAACCAATGTTTCTCATATCTTGATAATGGATTCAGGACAAATAGAGAGGGTATCCCATCATCATCCCTTCCCTCCCTCCTGCAATCAACATATGCACAGATGTTTGCAAAAAAGCATACATCTCATTATGGTTCCCAAAACACTTCACTAGCGTGTTAGAGATGCCAGCATGGATTAAGTCTCTGGAGAAAGATTCTCTAATAGCTTTGGAAGCTTTAAAAGCTTCATGTTTTCTGTTATATTTATTATTACATGAAGAAATTTATCAGAATGAGATGGTTTGCTCCAATTGGTGTCTCTTTGCCAAGCCAGAAATCATCTTGCCAGCCTTAGGTCAGGTATTGATCAGTGCTACACCAGCTCTAATGAGAGTAACAAGCTCTCAGCCTACAGTCCTGACTCCATCGCGTGACCAGCACATACAGACCCCTGTACCGTCCCCGTGAGCTCAGTAAGACCCCATGAGCCCATGTGGGCTTCCTCATGCAGATCAGATTAAAAGCTCAGGGCCCAGTAACATCCTCACTTAAATCAACCATAATATGCTACACTATCTACTATGAAGAGAGCAGAAGAGATAATGGTTTATAGTCTCCACTTTATACACAAATTCAGCTGTACATCTGTCCAATAGCCTCTTAAAGTATTTCCAAAGGGCTTCAGTAAAATACGTTATTCTAATTGTTAATCATCAGAACATCACATTTGAAATGAGAAAAACATTGAGAAGTGCCTTAAAATACTCATTACAGTGGAAAATATCTATTTCTGACATGATTTTCTATCCAGGAAATCCCTCATACTTTTGTTTGCCAAATATCACATTCAGTGTCAGTTCCACAATCACTGAGATGGAATTGTGCTCAGGGAGCGTTCAAATGATATGACACCCAACGCCCCTGCTTACTATCAACTTAAAAATATATGAAGGTTTATAAGCAAAGGAAGGTCTGACCTAACCAGTGCCTGTCTCATGAAATAGCACAACTTTTGTTGATACGGTCTCTTAGGGTACATTCATTGGGAACCAGCCTTTCCGTGTGATTAGCAGTATCGGCACACTCCCTGAAAACCAAACCATGAGCATAAAGGGGTTAGGAAGCGTTTAAGCCTTTAAGCCCCTAGATCTCCCTCTGAAGGTGTCCTGCTCTTCTTTTCTAATTCATTAGAGAATAAATCTGTGATAAGCAAAGTAAATTAGATTCAGTGACATTCTGCTAATTGAGTCATCTTCCTCTGCCTGGCTTGGCTGGGTTTTTAATTACCAGCTAATCTCATCAATATGGTGGATGACTGGCAGTGTGCAGATCACTGTCGTACAACCGCAGCGAAATAGAAATAGAAGTTCATGGCTCGTTGGGTGACCCAGGTCTCTCTTGTCATACACGGGAATAAATTGGGCAGATCTGCCGGTCATCTAGTGACCTCAAATTTTGGAGAACAAGGAGGATAATGCAAGGTAAATAAACAAATAAAACCAGTGGAGCTGCTGGGCAGAACTGCAGCAGTTTCGGGAAAGATAGAGCAGGAGGGAAAAGGGCTCTGTAAACCTGCCCTGCATCCTGATGAAGCCCTACTGTGGTGAGGGACTGGGAAAGGCAGGAATTGTGAAAGGGATAATTTTATAATTGAGATCATATTCATTTTGCCCTACTGTAGTGAGCAATGCTGTAGATTCTCCCAGACACTGCGGCACTGAGGAGCTCTGTTCTTTGCAACACAGAAACCTCCCAGGATTTACAAAGAGGGAGCCCGTACCTGGCACACATGTCCAGGAATGCACATCTGGATAGAGTAACAGTAAATCAAGGCAAAATTCTCCCCTATAAATCTTTCATAGTTACAATAGCTTAACTACAATGGTTATTCTTCTCAAACGGATGCACCTAGCTCAACAGAGGCATGACCTGCCGCCCTGCAGCCCTGGGTACTCCTGCTCCTGTTGAACTCGGGAGAGGAACAGTTTTTCAGCATCACAGAAAACATGATCTGGACACTTTTTTTGTTGTATTTTCATAGCAAAACTGAACCTGCTGTCAGATTTACACAGGTGGATCCCAGCATGCAGAAGATGCTGGCTGGCCCAGGGATCCCAGCCCAGTCACTGAGATCTTGAAGCAGCATCAAGAAGTACATTTGTCTACATTGGTTTCTTTTTTACATTTATTTTTAGAGTTAGCTCTATGACATAAGAGCTTAGGATACCTCATGGTCTCAAATAAGAGATTGAAGCCAGAGATTTCTAAAGTACATTTACAAACTTTCAATCAAACACTCGACTCATAAAGCAAAGAACAACAGTATTTCTTTCATGCTATAATTCTTCTCAAGCCTCACACCTGCACTGTTGACATCAGTGGAGTTTTATATCAACTTTAGAAGGGTCAAGTCCCGATTTTTCATTTTTCTAAGGTATCTTTGAAGCAGACAAAGCCTGAAGCTTAAAATTCTTATCTATTTTCACCTAGCAATAGTAGATTCATTAGAGTAACAGTCAAAAGCAGCCCTTCTTGAGCACTCCTTTTGTCTCTCTAATGTAACTGTTAGCGTCTCAGTCTCTGGAAATAAACAAATAAATGGTTGTCCTGCATAAATATGTTCTAACTGTATAAAGTATTTATAAAATCATCCATGTCATCTAGGAACCTGTTCATTTATAATGTGCTGTTTCAGTGAACAGCACTGACAGTAAGTGCTAAACAAGTCACAAAAAATTAACATGGAAGGGGTGTGAGCACCACCACAGTAAAGCCATTAAACGTCGAAATCAATATTTCAATCCCAGAAAAAAAGTTGGGGTTTTTTTAGCATTCATTTAGATATCTTTTAAAACATAGTCCTTAGAGAGGCTATTTAGGCACATACATGCTTTCACAGGAGCAGAGAAAGTAATATCACTGTAAGAAATAAAATTATTCCCCGCTATTCTCACCACGAAAGGCAGCAGAGCTGGTGCAGCCCTACACAGAGGGGAAACGTGGGAGGAACACTGCAACAGCAGGGGTCCTGCCTGCAAATGCCATACTCCCCCCCAGTTAGAATCATAGAATTATAGAATCATCTAGGTTGGAAAAGACACTTAAGATCATTACGTCCAACCGTTAACCTAGCACTGCCATCCCACCACTAAACCATGTCCCTAAGCACCTCATCTACCAGTCTTTTAAATACCTCCAGGGATGGGGACTCGACCACCTCCCTAGGCAGCCCACTGCAGAGCATGACAACCCTTTCTGTGAAGAAATTTTTCCTAATGTCTAACCTAAACCTGCCCTGGCACAACTTCAGACCATTTCCCCTCGTCCTATCATCCATTACCAGGGAGAAGAGGCCGACCCCTGCCTCACTACAGCCTCCTTTCAGGCAGTTGTAGAGGGTGATAAGGTCTCCCCTCAGCCTCCTCTTCTCCAGACTAAACAACCCCAGTTCCCTCAGCCGCTCCTCGTATGACTTATGTTCCAGACCCCTCACCAGCTTTGTTGCTCTCCTCTGGACATGTTCCAGCAAGGCAACATCTTTCTTGTAGTGAGGGGCCCAAAACTGAACACAGTATTCAAGGTGCAGCCTCACCGGCACTGAGTACAGGGGCACAATCACTTCCCTACTCCTGCTGGTCACACTATTCCTGATACAAGCCAGGATGCCATTGGCCTTCTTGGCCACCTGGGCACACTGCTGGCTCATATTCAGGCGGCTGTCAATCAGTACCCCCAGGTCTTTTTCTGCCAGGCATCTTTCCAGCCACTCTTCCCCAAGCCTGTAGCGTTGCATGGGGTTGTTGTGACCAAAGTGCAGGACCCAGCACTTGGCCTTGTTAAACCCCATACAGTTGGCCTCAGCCCATCAATCCAGCCTGTCCAGGTCCCTCTGCAGAGCCCTCCTCCCCTCCAGCAGATCAACACTACCACCCAGTTTGGTGTCGTCTGCAAATTTATGGGGAACACTCAATCCCCTTGCCCAGGTCATTGATAAAGATATTAAACAAGACTGGGCCTAGAACTGAGCCCCAGGGGACACGACTCGTGACCAGCCGCCAACTGGATTTAACTCCATTCACCACGACTCTCTGGGCTTGGCCATCCAGCCAGTTTTTTACCCAGCAAAGAGAACACCCATCTAGGCCATGAACCACCAACTTCTCCAGGAGAATGCTATGGGAGACTGTGTCAAAGGCTTTGCTGAAGTCCAGGTAGACAACATCCACAGCCTTTCCCTCATCTACCAGGTGGTTCACCTGGTCATAGAAGGAAATCAGGTTGGTTAGGCAAGACCTGCCTTTCATGAACCCATGCTGACTGGGCCTGATCCCCTGATTGTCCTCCATGTGCCTGGTGAGCACACTCAAGATGAACCTCTCCATAATCTTCCCCAGTACCGAGGTTAGGCTGACTGGTCTGTAGTTCCCCGGATCCTCCTTCCGGCCCTCCTTGAAGATAGGCATCACATTTGCCAACCTCCAGTCATCTGGGACCTCCCCTGTTATCCAGGATTGCTGATAAATGATAGAGAGTGGCTTGGCAAGCTCCTCTGGCAGCTCCTTCAGCACTCTTGGGTGGATCCCATCCGGCCCCATAGACTTGTGGATGTCCAGGTGGCATAGCAGGTCAAGGACTGCTTCCTCCTGGATTATGGGGGGTTTATTCCACCCACCGTCCCAGTCTTCCAGCTTGCGGGGCTGAGTACCCTGGGGATAACTCATCAGGCCATTAAAGACTGAGGTAAAGAAGACGTTAAGTATCTCAGCCTTTTCCTCGTCTTTAGTGGCAATGTTCCCCCTCGCATCCACTAGTGGATGGAGGTTCTCCCTGGCTCTCTTTTTGCTGTTAACATATTTATAAAAACATTTCTTATTATCCCTTATAACAGTGGCCAGGTTAAATTCCAGCTGGGCTTTTGCCTTTCTAATCTCCTCTCTGCATGACCTGACAAGATCCCTGTACTCTTCTTGGGTTGCCTGCCCCTTCTTCCAGAGCTGGTAAGCTCTCCTTTTTTCCCTTAGTCGCAGTAGTAGTCCTCTGTCCAGCCAGGCCGGTTGTCTTCCCCGCCGATTCGTCTTACAGCACATGGGAACAGCCTGGACCTGTGCCTTTAAGACTTCTTCCTTGAAAAACACCCAGCCTTCCTGGACCCCTTTGCCCTTCAGGACTATCTCCCAAGGGACTCTCCCAACCAGTGTTCTGAACAGGCCAAAGTCTGCCCTCCAGAAGTCCATGGTGGCGGTTTTGCTGACCCCCTTCCTTACCTCACCAAAAATCAAAAACTCTACCATTTCATGATCACTAAGGCCAAGACGACCTCCGACCACCACCTCTCCCACCAGTCCTTCTCTGTTAGTGAACAGGAGGTCAAGCAGGGCACCTCCCCTGGTAGGCTCACTTACCAGCTGTGTCAGGAAATTATCTTCCACACACTGCAGGAACCTTCTGGACTGTTTCCTTTCTGCTGTGTTGTATTTCCAGCAGATGCCTGGTAAGTTGAAGTCACCCACGAGAACAACAGCTCATGACTGAGAGACTTCTGCCAGCAACTTGTAGAATACTTTGTCAATGTCCTCATCCTGGTCGGGTGATCTATAACAGACTCCTAACAAGATATCTTTCTTGTTGGCCTCCCCCCTCATCCTCACCCATAAGCACTCAGCCTCACCACAAGTGTCAAGCTCTGTACAATCAAAACACTCCCTAAAATACAGAGCCACCCCACCGCCTCTCCTTCCTTGCCTGTCCCTTCTGAAGAGGTTATAGCCATCCATTGCAGCACTCCAGTCATGGGAGGCATCTCACCACATTTCTGTGATGGCAACTACATCATAACCATCCTGCTGCACAATGGCTTCCAGCTCCTCCCGTTTGTTGCCCAAGTGTAGATGCACTTGAGCTGGGCTATCGGTTTCACCCCCAGCATTAGGGTGTCACCCCCAGGCTTCTCTCTAGTGAGCCTGGTTATATCCCCTCCCCCCTTCAAGCCTAGTTTAAAGCCCTCTCAACAAGCCCCGCCAGTTCTTGAGCAAGGATCCTTTTCCCCCTTTGAGAGAGCTGAGTATCATCTGTTGTCAATAGGCCCAGTGCCATGTAAACCTCCCCATGATCAAAGAACCCCAAGCCCCTCCAATGGCACCAACCTTTGAGCCACGCGTTAATCAGTCTAGTTTTTCTGTTCCTTTCCATGTTCCTCCCTGCCATTAAGGGGATCAAGGAGAACACTACCTGCGCTCCCGATCCTTCAACGAATTTTCCCAGTGCCCTGAAGTCCCTTTTGATCAATTTGGGGCTTTCCTCTGGCAACTCGTCACTGCCTGCCTGTACAATCAATAGCGGATAGTAATCAGAGGGCCGTACCAGACCAGGGAGTCTCTTTGTAATGTCCCTGACCCGGGCCCCAGGGAGGCAGCAGACTTTGCTGTGGGATGGGTCCGGTCAGCATATTGGGCTCTCCATTCCCTTCAGAAGGGAATCGCCCACAACAATTACCCTCCTTTTTTTCTTAGCACAGGTAGCCCTGATAGGTAGGGGTGACCTACTTTCCCTAGCCAACCCCCGGATGGACCTTCATCCCCATCCTCATTTGCCTGGCAGTTCATGCTTTACAGTCCAGAGTGCAAGATTGATGAATGTTTCATTCTGAAAGGCCCCACACATGCCTCGGGTGAGGTGTGAACAGTAATCTTGCCAGCAATGTCTGATGCTAGCTGCAGGGGCTGCCCAGGCCCTTGCTTGGTGCCTTGCTCAGGGGCATGATGGCAAGGGCAGAGGGACTGAAACAGGCAATCCATGTGCAACAGCTCTTAGGAGGGGAAGGAAAAGGCAGAGCAGCTTCTTTAGCCTTCAACACAGCAGGAACGACTTTGTGCCCTACCCAGTTATGCTGAAACTCTGCAATGCAAAGCTTTGAGCTTAGATTGTGTCTGTGAGAGAGGGCTCAGTATGTAAGTACCCATTCAGCAGAAGGGGTCTATAGTCTGTCTGTAAACATCTGCTAAAGCATTCCCAACATCCAGCTGGCTGTTTCCTCAGCTAACTTAAAAACCACCTGAGGATCTGCATAGGTGCCTCTGAATTCATAGACTCATAGAATATTTTGGGTTAGAAGGGACCCCTAGAGGTCACCCAGTCCAACCCCCCTGCAGGGAGCAGGGACACCACTAACTAGATCAGGTTGCTCAGAGCCCCATCCAACCTGGCCTTGAATGTTTCCAGGGGTGGGGCCTCCACTACCTCTCTAGGCAACCTGTTCCAGTGTTTTATCACCCTCATTGTAAAGAATTTCTTCCTTATATCCAGTCTAAACCTACCCTGCTTCAGTTTAAAACCATTACCCCTTGTCCTGTCACAGCTGGCCCTACTAAAAAGATTTTCCCCATCTTTCCTATAGGCCCCCTTTAGGTACTGAAAGGCCGCAATCAGGTCTCCCTGCAGCCTTCTCTTCTCCAGGCTGAACAAGCCCAACTCTCTCAGCCTGTCCTCATAGGAGAGGGGCTCCAGCCCTCGGATCATTTTAGATGCCTTCCTCTGGACCCGCTCCAACAGTTCCATGTCTTTCTTGTGCTGAGGGCTCCAGAGCTGGACGCAGTACTCCAGGTGAGGTCTCACCAGAGCAGAGCAGAGGGGCAGAATCACCTCCCTTGACCTGCTGGCCACGCTTCTCCTGATGCAGCCCAGAGTACGGTTGGCCTTCTGGGCTGCCAGTGGACATTTCCGGCTCATGTCCAGCTTTTCATCCACCAGCACCCCCAAGTCCCTCTCAGCAGGGCTGCTCTCGATCCTTTCTTCCCCCAGCCTGTATTGATACTGGGGGTTACCCCGACCCAGGTGCAGGACCTTGCACTTGGCCTTGTTGAACCTCATGAGGTTCACACAGGCCCACCTCTCCAGCCTGTCCAGGTCTCTCTGGATGACATCCCATCCTTCTGGTGTGTTAACTGCACCACTCAGCTTGGTGTCATCCACAAACTTGCTGAGGGTGCACTCAATCTCACTAAGTCATTGGTGAAAACATTAAACAGCACCGGTCCCAGTACAGACCCCTGAGGGACACCACTCATCACCAGTCTCCATCTGGACATCGAGCCATTGACCACTACCCTCTGGATGCGACCATCCAGCCAGTTCCTTATCCACTGAACAGTCCACCCATCAAATCCATAGCTCTCCAATTTAGAGAGAAGGATGTTGTGGGGGACCGTGTCAAAGGCTTTACAGAAATCCAGATAGATGATATTCCCCCTGCTTCTCTTTAGGACAGAGCTTAAAAGTACCTGTTTATATAGATGTATACATTTTTCTCAAAGTACCTAGCAAGGTCTGCAGACAGAGATGGATTCAGAACAGCCAGGGAATTGCTGGCTGCATCTATTCTGTCCAAGATGGATTGATGATTATCATCCTTCAGTGGGAAACCCAGAAGACATGGCAACTTCTCATAAGCTGACAACAATGCAGGGGGAACAAAAAAAAAAAATAATCAATGGCTTGCGATCATTGTACCTGCCCCCAAAAATCTACCAGCCAAAAAAATCCCAAACCCATGCGAATGCTTGCCAGACAGCCAAGTTCTAGAGCCAATACTCTGGAGGTCTGGGGTTGGTTCTCATGACGTGAGGCCATTGATTTCACCAGAAAATGACTGCTCCACGAAAATTCAAGATGAGAAATCACATTTGGCCATTCCTAGGCACTTGAACAACTCACCAGAAGGGTATTCAGATACTTTCTCAATGTGTTTTACTTCCTACTGAGGGAAGAAGGGAGTGCTACAGCCACCCTCTGGCACACATGGGCTGATTTTTTCTTTTTTTCTCCTGTGAAAGCAAGTTGACCTCAGCTGCTTGCTGCAATAAATCTTCTCCCATTTTCTCCTTCCCTCACTCTTTTCTGTTTAAAGGTATTTGTACATTAGACTTAAATACATTATACTCATTTCTCTAGGAGCCCTGACACATTGTTAAATGACCATGAATCTATTTTAGTTGCACCTTAATAAATTAACTCTCTTGCCTGCCTCCAGTGTTGGTGCCTGTATTGTAGGATCATAGGAGGTTTGGGCTGATTATCCTCCTAACTCTATTTCACATGCAGAGCCATTATTTCACTATGTTCCACGCTATTATAATAAAGCAAAAAGCTCTCATTTTTTCATTTTGAGTTCATATTGGGAGACTACATACCTTATTAGCCTCTTCTAAGTTCTTATATTCTGTTTGTTGTATAGTGCAGTCAGAGAATACAGATATATTCTGCCTCCAAGAGCTGCTTTGCAGAACTTAGGGATGGAAATAATCCTATTTTTATCAGGTGAACTAGTGAATCTTAACTCCTGATAGCTCTTTTCCCTATCACCACCAACATGATGCCCACATACTGCATGTAACTGCCAATCTGCATGGTGAGACGCTCCTGTCCGCCACTGGGGTATCAGTAGCAGTTTCCAGCTGCCACTTAACCTCCAAAGCACTTCTAATCCCATAGCACACTTTGGTTTCCCTTGGTCAACAAGCCAAAGAGACCAAAGCACCAGCACTGCCAGTCATCCCTAGCCCATCAACCAGGACTGGCCCCATGCAGTCCCAAAGCCGGTCCCACCCCATCAGCTGAGGGCTTTTCCCTCAATAAAAGGGCATCTGCACTTTCTCCAAAGGAAATATTCCTGACCCCCTCTTTTGAGAGCTCCGTTTCTGCATTGCTTTTCTTTGCCTTGAATGCACAGTTTCGCTCAAGCTGCTTGTAAGTTTTCAGCTGACACAGTTTGCAGCTCCAGTGCAGATCTACAGTATAATAAATGGTCTAAAGTGGCCGTGAGAGTGTGATTACTGCTTGGTGGCCCCTGAGCAGCCTCGTGCCACCCAGAGGTGGGTCATCTCAGCTACGCCAGGATCAGAGCAGATCAAAACACACACCATGCTGCTCCCTGGGCTGGCTGCATAGTGGAGTCCCTCCCGCATGGCAGAGCAGCTATTGATTTTTCCATCTGTTCTCTGGGGAACTCACAAGAAGAAAATGATTTTCTTTTAAGTTCAAGTGCAGGAGTCCGCCTTGCTAAAGGGCTTATCTTCACATATAAGTTTTACTAATTCAGCTTGAGTTGTATAATTAAAGTTGCACAACCCCCCATAGTGTGGAAAATCCTACAAAAATGCTTTATATGGAAATAGCTATATGGATTTAAAACACTCTCATATCAGTATAAATGCACCCCCAAGAGAGCCTCTACAAATATAGTTACTGTCCAAAAGCATACATCAAGGAATTTTATAACTCTTCAGTGATTTAAGTCACTGTACAGCATGGAATAGGGTTTAGTTCAAGCCTTCCAAACACAGGGAACAGATGAATCTTTAAAATCTCAGGAGGTAAAAAAAAAATAGAAAATCTGTATTTTATATCATATTTTTATATTTTATGGTGAGTGCTAATTTAAGTGCCACACAGTTATTTCTCCTTGGATTTCTAGCTCCAGTTCAAACAGGCTTTAGTATTTTCATCACAATTCAGTATGTTTATTTAGCATTAGAGCTGGCTGAACTATTCATTACTAATTTAGCCTACTTGTTTATTTTTATTTATTTATGGTAAGTGAATCTTCACCAAGTAAATCCTAGTTCTCCTCCCACAGTCTTCAGACTCTAACAGCATTCCCTGGAGAGTTCAGGAGGATGATTATTCAGACCCATGGTCTATTCACATGTATCAATTCCCCATTTATTCTTTGTGGGGTGTGCCTGAATGGCTGAGTGTTTGCAATGCCTCCTAGGAGTTCCTGCAAACCCATTTCTGGAAACAAACATTTCCTATTCAGTTGTACTAAAAAAACCCAATAATTAAGAACAAAACAAAAAAAAAAAGAAAAAAGGAAGAAAACGAAATCCTCCCTCTCACACCCTATCTGAGCACTCAGACAAGCAGTGTGATACAAAGTCGTGTATTTTCAGTGGTAGACAATGAGTAGCTCCATCTGCAGCAAGCCTGGCTAATTCACATGTTGCTAATGTAGATCTCCATTTGCATACACAAGCTCACCCTGTCCTTGTTTCTTTCAAAGATGTAAAGAGCAGGACATTTTACTGAGATTTTAAATACCTGAGATGCCACCTGCTCTTACGATGATTGCCTCCCAATATTTACCAGCAAGGACATAAATAACTGAACCTTAGCCACCATTACTGAAGGGAAGCAAAGACCGGAGAACATCATATGCTGCAGCATCCTTGTTTTCTGGAGCTGGCTGTTCACTCTTGCAGAGTTCACTGATTCAGTCTGCTCTGGTCTATATTATACACTGCCGTATTTGTTTGCGTCCATTTTAAAACACGAGCTACTAGATGATGCTTGCACACATCACTCCACGAGATGTGAAAGGGCAGCCAGGTACAAGCTACTTTTCATTCTTCTAAGAGAGTCAGCCCTGCACATCATGCTCGTTCCGCATGAGGTTGGGAGTCTTCTTACTTTTGTGCCACATGTCCAGTTCTTGAAGCCCTTACAGAGCAAGAACGGCCAATTCTGCTGACCCTAAAAGGTCCCTGCAAACCCTTACACATCCCAGTTTGTGAATCGTGTACCCCAGAGAACCACAGGGAAGCATTCAAACTTTCATCTCTGGGAGAAGCAGATTCCCACAGTGATCCTGGTGCTTTTCTGCAGGTATGGCAGTGCTGAACACAGCTTGGTGCAAGGGAGACCAAGCAACGCTGCCCACAGCAGCCCTTGTTGCTTTGCCTCCTCTCAAACCAGCAATTCAGATTTCCTGGCAGCAGTGGAGATTTTTCACTTTTAATTTACCTCTTTCAGCACTAGCTAAATATTCCATTTTTCTCCCCTGCTATAACCGATAAAAAACACTCATTGTCAATATTTGACACTAACAGTAGAAATCCAACTTATTTTTTCATTCCTGCCTTAGCAGAAGGGAAAGGTGGCTTTGGGCAGCAGGGCATCCTCAGCTCCAGGCATGTTCTGCTGAGAGTTTCTCGTTCCCTGGAGACATCCCTCAAATTCCCCTGCATTGATTCAGTCCCTGACCTCTCAGTGAACTAACTCCCAGATCTGAAAACACAAAAAGGATTTGAATACACTTAACACAGTAACAAGCACTTTTCCCAGCTGTTATCACAGCAAAACCTTTTCCAGTTATTTACCCCTACCTCCTTTAGTTTGCATTCCTTCAGCTGACCCACCAAAAGACAAGAGTTTTACCTGCTCACCTTCCACTCCATGTGACTTGCCTTCCAGTACTGCAAATGCTGTCTCTAATAACACATGGGATTGTATATCAATTTTCAATTTTAAATCAGTAAGTGTCCCTTTTGCTTTCAGGTTACTAGCTCATTCATCTTCTGCTGCAACAATAACATTCATCTGACGGATAATCCTGTGCAGTTCGGGCTGTCATCACCCATGCATCACCATGCTGGTGCTCAAAAACACTTCTCCCTTTCCATCCAGCAGGCAGCAGTTTCTGCGGGCTCTGACGCCGAGCACTGCAGGACCCTCTGCATCAGCTCTGTGGGGTCCCAGAGCTTTGCTCACATCTACCCCCTCAGCATGTTGGGTCACTTACCCAGCAGGGGAGATCAAACCAGCAGCTTGTGCTCCACGGGAAGCTGATTGTTACAGGTTAATTCAAGATCTTCCAACAGATAATCTCAGGCTGTTTTGTTCCAGCTCCCAGTCCTAATCCAGTCATTCACCTCATACCCTGTTAGCCCTGCCAAATTTTCCAGCTGGACTCTTCAACCTCAGCCACTCATCGGTTCTGCTGCAGCCCCAAACATCTTCCATGTCTTTCAGTTAAAAATCATCCTCTTCAAGACATGCCATGTTAGCATGGCATTCCCAAAACCTCTTTAGTACACTGACCCAGACCATGCTCCATTTTACCTGAACACTATTCAAATACGTGAAGTGCATCAGGGCTACCTCCTTGAGAAACATCACCTCTGGCCATCTTCCTTTGCAGTGGTGCTCAGCACGTACAAACGCAGAGGAAAATACTGTTCAAACCACTTCCAGCCTTCTTGGAGCCTTTGGCAAGTCTGTTCCTCCAGTCATACCACTATCTTCTTTTCCTTTATGACACCACACACTCACTCAAAATTTACTCATGGTCCAATGTATTTGAAAGATCATCTTCACTGCATTTGCACCTGCCTAACTGAGGTTTTTAATATCCACTACATCTGACACTGTCCCCTGCTACACATAGCGGTAGTATTCCCAATACTACAGGAGGGCTCAGCAGCAGCTCAGAGTAACCCCTGCGCTTACAACACTTCTTAGTTATCAGAGGAGCCTCCTCCCAGCCCACAGCATCTCTGCCTCATTCAACAGTGGGTGCAGCAGAATTGCTCTCTGCTCTCCCAGAGAGTGGCTGTGCAAGCAGTCCTACCCGTATTTGCTGCTCCATATTTGCTGGCTCTGATTCCTCCCAGGCCTGAAAGGAGCACTCAGTAAAATCCACAGACAAGAGTGTTCAATGGGATTTTGGAAGTAGAACAGTTCTGGAATGCAGGAACCATCCCGCAGTTCCAAATCCCTACAGAAAAGTCTCAGGATACCATCTCACTCCAGGATTTCTCTGGGAGACTAGATCTTTTGTCTTTTTTCCTATCCATGATCCTTATTAGTTTCCCAGACTGCAGTAAAAGATGATTACTTGAATTACATTTTGTCACCTAGTCTGTGGGAAAAACATGTCCCCTATCATCTTCTGCTAGTGACCTGCTTCCCTTTAAAAACAGCAACCATTCAGTTACCCCATCTAAGGCACCAGAGATAGCCCCTCTGCACCTACCCATCACTTGAAGTCCTGCAGAGCAGGCTGCAGAGACACATCTCAGTTGTCTCTAGGAACTCATTGCATTCATATTCTAATGGAAGATTAACAGCTCATGGGGAAAAAAATAAAATTGCAAACAGTCACAATTTGAAATTGTAGAATCAAACCAGACTCGTTTCCATTAAAAAAATTACTTTCTTGTCCTGATTTTTTTTTCTCCAAAATAGTGGGAAACAGGGTTTGTCATGCTTACAGACTGCACAACTCAACAAGTGACTGACAGTTCTCATCTGCATTAAAAGCCTGATGGTCTGTGGCAGACACCTTCACTTGCTCTCTTGCCAGATCACATGTTTTGACTTGTGGGCTGTAGAGTGAAGGGAGAGCTTAAGTAATCTCCAGAAGACTTTCAAGAAACAGTTGATCATCTTGAACAGAGAGAGCCAGGGCTGTGAGCTCAGCCTTCCCTTTCTCCTGACCAAAGTGTGGCTGGGAGGCTGTGACTCATGGTGAAGTCAAGAGGGTTCAGTCCATGACTTTCCTTTCTGCTGGAAATGATTCAGTGCAAGATTCCCATTCCTTTTTGTATGCTTTTTAAAAGCATCTCTTTTAACGCTGGCTTTATAGCGACATTTCTGATCCTGTTCACCTCATAGAGGGTTTCAGATCACAGATGTTCAGGGTTAAGAACCAAGCAGCCAAAGGACAGCGTGAGAACATGCTTTGCCAGAGAACAGCAATGTTCAGAAAGGCTCTCATGGCTTTCAAGAGCCACTCAGCATTTCCCTGCTTCAGTCTCCCTTTCTGCCTATGGCATCCAGGGATGGGCACTGGGGATTTAGAGAAAGGAAAGAAGGAAAGGCTAAGAGTGCTCTTTTAATTTCTATTAGGTATCTTTACACAGCTTCACTGATGTTGTCCATGTTTTGTGTGACCTTTTCAGTAGTGCCACAATCAAACAAACCCCATAACTAAAATTAAATAAACCCAACACCTTTATGCTGTCTGCCTACCCAACATGACTCCCCAAAGACTTTCTGTCCTAAGGACACCACATCAAGCACAGCAATATTCTGACAACCAGCTCTGGTGCGTTTCTCACTTTGTGTCCTGCACCCTCCACGTAGGGCCTCCTTTTTTCCAAAAGCACAAGAAACCTCTGAGAAATTCTTGCTTTCCTTGATTCCCTGTCAGAAAATAGCCTTGAACTTTCTTCTGTGACAAAAAAATGGAGACCTATGTCTGCTAGGAAGTTAAACAACACGTGGTCTGCATAACTTAATAGACACATGGTTCTTCTAAGATTAACAAAGGACCCCAAGATGAGCAATTTTACTAGGAAAAGCATGATACTTCTTGCAACTAACTTTTTCCTGAGCAAAAAGGGAAAAAAAAAACCAAACCTAAAACCCATTGCTTTGGTCTAACTTCAGATTGCATTTGCCAGATGTAACTTTGGTATAAAGTTGGATCCAGCTTTATCTAAAATACAAAACTATTAAGATTCATGCAAATGTTTGCAACCTCCTAAGACAGTAGTAAAACTCTGGGGCAAATCTGCACTGTCCCCAACATCAGGACTCCTCAGTACCAAGGTCTCTTTTTGATTTTTCAGTTCCATCTGTAACTTGGGAAGGACAAAAGTTCCCCTTGCCATACGCAGCAGCCAGCAGTCAGGTCACAGATGGGCCTTTGTTTGCAGCAGGGCATGCCGGAGGGACCCTGCAAAAGGCCTGAAGTCTTGAATAATGAAGAAAGTGAGAACTGCTTTAAACAAAAATAGTTTCTGACGAAGTCTTCTCATGGAGCCTGGAGCACAAACCTGCCAGCCTCAATCTGTGTCTGAGCCCCCTTGCAGCAGTTCCGGTGTCCCAGCTTCTTCCTGTGGGCTTGATCCGGAAAACCACCCAGCAGAAAACAGCAGCCTTTGACATCTCTCTCCCTGCATCAGTATCCCCCCACCCCAGCATACAAAGAAGCTTCTATTTTCTAATGAAAGGCAGGAAGCAGACTTAAATTAACCAAGTGAAGTCTCCTCCATTTCATCTAAAAAACCTAATTCTAATTAAACAGACGTTTTGCCGTACTTCTCATTTTGAGACCCAACAACTGTACAATTAAAGTGCATACAAATGAGTGCCATTATCCCTTCATTTCCCGGGACAGTTGTAATCCCAATCCTATGAGCCTCACAACAGGAACCCCCACAGAGGAGAGCAGTGTATATTCACCCGTGGCAGCAATGGTATTGGGTATTTAAAATTAATGAATTGGCAGTAGGATGGGTTGGGTTTTGGTATTTGCTAAATCAAAATCCTGTTTGATTTATTCTGACCTGGAGACATTCCCAAGTATTTCCTCCACTCCAGACCAAGCCCTAAGGGATTTATTTCACTTTTGGGTGCCATACCCTTTATTTCTTCTCACTAAATAATTTGTTTCCAAATTGTTTGCAATCCCAGCCTGAGAACTACTTTGAAGGGCAGCTGTAATGAACTGCTTACAGACTACCACATGCACCGAGTCATGTTAGGGACCGGGTTCTTTTGTTTGTTTTAAAGGCTCATGAATTTTTTTCTCCATTTATTATATATACTTACACATGTGTCTCCCCTTAAAGGAAAACAAAATCTCAGAGTAACTTTCTTCACGTGTATAACCCTGGCATTTCTAACATCAAGAATTACTTTCTTACATCTATTTTCCCTCCAGGCTTCTTCTAGCTCATCAGCGCATACTGGAACAATAACCCTGAATACAATGCCAGTCTTTAGGCTTCAGTGAAAGTAGTTATTCTGGCCACATTACTGAGATGGTCATCAAAAGAGTTATCGGTTTGTGATTAAATGAAACATTAACATACCCATGATATCTGGCTTCAATTCCTGACTCTCTGGCTTCTGAACAGACTGATACTTTCAAAGCCTTTGTTCAAGCTGCTTTCTGTCTTGCAGAAGCAGTAGATACTGGCAATATCAATACAGTGCCCGTAGCAAGAAAAATCTTAGACAGCAATGTACACCAATTCAAATAATCTTAAATGGAAGGCTTAAGAGGAAAAACCAGGATTTGGGCTTTAAACAGCTCTAGACTGCTGCTGCTGCCTTTAGCATCTAGTTGGGAAGGCGGCTGACCTCTTTATTGTTTTGGTGGTCATTGGGAAATGTCATTCTGAGGTTTACAAAATACACAGGGATCTGTGGCAAAGGAGTTCGAGACATCCCAGCTACTAGGGAGATCTCATAAGTGAGGACAGTTCTGATTAGCACCACGACCAAAATACTGACCACTGTACCCTCCTTTGTATCTACTGCCTATACAGTCACCTTAAAGCACCAGAGGACCATGCTTGACTGTACAGCATGTAGGAGACCACCCTCTCCTTGCAGTGGAAGAACACGCATCCCTATTTTGGTTTGCACCCTTTTATTCTCAGTGTCTGTGGCTCATCCTTCTTACTATTGTACTACTGTTAAAATACGTTTGCTTACACCCACCGCTCCTTCAGGGATCTGGTGTGACCCTGGCGAGGCCCAGCCTTACTAAACACCCGATGCAAGAAAGCAGATTCCTGGGACTGTGCTCAGCATCTCCTGCTGACACTCATAGAGGTTCAGACCTTCCTCCCCAGGAGGCCACCACAAGCTACCATGTCCTCATGCTGGAAAGGCTCCAGTACAGGGTGGAGAGCTGATGGGAAAGAACAAAATCTATCCCTCGGAAATTCTCAGGCTTCAAAATTTAGCCATGACCTGAAACACAAAAGACACTGGTGAAATGAAGGTCAAGGTGATGAAAATGTTTTGACAAGGTCAAATGTATTTTGGGGAATTTTAATCCATTCCTTTTGACTTTTATTTGACAGATAGGGTGAACTCTAAAGCATTGGCAACATTGTAGTCTAAAGCTCACCAACCCATTCCTGCTCCACATGCAGGACTCAGCTGCCTGTCCTGTAGCCCTTCTCCAAACCTCCAGAGAAGTGATGGAAACACCTAAGTGGCCATTGATAAAGAGAATTTCCCAACTCTTGGTAGCTCTACAGCAGATACATGTCTGGTTACATGATGAGAAAAAGGCTTGTTTACAGCTCTCAGAATCTCAAGGATGGGCAGCCAGCAAAAGATGGGCTACTCCAGCAAAAAATAAATTGTTTCACACTTCACTGGGCTCCTGTTCTCTGCAGCAGATAACCTAATCCAGGCAAGAATCAACCTGAGGAAGCCTTGGTCTTATGTTTCATGGGCTGAATTAGACAAGTAGAGTGGTACCACTTCCAGGAACATGCAAGCTTTGACTTTCCACAGACTCCTATGAAGAGTGGGTGACCTGGGGAACCCCAACACAATTACAAGAACCAGGATGGTAGTATTTCACTAGAGCTCCTGGTGACACACTTCAGGTAATTAACACAGGGCACAAATGTCAAAAACACCCCAAAGAGACATTTTTCAAAATTTCAGGTGATATCTAGCATCCAACACATGAGTTAGTAGCTGCCTCAGACCACAACGCACTGCCACAAGGCTCTTAAAGTGTCTGAGACACACCACTCTGTAAGGTAATGTGGTTTAACATTTTGCAGAGAAGGGAGGCAGCGTTTGATAAACACCAGCTCTGTCAGACAAACCCATCACAACTGGAGCTTAGAGGTTTGTTTTGAAATGAGACTCAGAGCCACAACATAAGGAAAACACAACCTCTGAGTAATAGCACTTTGCAAGATGATACAAGGAAAAATTGCTTTATTAACAAACAGAGAAACAGCAGGCTCAGCCAGATGTTATTTAGAAGACTTGACCTGACAATTGATATATTGATACCTAGTTATTGCCAAAGTAGGAGAACTCAATGAGATGTATCTCTCTTGCATGCAAAATAAATCAAATGATTCCTACAGTGACACCATGAACACTGCTTTGCATACAAGTAGCAAAGGCAGAGGGCTCAGGAAAGATACGAGTGCAGCAGCAGATTATACTGCCCAGCGCAAACAAACATTAAAACAACGCATACGGGAATGAATGATGGAGAATACATAGCAAGTGAGACAGCTAAGTGGACTCTTTTGGCGTTACGTCACTAAGACAGGAAGGACAAGTGAATAATGTGATAAAATAAAAGGGAAATCCATGTCCTTAGGTTGATGACATGCTTATCTGTGTGGGATGACCCCGATGAATACTGCTAATGAGCCAGCACCATTGCAGTGTTAATTAATTTTTGATCTAACAAAGTAAAATAATCAGATCTTAAATCTGACAGATTAGAGCAGTCAGCTGGTGAAAATAACACAGTAAATCTACACAACGCTTCAACATTCTGTAATAGAGGGATGCCACAAAAAGATTGGATTAAATGTGTTTTCAGCTGAGAGGCAGAAATGTACTCTTTTAGGAGATTACCATGTGTTGCCTTGGTGAACTGATGATAGCTGGAGAGATCTTCAGGGTGTGAGCATAGCTCCTACCCCATATTTCTCAGTACTCCAGTATTCTAATGTCATTCTATTAATCTCCCTACAAGAGCAATAGAGTTAGTGCCAGGGTACAACAGCAGTTAAAGTGAGGCCAGAGCTAAAAACTGATCAGAAATACCTTCTGCTGATCCAGTTGCTCAAACCACCACCATCACCTCAAAATCCAATGCAACTCCACTCACCCAGAAGCTCACTTTTAGGGAAGTGCATTAAAGAAACCAAAAACTCGCAATGATGCTCTAGATTCAGCAAATATAAATTATTGTGATTCCACTGACCACAGTAAGGCTCTGTTCTCTCTGTTGAGATAACAAGCTGCATAGTGCTATTCTGCCATTAGACATATGGCTATAGTAGACCTGAGGAGAACTCACCCCAACTGCACAGCGTATCACAAATATCTTGTGTAGTGAGAACAAAATGGGGTGCCAAGGATATGAAGATGATGGGAACCAACACAGCAACATTTGAGCAAAACCAGAACCCAAAGCACTGCCAAACAACAGAAGGGCTATTTGAAGCAAACACTTTCTCCGAGTCATCCTAGGCTCATAAAAGCAAAGTAAGGATGGCCTAAGAAAGAGCTATCATAAAAAAAAAAATAAGTACCACCAGAAATTCATCTTTTTCTGCCAGAGCAGATAAATTAAATGCTCAACTCCAAGCTAAAGCCTATTCAGCCCAGCTGTTGCGCTGCCCAGTGATTTGGCCATATACAGGTGTTTATGGAATATTACCATGGATGAATGTCTGTGCTCATTTGACAGGAGATGCAGCCTCTAGAAAACATTATTACAAGAGTATCATACACAGATTTTCTGACACCCTTCCTGCCAGAATGTCTCCACATTATGGATGTCCCATTTTCAATTTACAGAGAACACAGCGCAGCAAAACACAGAGCAGAGAGGGAGGAGTGAGGCTCCCTGCAACAGGCCTTTCATGGCAAAGGGAAGCCAGTGGGGAGCAACTGCAACAGGTTCTCATCCAACTATGATTTACACTTCACTTTTGTATTAAAAGGTAGTTGTATCCACAGTCCTTCAAACCTCTCTTCTCTCTCAAACCTCTAAGAGCATTTATAAATATTCTCTACCCTTCTCTTTCAAATAAGTGGAGAAGGAGATTGAAGGATATTTTTTCCCCTTGCAGAATCCATCACTGTAACCACAGAAAAACCTACAGCTGCGTATTTGTCTGGAGAAAGAAATACTCCAGGTTCCAAGATGGTATCTTAGTAATATTCATGGCATAGTCTACTCATCTTTCTGGCTGAAGACATCTAAAGCATATTAACTTTTTATAACCCTAGCACTACAGAAGTGCAGTTTCCTCCAGGACAGAAGGTAGCAGACAACCAGATCAAAGAGCTGCAACACACCGCACCCTGTACAGGAGCATGTACACGCTGGCTGGGAACACCTGTGGGAAAATCCTTCATCTTAAGCAATGAGAACTTAATCATCCCTTATAGAGCAGCGCACAGGGCATGTTTCAATAGCTCCATGGAATGCTATTTATCAGGAAAGATTTCTGCTTGGTGAAAAGTGCCAATACCAGCTCTTCAGATTTCGGTCTGCAGTAGAGTAACAATGACACCTTTTACAAAATACTCAGTTGAAAACATGCAGGGGAAAAAAGGTGCAAGAAACCCTTTCCAGAATGGTATCTCACCCCTATTCTCCAGCTCAGGAAATACTCATTTTCAGAGAAAGCAGAATATTTGGCAAGACTGAAATTGCTTGGGGGAGGATTGGGTGTCTTCATCTCCCCTTGTGTCATCTGTCTGAGCTGCTTGCTTCAAGGCTCCTTTTAGGAGCAATACGGAAAAACCAGCTTTGCCTGTGGCAGAGCCAGGCTGATGGACGTTTGACTGATGGGACCTTCACCAACCTTAGGGAAGTGCAGCTCCACCAACTTATTGCTGCTGCACTGCTCAGCCCACCCAAGCCCCTCCACCACATAACCATGTTGCCAGGTGCCGCCCCACATTGAGTTTTAGTAACTTGGGCCAAACATCTGGTCCAAATCTGTATCTTCTAGGAAGGGAGCAAATATCAGTTCTAGCACAAGGTGCTGCAGCTAAATGGCCTAAAATCTCAACTACTGCATCACAGCTTGGAAGGCAAGAGACTTGGGAAACAGTCAATTGCTCCAAGCCAGAAATAGACTTTACAGGTTAGCAATGGACCTGAACTACAAAATTCAGATTCAGTGACATCAAGATGCAAAACTTAAGCAAAGGTCTAGATCCATTGCTATGTATTGAATGGTACCACCAAAGAGACAGCAAGAAGACACAAGGGGAGATGCACCTATTAAATGCACACCAAGGGGAGCTGGGGCAGAAGAGCCGCAGCAGAGATGGAGGGTGAAGTGAACCCTGCTGAGCAGCAGCTCAGGGAAGAAACAGCAGGAGGGATGGAGCCACCTCTCAGGGCCAGGCTGTAGCACTGCCAAGCGGCTTACAGCGGAGGGAAATGCTGTACCTGCAGTACCTGTGCTTTCTTTGTTTGGCAGACATACCAGGAAGCTGTAGAAACTGCTTAAGGCTATGTCTGTAAACTACTGGCTTTGTGAAAGCACGAGGGGAGAACTAAAAAGGGAAATTTCTAATAAAAGTAAATTTTGTCAGAGCTTTTGGCAATGCTTGGAATTAACATGTGAAGCATAAAACATCAAGAGAAGAAACAAAACCCATCCTTACACATTCACCCATCACAGCTAAAGGAAGATATATGTTTAGGCTTCTTTATTTAGAAAAACTGATTTTAGGGTCTCCTTGAGTTTATTCTCACTCAAGGATGCCATCAGCAGACTCTTCACACCTACAAAGCTCAACAGCCCCCACAGCTTCCCCATAGCACCTCCCACCTTGCTATGTTTGGCAGCCATACCACATCAGTCCTCCACGTCTCCAATGGGACTGTACAAATCTAATTACAGGCAACTGTAAATACAATTACTACTATTATCCACTAAGAAATATGCTGACACCTTGAAATTCTCTATCACATCTTAAGTCTATATAGTGCTGTGGTGAGAAATGGCCCCTCTCCACTCTCTCTTTCTGCTGTAGCCCTTCAGCCATGGAAGGGAAGCATTCAGATTTAACAAGAGCAAAATATCTGCTGGGAACTTTGGTACTGGAGCTCGCAAGTGTTCCTGCACTCAAAAGCCACTTGAACTTGGAGAACACGGACAATATTTCCCAATATAACCTCTGTAGTCTTCTGTTTCTGTTGCCAAAAAGATAAGGATTTAATTTTAGTTGTTGAAATTTTATTACCTCTCTCAAAACACCAATTAATATTTTCCCTTCTTATTCTAGCAGAAATCCTAGAGAGACTGAAGATACTTTCCTTCTACCAGCTTCCTTCATGGGTTTGTTGGGATTTTTTTCCCCTCTGAGTAAAAAGCTTGAATTTAGTATTTTTATATCTACATCATAAGAAACTTCAATTTACTCAGCTAGAAGCTCTGGTCTTCTGTCTGTAAAAATGGCCAGAGTAGAGGGTACAGTGAAGCAGCCTGCAAAGACCCCATGCGATAAGAGAAGGTCCCAGCTCACCCTACCTCCCTCTCCAAGGGTCCTTCAAGCTTCCTGACCTTAGGACAGCTGCAGAGTTGCAGATCAGCAGGTTTGAACCCAGCGGAGAAGAAACAAGCCCCAGAGTCTTTTCCCACCTCTTTTCCTAGGCTGATTTTCAAGGGAGGCATTTTAGCCTACAGGTAATTCAGGGCAGGACCAGAAGAAACCAATTTTTCTCCAGTATGAATATAAAAATATCAAGTTCATTAAATCTTCTGTTCTGATTAGAAGTACAAATATTTGGTGTGAAAGGAGTATTTTATCTCCTACCCTCAAGGCAGGCAGGCTGTAAATAACACTGCTGTTAACCAAGAGAAGCCTAGCAGCTTTCAGACAGCTGATTTTAAAAGTGCAAATCTGGGATTGTGTAGTTCAGGAACCTTCTTTTGAGGCTCAACAAAAAAGTTTCCTTTGTTGGTATACACAGCTGTCACAGAAGGTGGTGTTGCTTTACCACAGAGCTCTGATACAATAGAAAGATGAAGAACAACCAGCACAGCGGTGCTCTGAAACCAAAGGAAGCTGATCTTCAGAGAGACATGAGTTCACCTGAATGTTTAAGAAGCAGAGCTTGAGAAATAAAGACCCTAAAAACTCTGTCGCCAATTCCTCTCCTTGCACGTCCACCAAAGATGTGGATGTCACTTTACTTCCACTCTAAAAAGCTCAGTCAAAACTTGTACTTAACTGTGAAAACAAAAAGGTACAATCCTGTATTTATTGGGGAAAAAAAAAAATAGATAGACCTGGTTAAGGGTTAGACGCAGGCATTGCTGTGGGATTATGACTCTCTGTGAACCTGGAACTTAATTTAACAGTAGAAGTGGTGGAAGGAAGGGTTGCAGCAGAAACTTACAGAATACCACTGCACATCTTGTTACTTGGAGAGATTTTTTCCAAAATGCTGGAAATGAAGAATAAGGCAGCAAGTACAGGCAATGCAGGCAAGACCCAAGTGAGGAGTCTGCTTAGCACCTCCACTTCTTTCGGTTAAGACTCCAGTAAAAGGATTGTCCCAGGCAACATGAAAAACCCGTAATTTTTGTAATGGTCATACAGATCAAGCTATATTTTTCTTCAGTCACACAGCTAATCATTGGAGGAGCAGGAAGGTCAGCCTCCCTCCCAGTTAAGAAGCACATCACCTGTCCTCCTAGTTTTGGCAAGTGATGCAGTGAAGGCTTCGGTCTAGCAGTTAGCACTGTCTTTTTAGACATATCACCTGTTTTGGCCCTCCTTCGCTCCAGCAAAAAGCACCATGCGCATAGTAATGCAGAATATAAATCATGGCTATTCATCCTTGTCTCCTGATTTATGTAGCATGTTGAACAAAAGATCCTCTAATCTGGCATGGGTGTACTTTTCTTATTAAGCAGCACTTATGCAGCCTTGTGCAGTGCCCCTTTCCCAGAGGCACGCTTGCCCTGTCACCTCTGCCACTTCAGGTCGAGGTCTCACTGAGCTGAGCAGCGCACATACACATGCACAGTCACTCAGCAGCCATGAGTGGGGAACACCTTAAAATACAGCTTACCATGCAGCAAAATGACCACAAAACAGTATTTAGAGTATATACAGCGTATAGATGAAGAAGATAAGAAAGGCCCATCTAGACCCACCGCTGAGCTGGTCTGATAGCTTATGCTTTATTTGTCCATCTGAAAAAAGGCAGAATAAACCCTGCATGCCCCACAGGCTGCCTGGGTGTCCTGAGAATGGTAGATATGTAATCACATCCTTGCAGAGATCACACCTGAAATCATAGTAAAGACACATAACCTGTGGGTTTTCCCCACTGACATTTTGCCGTAACCAGGAATAAAACTGCAGCCGCAGACCTTGTAGCGAGCAACTTACGTTCCTCCTCCCAATAACACCACAGCACCGGTGTCAGCGCACAAATAGCCGCCAGCCAGGCTTGTGCTGATACCAATTTACTTTCACACGTCTGCCTCCCCAATTGCTCGTTCTGGCTAACCTCAGTCATAACTTTGTGAACTTGCTTCATAGAGATGAAAACTAAATGCCATCAAGTACGTTTGAATGTCCTCACATAAAAGACATGTTAAATGATATTTTGTTTAATAAGATATATGGAGAGGTGCATCACTGACTCATTACTCAGGCAAGAGTGAGGAAATCTCCCTTTAGGAGTTTTATATTTTGTTAATTTGGACCATAAAAGGAACATCTTTTAATGCAGCAATGGACAGGTAAAATCAAAAGTAAGATCTGTATCTACTCCAAATAATATTTTTCACATTATTTCCACCTGAATTTGCTTAACTCCATCATATTTTATGGCTTCCCATTATTTAAAGCCATCACATTGAGTTATAGCTGTTGGGGGAATAGGAAAGTGCTCACTTGCATGTGGCTCTGTAGAAGATTATGACAAAAGGCAGAAGAACATGCTCAGGACACTTGATGGATAAAAACAGTTAGAAATTTACCACCGTTTCATCTCAATAATGCTATTAATAACTAAGCCTCTATTAGAGGAGTAAAAAGACTCAAATTGGAGAACTAGAATGGAATAATTCCAAGGGAAAAAACAATATTTTGACTAAAAATGGCCATATTACATGGTTTCAAACCATCTCTTACTCCTCTTTCAGAAATTATTAGGTACTTTTATAAGTTGCAAAAGCATTGCTCTTCTCTTCTGTACAATGAACCAAAGCAGATTATGAAGAGCCAGTTACACTCAGTTACTCCATAGTTAAGATCACAGTTGCTGAAGAAACCAAATTCGTCTCTAAGCCCAGTTAGCTTGTACTTATTAGTGAATCTCACTTTCATTTCCTCACAACAAAACTAATGCAAACTTCCTAAAACACTGATAACCTGTTTTAAAAGCTAATAACATGGTGTATTGCAGATCAGGCTTTTCTTGCTATAAAGGCTCAAAGAAACAATATATTGCCAGGAGGATACAAATACAGAGTGAGACGTCAGCAACACAATATCGCATTTACTAATGCACATGTCCAAAGCCAGTTTTAATTTGGAATTCCCTAGCTTCTTAGGCTGAGGATCATAAACCATTTCAGTGAATTTTGCAGAGCATTCTTCATTTGCTTCAGTAGAAAATTTGACTAATGCCACCAAAATAACAGTACTTCATATTGGAAGACTACAACCAAGGTGTTTGCTGGGGAGCATATCTAGAGAGAACCAACCCAGCAGGGTTGGTCCGTATTAGACAAAAACAAAACCAAGAAACACACAGGGATGTCTATAAGAGCAACAACTAATGGAAAAGTTACAGCAGTCGGTTGGGTTTTTTTAATCTCACATTTTCTATTTAGATCAATTTATTCTTCCTGAAAAACTTTGTGAGAAAATTTTGTCCAGTCTTTCACATGAAAATTATCCAGAGGGCTGATATAATCATGAGCTTTTTTTTAATCAAATATACATTTTTAGAAAGTCATTGGGATCTTTTCTCTAAACAACTATTTGCAGTGTCTGAGTATTAAGAACATTATGCATTCAGATGCTGAACACACACAGACAACACTTAATACAAAGTTTCTTTGCATAATACAAAGCAGTTCTGCTGTCTTTAATGAATATTTTAGCACTGATTGAGGTAAACAGAACCATCTTCTGAAGGACAACGGATTTCACCCTTTGGTAAAAATATCTCTTCAATGCAAAACTGCACCCAAGCTACAGTGTTTTTTGTTTGTTTTTTTTTTTTTTTTTTTTTTTAAGGGCAAAGGTGTTAAACGTTTTCCTGTGCCTGAAGTGCAGGAGCCCAGTGTGAGGTCTGTGAGTCTGGGTGTTCCAGGGCAGTGTGCTCACTGCTGTTTCTAGAGCACCACAGTCAGGTTTTGGCCCATAGTGAGGGTTTCTAAAAGCAACTGCAATAGAAATGAATCATGAAGTTATTTACATAAGCCACTTAAACCCCCTGACATCCCCTATGGCATCTTCCTGCCATGGCAATTAAACTAAGACAAAGGCTTCAGGCACCACTGGTTAACTGTAACATCCTCTTCTTTACCCACGCCACTAGCCATGTTTGAGAATATGCAACCAGGTATCAGTCACCTGAATTCTTTATGAACTGCCTAATTCCAATTTTGAAGGGTGTTTTACAGCAGGCTGTGAAAAAAACCTGGAGAGCTTTAATGTTCAAGATGATAGCTTGAAGGCTACCTACTGGTGACTTGTATGAATCAACTCCATGTCATTGCTTTGGTTGGGAAAATAATTTGGCCTTAATGATGTTATTCCTAGTGACTACAAAGGTAAGTTTACGGAACTTGGTTTGCCCTTTTATTTAGTCAGGGTAGACTCATTGGCCCTGGTGTGTATCATTTGATACACCTATTCCTCTCCTTCCCACCAGCTGGGTGGCTCATGGTGGGTCTGGCAGTGGGGAAGGGACAAAATTCCCGGGGTGCTTGGAAAGCAGGACCCCAGCGCAGCCCTGCTCTGCAGCACAGCAGCAAGCATCACCCCTCCACAGAATGATGAGCCCCTGCCGCTACATGATTTCTGTGTTATTGTTGTCAGAGGACATTTCATCTTGTTTTTGCTTACTGCCCAACAGCCAGCTTTGCTAAGTTATTGGTTTTAGCTCTATAGACTCTTGCTGTGCAGCAGTGTCACATATCCTGCTGACCTCCCCAGGCACCCTGAGCCCTTTGTCCCTTCCCCAGTGCCAGCCCCACCAGCGACCCAGCTGTAAAGCCACTAATCAAAGCCCCCAGGAAGGCAAGGTACCTTCTCTTCCCCACTTCTCCAAATACTTTGAGCTTCTAAAAATTCAAGTTCTCCATCACTTTGTTTTATTGCCTTATTTGGTAGTACCAAAATATGGTGGTTAGAGATTGCCAAGTCTTCTCAAAACAAAGAGCCTCACGCTGAGGTGGCTGCTCTCATGAGCAAGGCTAAACCCTGACATATTTGTGGCTGTCCACACCTTACAGCTTCTGCACGTCTGAAGATCAGTCAGGATTAGGCCTTTGGAAAGGTGTCCAGCTGAATTTGAGATACACATTAAAATCATGACATTAGGACAAGGCTCCCCTGTACCCATTAGGTACTCAGGATGGACTTGGCCAGTGCTTCCCACACCAGGGAGATGTTGACAAAGGCAAAAGATATTTTCATTCAGAATTAAAACAAACCATGTTCTGAATGTTGGGGTTAACATCAGACCCTGTGAACCATTCATTTCACAGTTTTGAAATTCACCATCTGTATCTTGCAACGTGTCAGTTCTAAATTCATCACTGAATATTTATATTATTTTCACATTTCTGATAAGCTAATTGTACAGATACGGGACATGACACAGATTGTTAGCAAGTCCTAGCATGAAGTCATATTAGATGAAATACAGCTGTTCAGAGTCAAGCTGTCCGATCACAGTGCAGATAGACACTTTCACTGTAATCTTTCACAAAAGATGCTTTAGCTCAGAAGAATCTACCTATAAATTATTTTAAAAGTGAGATAGAAATTACGTAATTGCTGTGATGGCATGCACATCAAGAAAAACAGAAATGAAAAAACTGAGTGAAACATACACCATTTGCTTGTTTTAGCTGACAAAGAGGTTACACACTATCATGCGTACATTTCTGAGCTGGAAATACATATCTTAAGTCCATTCTTGGACATGACACCTGCCAGTAGGCTGGGAAGCAGCCAAGGCATTTCTGTTTTCTGCAGGTGATGCAGAATTAGCTTTCCACTTAAAATTATAAACAAGGTGTATTTTGTTATCAGGTTAAGAGTTTGGCCGCTTCCATGTTGAGTTCAGTACCTTAGAAACTTGCTGCTAAAGACCATGACAGCAGCAGCAATTTAAACTGAAAGGGATCCAGACCGTACTCTGGCTTTCAGGTGCCACTTTCTGCAGAAAAAGTAAGAACATCATGCCAGGACCCAGACCTTCTCTTTGCAGCAGTGTAATTCATAGATGGGCAAAGCAGATTTGATTCATTTCACAAGGTGGGGTCAAACCTCTGAAGGGCTCCTGCAATGTCATGTCAGCTGATGGATGAGCAAGGAGCCTGGAGAAGGAAAAAGCTAAAGGTTCATGGGGTGAGGCAGCATTTACACTGATCTTTCGAAAGCATGTGCCTTTTTCATATAAGGTGAAAAGGGTTTTTTGTATTTCTTCTAGTCAAATCATTCTAGTCACCAATAGTCAGCTCTCTATTCTATGGTTCATTTATATTGAAATTAATGCACCATTTGCACAGCATTTCCCTGCTTTCATAAGCTCATACAGTACATTGTCATTAGTGAACTGTCCACTCAGCTTTTCTAAAGCTCTCTCTGAACACCCTTGTAAGCAAAAAAGTGTGTCTGGACATCCTCCGGCACCTTCACGCATTCTAATAAGCATATTATCAGGTTTTACTGGCTCTGTGCGTATGTCATCAGAAATGGCACCTTGTGCCATATGGAAATTCACCTTGCAGCTGAAACATGGGCAGTGTGTTTCCTTTGGATGAGCCATCACTACAATAACTGGTAAGAAAAAGATACTTAATATATATTGAGCTTGTTCTAATGAACTTGTTTGTCAAGGAGTAACTGTTTTATTGGCTCTTATATGTATAGCTAACCCTTCAATTGATGCTTTTGGACTGTTGTAGACTGCTATAAGAGTAAAACTTAGTTTTAAAGAATTTTAATATTATAATCATATGAAAGATTGCCACATTATCACATGAGAAAATCTGCATAACGAAGGTGATTATTCTGCTGTGGTCTGCTTTCAGCAACAAACATTCAGTATCTGTTCATCCTGGACCAAAATTTAGACAGTTGAGTTCACTGAAAATACTAATAGATACTTCTAGCCTTTACTTACCACAAGAAAATTGCCAAAAAAAACCTGAGTTCTTTAGACAAATTTCTGAAAAGCAGGACTTGCTCCATAACTTTTTCTTTCTAGTCATACAAATCTGTGGCTTAAAGGTAAGAAATAGAAGTAAACTTTGTGCCCATATGCACTTGGGCAGTCAGTCCTACCCTGATGGACTTCAGATGTCCCAGACTTTCTGCTTGCTAAGCTGGGACTTACTTGTTCCCTTCCATATGTGCATATATGACCCAGGGTTTTTTTGAAGACCTCCCAGTTCAGAAGTTTCACAGCTGCCTAGGAAGTTCAGATGATAACTTTTGATTAAGGCTGACATTAGTATGAAATCCCAGAGACCTGAATAGGGTGGAGAAGACACCAAAAGAGAAGATACTTTTTGACTTATCAAGGCATACAAAAGACCAAGTAATACCTGCACTTGCTTGTTGCAGTTGAAGTTTATCAAAACTGATGTCAGGTAAGCTTTCACACTGTTATTGTTCTCCATACAATAACAAGACACCATCAAGACTGCCACACTTGAACTATGACAAAAGATATCTCACTCAGCACATCCAGTCCCTTGTACCTTTTGGGGCAGACATGGAGCAGGCATGTTGCTTTGACCAAAGGAAACCCATCAATAGGACAGGGGTCTAGTCTGATCCAACCAGCACATGGTTTTTAGGATGTCCATAGTCACTTTTCAGCAGTGAGATATTGCTACAAGATTTCCTCAGGGTGAGGTACTCGCCTTCCCTTTGCATCCCCTCTACTCTTAGATGCCAGTCATGGCTATTTCCCAAAAAAAGGAAACATTCAGCTTACATGGTAGTAAGAGAACAGTTTTCAATCTCAGTTAACCTTTACAGCAGCAACACTAATTTGCAGCCAGTTCATACTGAATGCCTCTCCATTTCCTGCTCTGAATTTCATTCTGTGTCAATTAGTGCTATGAAGTCAGTCTAATAATGATGTATGGTTAACACGGGGTTTGCATCTGAAAGCTAAGAGGAATGCACAGAGGACAGATAATTGCAACGGCGCCATCCGTGAACTATCCAATGCTTTGTGAAGTTAAAGGGTCTAGAAACAGGCTGTAAAAATAAGTTTCAATGTGAGTGCTGATAACATTTGGGGAAGTTCCCAGCAGCTTTGTTGAAAATAAGTAAAAAGATCCAGCAGCTATGAACTGACACATGAAGGTGCTTTAGTGAAGAATGGCGTTCAAGAGAAAAATCTCAACCAATAATCCCCAAGACTGCTACTATGGTTATTCATGTTAACATGCTGAAAATAGCATACAGACAAGCACAAAGCGATGCCTGCCAAGTCTCCTGGCTTTTTCCATATTACAACCATAAGCTCCTGCCAGACAGTGACAAGAAACTCTAATGAGCAAACCTGTCAAACCTGAGATGAATGGATCTTTGGCCACATGAGGTGCTACAAAGGCACTGGGAGGCATGGCAGCAAATTACCTCTCCCAGCACAAGGGATGCCTGGAAACTCTGGACCACATTCAGCACAGCTCACTTCAGCCACCAGCAGAGCAAAGCCCGTCTGGAGGAGTAACTGTTGTTCCACATCAGTGTGAACAAGACGATAAGTGGCTCATTCCAGGTGGGTGATGTGTTCTTGGGCCACTACCAACCCACAATGGTGAGAGGACTCATGGGAACTACCCTTGTCCTGTCCTGGCATCAGTAGTGCCAGTCAAATGCTGCAGCCAGACCCAGACTGACCAGCAGAGCATCAGCTGGTCCTGGTTAGTCCTGCTGGGATTGCACCCACTGCTAGATGACAGCAGAAGCAGGTCAAGAGAATTATTTTCATTCATATTATGGTATCAGTGGGCTACATAGGAGATGCATAGGAAATGCAAAAGGTCCATCCCTTACTTTTCTAGCCCTTTACTTTTCAGAGCAGAGCTAGGTCTGTTCCCATATGTCCCTCCACAATAACAAGAGCTCCAATCTCCCCGGAAGGTGGATGATGATATGTGGGGTTTGCCCATGCCAAGCTCTGTGCTTCCCACAGCACTGCCTGGGTTGGCTGGGTTCACATCAGCCTGGAGCGGCCGCTGGCACAGCACGTGGTGTTGTCACTGCTCCAGACACTTACTAACTTTGACAGTACTCACTAACTGACATATTCATGCATTTGCTGGCACATCAGTCTTGATCATTTTTGGCAGTGGCACATACTATCTTCCAGAAAAGAAAAAAAAAAAAAAAAATCAAATTTTCTCTTCTCCTCTCCCATTTCTTCTTGCATTTTGGATTATAAAAAAAGAGGTGGAAGTCAGCAACGATCTGATGAGCCTCAAAACTGCAGCTTTAGGCTAGCAGTACCACTGTACAAAAATTGTAAATGCCTGTCTAGATGCACATGTCTGTAGACGCAAAAGATTAAGGAAATAATGGGGAGACATTAGAAATTAATTCATTTTGGGAGAGGAATGCAGCTGAATAGCTACAATGCTGCATCAGTGAGATGTATTAAAAACCCAAATGAATCTCAATGTCAGCCAACGCACTGCCATAATAAATGAACATGGTGGCAAAGGGTAGCCTTTGTTGCTAAGCTAACAAAAATAAATTAGTCACCTGTCAGTACTTGCTCAGAATTTACAAACACATCAGGTTTTGAGGAAAGAGCAACAAATAGCCAGCATATTTTTCCATAAGAGCATTGTGCAGAGGGAACCAAGCACTTTGTTTTCATTTATGCTGTAACTTAACCCCCTTGCTGGCCAGTAAATGCCTCCTCCTGGGAATAAGACACCATCTCATCTGAAGGCACAGAGCCGCCCGGGCTGATGAAAGCACCAGAGCAAGCTGGGGGGACACAAGCGCCGGAAGTGACCCACCACTGGACGTGACCCTGCATGACTGCAGAACCACAGAGCCGCCACTGCCTCACCAGCTCGTGGGAACTAGCTGCAAAACTCATCTGCTCCCAGCCTGCTCACACCCGAGCAAAACCAAGAAGGAGTTATTGGTCTTTGCAGGCAAATTTTAGTATTTGCTGCAGATAAAGACAGAAGAGTTTAGCTAGGGCCACGGGTCTCCTCTGCTGCATCACCTCTGCATCATCTGTACCATCACCTCCCCAAAACCTGGGGAGCCAGGTTTTGGATGCGGGGTATCCCTTTGAGTCACAGAAAACCAGCTCCTTTCACAGGGCAATGGGGGACTGGGAACTAGAACCAAGGGAATATTGCAAGAGAGTATATAACACAAAATAGACAGGGTAAAGCATAGATACCTTCTGTAATTAATTTATTTCTATTATTTTTGTTCAACTTCCATGTGCAACAAAGCAAGTCCTTAGTAAAGCTGAAAGATTGACTAAAATATCCAGACTGGCCAAGAAAATCTGGAATTTATATTGTTAAGTATTGATGTTGAAGTTGGTTATACTGATTCAATCAAGAAACCAAAGCATCTTATGCAAATTAAAGGTCCAGTTGGAGCAGCTTGAACTGCAAATGCCAAGTCACAAGGAACCATGGGTGAGCAACCCCAGCCTCAAAATTATTCAAAGGAATTAGCTGGGAAATCATGACAAGAAACAGGCTTCAGAGAACAGCGATCTGCCACAGACAATTCATAAACCAAAAAAGGAGGCAATGTTCAGTCAGTCAAGTGATTTGCTACAAAATTATTTGCCCAGGGCCAATCTTGCTGCTAAAGTGATCAGTGAAGATGCACTACCCAGAGTGACGCAGGAACACAGTTAAGACTAACAAGCTGCTATACACAGCACTTTAATTAGGCCAAATGAGGAAACGATAATAAACCAGCAGGTCAAAAGAAAAAAAAAGTAACCAAACAGAATCAAATTATTTCTTTTTATTGTGACAAGATAAAACCTCTAAAATGAGATTTCTGAATCACAATGACACCCAAACTCACACCAAATGAGAGCACAGGAGACGGCGAACAGCCCATTCAGCCATCAGCACATCAGCCAGGCTGTTGCTAGCTCCGGTCCCTATTAAACACGAGAATTTGTCGATGTTTTATTTTAGCAGCAACAAATGGCTGGCTGAGCAGAGCTGTTGCAAACTGGAAATTGGGAGGCAAGGACAGGTGTGTAATTTCTTGAAATATTCTTTTAGGGCTTGCGGCACAGAAACTCCTTTCAGACACAAGCCATAAGGCTGAGAAATATCTATCATGCTTAGCTATGGAAACAGGGATTTTATGAAAGTGCGATCACGAGGTGATAAGAAGAATGTGATTGGAAGTTGATGTGTTGTTGCTGAATTTAGACAGAGGAAGACTTTTTTTGTCCATACCATCTGCCAGCCTAGAAACCCAAGGAACAAAGGCATAAGCTGCAGATGGCTTTTATAACGGCTGTACTCATGCAGCAGAGGAGCAAGAAGGATAGAGGCCATATAAATCAAGCAGCAATATCACCGTGGCTGAGCAATAACCAAACTGATAGTAGCATTTGGCAGAAACAGAGAAAGCAAGAGATACTTTCCTAATTTGCTGCATTAGGATTCGGCTGCAGCAGGACAGGACACAGAGTTGGACCTTCACGAGGCTGTTGGGAGCACTGACATGAGAGCCTGGTAGGAGTAGGCAAAACAGCACGGCTGCACAGACTAACTGCAGCCTCCAAGAAAAACAGATGAACTCTACTTTAAAATTGCATTCACATATGCAATAGTTCCCAAGCTAGCTCTTATCCTTTCTTTTTTCTCTTTTTTTTCTTAGGGAAGAAAGAAAGAGAGTAGAAGCTAATTTACTTCAAGTCAGTAGAGAGAAAACAAGCTTCGATGTGAGATGCAAGGCTCAGCAGGATGAGCACAAACTTCTGCTAGCAAAGCAGTCCCCCGAGATGACCGTCTGAGCTCTGCTGGGCTCAGAAAGGGCTGCTCTGCTTATCTTGTTCCAGCAGAGCCTAGGTGCACTGGACACAGAACAGCATGGCATGGTACAGAGGCTACTTCAATGTTTTCCTCTTAAACAACTAGATCAAACAACCTCGTTTACACAAATATGTATAAACAAACAGTCAGCATGGCATTACTGGAGCTGGGTCTCCAAGTGGGACTGCTGGCACACAGACTGAGAAAAGAAAAGGTAGAAGTCAGAGGAAGAAATAGGGTTTAATTCTATTTGTTAAATATATACACACATACATTCATTTCTTTGCATTTTTATCATTACAGAGAATACTAGCTTCTTTACTGCTTCACTGCAAAGTGTCTGTGGGACACCTGAGCAGAGGACAGCCTGTGGAGACCTTGCAAAGTGCTCACAGCCTGCTCTGCAAGTGGTCTACAGGTAACCAGGGAGAGGGACACCCACATATGCTTTTGGCAGGAGGGACACACACAAAGTAGAGTTGCCCAGCTTGGAGGAGGGAGGAAAAGCCATGTTGCTTCTGCTGCTGAGCTGGTGCAAGCCAGATGACTCCTGAGGAGCTGGGACCCAAGATCACATCCAACAAGGTTTAAAGTCGATGCCATTCTTTCAGCACTGGGACATCCTCAAAACCCAACCAGTCCTAAGAGCTGAACCAGCGGCTCCGAATCCCAGAAGCTCTGTTTGCACCCCACATGAAGAAAAAGAAGGCCATTTCAGTTGAATAGTTGGATAATTATGTTTCTGCACCAATGACACCTATACACCTTCCTGTCACTGGAAGATGTATCTGAACATCATGAGTGCCCTGGGCTACAGCTGCTCAAAACCAGTCCTCAAAGCAACACTGGAAGATTCAGTCACTCACTCAATAAGGTATAAACTCCCCAGAACCCCAGCAAGTCCCAGCTGTTCCCTCCACAGCAAAGTCAGGCCTGCCGTGACCTCAGATGGCAGCTTAAGTACACATTAAGGGAAGATCCAGTTCATGTCCCGTACTGTGTACCTGACGTAATCCTTTATGCCTATGCAAAGCCATGTAAAATGTTACTATGTCAAAACAGCGGGACTGTACGATTATTTGGGATATTGTCTAAATCCATTCATTTAGAAATATGCATAAGTAGTTTGAGTACACTCTTTGAGCAGAACTGGCTGTTGAGCAGACAGGACAGACTCCAGAGAATGATCAGTGATGGATCTGTCAAAAAAAATACTAGCACTGAACCATTTTATTGCCAAATACTTGGCAATGATTTTACCAGAACTTCAAGGGAAGGAAGATGGAGAAGTGGAAGGCATGAGGAAAAAAAACCCATTCTAGGAAAAATTATTATTTTTTTTCCTTAGTAATGCTACTTTTCTCTTGGAATCCTTTTTAGTTTGGCATGGGAATATGCCTTATGATAGCAGATCAGAAATTAAAACACTGTTTTGACTGATCCCACACAACTATTCTCCTTCTTACCCAACCCAAAAAGTTTTTTCCCAGGGAAACTTGTGTGAGTCGAGGGTTTCCTTGCCAAACTTCAAAGTTTCAATCAGTTCATATCAGACTGTTCAGGAGCTAGGATCCTACAAGACAGAGCGAGAGAGGGGACATCTTTGGTACAATGACAGCTGTGTACACGCACTCTTGGGGCTGAACCGGTCCCAGGACACCCCAGAAATATTCAGCCCACATTAAGACAGGAACCCCACATGCATCGTTTCTAGATACACTCAGTAATAATCTTGTGCAGTTACACAGGACAGATTTACTTTAGAATAGCTTCAGAGCACTTGCAATCTACAGTTTTTCTCCTTTGCAGGCAATCAGATGTTTCTGGACTATTCTGAAACACAACATTACTGTAGAAAATACCATACAATCGGACCACACAGATGAACAGGCTGTTATTTAAGGCTACAACAAGCAAGTCCAGCAGCACCCCCTCCCCTGCCACAGCTGTAGGCAGACTGACCAGAGCAGGACTTTTTTTTTCCACCAAATATTGGTACCAAGACCAGCGTGGAGGCGTTAGCAGATACTGCCACAAACAGCAGCCACATGATACAAATGCATCCTTGGTGAGATGCTGGGAGGAAAACCAAGGGCAGCACTGGCCTGAACCATGTGGGAAAAATGAAGATTGCTGCCATGCCCAGCCTGCCTTAGGCAAGACAGCTGCCTGCAGGGATGCTGCTCTCTGCCTTCACACGTGGAAGCATCCATCAAGTCAGTTCAAACAACAGCATATCAACTACGGTGCCACCCTGATAACCTTAACTATTAATTCATGCCCTCCTGGAGTTAACTGGGATCAAGAGTGAGGACTTTTCATACACTAGCATCCTTAAGTGAGGAAAAGGGAGAGAACAGGGAAAAGCAAATCAATGATGCAAGCGATGTCTCAAACTCTGAGTCTATCTGTTATGACAGCCCAAGTTGTGAGAAAGCTGAGGTCATGCATGGCATACACACATGCAGACTCCAGACTCACTTGGGGAGAGCATTTTCCTGCATTTCGAGAGCTATGGGGGATAGTTTACCCCGATCTGTCCATCTGGCCTTCACACTCTGCAACCACACGGAGCTCCTGGTGAAAGCTGACCTGTACACATGTTCATCAGGGACCTAACACATGTATGCCAGTGGCACGCGGTTAGACAAGTACTCCCACATTGCTGCGGCTGGAAGCAGTAACACAGAGTTTATCCTGCACATCTGGAAAGGCAATGAAAAAATGACTAATTGCTGACAGAAGATTAATGGCACCCTGAATCTTAAGCCCCAAGCCACTGCAGGGGCTGTGCGCTGAGACACAGCTCTGCCTGCATCTGCTGCCATGCAACAGCACCTCCAAGAGAGGAACCATGAACATTTCCTTTGGCCTTGCTCTAGTCCACCACTTCTCAGCTGATTTGCCCTCAGGATGATCTGTCAGAGGAGCTTCAGCAACTCCTTGTTCCAGGACAAGCCTCCCCCATGGCCCCACTACAGCCCCTCAGTCCCAGCAGCAACAGGGTCAGGAGCTGTGGATTGCTCAAACTGACTGCAGTTGACAGGGAAGAGTTTCTCTGGGCTGTTCCCAGGGGATCTGCAGCAGGTAGTGGTGCAAAGATCCCTGGTTTGGGCAGGAGCCCAAACTTCCATAGGGAAAGTTTTAGGGTTCTGCAAATCACAGTGCATTCAAACCACTGTTTTAAAGTGGCCCTGACTGTTCTACAGAATATTCTTGACAGCATTTCCTGTTTTTTCCCCCCAGAATTTGGAGAATAGCCACTCTTTTGATGCCACCAGTTGAATAGCTATTTCACACAGGCACAAGCAGGCACTGTCACTTCAGTAGCTGAGGTTAATGGTTTGGCAACTCAGCTGGGGCTAATTTATTTTTCTCTAGTGATGTTTCTTAGGGTGCAAGAGACTTTCACTGGAGTAATTCAAACAATTATTAAACTATGTACTACTCTGGTAAAAAGCACTTCAAAGGGTGTTTTTTTTTTTCTTCCCAAGCCTGTTCTTCACCATCACTGCAGGGCTTCAGCTCAGAGACCACTTGCAGAGCTGTTAAATGCTCATCCCCATCAAAATTCAACCTTGAGTGCAGAGGATCTGGCAAAGCATCTCTAGGCCAAATCCTCCCTGGGACTGCCATCCGATCAGCCACTCTTTTAGGAGTTTAACAAATATCTGGACGTAGAACTGAGCAGTGCCTGGAGAGGGAAAGGAGCAGCACACTTGACCCACACATCAGAGCAGCACAACACAGCTGTAACTGGTGGAGCTGAGGCTGTTGGACACCGGTCCACAGATGACAGCTCAAAGGGTGTGATGTATCACAGCCAGCATCCTAAAATGCTTGTGAGGAAAAATGAAAAATAGCCAAGCTGGCCAAATCAGGAAACAAGCGCAAGCTTTTTCTGGCCTCACATAGGACTATGGAGGTCAGGTTAGAAAAAGGCACATTTAACTCAAAAGTGAGTAAATTCAAATATTAAGGTAAGTGCCTTTTAAAATTATGGAGAAAAAGGATATAGAAAGGAAATAAAAATAAATGCAATATGGAATTGAGAGGACAAGCAAATTTACAGAGGGAAGAAAAACTTAGCTGACGAGAAAGCAAACATGGAGATAGAGCCCCCAGATGTCTCATTTGTACAAGCCTACAGGTCTGCACTCAGCAGGGCAGCAATCACCCATGCACTATTGCTCAAATGCTTGAAAGTGGCTTCATACAAATACCTACACCGCATGAGGACAGACTTGTGCATCAGCAAAAGTATTCACCATTCATTAATGTTAATTCTCTATTTCAAAGCATACAGAAAACCCACAAAAAAAAAAGGCAGATATAGCAAATGCTTTATGCAATCAATTGCATAGCATGAATAGCAAATAATCAGTGAAAACTCTTGGCAAATTCCTCCCAGGTTAAGTAAATTCGGGCAAATTATATAATAAAAACTTACAGCCGAAGCCATTAGTGGATTGGCTTATAGAGAACTCTTATAAGAGAGGGCTCAGTTTGTTGGATGATCTATTTGCAATGAACTCTGCCACCTGTAACACTGAAGTACCCAACAGACTCTCAGCAGTGTGTTTACTGTGAAGCATCACAGCAAGAACATTTTGTACTAGTTTGGATTGGCAGCTTTTCCTATTTCCCTTTACATAACGTGAGTTTCCTTTCAACTGGAAGAACAACCTGATAGCCTAGTGAGGAGAAAAGAAAAAAAAATCTTCAAATTGAAGGGGAAACGACTGAGCAAGATAAAAATAGTTTTCAAAACAAAATGAAATGTTCGTAAATGCAGGAGAATCCACTCCTTCCTCCTCTACGGTAAGAAGAAAAAAAGTAACATGAACAAGTCTAACCAGCATGCTCAGCCAGACCAAAGATGGAGTACAGGACTCAAAATACACTGATTTTTTTACGATACATATAAACAAACAGAGAGCAGCATAGGGCAGCTTGCTCCACACAGGGTTCACAGAGGGGACACATTACTATTTGCAACACAGCACATTAAAATGACAGTGACACACACCACTCAGAGGTGATCATTATTACTGTCTGCTTAAGGGATGATTTGAGAAATGATCTGCAAATTTAATTTTTAATTAAGCCAGAAGTCCTAAGGGCCTTCTGAGTTCAAGCATTAAGGGGGGAAGAGGGGGAAATCAATTTTTGGTGATGGAGAGGTCTAGCAAAATCTAATAGGCCTGGGTAATATATCAAGAAGCTTTTAAGATCAGTCACACAGCTCATGTTCAAGCCTCTGGAAAGCTACTGTCTTGAGCTCTGACACACATATTACTCAGAAAATAGATAAATGATCAACTCCAGTGTGCAGAACTTCACAGAGAAGCCCTCATGCTTAGCTCCAACCAGCTTGGAAAAGCAGCCATCTCCAAACAACCTTGCAATCGCTCTAAAGCTTCCGCATGTCCAGAAAGATCTACATTAACTAAGGAGTAGTAGCCAACAAGACCTCCTGGAAGGTGGCTAATTGGTACTAAGAGACAAAATTAGTTCCCTTGATGTGCAGCACAGGTCTATAGGGTTCATCACCATGACTGTGGCTGGAAGAGACACAGCACAGAGTCTATCTGACCTCCATAGTGCAGTTTCAGTAACAGTTTCAAGATGAGAAATCAAAGATTTTTCATCCCATCTCTTGATTTCAAGCTCACACCACCAGACAAGTTTCACCTACAGGTGCTGAGAGAAAGGACCAAAGTTATAGAAGGCCACTCTTGTTGTCTCTGAGATTGGGGAGGTGTCCGATGACTGAAGAAAAGCAAGCATTGCACCCATCTTCAAAAAAGCCAAGACCCCAGTCTGGGCAACAGTCAGCTTTGCCTTGGTTGATGGGAAAGTCATGGAGTGAGTCCTCTTGGACTGGGCTTGGAGGAGAAGGCAGCAGCTGGGACCAGTCAGCATGGATTACATCTGACCAACCTGATTGCCTGCTATGGGAAAATGACTGGAGCTGCAGATGAGGGGAGAGCTGTGAACGTCATTCTCCTTGACTTTCATACCACTTTCAACACCATCTCCCACAATCTTTTATACAGTTTGTATATATCAGTCTCAAAGAGGGGAGGCGACAACTAGATGGGCAAGAGGGTAGGAGTTAATGAGTACCTGGAAGCCAGTAGCAAGCAGGGTACTGCAGGAGTCTGTACTGCGACCTGTCCTCTTCAACATTTTTATTGGAGACCTGCAGGAGCTGACGAGAGACTTCTTTCCAAGTTTGTAAATAACACTGTATTGTGATGAAGAGCTGATAAGCTCAAGGGCAGGACTGCTACTTGGAGGGACACACAGCCATAGGCTGTGGGAAACACCAAATTCTCTCCTTGAGGACACATCTAACTCCATGTGCATATTTTCAAGAAGAAAGTTGGGCAGAGGAAACAAGCAAGAAATTAGATGAATGGTCTTGTTTTCACAAACCTTCCCTTCTAAGAAACAAGTCATTTATCAAAGTGCTGTAATCCTACCAACTGTCATAACACTTGGTCTAATTACATCTGAAGAACAATAAGCTGTATGTTCAGGAAGAAACTGTCTGCAACAAGGTCGGTAGAGAAACTGCTATACGTGATCTTTGATCACAGGTCCAAACACAAGAACAAATACCACCAGGCAAGGGGTTGGTGACATTTGTATGAAGCAGCTTCATCTTATTTTCCAATTAAAAAATTTGGTTGGTTAATTTTCTGTATTTTCATAAAATGCCATTCCTAGTGCATTAATCTACACCAGGGAAAGTCTGAAGTGGGTTTTCAGATTACATATGGGGGGGAGGGGTAGTGGAGTGGAAAATCCATCGTTTGGAAGAATACAAAGCACATTCAAGAATTGTTAAAAATGCTAAAAAACTGCTTGGGCTGAGACTTCACACTGCAGTTCGCTGTGGACATACCAATGTTATTAAGGCTCAGCAATGTAAGCATTGCTTAACTTCATGCCTTGAAGACAATGTCTTTCAAGCCTCACACTACAAATCCCACTGGAGATGAACAATCCCTTCCTGCAGTGGTTTCAGTGGGACTGTTTGGGAGTATACACTGCCAAGCAGGAACAAACAGCAGCAGGTCCACAATAGATGTATTCAGTACAAAGAGGACGTATTACTGCTGTTCAGGCACCAACGCTTCCCGCGTTGACACCAGATGCCTGAGTTTGCAGCAGTACCAGCACATACATTTTATGAAAACACTCAAAGGAAAAGGTAGAGAGGAGGAGGGGAGACCCTCTCACCAGCAGCAAAGCTGAGCACTCAGGAAAACAAACTTAATTTGGATTTGCGATACAGAGACTTGGGACCGCCTGCAAAGCAAGATAATGCTTGCATCCTGGATAAAGGTGCCAGAGTAAGGACTATGTAGACACAAAATACACAGTAACACAAAGCAATATACACACAAAATATGAGCACTGGGACCAAAAACGACTGACTTTGACAGACAGTATCTCAAAGGTGACTGAATCTAAAGCCTTTCCCACGGTTTAGGAATGCTTAGCTTCATGCCTTGAAGAAAATGTACTTCATACCACTTTGAAAGAAGTCTCATCATGTGCGACAGCAGATTTTCCATCAGTATCAAAAAACATATATATTGCATGTCATCTTCTTGCTGTGGGCAGGGTGGCAAGGAAAGGATCAAGCGAGAAGGAAATGTGTAAAGAGGAGTCTATTACTTGGCCAAGAGAAATTATTTTAATGCCACCAGTGCATCCCCTGCCTTCTGAATTGTACTGGTGTCTGATCCCCACTGAAGAACTTGGACTTAGGACTCTAGGAATAATGATTGCTATGGATCCTTCCTAAGATATTGAGCCCACCAGTGTACACTGTGGGATGGACCTTAATCTAAATTAAGCGGCCACAGCATCATGGTATACAGGCACCCAAGATCACTGCTCTCAGCCCACCCATGCTTCAGGCTTGAAGCAATGAGCTGGTCCTTCAGAACACAGTAGAACGCAAACACACAGAGCACATTACAGGCTGACATTGAGCACTGCCCTGGAAGGATCCCACGTGGAACACAGCATCCACAGAGACCAAAGGGAAGTTGTTATAAGGAGGAAGGTGTTTCCAGTGAACAAAAAAAGCTGTAGATAAGTTGAAAGGAATAAAATCCATTCTTGTAAATTTTTCACTTTCTAAACTAAAAATAGCACTTTGAAACACTGTTGAAACAAATTAGAAGGATTTCTAGTTTATTATTTTCTCACCAAAAAAAAGCCTCTGATGAAGAAATAGCCAAGCTAAAAACTAGACATCAGATGATGGTATCGTTTCAGACTGTCAAACCTGATTTAACTCAAAGAAATTTTGGTGCCAACATGCTGCCTCCAGCAGCTTTATTTGCCTGGGCAGGCACTCAACAGCGGCTCAGACCCCCCGAGCTCACACTCCAGGATCCTGATGGAGCCCGAGCCTCCTCGGGGGAAGACAGATGGCAAGTTTTTCTCAAGTGCTTATCTATCAGCTCAAATGGTGAGTCACCATTAGCACGCAGGTTAAAGCGTGTGCACAGTGCCAAGATGTGCAGTCAGAGCTGAATGTAAGGGTGAGTGACTCAGTGCCCAGGGAGGAGGTAGGGCTGTGTACCCCTGTGCCGGCAGGCTGCGCAGGGCTTGAATACTCAGCGTGGCACACAGGATTGAAGCTTCTAGGGCCAAAAATCAGAGTGTGGTCCCTGGAGCTTACTTGACAAGTATCTCCCAACAGAAGATTATCGCCAAGAACCAGAAGGAAAGGTAAGGATTACCCAACAGATGTCTCTGGATTGCACATGCATGCAGGTGTGAAATAATAACCAGAGGCAATACCCTGCATGTGGCACATGGGCTTGAAGAACACATGGAGGAAGAGGAGCTGCTCCCTTCTTACACCTTGCTCACCTGTGGCTTCCCAGGCAGTGCTGCAGGCACCTGCTGGCACCCACACCACCACAGCAGGGCTGCACCACGGGCTGGCAAAGATGCAGCCCCACTGCTTTGTATGCTCGCAGGGCAAGCAGTGGCTGCTCTTAGGAGAAGTTTAGGCTCCTCCTGAGGTCACGTTTAGTTGAATATTAGAGGGCAATGTTATTATAGCTATGAAATGGGTATGCAGAGAAGTGCCCTTGCTGCAAATGGAATAATAAAATCAGGTGTGGTTTTGAGATCAAAACCACTGAAAAATCATAGAATCATTTAGGTTGGAAAAGACCTTTAAGATCATCAAGTCCAACCATTAACCTAACCCTGCCATCCCACCACTAAACCATGTCCCTAAGCACCTCATCTACCCTTCTTTTAAGTACCTCCAGGGATGGGGACTCGACCACCTCCCTGGGCAGCCCATTCCAGAGCCTGACAACCCTCTCGGTGAAGAAATTTTTCCTAATGTCTAACCTAAACTTGCCCTGGCACAATTTCAGACCATTTCCCCTTGTCCTATCATCCATTACCAGGGAGAAGAAGCTGACCCCCACCTCGCTACAGCCTCCTTTCAGGTAGTTGTAGAGGGCGATAAGGTCTCCCCTCAGCCTCCTCTTCTCCAGGCTAAACAACCCCAGTTCCCTCAGCCGGTCCTCGTAAGACACGTGCTCCAGACCCCTCACCAGCTTTGTTGCTCTCCTCTGGACCTGTTCTAGCAAGGCAACGTCTTTCTTGTAGTGAGGGGCCCAAAACTGAACACAGTATTTGAGGTGCAGCCTCACCAGTGCAGAGTACAGGGGCACGATCACTTCCCTACTCCTGCTACGTGTTTGAGCCCCGGAAAGGGAACACACACTAACCCCAGAGACCCCACTGAGGGCTCTGGCTAAACTCCCCACAACATCACACCACCACCCCCTGCACCGGGGGAGCTGGAGCAGCTTATGGGCTGAGGATGCAAGAGACTTTCTAGTCCCCCCAGCCAGGCACAGAGGCTGAATCATTAAAAACCCTCAAGCAGCCTAACTATGAAGCCAGTCCATAAAAAAAAAAACACCCCCAAAAAACCAAAAAAAAGTCATTCAAGTAATGCTAGTGCCTTTGCAGAGAGCCAGGCCAGACCCCCAACAAGCAGGAGCAATGCACCCAGGAACCGGCCAGACCCCAGCCCTGAGTGCGGCCGTTGCTCTGCCCACAGTCACAGCCATGGGCAGACACGCAAGAGCAGTTCAAGGTCTCAGTTAGGTAGATATTTAATACTCTCCAGTGTGCTTGGATTTTCTTTTCCTCAAGGATAAAGCCTGATATGTTAGCTTATTTTGCAATAACAGAGATTTCTATGTCCCAAACAAAGACAAACAAGCAGGAACAAAAAAAAAAAAAAAATCAGAAACATTCCTTTACTAAAGAGAGTAACCTTGAGGCCTCTTCTCACTGATTCACTTGGGCATGATGCCAAAGCTGGGTGGACTTGGGGAGAAGGAGGCTGAGTTGGAAACATCAAGAATATTTTCAAGGTTAGAAACCTGTCACTTGCCATTTTTTGAGAGAAAACCCTGAATTATTTTTTGTAGGAAACAGAAGTCTTCATTTTGATTATTTTTTAAAAATACCTTTCACTTTTCATTATTTTTCAGTTAGGGTAAAGGAGAAAAGCTGATAGAAAATCTCATAAGTGAAACCTTGCTTGACCTTTTCTTTCTCCATAATTTTATTAGAAAGAAGCTGAGAATGCCTCCTCCATAAACCTTCACTTTTTACAGCTATTCCAATCTTCCTGTGAAAGGATGAGGGGAGGAAGTGAGAAAAACCAAGTCCTAGATTTGAGGCAAAAATAAGATTTCTACAAAAATAAATTACATAAAAATTAATGACTTACGTATAGGATTTTTAACATAAACCCCCTTTACTCAACAGCTTTTTTTTATTATTTATAGGTATTTGACTACCAGTCTGGTATTCACTGATGTTATGCAAATATAAATTCAACAGTCTGTAATTCCTTAAATTATACATTTAGAACTGTATTTCAGATGCATGTTATTCACCATTTGCTGTTGCCCCACTATGAAGATGTCCAGCATCCAGCCAGGCAGAAAAGCATCAGAGGTCCCAAGTAATCCAACTCAGGGCAAGCGTTAAACAGCCTGGCTGCAAGGAGCAGCATCATTACTCACACAGCCTACCTGCCAATTGCTCACAAACCTTAAGCGTGTCAGAAAAAAAGGCAGATTCATGAACTCTCTCCTGACCAAAATAATTTGGTGACAAATTTTTATTATCATTACTATGATTCTAAGAAATGGGCTAACCTGCCCTGCAAATGCTATCTTTGGCGCACCCGCACACAGCTCTTCCACTGCTTGGGCTCAGCATGAGCTCTGGCTTTAGGTTTTCTTCCTCCACCTATTAATTTTTGGGTGATCATATCTACCTGACGGAAACCATGTCCATGGGTCATCTAAAAGCACAATGTCTACATGACAGCAGCTGTGTGATTTTTTTTTAAAGTTTTTTTTTTTTAAAGCACCATATTGTGTTTCAGCTGGAAGCAGAACACTGACTATGAAAACCATATGATGCGCCTGCAGAAACTGTGGAGTCTGAGTAACACAGATCGAATTAAACTCCTGAGGTGTCCCTGTGGAAAAAACCCATAACCATTGCTTCTGCTTAAAGCCTGTGCTTTCCCAAATACAGCTTCAAGATCAGAGAAATGAGAAATACTCAGACACCGCAGGCTACAGTACAGGCTACACAGGGTATAGCTGCAGTCTGAGGCTCTTTGCACCACGACCCAGCTTTCACTCTGAAATGTAAATATGAAGTCAGTAGGAACCATCCACGTACACCACATCCATGACTAGGACACCAGGTCAGCCTAGATAATGCAAATCTTTTGTCTACTCCAGCTGAATAGCAAAACTTCTCAACTCTAATGTAGGAACAATTTAGTCCCAGAGGGGAAGTCCCCAACCCCAGACTTATTTTTCTTCCAAGAAATGCATAAATATTTTCCTTTAGTGAGGGTATGGAGACCATAAGATAATTAGTTACACTGATATGCAAAGAGGCCAACATGCGAGAATCCCCTGGTTACACAGCATTAGTGTTACAGAGCTCGTAATTAAACTTCGATTCTCTTACAACTCAAGACAAGTTCCAGACAGTGGGCTGAAAATACATCTCAAACAGATCTTCAACATTCAGGACCATCTGTTTCCTTTTTGCATGAAGTATTTTTATTTGCTGCAAGTAATGAGCTTAAACAGATTTTAGGAGATTTGTTATTAATAAAAGTATGTGAAAATTTTGCAGAAGAGAGAAAGAACCACATTCTGTGCCTGAGTCTGCTCAGGAGCCTGGGCACTGCTTTGAAGGCTCCATTTTTTGTTACACCCCTAAATCCAGATTTAGTTTTCTGAGTAAAACAGGTTTCATCTTCAGCACTAAACCACCCTTCTTATAGCACTGTTTAGGAGAGGAAGAGAAGAAGAATTTTGACACCTGAACCTTCACTGGGGATATACTGCTTCACAGGCAGAATATAATTAGGCAGGCTGGAGTTTAGCCAGGACATGAGGGTTAATGGCCCTACTGCTGCCAAGTGCCACAGGATACTTAATGAGTCCAAACAGCAGAGAAACCCACCACAGGTCTCATCCAGAGCATAGCACCTCCACCTGCTTCCTGTCCTGCTGCAGCACCCCTGAGGAACACTCCTCCCATGGGGGCAAGGGTTTGCACCGAGGACAAGCAGATAGTGGGTACTGCTTTCCCTCGAACCTATCACTTGTATGCACCCAGGAGCCAGATGATACCATCAATGATGACAGACAGGAATTTAAATGTGATAAATTCCCTATAACCACAGACAGTAAGATCTTATTCAAATTATGCCAAGAGGCTGTATCATCATTGAACATTCAGCAACAGTTTTATACAAGCAGAGCAACCTTCAGTCAGTGCTTTTTCCCCACTTCTATTATTAAAGCTCTGTTTTGGCCAAGACAGATGCATGAAATACATCAACACCAACTGGAAGGAAATACATTATCTGCATCATAAAAAAGGACCCTTTTGTCCTTGTTTTTCCTTTTGCTCAGAAGAGCACAAAGGATTGCAGCCCTCCTCCACACCCTTCCCCTAAAACCTTGCTGTACCACTTTCTCTCTCACACCCACATGCTGCCATGGTTCAAATTTCTCATCATAAAAGCCTAAAAGGAGGAAAGCCACCAGCAACAGCAGAGCCAAGGCAATGCACTGCAACCAAAAATACGCTCATGCAAGGAAGCAATTCATCCTCCAGCTGCAAAATACAAAATGGGGCTCCAGCCTTCCAGAAAGCCAAGCTCATCAACAGAAGGGAACCAAGAGGAACAAAGCTTTCCCAAGCTGTCTTTGCATCAGGCTGCCCAGCCAGGCCATTCCATCCTGTGGCCAAGCCTCAGACAACCCAACAAACCCAGAGCAGCAAGCCCCTTCCCTTCCCACCTCACCATCAGGCCCAGCTCAGCCTTCTCTCGCTCCTCTTTTCCACAACATAAAGCTTTTACCACAGCAGCCCCCAAGGCACTCACCCCTGCCAGTCACAAGCTCCGCTGTCGCACCTCCGAGGTTGGGGCTGAACAGCCAAACCTCACGTGTGGCACTCTCCCCTTTTCTCTGGGAACAGCTTTGTTCCTCGCCTCTCAGAGCAGCCATGGCCCAGGGGAGGGTGCAGCTCTCGTTAGCACCTCCTCCCCACAGCTAACGAGGCCTCACAGGTGCCACATGTGGGATCTGCCCCAGGCGGGCTCCTGAAGCCCTGGCACACTGCTTAGGAGTCACCCATGCAGGCTCACTGACCACTAAAGCCCCTGGAGGTACTGGCAGCACCGTGGTTTTTGGGCGCCAGACACCCCATTTCTTAAGCAAGAGATTTCCCATTCAGTATCTATTGCCTTACAGATGCTGGAGGAAGAGTGTCCAGCCTGCACTGCACGCTTACCCCTCACAGCCCCAGGATGAGGGCACCATCCCGTCTCCACTGTGCTTGCTGTCAGGCACTACAGAAATGTTAGCTTTGGGCGGGTGCTGCTTCTGATACCAATATCCAAGCACTGGGGTTAGGAAACAAAATTAGCATATTGGTGCAATAGCAATGAAGTGCCGAAGTGTTTAATGCATCTGGCTGGAGTATGTCAGCCATTTATTTACTGTAGTCAGTCCCTAAATCTGTATTGCATCTGCTGTCTGCATAAATAATGAATAAAGCAATAAATCTGGCAGTGTTACCAAACACTTTCACTCAGCTTCTCTTGAATCTGTTAAATTCTGCTGTGATTCATGTGCCTGGCCGGGCCCCAGAGACACACTTCTTGGAGAAGGGAGGAGAGGGGGGCTTGATTTCTGTGCACTGCTGTGGAGTTTCCAAAATCAATTCCCTTTCAGCCGCAATCCTGCTTTCTCTCTCATTTTTATTGAGGCAGGGAGCAACAGAGAGACTGTTTTGAACTACAGTATCTTACCCTGTTCCAGGTACAGGTTGCTGCTTTCATGACAGAAATCTTAGACACTTATATTAGGCTTTCTTTTTAATGAAAATCTATGTTGTAAATTTTTCTTCCAAGGCGATACCACCAGAAGTGACTTGTTACTGTCCTTGCAGAGAAAACGACATCCACTTCCCTACACTACAAGAGGACCACACTGGCGTGGTAGTGGGGGGAGATGCCACCACTCTCCATGAGGCAGGACCAGTTGCCAGGCTACTTGCCAAAGGAGGCTTTCTGATGGCCACAACTTTTGAAGAGCCTTTGGCAGCAATATTAGGGAGAGTCTGATAGGTATGAAGCAACAAAGGATAGGACTTGGTAGACCTAATATGCAAACAGCCTCCAGGTAAATAGTAGCAAAAAAAAGTTTTATAAATATAAAGTCAGGTTGCTATGTGGAAAAAAATGTCTCCACCAGCTTCAATAAATTGCTGTTCCTTGATTGCATAAATTGCCAAAGCTTTGGGTTTGCTATAATGGCTTTTTCCAACAGAATGAGTGCTTTCCGTGCCATGCATTTTACCATTTTCTTCAGTCCTTATGCCTTTTTTGGACCTCATCACACTCATGGCATATTACACAAATTTCTGCTTTCCCCAGCTGACTAATTTTTTAATAGATCTTCTGTCTTTGGCATACTTCTTTCCATTTCTCCGCTGCTGAAAGAAATTATCCAACATAGCAGTAAAATCACAGTTACAATAATGATCAGCTCCACAGCATGGATTTTTCTTGTTTCACCATCAGAAAAACCCCAGCAGGTTCAACAGCTATTCGGTTACCTTTCCAGTCATGTTTTTCTATTTCAAAATAATTTCTATTCTTCTTTTACCGCAGGGTCTGCCAGTTTGTACCTTACATATCATCCTGCCATTGTCATTGAGGCTTTAGGGTTTTTTTTTGTTTTTACCCTAAATTTTGAGCTGGCAGTCTGAGTGGCATGTTCCTAGAATGTGTGAGACCTCAGGACTTGCCTTTGACTCTAGAGCACCGCTATTTATTTTTTGTCATCCAACTTTTTTAAGCAGGAGCACTTGATATGCAACAGTGCACAGGCTGTCAAGGAGACTCTGACCTGGGACAAATCTCCAATCTGTATTTTGGCTTTGGAACCATAAACACAACATGCTGGGAGCTCAGTCCTGCTCCATCCTCCAACAAGCATCTCTATTCTCAATGGCAGATGCAGTCTGATTCACCCGACTGCACTTGCTAATAATACTGAGGTAAGGTGTACTTTATCAATGGATGCGAGTCATTGTTCTCTTCTAGGAAAATCTGAAAAAGATTTAACACTAGCCAAGGAAATTTGCATTTCACTTATTCATAAAGCATAAAAAGTCCTTTTTTCCTTGTTCTTAGAAGCCTTTATAAACTGCCAAAGTCATCTTGGGGGCAGGGTAGAAAAGATTTATACAACAATCTTAATGAAATTAATTTGGATCTATTTACAAGACAGAATCTACTTGGAACCCACTTAAGAAAGCAGGAAATACATAACCCAAGTTATAAAAAAAAAAAAAAAAAAAAAGCATGGTGCTCCTCCCCACACATCATCCTACTTAATGGTGCTTTAAATTTAGCTGTGATATTCTCTAAATCAACCTGAGAAAAATCACATACTCACTACACTAATGCCCAGTGCATGGGCTGGGAGATAGCTGGCATTGCCCCACTGAAAACTGTTGACAGCACTTGTTCCCACAGGTCTGAGATGGAAAAGTGCTGCAGCTCAAGGCAAGATGTCTGCTTTTCTATCTCCCCACCCAGCTTTGCTCCCCACTGTTTTCTCTGGGCCTGCACTACCTGAGCCCAGGTTCTCCCAGGACTCCGCACATGCCATACCTAAGCAGCTTGAATCCAGTTCAGGTTTCAGATGTCTGCAAATATCAACTGCCCTTAAAGCAGGCAAAGTGGGGTCCCTTGCAGGACTCATCCACCCAAGATGCAGAGGAGGTAGGGTAGACAAGGGCCATATGCAATGTCCTTTCTCAGTGTACTTTCAAGACCAAGCCCCACTGGGGTTTCCTCTCAGGCCACCAAGGGCTAGCCTCAAATGCAGGCAAATAACATGGACAGACGGCTAAAATGGCCTTGAGTCATCTCAGCTCAGCACTGTAAATGAAGCCAGGAGGCTGCCTATCTCCCTTTACCTCCAGCCTTGCGCATCCAGGAGCTCTGTCTCAGCCCTTTGTCAGGCCAGGCCCACGACAGCTCTTTGCTTCTCTCCTTTCTCTCCTATATCTTCTGGTTGCTTTAATCAAGCAGACAGCAACAATTTACAAGAAATCACCAGGAAAAACAAAAAGTCAGTTTGGGGCAATGTTTTCCATTGTCTCAGGCTGTCCTGCGCCATAAATGATGTTAAACTGCTTCTTCCAGTTGGTGTGAAAGGCGGGTAGATACTGTGCCCATTAGCCCTGCAACTGCAGCTACATCAGAGGCATGCTTCATGGAATGCATTAATATCTTTTAAACTAAGTACATTTTTTTTCTGCTGACATTTTCTTTAATGTTTTTAAGCTCTGGAACTAACTAACTTCCTTCCTTCCTCCTTCAGTGCATATTAGCCTTTCCCTGCCAGATCTTCAGCTGGAATAAATTTTGCCTCCCAACCCTGATTCATTAAATGATGTGAACATGTGCACTCAGTTAAACAGGCTATGCACATGCTTAATGCTTACAGATGAATGTTTGGCTTGTCTGGGCCTTCAGTTGCAATTCAGAGAAAGACATGTCCAAGTCCAACCTGTTCACCAATATACCTGTGAAACAACACGTGCCCCAAACAAGCTTTTCTGAAATAGGAAATACCCAACTTCCCAGGCGCTTGTTCAATTACTGCCTGATATTGTGAAACGTAAACATCACTGAATAACATCATTCCTTTAAACACGGAACAGTAATGTTTGAGTAACTGGAGCATAAATATAGTTCACCTCAGGCAAGAGATAAATTACATTAATAAAGTGTGGTAGTATTCTTTAATTTGTTTGATTAGGCATGACAGAAGACAGTATTGTTCAGAAAAGCTCCATTTCCTGAAGTAAGGAAGTATTGCTGTAGATCCCAGTCTCTGGGTTTTGGTTTGTTTGGGTTGGGTTTTTTTCTTTTTAGACAGGTTCATTAATTGTGAGAGTATTGCTTTAAAGAGGATTTCACAGAACAGGCAAATATGGGGTCATTAGCAGAGGCTGATATTGCTACACTTGTCATTTGGTGTCCATTTCCCTCTCATACATGGATTTAGTTGTGCTCCTCTCCAAAAGGATCCTACAGGTCTTCATGTTCCGGGGTGTTCCAGTAGCTGCACCCTCCATCCCATCAACCTCTTCCAGACCCGCAGGGAGACAGCCAGACTATGGCCAGCTGCACACAGTCCCTCTTTTACAAGTCCATTTCTAATATACAGAGGGAGAAAATTAGAAAATAGTTTCATTACCCATCAAGATAACTCAAAGCCTTCAGAAGACTCTGCCAAGTCACCATGCCAATACTCCATAAGACACAAATTTCAGACATGGCTCCCATCTTCTCTGCTGTATGTTACTAATTTATTTACTAGATTTAGTGTGCCATTATACTCAGCAAGACCTGCTGTACAGTTCATGCTTTGCAAATGCTTGAAGCTGTGAAATGTCAGGTCTGGAGGATCTATTTAACTGTGGCCTCGTGGTGCCAGACCTGACTGCAGAGGCTTTGCTCCAGCCCTGAACCCGTTTCTGTTTGGGTCAGGTCCCTGCACCATGCTCCCCACTGCAGCCTTGGCCTTCAAAAAACTATGTACAGGTTCCTAATTCACTGATGCACTTGAATAAATTCCAAAATGTACCTATATGTACCCAAATATTTCTGTGTATCTGACTACTAAGGTACGATACTTGCCTTCAGAAATCAATGCAAATTATTCCTTTGATTTTGCTGTAAAAAGAACCATATTCCTTCTGAACCCAGCAACTGGTTTTCTATGGGCATACAAGAAGGTATTGATTGTGGCTAAAATTTAAAAATGGTCAGTGTATGGTTCCAGAACAGCTCATGTCCTCAGACAAGAGAGAGTCAGTCCTGCCAGAATATGGACACCTTGCTGTCACCAAACCCTAGTTTTGTAAGTCAGCTCTGCTAAGGCGGATAAGGTAGTCTTTCCTGCCCATTGGTCACACAAATCCAGTTTGGAGACTTGTTTTCTCTACATGATGGTTACAGCAGTCAGACCTGATTAAATATTTCTGTTCTGATCAAGAAGCATGTCATAGGCAATCCTGTGACTGCAAACCAAATCCCTCCCCAGAGCTCAGCCACATACTCTGCCTGATGGGCTGTGCTTAGCTACACCCCTAGACCTGCAAACAACGCACTTTAACACCAATGCACAATGTGTTTTGAGCTTTAGGAACAGAAACATATTCACCTTCACACTCTTATCCTTGAGATCCAGCAAAGATTGCTTACAATCAAAGGACACTCAAGGTTTTCACCTCTTTCCTGAGTACTTACAGAACAAGTGTTCTTCCACTCTTATGCATCTCTCCTTAATGCCTTCCAGTTAAAATACTGACCGAGTACTTTATTAATGCCCAAACAGCCAGATGTCAAGACTCCACGTGCTGTCTATTTATCAAGCAGCACCAAAGACTGTACTAACAAGTCTGATGATATTGAATTTGATTTACATTTCAAGTGCAACCTGTTCCCTACAGGAATGCTGTTACAGGTCTTTTCATGGCACGGGAACAGTAACTGACCGAACACATTTCTTGAAGCTATGCCAACGGCTATTCATCTGTTGTGTTTGTGACTGCTTAGTAGCGGAGATTATGGCCTTGATGTTGCTCTCAGTCAAAATACTGGGGATTAACTTCTGTGAAACCAGTGAAGTTACCCCAGCATTACATTTGAAATCAGAATTGGCTTTAGCATAGCTGAATAATACAGTCAAGTAAAGGATGGTTTTGCCATTTTCTCCAAAACACTGTAGTGTAGACCTTTAGGACCAGTACAACTCAAAATACTGTTCCCACCAATGCCAACTGACATCACTGCACTTTGTCTGGTCCAGAGCCTGGTAGCTCAAAGGTAACCAGAAGCACAGTGGACTTACCAGGGTGATCACATGTTTCAGAGTACATTCTTGTTTCTGCCAGTCAGCCTCTGCGACATGCTTAGCCCACTGCTGTGCTGCCCCCCACCAAACGGTCTGACAAGTCTGACAGTCTTCATCTCAAATCACTTGTCTTGTCCTTCAGCTCCTCTTACAACATTGCGACCTCTTTTCATCTCACTGTGGAACATCCAAAATGCACACAGTTATTAGGTGGATTTGAAAGAAAATTCCCCTGAGAAAATTAACCTTTGAAAAAGTCCCTATTGGACAATTTTAGAGTTCCCAATGGAAACAGGGACAGCAGGAGGAAAGCAGATTTCATGTTTGCTTAAAGCGTTAAATAAGCTTTCGATTCCAAGCTAAGTGATACATTTTCATAAATGGGGACACAATTTAAGTGATTTCTTTTTATTCTAAAAAGATTATTGTTTTCCTTTCGAAATACCTCACTTTAATTGTTTTTTCTAAAATTACATTTTTAGGCACAGACAAAAATAACAGCCCTCAAAACTCTAGTTTCAAAAAAACCCGTCATTGGATTCCTTTTAAGCTGGCAATACTTATGACTTGTATTGAAAGAACAAGCAATAAAGCCACTTTTGCCTCTCCCTTGCTACACTTTAAAACAATCTGTCCACCAATCCAATTGTTCCATCTGTTTCCAAAACAAAATTGCATTTTACTACTAGGATATTCTCTATCCAAATGCTGAACAGCTTGTAACAAAGTATTAATCCATAAAAACCTGAAAACAATACCTTATTAATTCACAAAAATCAATATTCCAGTACACATTTTGGAGCCAGTTCATTACATTAAGCCCAAATTTATACGATGGTCAATGGCAAACTGTCCAAAATGTATCTGTTTACCTATAATGAGACAAACTGGTTGCTAAACCTCATTCCGCCAAAACCAAGCTCTGTGACAGGACTCTGGTTCAGGGAGAAAGAAAAAGTGACCTTGCAGTCTATGGAATCCTGGTGCAGTAGTTTTTTTCTTCTTTACCAGAGAAAAACACAGGTATTCTTTGGTTTTCTTGCTCTTCTTCCCCTGTGGCCAGGATATTTTTTAAAAAGACCAAGCTTTGTACCTGTTCCAATTACATTTCTTCATGAGGTCTGTCTGTCAACCTTGAAAAGGATGTGGCATCAAAACAGGCTTAGCTGCATCAGTCTGGGTGTCCCATCATGTTCCTTTGAACACTGAACCTTCTAAGGGCTGATTTTCCCAAATAAGTCTAATATCATAAAAATACATGGGGGGAAAAAAGACTTTCAAAGCCTATAGGTTTTACGGTGGTGTTTTTACTAGTAGTCCAAATGCAACAGCCATTGATACTGATGAGAATTCTTCCACTGATTTCAGTATATCTGATCTGAGATCCTAAAAGTAAATGAAGCCTGAAGTTCCCAGAAATAGAACTCTACTGTCATCCAACAAATACATATATATGTGTACATAGACATGTATGCATGCATGTATACACATGTATATAAGATAAACGATTATATCTCATTTGCCAATAGTGGAAAAAGCTTATATATTTATATTTATTTATGTATATAAGTTTTTTCATTACTGACAACTAAAGTCTGATCATTTTTCACATGGTGACGTCAGGCTCTAATACTTTCCTTCCATTCCTCCCTAGTTCCCAGAATGAAAGTGGTTCATGAATCATGAAGGTTAAACACAAATAACTTGCATTACATCTCACAGAAGACATGTGGTTAATTGCTGTCTGCCTTTATTGTTAATTGCTGAACAACAGTGTACTGGCACACCTACCACAGGCTTCTGAAGATAAACAAACACAGCATATGCCCTAATTGTTTGTGTTCTCTTTACATCACTTTTACTTCCAAAACAGCATGGGTAAAATTCACAGATCCTGTCCCTTAATCTCCTTTCCCTTACACTAAACACGTTAATTCCTCTGGTGGGTAACTCCTGTGTTACATCAAGTCAGAGAAGCGTCGAGCCAAACAGAAAACTTGAAAGCAGTTCCAGTAACTTAAGTCATCTGCTCTCCAAGACCAAGATTTCCACCCCTTTCCCGTACAGCTGGGTTAATTCCGCCTCCATTGAAAATGTTGAGCTGATGTTCCTTCCAACACCAGAGTATGACACGATCATATCAGACATACACTGCACCAAAAGAAATCACAGAATGGGAAAAAAAAAAGATTTAACACTCACCATGGAGTGGCTTAGGGAGATGGAGTAGTCCCATCATTTAACCAAGCATTTCTTTCAGGTTTAAGTCCCTTGGAAAGGGGAAACTTTCCTCTGAGGAAGGCAGTCACCCTGCTCCACTGTGCTGGTGTTCACAGCTCTCCCAGGCTCCCTGGGCCCTTGCCAGCCTAGGTTATCAAAGAGATTTCTCATTGCTGTCAAGAAAGAAAAAAGATGGGTCAGTCAGGCTCCCAGGACAAGGGGACTGAGTCCAGCTAGCCATGAAGGCAAATCTCCCCTTTTAAAATAAATATTGATTGTGCAAGGAATTGTCCTCTAACATGCAGCGCTTTAGCATTCCTGCAAACTGTGAATGCCTCAGTAGCTTGAAGCCCCAGCCTCTGAATATGCAACTGCAATTTGATTCACAAGGTGAGATGCATTGTCAAAGAATCTCTGAGAAAGAAGACTGGGCAGATTAGATACAACACACTTCTCAGATCAAATCAATGGATTCAGACAGGAAAATAGCGTACATATTTGCTGGGATGATATACCATCTGCATGACATTTCTCTTGAGTTCCCGCATCACGTTCGTGTTAACTTTCCCATTGCTATCCTTTACACACATTTTATTTTTTTCTCCCTTTCCCATTACATTAACCAAGTTCTGCTGGAGAGCAAGTGTTTCTTCTCATTGAATTTCATTTTCTTTCTCTGTAGAAACAGACTAGCAAGAACCATATTTCCCAGTCTATTCTTGGTCATGCCATTTTCGGCGAAGACACCGAGGCGAAGGGCTCCGGAGCAGAGGATCGCGCCGGGGGACCCTTTCCAAAAAGCGGCAGAACCGCGAAGGCAAAAGCGCAGGGAGGGAGAGGGCACCCCAGCCTCACCCCCCACCTCAGAGCCAGCTCCTGACGAGCGGGCAGCTCTGACTCAGCGGGGGCGGAGTCAGGGGTGACGGCGGCCGGACCCTCCTGGCGTACAAAAGCAGCCCCCAGGGAGCACGAGCGACCCGCTGCGCTCGCGAACAGGACGGGCAAACAGGGCGTGGCGCGGCAGAAGGGCGTGGCGCGGCAGTTTGCGCAGGCAAGGCGAGGGCCTCCCCCAGCTCCCGAGGTACGCTCAGGAAACTCAGCTGCTGAGAGGAAGCCCGGCCATGGCACCCCCCCGTCAGAAGGCTACCTCTAAACTGCTGGTCAGTACGGATGCCTCAACGCAGACTGAGGGCCTTGGAAAGCACGCGGCTGTCCAGGCCCTCGGCTGCAGGGAGTGCCACCAGCTGGCACTGGAAACGGACACCAGCAAAGGCAGCACCTGCATAAGATGCGACCAAGTAGAATACCTACTCTGCCTGGTGGCGGAGCTGAGAGAAGAGGTGGACAGGCTACGGAGCATCAGGGAAGCTGAGCAGGAGATTGACTGGTGGAGTCGCACCCTGTTGTCCCAGAAACCTGTGCAGGAACAGCCACCAAAAAAGGCCCGGGATCAAAGGGAACTAGTATCCCCCCCTGCCAGGATGAAGGAAGGGCCTCAAGGGAGAACACTGAGTGGAAACTGGTCTGCAGTCGGGGCAGGAGAAGAACCCTTTCCTTGCCCACCGCTTCTCCCCAGGTGCCTCTGCATAACAGGTATGAGGCTCTAGAGGTGGAAGAGAAGGTGGTGGACGGGGTAGGTGTAGACCTATCCACGACACAGGAGGCACAAAGATCGGAAAGACCTCCCCGTCGTATCACCACTACATCTACGAGGAAGAAGAGGCGGGTGATAGTAGTAGGAGATTCCCACCTGAGGGGAACGGAGGGACCGATATGCCGGGCAGACCCTGCTCTTAGGGAGGTCTGCTGCCTCCCAGGAGCCAGGGTTAGAGACGTCACCAGGAAAGTTCCTAGCCTAGTCCAACCCTCGGACTACTATCCCTTGCTGCTCTTTCATGTGGGTGGCGATGAAGTAGCAGTAAGTAGCCCGAGGGTAATCAAAAAAGAATTCAAAGCCTTGGGGCAACTAGTGAAGGAATCTGGAGCGCAGGTTATTTTTTCCTCGCTCCTTCCAGTGGGGGGCAGAGACACGGGACAATATGAGAAGACTCAATCTATTAACATGTGGCTTCGCGACTGGTGTCACCGCCACAGCTTTGGGTTCTTTGACCACGGGATGGTCTACAAGGCACCGGGCTTGCTGGCGTCAAATGGGAGCCAGCTTTCTCATAGGGGGAAGAGGGTCTTTGCCCAGGAGCTTGCGGGGCTCATTGACAGGGCTTTAAACTAGATGTGAAGGGGGAAGGGGAACCTATTGGGCTTGCCAGAGACAGACTGGGGGATGAAAGACAAGGGTTTGAGGGACTGGGGGCTAGTATGAGCCTTCAACCTGTTGCCCAGCACTGTGCCAGGGGCGCTGCAGCAAAGTTGAAGACTGGCGGAGGTGAGCCGGAGGCTCCTGAGGTAGTAGGAGCCAACAAGGAAAAGCCCGTGAAACACCTCAAAGTAAATGAGCAGTGTTCTGCTATGAAGGTGACAAGGCCAACAGCTCATATGAAATGCCTCTATACAAACGCACGCAGCATGGGAAACAAACAAGAGGAGTTGGAAGCTATCGTGCTGCTAGAAAGCTACGACCTGATCGCCATTACGGAAACTTGGTGGGATGAATCCCACGACTGGAATGTAGCTATTGATGGCTACAGGCTGTTCAGAAGGGACAGGCGAGGAAGGAGGGGCGGAGGCGTTGCCCTCTACATCAAGAAATCAATACAGTGTGAAGAGCTGACCCTGAAGAATAGCCACGAGCAGGTCGAAAGCTTATGGATAAGAATCGGAGAGAGGCAACAAAGGGAACCTGGTGGTTGGTGTCTACTACAGGCCGCCAGATCAAGAGGAGCCGACTGACGAAGCGTTCTTCCTCCAACTCCGGGAGGCTTCGTGCTTGCAGGCTCTCGTCCTGCTGGGGGACTTCAACCACCCTGACATCTGCTGGAAAACCAGCACGGCAAGCTGTAGGCAATCCAGCAGGTTTCTTGAATGCATTGAGGACAACTTCTTAAGCCAGGTAATAGACACCCCTACCCAAGGGGATGCGATACTGGACCTGGTGGTCACCAATGCAAGTGAGCTCGTCGGAAATGTCAAGATCGGAGGCAGCTTGGGTTGCAGTGATCATGCGCTGGTAGAGCTCACACTCCAGAGGGAAATGGGAAGAATGAAGAGTATAGTCAGGACCCTGAATTTTAGAAAAGCAAACTTCCAGCTCCTCAAGGAGATAGTCGGAAGGACTCCCTGGGAAACGGTCCTCAGAGACAGGGGAACAGAACAGAGCTGGCAGCTCTTTAAGGAAGTGATCCACAGAGCACAAGAGCTCTCGATCCCCAGGTGTAAGAAATCGGGCAAAGAAGGGAAGAGACCAGCATGGCTGAGATGAGAGATGCTGGACAAACTAAGGAGGAAGAGGGAGCTGCACAGGCAGTGGAAGCAGGGACAGGCATCCTGGGAAGACTATAGGGACGCGGCCCGGTTGTGTAGGAATGGGGTCAGGAAGGCCAAGGCTCAGCTGGAGCTAAACTTGGCTAGGGATGCAAAGAATAACAAGAAGGGTTTCTACAGGTATATCAGCCGGAAAAGGATGGTTAAAGAAAGCATACCCCCACTGATGAGCGAGACTGGCAAGCTGGTAATAGCAGATGAGGAGAAGGCTGAGGTACTCAACAACTTTTTTGCCTCAGTCTTCACTGGGAAGCTCTCTCCTCACCCCACCCGAGTTGATGGATGGCATGAGGGAGACAGGGAGGGCAAAACCCTTCCTGCTGTAAGAGAAGATCAGGTTCGTGACCACCTGAGGAACCTGAACGAACATAAGTCCATGGGACCTGATGAGATGCATCCCAGAGTCCTGAGGGAATTGGCCGATGTAGTCGCCAAGCCACTCTCCATGATATTTGAAAAGTCATGGCAGTCAGGTGAAGTCCCTGGTGACTGGAAGAAGGGAAACATTGTGCCCATTTTCAAAAAGGGTAGAAAGGAAGACCCTGGGAACTACCGACCTGTCAGCCTCACCTCTGTGCCTGGGAAGATCATGGAACAGATCCTCCTAGAAGCTATGCTAAGGCACATGGAGGCCAGGGAGATAATTCGAGATAGCCAGCATGGCTTCACCAAGGGCAAGTCCTGCCTGACGAACCTAGTGGCTTTCTATGATGGTGTGACAGCATCAGTGGACAAGGGAAAACCAATAGATGTCATCTATCTGGACTTCTGCAAAGCCTTTGACACAGTCCCCCACAACATCCTTCTCTCTAAATTGGAGGGCTATGGATTTGATGGGTGGACTGTTCGGTGGATAAGGAACTGGCTGGATGGCCGCATCCAGAGGGTAGTGGTCAATGGCTCGATGTCCAGATGGAGACCGGTGACGAGTGGTGTCCCTCAGGGGTCTGTACTGGGACCTGTGCTGTTTAATATATTCATCAATGACTTAGACAGCGAGATTGAGTGCACCCTCAGCAAGTTTGCGGATGACACCAAACTGAGTGGTGCAGTTAACACACCAGAAGGACGGGATGTCATCCAGAGAGACCTGGACAGGCTGGAGAGGTGGGCCTGTGTGAACCTCATGAGGTTCAACAAGGCCAAGTGCAAGGTCATGCACCTGGGTCGGGGTAACCCCCAGTATCAGTACAGGCTGGGGGAAGAAAGGATCGAGAGCAGCCCTGCCGAGAGGGACTTGGGCGTGCTGGTGGATGAAAAGCTGGACATGAGCCGGCAATGTGCGCTGGCAGCCCAGAAGGCCAACCGTACCCTGGGCTGCATCAGGAGAAGCGTGGCCAGCAGGTCGAGGGAGGTGATTCTGCCCCTCTACTCTGCTCTGGTGAGACCTCACCTGGAGTATTGTGTCCAACTCTGGAGCCCTCAGCACAAGAAGGACATGGAACTGTTGGAGCGGGTCCAGAGGAGGGCTACTAAAATGATCCGAGGGCTGGAGCCCCTCTCCTATGAGGACAGGCTGAGGGAGTTGGGCTTCTTCAGCCTGGAGAAGAGAAGGCTGCGGGGAGACCTGATTATGGCCTTTCAGTATCTAAAGGGGGCCTATAGGAAAGATGGGGAAAATCTTTTTAGTAGGGCCAGCTGTGAGAGGACAAGGGGTAATGGTTTTAAACTAAACCAGGGTAGGTTTAGACTAGGTATAAGGAAGAAATTCTTTACAATGAGGGTAGTAAAACACTGGAACAGGTTGCCCAGAGAGGTGGTGGAGGCCCCATCCCTGGGAACATTCAAGGCCAGGTTGGATGGGGCTCTGAGCAACCTGATCTAGTTAGTGGTGTCCCTGCTCACTGCAGGGGGGTTGGACTAGATGACCTCTAGGGGTCCCTTCCAACCCAAAACATTCTAGGATTCTAGGATTCTAGGATTCTAGGATTCTATGTTCCTGACACTCAGGCTGAAAAACCTAGAAGGCAACAACCTTGCCAAAAAATTCAGGTTGGCATGCAAATGAGATAAAATCAGTAACAGAAGTGATTAAGGAGCTGTAGGTACTACTTTACAAGGAAAGACTGAAAAAACTGAACCTGTATAACCAGGCTGAATGATAGTTAAATCAGCACATCTACAGGCTATTGAACCATTAAAGGCCAAATCTCCAAAGACCTGGAAATCAAGAAGATTTGGGCACCTGAATGCCTCACAGAAGCCAGGTGAACAGGTCAGAATCTTTTTTCTTTTCCTCTCAGTCTTTTGAGGAGAATTTTTAACTTCAACATCACCTCACTGGAACCAGCAGAGTTAGCGGAACTTTAAATAATTCCCTACTTGTTATGGGAAAAGCAACAGAATTACAGCTCAGTAAATTAGAGGATATTTAAGGTCATCTATGGAAACATGTCCAAATAATGGGGTAAAACTGAAAGAAAAAAAATCAAAGTGTAAGGTGAGAGTCTTGTATTTGCAGATTGGTGGCAATGGAGAGAAGAGTAATAGCGGAAAATGAAAGCATCAGTTACGGGTGCATTGAAAAGCAGAGTGGCCAAAAGATGAGCAGGGACAGTGTTGCCCTAGCAAATGAATTAATGTTTAAATCAAATTCATATTTTGCATTTATTAACCACTGTATCACTCAGGACAGAGTAGCCAGGAAATTAGAAGCTTATATTTCTTTAGAGATAGAAAAGAAAGGAGGAAAGAGAGGAAAGCATGTAAGGAACCACTAGAAAGCCAACAGTCGAGAGCACACGTATCAGGCGTGGAAGGCAAAGATTCAGATCCCCACTCTGCACCGCACGGAGCCTTGCTCCCCTGTGGGAGAGTTTTGTAGGTCTCACCTCCTCATTTTCCTGTAGAAAAAATGAAACACTGGACCTTGCAGTTCTTTACAGGGCAGAATTCCTGGTTCGCGGCCAGTCCTACCTTGCAGTCTAGCTGGCTTGCAAAGCTGGCAAGCATCAGTATTTCCACTGCCCAGATGGAGGCACAGAGGAGGAGGGTACACTGATTGACCAAGGTCACCCAGCAGGCCACCAGCAGAGCCGGCAAGAGGTCCCAAGTCTCCGGAGTCCTACTGTGAGCCATCCTGCCTCTTCTGACTGGCTGTTTCTTTCCTGACATTTACCAGAGTAGTACAAAACCAAATACATATCAATTAGCAATATATGACGTGACATGAATGAGAACATTCACTCTCTTTAATCATTCCCACAAGCATTTTGTCATTTTTCTGTCAGTTCTGTTGATAGGAAAGGAAATCGCTTCGCAATTTTAATCTCTTTTTCCCTGAGCACATTTTGTTCTTAAAGTTAGCTGATATAAAGCAAACGTATTGGAAGCAGGGGAGGCTGGTGAGAAATAGGGAAGAGCTCTCTCTTTTTCTCTCTATTTCAGAGTGAGCAAACATCCATTGGCACTTTTGCAGGCATCTCACTCCTCCCCCCACCTCCTCACCTCCTTAAAATATGCAAAGACATTTTTTCTTTGAACCTTTCTGAGAAGGAAAAGGACAGATACTTCAAGTCAATCCTCTTGATTAATCCAAAAATTTCCCACAACAGCCACCAGCTTCCTCTTCATGACCTTGATATCAGGCTCAGAACTGTGCACCTGTATCTCACAGTTTCAAAACCAGACCACATCAAAGGCATCTACATGTTGCCTGTGTCTTCATTTTATGGCCCCACTCAAATAAAGAATAGAGGCACAGAAGAAACAAATGGTGAGCTCAAGAGTTGATGATGAGCACCATGGCCATGACATCCTCCCTGTCCTCCCCTTCCCTCGGGAAATTGGTTGAACACTTGGATTTTGATTTCTCATGCACTTTCTTGCACACTACAAAGCAAGACTGGATCTCTGCACAGCATGTCTAGGGATAATCAAAACCATAATGAATTTATGACAAAAATGATGCAATGATGTAATATGATACATTGCAGTAACATGACTATTACATTGCTGTCGTGGTTTCTGCTGGGTTAGAGTTAATTTTCTTCCTAGTAGCTGGTATAGTGCCATGTTTTAGATTTAGTATGAGAAGAATGTTGATAACACCCTGATGTTTTATTTGTTGCTAAGTAGAGCTTGCACTAAATCAAGGACTTTTCAGCTTCTCATGCTCTACCAACTGAGAAGGCTGGAGATACACAAGAAGCTGGGAGGGGACACAGACAGGACAGCTGACCCAAATGTCCAAAGGGATATTCCATACCACATGACATCATACTCATCATATAAACTGGGGGGAGTTGGCCAGGGGGCAGTGATTGCTGCTCAGAGACAGGCTGGCCATTAGTCAGAGGGTGGCAAACAATTGCATCATGCATCACTTGCTCTGTATACTCTATTATTATTATTACTATTATTTTTTTATTTTATTTCAATTATTAAATTGTTCTTATCTCAACCCACAAGTTTTCTCACTTTTACTCTTTGATTCTCTCCCACATCCCAATGTGGGGGGAGTGAGTGAGTGGCTGCGTGGGGCTCAGTTGCTGGCTAGGGTTAAACTATGACAATTATATAGAAGGAGACAAGAATGGCTGGGAAAACATAAAAGGATAAGAGACCATTATTTGTATGACACGAACTGAATAAGGTATCACAAGAAAGGAAAGGAGGAGGAAATTCACCTTGTGCCCCAGAAGTCATTACAACTCACAGCAGCTGTAGCAGATGTTGAATGGGGCAGCAAGGGAACAGTGAAGCATCAATGACTTTTGATTAACTGGGCCCAAAAAGCTAGCATGGTCTTTCGGAGGGAAGTCTAGGTCCATGAGACCATGAGTCTGGGTCCATGAGATGTAGAATTAACTCTTAAGAAAGGGATACTTCCATGTAACATGTCCAAAACACGTTTTATAAACTAGAAAAACAATTAGCTCTTGTGAATGTAGATCTTTACCCATTCTCCAAATCAGAAGCATCTAATAAAAATCTGCTCTTACACCAGTTTAGATCACATTTTTTGGCTAAAAACCATTTCCTATGAATATAAAGTGCATGTTTGTGCCTATTGCTTTATCTTTTTCATGCTTCTCAGACCTAGCTATTATCCATCTTGCAAATAGTTATTTATTACTTTGTGATTATAGGCAAAGTAGGTAATGACCTATTAAATCACAAACCAACACTTATTATCACCAAAACAAAACTCCAATTGCTAGAAAAGAATCACTTAATTTCATATGTGGTTAAGAGTTTAATTTTGCTGCATCCGAGATAATAGATGGTCGTTGCAAACACTTTTCCCAGGAAACTGGCAGTTGGAGTAAGTACCGTATAGCTCATGTTTAAACTGTAAACAGAGGAATTGTTCTTGATACATATTCCAGGCACAGAGCTATGCCCTGCGTAGCAGAAAACAATAGCAAATACACTTTAGGTTTTATCTTACAGTGCTCTCTAAAAAAGCATTGGCATTTGTCAACATGCTACTTTCTCCCTTTGAACAGCTGGAGGTGGATTATGCAGACAGGTACAAGGCAGCCACACACGCAACCTTCCTCCAATCATTTCAAATTCTCCCCCAAAATCAGGCATGACTGTCCTGAATGAGGACCAGATCCAGCATAGATATGGGCACATTCTTCCACTTGCAGCAGTAGAAACAGGCAGGCAAAAAGGGCTGCCAAACCTTAGCACCGTCTTTCCAAGGACATGCTCCTTTTACCAAACAAGAGAGCCAAGTGTCAGTCTGCATCGTCACTTGCGCACTAATGTTTTTGTGATTCTGGATGAATTATTAATATTGGCTCTGAAACGTAGACAAAATCTTGTAGTGGCAGAAACAAGCCCTAGCAAGGAAACAGCAAGAAAGAGACATGATAGGTATTTAGATCAGGTATAAAACAACTGTATGTATTCTACATGAGATACTATATTTAACTGGTAATCAAATAACTACCCAAGAGTCTTTGCTAGCCACAGGCTAAAAAAGTCTTACTCGGAAAGAATTGAAAAGCCAAATCAAAAAAAAGTGTACTTAAGTTTGACATGCCTGCGTGAAAGACTTTTGTGATACGCAACTACAAGTCTTCTGCCAAGACCTGACTGACTGCCAAGAGGTCGTGTTTATAAAGGTTGCAAGCAAATCACTGTCTCAGGTCTCCATCCAGAAACCCAAGAAGTTGAAAAAACCTCTTTGCAATGTTCAGTGAGTTACTTTCCCCACTCCCAAATAGCAACCAGTGTAGCAAAGGAATGTTTGTTAAGCAAAATAGAAAAACACCAGTGCAGTAGATAAAGCCATCATATAATATCTGCACATAATACCTAGTTCCTGAAGCATAATTAAAACTATTTCACAGTCTTTCCTCTGACAAGGTGATCCCTAGTTGCTCTATTCCTTTTGCAAGTCCCAGGCCAGGATTCAGTCAGCAGTAAAGCCTAATTCAAGTCACCATTGATTTGGCATGAGCTGCATCTCTGCTGCCAGGCAATTCTCTTCCCATTCCACCCATGCTCAACCTCCCCATGGCAGGCTTCCTCCCATCTATTTTCTCAGCAGAACCACATGAGCCCCAGTGCTCGTACACACAGAATTCCCTTCAGCATTAGTTTTTACTTTCCAGCTTAAGGAAGCTTTTCCAAAATCTGTCTCAACCTTCTCTTTTTCAGGCTTTTGCATCCTAATAGTAGAAGCCATTGCCTGGCTACATTTAGGGAGATACTAAACACACTTGGGCATAATAAATCACACGCTGGTACAATGGGGAACTTTTCATTATAATATGCCCCCTTTTTAACAGAAATTTCTCTCAAAGAAAAAAAACCAATAAAATATTTAAAATGTTCATGTTTGAGCCTCTTTGGGCCCTTACATTTAACTTTCCTTCCCTCCACAAGAGTGGCTTGCCTGTTTTGGGATCCTCTTGCCTCTGAAAATCCAGCTCTAGGAAGGGAGTCATGGGGCTTTATTTTGCTTGAGAATGCAGTGCCCAGGCACGTACAGCCTAAGACAAAAAAGCAACAGAGCATTATTCCTAGCCATTTTTGATCCGGTTCTGCTGCTGTGGCAGTATGAGATTTGAAATAATTTCTTATGCTCACTAAAAAGGCTGAATCCTCAGCTGGTATGAGCAGGCATAGCTCTGCTTTGACGTTAGTACAAGATGTCTGATGAAAACATGTCTCGATTGTGTTGGAATCCAAAGTCAGGTGTCCCTGTGTGACCCCACACACAGTCATGCGGAGAGAAGCGTAAACAATACATTTTCCTCAAATATGCCACTCATTTCTCTTCCAAGAATAACCCCTGTAGACTATCAATAAAAGGGCTTTTTCAGAAGCAGTTAATTGTACAATGGAACACAGAGATCCAGAAAATCTCCAAGGTATCAGCAGAAAACAACGATGAGAGGTCTCAGCCCAAGAAAGCACAGAAAACTTGTTGGTTACATCATGTGAAAAGTCCTGCTGACTTCTTTCTAAGGAGCCCAAAGGGTCTTAGTTTCCAGGAAACCATTTGTTATTATGGGTTTGCTAATATTGATGTAAAATCAGGGTGCTTTGGGCTTCGTCTGTGCAAGATCTAATGGAAAGTTTAACTGTCCTTTTTTTCTAGAGCCAATGGCTTGTTTTTCTTATCCCCATTATAGGCACTTTCAAAAATCAAGACCTAGAAGAAATGTGTACTGAGGGTTCCCAAAATCCTGCAGCTGAGAGAAAAGTGCAAGGGAATTATTACTGTTTCTATTTATTTATTTGTCTTGAAATACTGCCCAGAATGTCATACGACACGATAGGATACAGGATCTCTGCAGAGAATAATTCACAGTCTAAATAAAAAGACCAGCCAAATGCCTCACTGGGTGCTCACATCATGCCAACCACTTCTTCGAAGCTATCAACCCAGATGCCATAGCCAACTCGCAATAAACACCGATCTTTTCCTTTTCTTTGTCCCCTCCCGCTGCTCCGTGTTAAAGCCCATGCACTGGAAGAGACACAGCAGAGACTGGAAAGAAAGTCAGACTGGTGACGCCTAGATCTGCAGGCTTTCCAGCCTCGAAGCAGAGGCACTCCTTGAGCAATTCTACATTTGCAGGACTGTCCTGGCAGTTCTTTTCTGTCTTCCTTGGCAAGGAGCTTGAGGAGCCTTCTTCCCAGCCAAGATTACGTGGAATCTGCACTTGCCATACGGTAAAGAAATATAAAAAGTATATCATCCATTTAAAATGGGCTAAATAACATTCTCTGCATGAAAATAGTCTTTAGCATAAAGGAAAAGAGCTTCACTAGTTAACATAGCTACTATTTACAACATGTCTCGGTAAATTTTGTCCTCCCACTAAAACAGGAAAAGAACTGGAGAAAGTTTACCTCGACCCTGCAAAGCAACCTCCCTTTTTGCCTGTTGTTGGCTGTAAGTTTGTTAGGTGATTCATTGGGAAATTTTTTGATAAAAGTATTTGCCAGGACACTTTAAAAATGTGTTAGATTTTGAACAGTACTCACAGAACCTATCCAACTGAGAAACAATCCATGGTTGTTCTGCAGAGTCCAAATTCAAAGGCCATGATATTTTGTCTTATAATTTCTTAAGGAAAATTGTAGATGAAAAAAGTAGTTCTGGGGAGAAATCTTTATGAAGCCATGGGAGCTCAAGTCTTTTGAATTCCAACATATATTTGCAGATCAGTGACTGAGAAGTATCCATCAGCTCCAAACATACCTCATAAATTTCTTTAACAGAAAACACACACTTGGAAGGTAATGCATTGTTCTTTCAATTTCGGAAGAAGGAGTTTCTATAATTATACCCTCTCTAGCCTAGGGATCTATACACTACTGTATGGCACATGCTCTTTTATATCTAAACGTTCCAGATAGATGGCCCAAGTTGCTCAGTAAGTTGGTGTATGCTGCATCATCACTCATGAGGAGTGAGTGTCACTGCACAGAATCTGAGGTCCAGTAGCAGATGATGGTTCTGCTTGCAGGTGCATTTGTTTCTACTAGTGTTCCTCCCACCAGATGAGAGCTGGCATTCAGGATATAGCCCTATAGCTTTCTTGCACAAAAGCTGTGTAAGAGGAACCCCCATTCTGGCCAGCACAGGGCTCTCCATGTCTCCCTGTCCCACTTACGTTGCCTTTACCAGCTGAGGAGGCTCTGAAGATAGTATTTTCCTACGGAATACAGACGTGCTACAACCAAGTTTTGGGGCAGTCAGAGATCTGGCCAGAGGTGTGGGGCATCCTTTTCCTCGTGTCAGCTCAGGTTTCACCCTGACATGCTCTCTGGAAACAGCCAGGACAACCAGAGACCTGAGAGCGGAGAAGCGGAGAAGAGCTTTGCAGTCACACAGGATAGACACAGATAGAGGTCCAAAGTACTTACATGGATGTAGGGGTTCTCAGCCTGCTTTTAGAAACTTTCTTCCGAAATATAAAGAAGAATTCCCAAAACAAAACAAACAAACAAAAAGAGCCCAAACCCCAAGAACTTTTCCCCACAAAACAAAAACAAAAAAAAAAAACCACAAAGAAAGAAAAAATCCACTTATTTGAATCCTGCCTTTAAAAATACCTTCTTTTTCCTTTTTGGAGTTCTTTTCAGCTGAAGCAATTATTACTTGTCATAAATAAGAACTGCCAGCTGTGAAAAAAACATTCAGTTCACTGTTCTAAAAATGCTTTATAATTGTTTCTGTCCACAGCAAAGAATTTTCTAACTACTCTGTGGTGCATCCAGCCAACCAGGGGATGTGGTGGAAGGAGCACTGGTAAGGCTATCTATCACTGCCAGTCAAAAGGACTGAAGCCCCCGGAGTGCACTCACTAAGTAGAAGGTGTGGTGCTTGCAGCACACGGGCAAATCTCTTAGTATTACTTTAGAGATAAGGATGCTCAAGAAATACCATCACATAGAATGAAAATAGGGTATCCAACATGTTAAAATCATGCCCTTACCAGATCTAGGATGTAGTTCTTTGCTTTTAAACTGTCATTCCAAAAAGAGCACGTATTGATCACATGAAAAAACAGAAGAGTGTCTTTGGTAATTAATGCATAGGCCAGAATTGAGAATGAACAGCAAGGCTGAAGACGACATTACTCTTGCAGATGGCATTGCCAGCAGATGAAGGCTGCAAGAAAGAAGCAAGTTGACTAAGAAAATAATTCTTGTTTTAAGTAACTTTCTAGCAGTGTCTGAAACAGAGCTGGAACATAGGGAGATGAGCTGCTCAAAACTCACTTGTCAAAAAAATTCACATGAATTCAGACAGATTTTGATTTGCAAGAGTTTCACATTTCCAGATTTCCTCTTTTATATTTATAGTTCCAACAATCCTAAAATGAAAGGAAAAAAGTCATAGTTTAAATGGGTAGGGCCCAGTAACCAGGAGAATTGATGTTTCATTCAGTTTTTGAGCCTCCTCTGAGATTTGAATTTTTGGGGAAAGCTCGAAATGAGGAAAGATTTGGAAAAACGAGCACTAATGAGTGTCTTCACTTTTTTCAATCTACGAAACAGAGAGCCAATGGGGTAGGTTGATAGTCTTTCTATACACTAAATGTTATTATAAAATGACAATGAGTTCCAGTTTATTCTCCACCCTAGTGGTTGAGGAAGCAGGAAAGAAGGGTAAGAAAAAAAATGTGGTTTATTAGCAGCAAACATTCTCTTTGGATACTAAGAAAAAAAAATTCTTAAGGTAGTAAGGGATTGACATACACTGCCTTTGGATGTGCAAAAAACCCTTCACTGCAGTTGTTGAGAACAGTTAAACTGTGATATGTTTTGGGAGCTTTGTGGGCAGACTTTATCCTTCCTCAGACCAGCACCTTAAGCAAAAAAAAGTCTCTGGAGGCTCTCTCCAGCCTTTCACTCCCAGCTTTCTATGTGATACCCTGATGCAACATTGAGCAGAAACATTAATTCCATCTTCCTGTGGCCAGAGTTACAGTGGTAAATATCTGACTGGGGAATTGAGAGGAAAAAGTCTTCACACCAGATGAGAGTATGGATGACAAAGACAGCCTTCAGGCCAGGGCCTGGGCAATGAGGGAATGATCACATAAACGCTTACAGCAAATCCAGCTGTAAAAAGCAGCCTGCAGTCTGAGCAGAGGCAATATGTCTTTTAGGGACAGGATTTCTGCAGGAATTATTACCGCCGTGTAGAAAGGCACAGCTTCTGCTTAGTAAAATGAAATAATCTCAAATAAGGTCACGATTCCCACAGCCAGATTTTGGTGGTTACACAAATGGTTACTTACACTATTAGTAAAATTCTAGCTGAGGATGTAGACTGAGTGTTTCTAACACTAGGTCTCACTGTGCTACCAATGAAATCAAAATACTTCCAAGGGAGAAGAGCGACCAGTGCAGCACAGCAATTCTGCAGCAAACAGGTTGATTTCTGTCTCCTGCAGCAGCAGGATTTTCAAGTACTCGCTTCACTGTCACTGCAGAGCTGCCTTCAGTGTCACCACCTGGAAGTCCTGCTTCTTTCTCACAGAGCACCATGCTCACACAAGTAGCTGCTGATGTTTGATCTTACTTCTCCCCCAGGAAAGGAGAGTGGATGTCACTGCTTCTCTGTTTGATTGCCAAGAGGTTGCTGGCTGTCATTGTTCCTTTTTATCACTGAGCTCTTCTTCTCCTGCCCAAGCCTGTTGACTCCTGTAGTCTATTCTGGTTTTGACAAGACACAGGCAGAAAGCAATCCCTCCCTCATACCAGGAAGCAGAGTCATGGTACTGCCAAAATAACTGTATCTTCTCAGAAAGCTTTGGGATGGAAGAAATACTAATTAGTCATTTTAACATGACTATTGGGAGAGCTGGATGAGAGCCAGAATTTTCCAAAGTGACTTGTGTGCTTAGATGTTCCCAGGTTTGGGAAATATTAACAGCTTCATTTTCAGAAAGCCATGGGAACTCATACTTTGAGGGGGAAGTACGTTAGGATGTGTGTCTGAATGCCAGAGGCCATCTCAAAAATGAGCACACAAATGCAGAGTTATTCTGAAATGTTAAGCAATATAAGCAATAAGCAGTAAGTTGAGAAATTTCAGGTGTTAGAGCTAATAGTCCAGGAGGGAGCGGCTGGCACTCCCAGCAGCCCTCCAGCAGCTTTGCTGGCAGGGTAGGGCTCGTGATGTATGTGTGCTGTTACTAATCAGTGGCAGGGCTTCCACTTTGAAATGCTCATCAGACGGTTTAACACCTCAATGGAGCAGCATAATACAATTCATTTTGAAGGTGCTCTATTCCCATTCAAAGTGATGGCTGGGCCATGTTTACAATGAAATTGCATTTGTCCTTATAGCACATGGTTTCCAGATACTGAGAAAATGTAAATTCTGTGTCAGATGCTAACTCTCAAGATTTGGCTTCAAGATAGCACCAGGGGTATATTAGAGCCTCCAGGAGAGCTCAGCACAGTACCTATAAAGGCAGGCTGGGCTGTGAACATTCATGCTCTTTCTCCCCCACCGCATTTCTGCTCCATCCACACCACAGCCCCCTCACCCCATACACAGCTGAATGCCCTTAGGTTGCCAGAAGTGTCACACACAAAAAGAGCACTTATACAGCAGTGATTTATGCCCAGTATTCCCAGCTGTGGAGATCACACAAAGGTACTGACAATATAGTATCAGCTAAATAAGATGTTGAGGAGTATTCCGGCAACGATAACAGAAACCGTGGCAAAAGAGAGGACACACAGAGAAACACATCCCCATGCTGGGAAAAAACAGAACATGAAGAAAACAGGTTTGATGTGTCCAATGCAGGGAAAAATGTCTTAGTTCAGTTTGGCTCCATTGGCAGCCATCTGGTGATTTGACCACATCACTCCTCTTCGTCCCATAAGGTCCACATGCACAGTCACCTTATTTCAACACCTTCAACGCTCTGTTTACCTCTGCTTCTCCATGCCTATCCTCTCTTGCCAGGCTTCAGGCTGACCACACGTCTCTTCACTCTAAGGACAGTCCTGCTGTCACAGCATCCACCCACCCCCTTTTGTGCAGCTTTTTAAAGCTTATCCTCAAGTTTACCCTTGTGTCCACACTGAGGGTCTCTTTGGAGAATCATTTTGGCCACAAAGAGACAGGAATTGCATACAAATTTATCTTTGCTATTCCTTTTCTGCTAATCCCTGCCCGCTGCTCTGTGGTCTGACTTTGTTCTGGGCTCCTTCAGACCATTCCCAAGTCCCTGCGTCAGTTTAGCCCATACTCTGGTTCCCGACAGATCTCCAGCTGCCACCTCCACAAGTTCTTCTCCCACCTCACCTTTTCTCCCCTGCTGCATCTTAATAGCATACATGGCCACAGTTTGTCATCCACATTGCTCACCTAAGGGGATTGCTGTTTTGGGAGACAATAACCAAAAAAACCCCCAAAACCCACCAAACCAAAAAAGCCACACCAGCAGAACTGCAGAGGCAACAGGGGCATAGACAGAAAAAGTGTAAAAACATGACAGGAATGTACAAATACTTTTTTGATGCAAAATGTATGTGGAAAGAAAAACATCTAAATTGAGCATTTATGCATTGAGAAGGTGGCTGCTGTGTTTGAGGCTGAGTTACTTGTTACAGGGGCCTCTCTAAGAGTTCCCACAGTTAAACCATATAAATTCTCGTAGCCTAATTTTCGGTAGTGCTCATCACCGCCCATTGGTTTAACAGCTCCAGGGGGAGCTCAGCCATACTGAGTAAACACCTGACTTTCTGAGAGGCTTTCCATTTGTTGTTTTATAGACTCTAAGTTGAATCCACAGACTTTTGAAGGCTCAGAGGGCTAAAAATTGCAGTCAGACAGGTAGAATAAGCCCCATCTGCACCTGCAATTCATTTACAAGTTTGAAGACATGGACCTGTGTAATTTCTAGTGCAAAACTGTGCTGGGGGTGGGACGGGGAGTTATTTCAGAAAATCATTGTTAGGAAATAGAATTTGCTTGTAACATAAAGGAATCTACCATCCTGAGTGGCAGGGACAGGGAAATCAAACACCACTGTGCAGTCAAACCTACCCAGCAAGCAGCTAGGACAGTCCTTACATGTATTGCCAGAGCTTTCTTAAACACATAAATGCACAAAACTACATGGCTGATGCTAAAAACTGATGGAAACGATGCTATTACTCCACAGTAATGCCCTCTGCAGCAGCCAAGCTCACCTTGTATTCTGCCTACACCACCCAGGATCAATCTTAGTCTGTTCCTGACCTCTCTGCTGGTAGCAAGCATCAAACTACTTACCCTTAAACCAAGACAGTACTGTAAATTGGGCAAAAGGAAAGCTGAATAGCAAACTCACGCTTTGTAAATTTGGATTGAACTCAGCAAGTAGAGGGAGAAACACTGAAAAAGCCTGCTGGTCTTCTTCATATTTTTAAGATTCATTACTGATATTACATTTCACAGAAATTTTGTTCAGTTTTTTCAAAGCAAAAATTAAAAGGCTTAGATCATTTGAAAATAAAATTAGCTATTCATTTCAAGCTGAATAAAACATCTGGGTTGGAGTGATGTTGAGTTTTTCTTTCACAGGAGAGACAAAACTACCTGAATTTCCCCTAAAATTCATTTCCTTATTGCTCTTCTCATGAGCGGCAATAGCATGATCATAGCATTCACTGCCTTTCTAGGAACGTCATGCTCATGTTGGTATGTTCATGTTTTGAGGCCAGGAATCCAAATCATGGTCTATATTTACAAATGGATGCACAAAAGCCTCTATGTGTATGACAGAAAAGGACCATTACCTTCTGCTCTGCTACCTGTGAGGGGTGAAAAGGGAGATGCAGGTCCATGTGCAGCTTAGATCTACTAATATCTCTTTGCAATTTGTTTTGTGAATCAAGTCATTTCACCATATGCCTTCATCATCCTGCAAAGGATGGATCCTAACACGTTGTCTTACTGGTATTAAAAACAACCGGTTATATTTCCATTATGAAAAAAAAAAAAAAACCAAACCAAAAAATGAAACAACTACAGCTGCTATAGGAAAGCTTTTATTCTCCTGCATCAAAGCACTCGAAGTATTATTTACATTGTTATGATTTAGCATATCTTGGACACAGGTACCCACACCTTTCTAAGATGGCAGAAGGATTGCAATGTTATGAAGATGAATGGGATCATATTAGTCACTCCTATGATACACAGCACTTTTGAAGGAATAGTGCATAAAAAGGACAACCAATCCCATTTTTGTAAGTGTAGAAAGATACAGGAGCAGACATAGAACAGTACTGCAGTGTAGGATGGGTGCAAGTATGTGGAATGAAAAGCACACAGACATCTCACGTGATCGCTGTCACACCGCGCAGCTCTTTGCTGAGTAGCCCAAGAGGGTGGGAGAGGTTCACCCACCTTCCTAGCACTGACTCATATCAATTTTAGTGTTAAATGAGGCTAGAATGGTTGCTGGTTTCTCCACCTTGCATATGACAGAATTTCACCCAGTAAGTCCTTCACCAGACATGAACTTCTGAGTAAAGTTGATCTTATTTTTAGAAAAGGCATCCAGTTTTGATTTAAAGACTTCATATGACAACAAATCCAGCACAATCCAAGGTAAATTGTTCAAATGATTAATTCTCCTTGCAGCAAAAATATACACCTATTTCTAGGCAAAATACATCTATTCCTTCTTCACTGGTTTTCTGGTAACCAGGGGAGACACTTCTACTGGTGGAATAGCTTTTTGACAAAAAAAACTTTCTCAAGGCCATAGATATTATGGTCCCTTCATCAATAGAATGGTAAATGCCTGGTTCCTACAGCTCAGTGCCTGTGGAGCTGAATCAGATGTGGCAGGCACTTCTTTTGTGAACTAACACCGGTGTGGCCATCATCCCTAAATCACAGGGCAAAAGGGAGAGGATGTGGGGACAGAGCAAGAGGCAGAGCTGCACACCAAGGGGACCCAGCATCGCAGGTACCTGCAGAGAGAGATGAGCATGGCACACCGAACCAGCAAAACCACCTGCCTTGCTTAGGACAGGATTACCTCAGCTGTTTATCACAGCATCCCTGCTGGCCACACAGTTCCAGTTTTGTGGCTTGACCAGGAGCAGACTCAAACACAAACAATAGGAAGGGTACCCAGGGGGCTGGACAACCTCTTAGTCTTGCCCCCATCACAGGACATAAAGCACCAACCTGCACAGTGCTAACGAAAGGCTACAGTCAGGAAATCTATCCCTCTTCTTGCCAGGGTCAAGCAAACAGAGTTCAGAGATAAGCCAACAACCTTGCATTACTGAGCATTAAGGATGGATGAAAGCTCAAAACTTTTCCATCTTGACAACAGCAGTGATTTACAACAGCACAAAAGCTCTGTAGAACAACTTAAAGCAAGGCTCCAAGGAGTGAGGATTAGTTACCAGGCAGTAGGAAATAGGAGTAATCGATTTTGTTCAGCCTGGACTGAAGTTCTGCAACTTTCTTGAGGATTGAAAGAAACACAAAGGTGTCTGAACATCATTTTATTTAGCTAATGAAGAGAAGATGATCCAAAACTCATAAAAAAAAAAAAAGCCACTGCTTGGCTCTTTGAGATGTATAAACAATATTTAAATAAATAGGGGTTGAGATAAATGACAATGCAGTTAAGATTCTTCTGTTTCTCCTGGGGCTACTTTTTGCCTCACTTACTGCCATTAAGTAGGACCTTGCTCCTTAAACAGTTCACTGTGAACAGCAAGATTATTCAGAGAAAAACACTTTATACAAGAGCCTAGATCAGACCACAGGAAAAGAAAAGGCAGGCTTTGAATAAAAGGGTGCTTTAGGCAACTGGTTTTCAGCTGTGCTGAACTATATCCTTGGTTTCTCACTGCTCAATGTGTCTTCTTAGTTGCATATTGTCTCATTTTATCTTCAGTAGGTGAGCCAGAAACAATGGGAAGAGGCAAACTAGAGGAAACAATGAGTGATGATGAGGGCTTTGAACAGGAAGGGGTTTGTAGCTGTGGTTTTTTAAATAAAATGCTTCCACAGAAAGGTTTAACAAAATTTACCTAGGTTGTAATACCCTGCTAGATTAAAGGCTTAGGCACATTTGCAAAACCGAAATGAATCCTGTGTTTAATCATTGTATTATAATATTCATTAATATTGCAACAGCTTTGAATTATACAATTACACAAATATTTTGCATTCTATGATTTGATTCAGTAATCTCATTTATTTTAGATTTTATTAGGTGTTTTCTTTAAATTCATTCAGTCAGATACTCATTTGGTTTGCAGCAGAATGGGAAGAATGATTTCTTCATCCTAATGGGAAGAACAGAGCCAGCTCTTGCATCGCAGTCTCCCTCTCTCTTCTCCTGGAGCACTGTTCCTTTCACATAGGGAGGTAAGTTAATCTCCTACCTTTCCCTAATTTTCTTAAAGTAGAGGAAATGTATTGGATAAATAACTTGTGGGTTTTGCTTGTGAAAGTCTTTGTCAGCAGCTTTACTGCTCCCTTTCCTCATCACTGCCCCGACTGCTGTAACACAGCTGACAATTCCTATCCTTTCCATTAGGCATGTCCCCCGCTTCTAATGATTTCCCCTTCTTTCCTCCCATATTACAGTACAGATTAGATGAAGGGGGACTGATGCAGCTACTCTGAGAACTGAAAAAGAGCATGTAAACTAACCACTTCGACTGTTTATACAAGCAGGTCAGCCTACGCAGACATGTAAACACACAAGCACACACATACACACACACACATATTCTCCGTTCCAAAGGTTCAGAGTATTTTGTTAGCTGGAGGTAGGATTAAAGAAGAATTTAAGTCCCCCAAACCTTTCCCCAAAAGCAAACGTGTGATAACGGTTTGAGCTGAATCATGAAAAGCAGTGAAAGTTGAGACTGTGAACAACAACAAAATCAGTACTGCAGATTCACATGAGTAATGATTCAAATGATTATTTCCTTTTAGGGGTTAAAAACAAAAAAAAAAAGGATAAAGCAGGATTACTGAAGCCAGCCTTTGCTTTGAAGGCCCACAGAGGAAGAGACACATTTCCAAGGTAGAGGGCTTCCTTCCAACTTGAAAGGCAAGGGAGGAAAATAAGAAATAATAACAGGTGTGATGCTCTAGTGCATGGAAAACTGAAAATCTTCTTTCCATATTCATTACAGAAGAAGAAACCTGGAGTCACACAATATGACATAACCACACAAAATTAACATGATCTGCAATCCAGTACTTCAGGGGCTGAAAAAATAAAACAGCTCTTCCAATGCCATGTTGGCAAAAGAGGGTCAGGCATATAAAATCGCTGAGAAATACCAAGTATCCACTTGTGAAATAAATCCCTGCTATTTCTAAAATAAAGATCCCATTTTAAAAATAGCTTATACACCTTTTAAAAAAAATCAGCTTGTTAAACCACTCACAAAGATAGCATCTCAAAACAAGCATTTCCACTTGTTGCTGTCTAAAAGAATTGAAGATTTGAAGAATTGAAAGCCTATGTTTAGACCTCATCTATCAAAGGGTGCACAAAAAGAATAATGTAAATGAAAGACAATTTATACCAGATTAGTTAAAACCACATTACACCGTTGAGAAGTTAATCTAAATAAAAATGGTCTTAATCAATTTTCTTAACTCACTTTGGAAGTAGATTGAGAAACTGAAATCATGGTACTTTTCAACAGAGTCTGTATAGGAGTTTAATCCACACTTTCAAGCCCCTATAGGTATTTCCAATTCATAATCATTATGTATTTCCCCAAGATAGCTAGGATATATACCTCAGCCTCACACACACACACACACAAGTAGATAGAGTGGATGTTAACTAGAGTGTAAAACTCCTTGCCTCCAACTGCTCTGGCCTGTGTAATGGAGACAGTACAGCGCAAAGGCTGACCCTGCTCTAAACGTTGCTGCCACTAGCCACCCCGCTGTGCTAAACTGCTAGCGACCTGCAGCGTCCACTATCAGCTCACATTTCTGGTCTGCTGGAAGTGCCTGGGTCACCTACCTATTGCAAACCAGTTTCAGGAAGCTGCAGAGTAACAGGTCATCCAGAGTTGTCTAGGCCACTTGCAACAGCAGCTTTGCTGCCTCCCCCCATCAGTTTCTCCCATTGCAGAAATAGCATCAGACAAATGGACTAAACCCAATCCACCAATCAAAATCTCAAGGCAGGCTTGGAAAGACAGCAGTGCCTGTCAATGGTGTTTCAATTGTTATTAATGGAAGGCTATACTACTATGGAAATTTTCGTCTCCCTTTTTCTCTGTTAAGGTGGTATTCAAACCTGCTCCCAGCACAGACTTGTGGTGCTACAAAGATGTAGTTCAGAAAATAGCAAAGGGTTCAACAATTTCCTCACCACTGAGGGAGTTTAAGCTGCTTTTGGAGGCAGTTTTGACTACCCCCAGGAAGATGGCTTGCTTGACCAGCTTAGCAGTCCATAACAACCTCTCTCAGGTTCACAGGGAGGCACTGAAAGGAAAAAAAAAAAAAAAGAAAAAGACAACCACTTCCAGCTTTTCCCTGCTGCTGCCAATCTTTTCTGATGGTCGGTACAGCCAGGATGCTGGGCACCTCTGTTATTTAAAATCCCCACTCACCATGGGAGGTGGTCCACTGCTCCCTGGCTCTCAGAACCACAGAACGGATCAGGCATGCTGTTGCAAGTGTCATCCCCTGTGAGCAAGTCCTTTCCCTTTGAATGAAAATAATTTATAAAAATGTAAGTGTACAGCATTTATCTGAAACACAGACAAACACAAACAATAGCTACAAGGTCACTTGGATGAGAACGAGTAATATTTTGCATCACCTTGTCTCACTGAGTATCATTAAAGAATGGTTATTACTGCCTTTGCAGACCAATTTTAGATGGTTCAATTCTATTGGTTTTGTACACAGAACATTGCGTTTTGAATTATAAATTACACCAAGATCAGTAAAGAACTATTTCTTGAAGTTCAAGTTTCATTTTTACTTGCAGACCTGAAGTCACTTTAAGGCAGGCAAAATCTTCACATCATATGTGGGGACCTCAGTCACTGCTTCAAGGCAGTGAAAAAGACCCCAGCACACATTTATGGCTTGAGGGCAGCATCTCTGCCAGTGATGCAGGGTCTTAAGATGGGTCTGTTTATTCACAAGAAGTGGTGGCCGTGGGTGAATGAGAATCAGGCCTATTAATTTTGTCATTGAAACAAAGTTGCAAAGTTGTTGATGCATTTAAGCCTGCAAATTTTATATCATCGCCTTCCCAGTACACATCTGCAGGGTATTTCCTCTGTCGAAGCTCCTTTCCTGGTCCGGTTGCCATAGTACCTGAGCACCTCTGAAAGCAGTTATCCTCCCGGCCCTCGGTGAGCAAGAAGTGCTATTACCTGTCCTTTATACCTGGGAAACAGGGTACGGGGAGGCTAAATGACTTGTTCAAAGTCATGCAGGACATGCCTGAGTTCCAGATTGCTAACATCAGCCTGGACAATCCCTCCTTCACGTTATCTGCTCTTTATATAGTATCATCCAGCCATTCTCAGCTAAGTGAGTCTTATAAAGGCACGGAGCAAGGCATGCATGAAAAGAAAATGACTGTGCAGTAGAGGTAGGGGGTTGACACTAATGGATATTTGAACTACAAAACCAAAGCCAAATTAAAATTAAAGCTCCCTTATTAAATTTCTAATTGTCGTGTGACGGTGTGCAATCATTTTTAAACCACCGGCATCTCCTTTTACATGAGACAAGTGGAGGAAAAAATGGGCTGAATCCAAGTCTTTCTTTGGTTTTATTATGTGCAATTCCTTTTTAGCATTCTGAGCATTTAACCTTGAAAAATAGTGTTGTTTTGCTGCTGTGTTTTCTGATTGTTAGTCTCAAGGCATCTCAGTGGCATCTTTATAAATCTGCTATAGCTGGTAAATATTTCTTGTGGTCCAGTGCTGAAGACTGAAAAACCCACATCACTTTTAGCTGTCAGGCAATTAATGTAATCCAAAGGAAATGAAAGGTATGTGCAATTGGGACTGCTTTTAATAACAGAGGGTTCCTGACTCATGCTTCTAAGGGGAACAAAGAATAAAAAAAGAAAAAAAAAATCAATAAAATAAAGCATGGAGAGGGTGCTGGAAAAAAATCTTGAGACTGAGAGTCTGAATGTCATTTCATTGCAGATTATGTGACAACTAATATTTGGAGAGAAAACACAATAAACTTATTTATTGATCACCTGTTTCAAATGACAGCATAGTTACACAGGTCTGCATCATCTCACATCATCAGTTTCTAATTTTCCTCTTTTACATCACTCCTGTGTATCAGGTGAAGTCAAATACAGGAAAGAGGTATTTGTGTTTAGGGATGCAACATCCATATCGATGGCTGTGTTCTTAGCCAAAATACAAAGGGACAGAATGAGCTAAGCCAGTGAGATACAAAGGTAGCAAGGCATGGGATCAATAAACTGCATATATGAGCCAAGATCTGAAAAAAGTTCCAGGCTCTTCATGGGCATGAGGATGCTACTGCAAAGAGAACGCAGGAGCAGGGATTTTAGCATTTACCCAAGTGGTGTTGCCATCAGTGGCAGCAACCACCCGGCAGGTACCACTAAAAGCCGTGGGAGCAGCCAAGTGTTCAGCACTTTGAAAGTTGGACCAAAGCGTGCAGTAGGGATTTGGGAACCTAGCTGCAGGTCCCATCTACTTAGTAACCCTTTTATTCGGTCAATAACCATTCCCAGTGCCACAAAAGACATACAAAAGGAGTGAACTCAAAAGCCTGTTTGGCATGGGGCAGTCCAACATGCCAGCAGCTTGGAGGTGAGTAAAGCGAGGGGACAGGCTTTCTCTGCTTCACCAAGGGCCCCCTAGCCCAGCTGGGGATACTACTGCTCTGGCAAAAAAAGGGTGAAACCTGGGAGGACACAAGAGCAAATCTTCCAACCTCAACAATCCCTCCGAACAGATCTGGGAGAGCATCAGTGCCTATGCTAACAGGACACAGAACCTCTTCTGTGGTTTTTCCATGGGCCTTCACACCCCTGAGCCTGGTGAGTGGTTCTGTGCCCGATTCTGCCCTGACCGCCATTTAAATGGACCTCTGTGCCATCAGCAGTTTCTATGTGCACCTCTGCAAGCCCAGAGCTGCAGCATTTCCATTTGCGTCTCCTGACTAGTTCAGCTTACATCTAATCTTTCTTCCTCTGGAGTCAAAGAGAGCTCTGTCTGTATTAAGATGGCAGGATCAGGCCCTTTTATGATACTGCCAATATAGAATAATTAAAGCAAACTAAATGAATAATTCCAGCAGATGAAAATTAACTTGGCCACATAGGCAGATAAAAGCATCTCCTGTTATTTGAAGTGTCTGTGGAGCTGCACCTTTAAACACCATGGCAACCAATGCCATTACTGAGTTCTTTTTTAGATCTCATTTAAAATGTAGGAAAATTGATGCTTTATTCACTCAGGGTTAGGTCTTCTATTTTTTTTTTTTTTAATATGAAAAATTTTGAATCGGGTATGGCCCTGCTTTTAACAACTAAATCCCTTTTTCTGTAACAGCTTTTCTCATCCTTCCTCATACAGCTTTTCCTTCTCTAGCTCCCTGCAGGTTGACCATTTAACCAGCACCAAACATTCCTCCCTGAGAACCACTTATCGATCTGTTTTCTACTCTTTAACATACCCTTTCCCAGTTCCAAAGGCTGCATCTCCACTCAGGGCTAAAAGCAGTGGTTTAGTATGTTTTCTCCTTGGCACCTGATTCTCTCAACAGTCCACAAATGCTACGTGTTTTTCATCAACAAAACAATCATTCATTAATCCTGTTTACTAAGTTGGAGCCAACTATTCCCATGGCTATAAAATAGCTGTGCTATATCCTCTTTCATATGCTGCAGGTGCCGGGAAGTGGCTTCCTTGGCATGATATCACACAGCTTATTTGTTGATATGCTCTCTCCCTGGTTTGTATGTGCAAGTTATGGTCAGCCATTTCAAACACTAGTGCAGGCATCAGCAAATATACAGAAAACTAAATTCTTCTCCCAGGCTGTTCGAGCTTTAAGCATGGTAAGGCTGAAAACTGTATAGCAGTATGGGATCAGCCAGCCAAGTCAAGCATCTAGTGACCAGTCCCAGATGCCTCAGGAAAAGCTAATTATTAACAACCTGTCATGGGAATAGGCAAGCAGTCTCTCCTTCATACTCTGCTATACATCTCTACACCATGACTGTGCTGGAAGTGTCTGCAAGATTTAAAAATGCATGAGAACTGCCAAAATGGATGAAACCTCTGGCTTGCATAGGTCCTGCCTCAGGACACCAGACAACTTCAGATTCATCAGAGGGAGGCTGCCACAGGGACACAGGAGATGATTTTCTCATTCAAAAAAAGTCTCATCCCAGCCACTAATAAAGTTTACTTTAAAATCTGAAGGATGACATAAAAATTCCCTTCCAAAATTTGCTAATGTCACCCTTCAGGATGTTTTTGCTAGTTCAGTTACAAGTCCAATGCCCTTTTTAATCTTGCTGTATCTTGGCCGTGGCAATGCTCCTCCAGGACTTAACTCCACTGTTTCCATTCTGCTTGCTATCATTATCTAACTGTTCACATCCTGTCAGAAAGGCCAGAAATCTGCCATAGCACTAAAATATACAGGAGACAGTTTATACCCAAGTAAAACGCACGGGCCCCTTAGCTCCAGCTACGAGCTGCAATACAGACGCCATACTCAAGTCAAAGTGTTCATTAAATCAATGACTTGTTCAATAAATTTAGCCCTTCTTCACCTCATTAACCGTCCCTCCAAAATAGATATTAATTTTTACAAGTTTGTTCATTACTCACAGCTGCTTAACATATTCAAGAGTGCAGACTGCTCACAAGGTGGCCATAAAGAGAACTTAAACTGTTGGTGGCTATTTGGTACACTTTGCTTAGCTCTGTGTCTCAGTTTTGATTCTCTCAGCTGAATTAAACATTTCTGATTATTCCTAAAAAATGTGGTTGTTCCTTATACATATTCTGTTTCATCAGACACAAAGAAAGAATTTGCTTTTTCTTGAAAAATTACCTAAATTAAACTGCAGCCATCCAAGTGTCCATGAACAGTAAAATGGAGGAGGAATAAGCCCTAGGTCCTTCTGGCAACTCCAGGACCAACCTTAACACTGCCACTTACTTTCTGGGTGATGTGAGGCACATCGTTTTACTGTCCTGCTTCAAGGTTAGAATGTATAAAAAATCTTGACTGTTACCTAAATCAGTTAAGATGACAATTTGACCCTGTAAAACACTAAGTAAATAGCAGGTGCAATTAATGGTGTTGAACATATTAAATCCATCGTTCTACCCACCAACAAGTTTTACTCTGAGCCACCCTCCCACTGAACTTCTTATTGCAAATTTGCCAGCACAAGAAGCTCAGACAGTTAGATCCTTTAGAGGAGGTTAAATCAACAAATAATTTATGTGAGCTGTTTTTTTCATGAAATTTGGCCTCACCAGCAAATAAGTTACAGAAAAGCTTGCACAGACCCATTTTGTCCTCAAGAGAGTTAAAAAACTGCTGCATACTCCATGATTTGCACATTTTCACTCACTTAACATAAAAGTAATAGCATTTTCTACTCTATTCTGCACACTTTGAGTTAAAGCAGCAATGGCCAGCTCTGAGCTTTCAGTTCAAAAGACTAATGTCACTCTTTGCCACCCCAGATACAGCAAGAGGAATTTTCAAGGATGCAGTTTATACCTGCTGGGTTGCTTATACAACTGCCTACTAGTAGAGAACATACCATTCCTATAGAAGTGGGAGTGCTGACACAGGTGTCGAATATAAGATGAGGTACGGATAGACAATTTTCCCACCACTGCAAATGTTGCTTGTTTTTCAGTAAACACAACACCCGTGTCATGTATACTGGATCAGCCAGGATCTAAATATTTGAAAGAGAATTAAATCAACAACATTTAAGAATGCCTCTAGTCTCCAGCTTCCAGGAAATCTGGTTATAAAACATGGCTGGATTAAAAGCCCAGTGCCTAATTGCAGCCCCACAAATGGTACAGTAAATTAGAAGATCAAGAAAGAGTGCTGAGTGAGAACTAGGGATTGCCTTTGAATGGCTGATTTCTGGAGATTTATGACCAGTTATCCAACAGGATATTGGATTGGTATGGGCTATGTTAAATATAGGGACAGGAAAAACAACTTTATCTTTGCTGTTGGAACAGACAAGGCCAGTCTGACTAGGGTTATCTCAGAGCCATCTGCCTGCTGATGGCACTGGTGACACAGAGCTCAACTAACGTTTTCAGTTGCCATAATTGTCATACACAGTGCCAGTAACTTTTTTTTCCAGTAACAGCTTGTTTACCAGATGATCTATTGCACCCATCTACCAGCAGCATTTTAAATTCATTGTTAGCTCTCTTTTTTAAATGTCACTTGACTGAGTGACCTAAAATATGTTTGCAACCACAAAATGTACACACAAATGTATTATTAGAAAATATTCTAAAGAACTGAGGAAAATGAAATATTGTACTATAAGCCAAAATGTAATCTTCACAGACACCATCTTATTAAAATCTGAGAAGCAGCCTTTTTAGTACTATTCCTTCTATTGATATATGGAGGAGTGCCTAGGATATTGTATTAGCTCTCAGATTCATCCACTCTGTTGTTTTTATGCCAGGAGCAGCACTCCTTCTCCCACAGCCAAACCATATATACTGCATTTACATCTGTTATATTGTGTGCACTTATAAAGAGTTGGCCAAGTTTAGCCCTGGAATAAATATGTCATTACAATTGCAAATCATCAAACCTGCCTCCTCCAGGAAAGAATTTGTCCTGTTGTCCTTAAAACTGGATATTTGTGCTAGAAAGTGACATGCTTTCACAGAGCTGGCTTTGACCCCTTGATGGGGGAAACAGAGGAAAAAACAAAACTCTTGCTGACCTCTGCATACAGCTGGTCGAAAATTAAGATGTCTGATAAACTGATACTTGTTAGCATTCCAAAGTGAATGAAAGAAAAATTCAGAAGGCTTCACTTAAAAAAACCCTGACATACCTGATCATAAACTGCCAATGGCTGTATACCTCCCACTCTCAGCCTTCTCTTCAGCCTGGCCTCTGCCAGTGGGCTGCATCCCCCAGATGCATCACTGACACAGAAATTCCCCCTGCTCTGAGAGAAGAGAAATGTCCCAGTACCAGGGGAGACATACACAAGCTGGAAACCTGGTCAATGAAAGAGATTTCACTGCCTTTTTTTTTTTTTTTTTTTTCTTTTAAATCCTTCACTTAGCTTTCTGCTGCACCATCCTGACAAACAGCCCTGAGGAAAGAGTCCCTTTGCAATGGGATTTTCTGCCGTGACACACCCATCATTAAACATACACCACCTCTGGCAGCTCATGTTAATATTGAAATGAACAATGATATCACCTGGGAGTTCTGTGAAAAGAAAAAAATTGTGACAAAAATCAGAATTTTCATCTGAAAATACTTTGATTTTGTGGAAACGGGAGCAGGGAGTTGTTTGGGGTTTTTGCATTTGAAATTTGCAGGAAACTTGCACCAAATGAATTCCCATTACAAAGGCAGCACAAGTGGATAAACAAAAGCCACAAAATACAGCAAGACATCCTTTAACAAGCTGGTTCAGTGTGACTTACTATAAAACCCACACACTATCTTACATAGGTGGAAAAAATCAGTTCAAGTGGCAAGCCAGCTTCATTACAACTTGCTGACAGCTCTGTTACGATGTACATATGTTTCTGTAGCACAGAAGCTCAAAGGCATTACTGATGTGTCCACCCTTTTTCATGTACAGTGTTAATATGCAAGCCAATGATTCAGAATTATGTTTCCTATCATGAACACAAATCAGATTAAGTTTAATTACAAAGAGATTTCTATAATAAATAATTGACACCCACAGAAGAGAAAATATTTCATTCTTTGTATATAGACTTAAGCTATACAGCTGCCCTCAATGAACTCCACAACTGCATTTAAACTAAGTAGAAAAGTTCCCATAGCCAATTAAGACTCATATGTCCATAATAACAAAACATATATCAAGTGAGGTAAGACAGTGCTGAGATTTTACAGGGACACAGTGGGATACATAAAAGGTTCTCCACTCTTCCCCAGTCCATGCTAATATCTACCTCTACAGTAATTCCTTACTCTCTTTCAATACTTTGCAAAATAAATGTGGTTTATGGAATTCCCAAGATATAAATTGCAAGAGGAAGTCTTGGAGATGCTATGAAAGCAGTATTTGGCCCTGCCGGTTCCATTATTTCTCCAGAAGGCAGCATATCTATCAATAAAACACATTATTATTGCCAAGGTGCCTTACCCAGGATGTTCTTTCTAGGATGACATGGGAATGTGACCTGATAACATCAGCAATGACAGAAAAAAAATATTTACTAACGACATTTTGGGCTCCAAAACAAACAGGTTTGGATGTTAAAAATATTGCATTAGACAGCTACCAGCCTTTGCATTCACATGCTCAAAGCATGTAAGAAGGCAGAGGCTTATGGATATAATCAGGATACAAGTCACCAGCATCTCCCAGGCTGGGACGAGAAGGAAGGCACCAGCTCATGGGGGAAGAAGCAGCCTCTGGAGACAAATCGGCTACTGTGCAGAGCTGGATGAGGGGCTGAGACATCCTCCTCACCTCCAGAAAGGGATCACCACCTCACTTCCAGAAAGAGGTCTGGTTCTGCCCAGTTCTGCAGGCACTTGCACCAGGTGGTCCAACGTCTTAGTGCCTAAAAGCATGTGAGATAATTTACCTGCCTTTTTCCCCATGTGTCTTTCTTTTTTTAGGTTTGTTTTTTTTTTCTCCTTTTAAATCATTCACTTAGCTTTCTGCTGCACCATCCTGACAAACAGCCCTGAGGAAAGAGTCCCTTTGCAATGGGATTTTCTGCCCTGAGAGCTCACTATAAAGTTCCTCATCAGCCTGGCTCCATCAAGTCTGTGCCACTTCACATCACAGCTTAAACAATAGGAATAAATCAAGTAAATGAAAATATGCATCCTGAAGGCCTAATGCAAGCGATTTCATCCATTTTAAGAGCCACCAGCTCTGATTTACCTTAGAACCTTGCTTCTGCCTTGAGGGTGCCTCTGAAGTACCCTGTGACTAATGCCCCTATTTTTAGTTTTGTAGCAGAAGCCAAGGAGAAATTAAAGAAATAAAACGGAAAAAATAATGAGAGCTCATTTCAGCTTATAATGGTATTTTCTCAGGTGACTAAACATTCATTTGACTTTTGGTAGTGTTGAATTTGTTCTCCATTAGGGCAAATATGATTTGGAGGCTAGCTTGACCTCTGAAGTGTAGAATTTTCCTTTATCTTTATTGCCAGCTTCAGTTATTTATCAGGTCAGTGTGTGTGCTCTGATTCCAGGAAAACTGAGCAAAGAAATGAAATTAGCACTGAAGACAAACACAGTTGGAAAAGCTGGCTGTTGACTCAGATGAGCAATTCCTTTCAGACTGTCACTAGCCTCAATACAAGATGAGATGCCTGTCAGAGTCCAGTATCTGTCATCTAAAGATTCATTTCACTGTATGACAGGAATAAGTAAAAGTATTTTTAAAAAAAAAAAAAAAAAGTCTAGTCTGGAAGAATTTGCAGTAAGTTTTTACATGTACCTGCTCCCTTTTGCATGACCCTACAGCATACAACTTCCACAGAATTCTTACCAAAAAAAAAATCTAACAAACCCCAGGATACATATTTTTAGGAACTGAGACTGCTGTGGAAAATATACTGACTAATAGATTTCATGTAGAAGAAACAAATGTTCTTCCTGAAAGGCAAAGTCAACTCATTCTCTGCAAGTGGACAACTTACTCTGTTCATCTGTGTGAGGGAGAAAAAGAAGGACCAGTTTCAGATTCTCTGGGGGAAAATGACAGGTTTTTCTGATTCAGGTCAAAATATTTCTTTATCTCCCTGGCACGTCTGAGTACGCATGTTGGGTATCAGCCGCATTAAGGTTTAAACATGACACAACTCCTCTCTTAGCATTTCTCATGATATCTTCATCACAGCCCTGCTGCAGCGTACCAGTAAGTTTGAACACATCCACAGGGGATAAGAGATTTTGCTAACTAGAGCATTGCTAACTTATTCAGCAAAAAGTCATCCAGGACAAAGACCTTGCTCAAGTCTGTTTTGCTGAGAGTTTGCGTTATGAAGAGAGAGAATAAAGTGGGTTGGAAAGCTATTAGCAATCCTTCCTCTGTCCCTTGAGAAACACTAAGCCAAATTCAACAGGGCTAAGTAGCTCTATGATACAAGTAAAAATGGCTTCCAGCTGAAAAAAAAAAAAAGCATAACACAGCTCCAGCTCTGTCAGTGAGAAGTGCTCCATTTAGCAAAGTCAATTCTTAGAAATGCAAAGTGCAAACTATAATGCTCCCTGTTGAATAAATGGTACAATTGGCCAAGTTCAGCCAGCCTATATGAAAGGTGACATTTTGCCCAGGAATATTTCTTAGAAAAATCAAGGATTTTTGGTGGTTATTTTTTCACAGATCACAATGGAAATTTCTGCACTAGTGAAAGGTGCCAAAAGCAGCTGCAGAGAGTCAAATACAATTTATTCCTCAGCATGAACAGCGAGCAGCAATGCAAGCCTCTGCAAACATGTCTTGAAAATGTCCTTGAAAGGGCCGTTTCCAGAGGTGAGTGGGGAGATGCAAGTCCCAGCTCCATGAACCCCTGCCTCTCAGAGGGGTTTGCCAACAAGGGTACCAAACATAGCCTCTGCAGGGCACAGACATATTCACATGGGAACAGGGTGACATTACAGCAGATTTCACCCAAAGGGGAACAAATAAAAGGTGTTTTGCATGCACTATCCAAATCTGCATGAAAAGGTCTCATGCAAGCCAGGTGCCACTGATGGACCAAGGTCCTGAGCTGCCCCCTGGGCAGCAGGTTGACAGATTGCTCCTTGCTCCCTGCCACCCTCACTCACCTCAGTGGGAATAAAAAATGAAGCTTCAAGTGTGAAAGGAAGAAAACAATCATCTTCATTAATTGAAAATAAACTGTCTAAGGAAAGATTTCTGGATAGCTGTGCTTCTCTGCATACGCATTACTTACCTGCTGGCCCTGCTGTTAGAGCTCAGTAGCTCATTTAGATGTAGTGTTTTCCTCATTTATTTGAAAAGATAATTTCCTATCAAACTACTAACTCCATTCTACCAAGAAACATCTGAATCCCAGATCCCAAGTCCTCCTTTTGTTCCGGTACCACTAGTAGTAAGGTTCTGGTACCACTAGACAATTTTTACACCATGGTGTGTCCTTATGCATCAAATATGCTCAACTGTGTTGCTGATTAATAGGTAACACAGAGCCTTTGGCAAAGTGCTGCTCATAGGAGCAGAGGTGTTTTGTAATTAATGCTGAAAGGATAAGGCAGATCATCTTGACTGCTGCATCAAGCGCCAACGCATGACAAAGCTTTGTTTGAGTTTCCCCAATTAGATAGAAGAGAAATTAATTTGCTCAGAAACGTCCTCTTTGGGATGACAGGAATGACCATAATGGCTGTTCCAACAGCTTGTCCCCACAAAGCACAGTAGCCCACAGAGCAGTAAGTGAGAGGTAGGTGGTAAGATCCCCTACTCAAAGGGTTGACTCAAAAAGATCAGAACCTCAGCAAATCCTGTAACTGGGACATTTGTTTTTTCTAATCCCTTTTACAGAACCAAGGATCCCTCACATCAGGAATTCCTGTCTATGAAAACACTAATTTCTCATCTCTTTTTAAAAACTAACCTGTGAAGGCAGCTATTCTGCTTTCAGTAGGATTTCCAGCTTGATAGCTGCTCCTTCCAGTTGTTTAACAATGTAAATTATAGTCACAGTGCCATGTCTTCATTCCACCAGTCAAAGGATTTTGCCTCCCACAATGAATTAGAAAATGCACATTAGGAAAAAACTGGCAGACAGATTATTGTGATTATCTTAGCAGCAGGTATTTAAAGCTCATTGTCACTAAAGCTCCTTGCCAATGCCCAAATTCTTTGTCATAGTCGTAAGGTCTGTGCTGCTGGGATGTTGCCTTGACAGACATCCTCTCTACTGGTGATGCTTCTTGTTTGGACTTTGTCAGTGCAGCTCAGCATGTGCTGAAGCAGTGCCACGGTGACATAGGCTCTTCATGGGAAGGAGACGTGACCTGCCATCTGCTCATCCTGTATTTTATGGTCTTTAAATTGCATCATAATAATTTCCTGGCTGTCGTGCTGGAAGGAGATGCAGGCAGCATGAGTTCAGTCAGCCAGCAAGGCAGAGGTAAGCAGAGCTTTCAGGCATTAAAGAGGAGAATTATTCAAGCATTAGGTGCTGGAAAGATGCTTTCATGGTGAACATGGCTAAGATGAGAGTAAAGGAATTTTCTTCTGGCCTCCAGCTTTCTCTTCAATATTTGTTCACTTTGTACTATATTATAATACAACGTGTTTCTGAAGGGGAACACTCAGTGGACAGAGTCTGGTGTGGATCCCACTCCGGAGAAGTACAGTGACAGAGTGAAATTACTTGAAAAGGGTTGAAAAACCAACTTCCATCACTCAAATATCTGGAGTTTAAAAGTAAGTTTGCTCTGAAATTGCAAGGCATACAAGAAAGCACAAGGTAGTTTAGCGCCAGCTTTGATCATAGGACTATCATCTTGCTTTGACTGAATCTGAGGTTTTGAATAATAAAACTACACCCCAGGCCCAGCTCCAGGGAACACATGACACCAAGAGGCCTCGGGCGTGGGAGGTTGAGCAGGGGGATGACTGTGGCTACTGAATACAAATAGCAGGTCAAAAAGGCGGTGGGAAGGGCAGGACACGAAGGCCTAATTAGAAACAAGAGGAAGCCTGTTTGCCTCTACACAAGACTGCAGTGGATGCACATAGGAGGAGCCATGTGCTCCCAGCAGCCATCCTCCAGGCAGGGGTTAGCATTCCCAAGGGCAGGGGGAAACATTTCTAAAAGACAAAATACTGGGGTCAAAGACTGAAGCCAGACAGACCAAATTATAATTTTTACCGTTTCTATTATTTTCCCTTATTGAACAGATTAACAGCAATTACAAAAGCTCAAAAGCTAAAGGTCACATTTTTAAAAAGAGGCAAGAATATAAAAGTAGCTAACTTCCAGGGGAAACCATACAGACAACGCAAGCACTGGAGTGAAGCCTTAGGGAAACATAGAATGCTGGCAAGAGAATCAAATTGTTTGGGTTTCCTTTAATTTTTTAATTTCCTTTTCTCTCTGTGAGGGCAAATTGTCAGCTCTTCAGGATAAGAAAGTATTTTTGTTTGCTTATCAAGCCAGAGAGAAAGAAGGCTTCACAAGGCATTTGTCCAGCAGTGGTTAAGCTCAATTCTCTGCATCATTCGTCAATGACTTGCTTACACGTGGATCTGTCCTTCATTAACTCTTGCCCTGGTGCAGTCCAGCACAGGAGTGTGTGTGCACAGATTTAGTCAGTATCTGCCCCCCAGTAACTTTCAACTGCTGACAAGATCATAGCGACTACAGTATTGGTGGCCCTCATCTTCTGGCCTCTCAGTTATCCAAAGTCACTGCCTCACTAAGGATTTTGAGCCAAATTATCTACCAGTGTTGATGACAGTTTCCTTGGTCTTTGGTTTTGCACAAGGCAGAAATCAATTATTCAGAGTGCCTCCATGAGTGGAGTTGACAGCACAGCTGGGGTGATGTAAGAAGAAAAGGTCTTCTCTTTTTTTTAAAGTAAGATTTTGGGGTTGAAGCAGCAAATGTCCTGTGCTCAGCAGAAACCTTGACGTGATGGTCATTGCCCTGGAGTGCAATCAGTATAGTAACAGTGAGTAATAACACTAACTCATCTGCGGACAGGGGAGTGCCAGCACGCACTGACAGAAATTAGCTTTTATAAGACCATGGGGGGGACAGGTAACATCTAAGCCAATGTACAACCCAAACCACCATCACACATAGGGTAGTGACCAGAATTCATCTACTCCAAGGAAAATCAGCTGCAATACGACTTACACAGAGCCTCTCTCAAGGAGGTCCACCCACAGAGAGCAAAAGTCTCACTGGTGTCTCCCACTTGCACTATTTGAAGGAGGGGGTTGCTTCAGAGATTTTAATCACCATGTTGTCCCCTGTGGACTTTCTCACCAGAGCTAGTTAGACACAGGCTAGTTGGGTCAGGAGTAAAGAGCCAAGAATGGAAAAGTGCTCCCTGATGAAGTCTTCAGATCATGCTCCCTGCCAGTCCAGCTCCACCACCTGAGAGTGCATTAGGCAAACACAGAATCTGCCCCTTCCTCCACTACTACATGGTCAGAGAACACAGCCAACCAGCATCATCAAAAATACTCCCTTGTTTCAGTTGACTTTGGATCATACCCAATCAGTGCTTGTCCTAAACATCAGTTGACACCTGAAAAGAGCTGGAGATGCATATTCTCATTATTTGCCCTCACCTCTGTTCTCTGGCATGTCCCAAACCTGCTTACAACTGCAATGAGAACAACATTTGTTTTTTCTTTGTGTAGACTTTTTCTGCCTCCCAGAAATTTGGGCTGCAAGTCCATCACTTCAGCATCACAGTTTCCCATGCAGTGAGCATTAAGAGATGTTTCTTCTCTTTTACAACTATAATGCTAACACCAAATCAGAAAATGTTGGTTTTGACAAAGGCTCCAAGCAGCACCACATGAAGGTGTGAAAGCTTTCAAATATGTTTTAGGAGCCATACTACCTGATGCACTAAATTTGACAGCAGAACTACTAACATTTAAACCAAGTCTGACAATTTACAGCTTTGGGGGGACTCAGAGATATAAATAACAAAATACTTTAAACAAAGACATCTAAACCCACTTATCAATAACTCACATACCTCCTGGGACCCTGCCACTGAACACTAAATATTGATTCAAATTGAAGTTTACCTAATATGCAATGAGAAAATACCCTCTCCAGACCTGAATAGTTGTCTGGAGAACTACTTTTTCAGATATCTAATGCCTTAACATTTAATAAATTTGACACTACTGTGTTGAATCTAATCTCCTGAAAAACTTGGTTAATAGGAGAAAAATCAACAAGAACTATTTTGGTAGGGAAGAGGGATAAAAGCACAGAGAAAGTGACTTTTAAATTATATGCATTTATTTAGCTGCTCCTATCAATAAGTTTTCAGGAAGACTTGTCATCCCCAAACATCTGCTTGTACAAAAGGCTAAAAAGGCCAAAGAGTTAAGAAGGAACTTTACTCCCCAGAGCCTTGGTGCTTTTGCTGCAGTGGTTGAAAAATCAGCTCTGGCTCAGTCATAGTTTTATCACTGTTTTTTAAGCATTTTCTTCTTGTTGACTTTTAACTGTGGACTTTTTAACTAGTGCTATCACGGCCTTACTAGAGCACAGGTGTGAGAGCAAGGTTACCGTCCAACAACCTCTACAACATGTTCAGCACTGTATGAAGAACAGGTATCCTCTCCTTTCTTGGGGTGGGGGAAACAGAAGAGGAGAATTAAAGGTCAAATATGCTGCTGCCACCTCTCAGTAAGAGATGTTAGGGTTTTTAGAACCTGAGCAGAGACTGAGAAGTAATTTAAAAAGGAAGTTGAAGACATCAGACATCCCTACGAGGGCTCTCAGTATTCTCTTTGGAGTAACAAGGAGGATAATGATTAGGATATGAAAGTTTACAATAAAAACTTGCTGGGATACAGAATCTAGTTCACCTAATGACTGATGAACTCAACCAAGCATTGGTGTGACAGCAAGAGACAACCCAGAGCCTGCCAGTGATTGCCAATGCTCAGTCATGCCCTTGCTCTCTCTAGCTTCCCTTCTGGTCCCTGGCTGGCCTGCTTTTTTTGGTTGATGTGAGGCTTATATGTATACATAAATAGACTTTCTCAACTGAGAAAGCCTGGGCTTCAAGTAGAGAAAGGATTCTTCTAAGCACACCATATATCATGTCCTCTTAGCAGTCATCTGCAGCACTGTATTTGTCTCCCTTCCAAAGGTGTAACCTGTGTTCACCAAACTGTATTATAACTAAAAAAAAAAAAAAAAAAAAAAGGAAAGAGTAAAATATCTTAACAAAACCTTCCCTTCTATTTATTTTTCTGTCTACATACATCACAGAGATCCCTAGCAAGAGGAGAATGCGAGCTGGCAGACCATGCCACCACTGCTTTTCTCAGGGTATGTACATCATCTTATCAGAAAGGAAAAGGATTTCTTACTGCTATTTAGCCCATAGATTTGATCCATAAATAAGATTCCAGTTAAGCCTATTAAAGAACATCAGATAATGACAGAACTACTTGACATATTCCACCTAAACTACAGCAGCAATTCAAAGGACAAAGTATTTAATCAGAAATATGTTCAGAAAAATTTAGATTACTAAAATAGCAGATTTTTTTCTGGCATCTGTTTCAAATGAGATAAAATATTGTTCAGACCTCAGTACTGGTTCTTTTATCGTTATTTAAAATACCTGTCCAATACCCCACATCCACTCTATATTTTTAATAAGGTTTCATGTGCTAAGACAAAATGCCATGCCACTATACTCTATGACCAAAAACCATTGCAATGAAAGTGAAGTTTCCCAACAACTCCAACCAATTTTGTGTCAAATGTGGCTTATATTTCCACTGTATTGCAAAAGGCCTGTCAGTTTTGTCTTGTGTCTTTGTTTGTTTGGGGGTTTTGTTTTGATATATATTCTAGGTTCATGCTGGTAACCAGATTTTTGTCTCACTCTGATATATAAGAATCAAGAGAAAAATCATTCCAGTGTTACCTCAGGGTAAGTCTGGCAGGAGAAGAGAATTGGGCCCAAAGACTTCAATATTAATGATAAAGTCAAGGGCTCTGCGTGAATGCATCTGAAGCTGAAATGGACTCTGATAGTTCAAAGGAAACCCACTGTCAGCATCAGCTGCTTCTTTAGAGTTAAGGGTGTTTTTACACAGCCTTTGCGCATCAGCAACATCTCATGTGCTTAGGCAGGAATTCAGGTAAAGCTTCTCTATGTTATCTAGTAGCTAATATCAAACAAGTAATAAAACCCAATCCCAACTGACTCCAAGTTGCAAACAGCATAAGCACAGCATGCTGTGAACAGTATGAGAAGGGTGACTTAGCCACAGGAGCACAGAGCCCTCCCTACTAAAAGGGCAAGTCCCATACAAGGACACATGGTCAAGATACTCATTCAAAAGCTTTTTTTCAGGAGCTCCTTGAGCATCCCCACACTTGCCTCTCCAGTAATGCAGCAGGGCTCAGCCCACTGCTCATTTGGGGGCTGCAGTACCCCACACCAGTTCTGGGCTGTCTTTGGAGGGAAACAGGTTAAAACAAAGTCGGGTTTTAAGAGGGATGAAAGGACAGTGTAAGCTGTGAGGCTACTGGTGTGCAGCTACAGAGCTGCGACTAGATCACTACAGGTGCCATCTCCCACAGCATCCTCCTACTGCAGGTCCCCCAGCCAATAGCAATGATTGGAAATGCTGGCATGTGAATCGCTCCTGCTGAGTGAGACTTTAATTTCAGGCAAATTAAGAGAAACACAGAGCGAGACCTCACAGGTTATTGCAGCTGGGTTAACTCTTTACCTTTCCTTGCCAAAAATGTCAACACAAACAGGGTGAGCTATGAACTCAGGAGAGTCGCTGGTATTTGCCAGCTGGCTACATCAAACTTTGTATGAGATGTGATAACAGACACGCAACACTGCCTCCTGTCAGCCAGCTTCTCTCTTCTGTCATTAATACTGTTTTTGAAAATGTACATATTTATTTGTTTCTTCCTTTTTGGGAATCTATCCAAAGAAATCAAGAGCAATTCTCCCTGTCCACACCCTCCAGATACAAAGAGAGCAAAAGTGAGTAAGAACCCAGTATGAAAGGGATTCAGACACTAAAATGTAGGAATTGCCCGTCTTGTGCCTGACACACATTAGGAAAGTGAGGTCAATGGGTGGTAGCCAGTGATAGATGCAAGTTAGTCTTTCCTGTAAGATGCAGAAGTGGTTCAGAGAGGGTGGTCTAGAGCACAGAAGTTGAGGCAGCCCCTTTCTCCAGTTGCCCCAGGACTAACCACCTCCTGCAAACTCAAGGGCATCAGGCCATACCCTAAGTGACATGTTGTTTTGTCCCATGTCACCATCATCTGAAGTCCTATATCCCTGTCAGGGCAACCAAGTGTGTCCCCACCTTAATGATTAAATAGCCTGTGATAGAGCCTATTGTTTGAATTAATCCATTATTGCTGCATTTATTGATTTAGACACTTTAGCAGTAAAGGAAATTTACAGCAGGATGTAGCATGATTTATTTGTGCTTATATTTACAGAACATGCTATGGCACATTGTTGTCTTCCCAATAAATCACACAAACTGCTGCTGTGTCTCGTGTACTCCAATATATTAAATGCAACAGTCTCTTTTATGTTCTTTAGCACAGAGGAGTATCTCACATTGGCCATGGAGATTGCTCCAAATGTCACTGAAAGTCAGCAGTCAAAAATCCCCAAAGTACTGAATGTCGCTGACAATATTACGGTGCACAGACAGATGAACATGATGTCAAGCTCGGTGTCTGCTACAGAAGCTGGAAGAAAGGCATTGCTCGGAGAACAGAAGCCTGTGCGGGACTCTGCAGCAGAGGGATTCCTGGAGCTGCTCCCATGATAACTATTAAACCACAAATCCTCATTTTACAGCGGTGGTAGTTAGTTTTCTAGGAATCATCCCTTAGGAAATGAGGCAGTGCAGAACTGGCTATTCTCTGTAAGGCCATATTGCAATTTCAAAGTATTAGAGAGCTCCTGCCACACAGAATGAGCCAGGTTCACACAGAAAAGCACAGTGCTGATCTCCACAGCATGCTGCTTCCATGCCAGTTCCCCCAGCATCAACGGCTCTCCCTGCCCCTTAGAAATGCCCCAATGACCTTCACAGAAATCAAAACCAAAATGTCACTCCCTATCCTTGCGAAGCCCAGCTGGGCATTTTCGTCAGTTATCTTGCATGGAGGAAGACGCCTGCGGAGCTAATGCCAACTGTCTTGTCTGACTACGTGCCTGAGCAGAGATGGCAAAACACCTTCAGAGGTTGGACCTGACCAGCAGGAACCCCTGTCAAAACACTAATGACACTGCCAGACCCTGGCAGGAGAGATTAAGGGGACAAAAAGTCCACCTGCACCTTACAAAAAATTGGCCCAGGAGAGAAGCCAAGTCCAAACACCAAAACACCTTTCAGAGCGGTACCTGCACTGCTCACCTGCCCCGTAACTTCCCCAGCAGGGTCTAACAGTGCCATCTACTGACTCCTGCTTCAACAGTTTTCACTCCACCACCCAAGCAGCAAGGGACAATTCTTTAATTTTAATGCTTCACAAGAGAGATGGTAGAGATATAAGCTGCCACTGAGCCAAAAGACAGCTGAGAAGCAAGAAATCTTTTGGGCTTCACTAATTGTTGTTCCTGTTTCACTCCAGATTTAGCAACCATTACACAGACACAACACGAATCAGTCAACAAAGATCAGCCATGGGAACAGGCTGACAGACACAAATATGCTTGTATGCTTTTAAAAGCCACGATAACATGTGATCCTCCTAGCTTATTTTAATTAACAGAGGAAGAATGAACTAATTGTTGATGCCAGTGCAGTTGGTCTGGGAGCTGCACTAATCTAGAAGGACAGCCAACATTTTGACAAAGTGAACATTGTGGCGTACGCTGCCTAGCTGGTTTTAATGGAGGGCAGATATTGAGACGAGAGACTAGCAAATCAGCAATAGTCTGAACGCCAGCCCTTCCATCTTCATTAGCCAGTGCTCACTTTTGTGTTAATGGCCGATGGTGACCCAGCACAGGAAGACTTTAGCAGGGCCACATGCAACTCTTTGTAATGAGAGGAAGAATGATGTAAAAATGATATTTAGACTAGAGGAGAAAATGCTCCAGCCAGCTTTTATACCAAGTCAGGCAACAAAACCACCACAAACAGAAAGCAACAGAATGCAATAAAGCAAAAATTGGCATCCCTTTTTTTAAATTTTTTTTTGCATCCTGTGCTGTTTCCAAATATCGAGAGCAGAGGAATGCAGATCGAGATATCTGACAGCTGCCTGAAAAGAGCACGGAGGAGTTGTGGCTGCAGCAGTAATGGAAAGGGCTGCCAGGGTCACACTACTGAGTCCAGCCCTTTTCTGATGCTGGCACAGTCAGTGCCGTTTTCTGTTATATTCTCATTCATCTTTTCAGCTCCTGTAATATTTACTAGCTGGACAGGCTGGGTGATGATTTGGCAATCAAGTGTTCTGCCACACAACCTCTACCAGCACTACCAGACACGAGCTACATGGCCAGTCTGTCCTAGCTTTCTGTTCTCATGCCCAGCTCCTCGTCTTTGGGCTGCCTCATGCCTCAGATCCCAGCCACACAGCACTTTTCATTTGCTCCCTTCTCCACCAGAGAATTGTCCATATTTTTTTTTCCTCCCACTTATAACATTTGGGAGTTTTAAAATTGTTTATTTACAGCACCTAGTCCCACCCTTCTAAAATCCCAGTATACACCCCCTCCTCGCAGACAGCCACCTCCCCTTTGCAAACATCCACCTGAAAGCAAGGTTTAACCCACCCACCCACCCACTATTCTTTGGGCTCAGTCCTTCAAGAAAATGAAAACTCAGATTACAACCCAGCATCTCAGTATTAAAGCACAGACCAAAAGCAAGTTTTGGGTCCTGTCTTGTGCTACCTGCAGCTCATATTGCACACAGCTCCACATAGCCACTTAAAAAACTAAGAAATTATGAATTCTACTTGCACATTGCAAACTGTTTGTTCTGGTCAGACAAGGAATTATTTAGGGAAGAAACTCACAAACAATTTCTCTAACGAATTGTTTCCAAATCTAGCAATCTGCTTACAGGCGATTTCCAGACAGAACAAAGAAGGAATTAATCCAATAACTTAATTAATTGCAAATTATTTTCTCATGTGTAACAGAAGGACTTTCCACTGAACTGTACCTCCTGTGCAAAGATTTCAGAATGCTTTGCACACAGTAATGCAGCAGTACAGCTACACTGTCAGAAAGGAGAAATTTGCTGTGTTATAGAAACTGAGAACAATGAATCAAACCTAAGTGCTAAAAAAGTGACTAAAATAATCAAAGTGATGAGTGACTGGAAATTGTGACTTTCAGATAATGAGAGCTCAAAAGATTTGTGCAGATTATTTTTTTTTGTCTGGGGGGGAGGGGTGGAAATTTCTTTTTTTTTTTTTGCCCTTCCCCAGTTAATCCCAAGAAGTCAGGTCAAGATTTCAACATTTTCACAAACAAACAAAGAGCAACAACAAGTTTGAGGAGTTTCATCTGTTATCCTGAAGACTTTATCGCAGATCAAGCAGATTTGCCAAACGTATTATTTTAAAATGGAAACTTAGAGTCCTGTTTCTGCAGTTTCAGATGGTTCCCAACAAAACCCAGTTTGGGAGACTTCCAAAAACCAGCACTTCTCTGTGATCTCCCTTTCTGCAAAATATTGAGCTCTCAATCTCCGATCCTAGAGAAACTGTAAGGCAGTAGGAGACCGTCCAGCTAGTAAAACTAACACAGGATGTACAAGCCTGAGCACAGCCACGGCAATCTGGGCCTCTTGGGGCAGCAGTAGGGAGCAGCACAGGTCGTGAAAGCAACACAGGTGGGCCCTGGGGAGCAGGAGGAGCCCCAGCTGTGTTCAGAGCACAGCTTTCTGCTCCCACGGCCCTGCAGAAGATGTAGGGACTGCAGTTCGGTGTGCAGGCCATCTATGGCCCCCAGCCGCACTCAGCAAGCACTTGCCATGGTCAGGAGAATCCTACACGTGCAGCATCTAGCCCAAGACGTTTCAGCTGAGCAATTAACCCCGGGAAGGGCTTTGCTCTTTTCAGTAGAGTTGAGGTTATATGTCAGCAGATGCGAGTCTTGTTTTCAGGGCTTGCCGGGGCTGACGGTTGCACTTTACTGTGATTCACGCAGCACTGTGCGAAAGTGCAGGTTACAACAGCTGTCAGTTATAACAACCAAAAATAGCCATTTACAACTTCAGCAGTGCCTCAGACAAAGCGAGGCTTTAAGAATAGAGTTATAGTTGAATTCCCTTTCCAAGAGAGGCCTGTACAAGACAAGTACGTAACAGTTGTACTCACTGCTACATTAAAGGGATGTCTCAGGCCTCTGCCATATGCTAAGCACTCCACAGAGTGAGCTGTCAGTCACTGGCAGCGATGCAAACCCGACTCAGTAAAGTTTGGTTTCTAATTTTGAGTTTGGATGTGCTTATTTTGCTTCCTTGGGGAAAGAGTTTTGTTTTCCTCTGTGTCACACCAAGGACTACTCACTTTCTAATGTGAGAATGCCAGTTTGGTGCTAAGTAGCTTTACATGAAGAGGTGACAACGTAACACACAATGAACACAGCCAGAAGGGTTTTTTCACCCCTTTGAAGTAACACTACCAGACAGTCCAACTTCATTCGGGCAACTTTGAGCAATAAGGCCCAAAACATATATTAGTATCCCCTGCCTAGTCCAATCAAAACTCTTCCAAGATCTCAGTGTCAGGCACAAAACAGAGCTTGCATGGTAAAGTATTTATCTAAAATTCACCCTAATATTTAACTTACTTTCAAAAATGCTCAACTAGAATATCATGTCAAAGGATCACTATGCTTTTAGCAAAGTTAAAATTTCAGAAGAGGCTGTTCAGTTGTTTTAATCACCTACTCCAGTTCTAAGTTCCTATGTATAAATAAAATGTATTTTAATTGTGTCACATAAATTAACTCCACATACAAAAGTGAAATCAAACACTTCAATTAAGGCTTGTGTGGTAGAAATATCCTCGTCTAGATGAACTCAAAGGAAAGCACTCTCAAGACCTGAAAAGTCATTTTCATTCTTTATCTCAGCATAGAAACAACAGCTTGAGATGAGGGAGGGTGGAAGTGTGCTGCTCTAGCAGTTCGGGATGTCCCCTGCACTTTGCAGAAGCAGTGAGCCTTCTGGTCTCAGTTCCCCTCGGCTCCTCTGCACCTGGTCGCCCACCCCGTTCAGCCTCCAGACTGCCTCCTCCTCCACGGCCCCTTTGGCACCAAGGCCAGCCCTCTGCACTTGCCCCCCATGCCCTGCTGCGCTGAAACGCTGTTGTATCAGGCTCTCCCTCCTACCACTGCTTCATGCCCAAAGCGCTGTTGAAGAACACCGCTGAGAAAGATCAATTCCTTTAACCTCCTTGCTGTAGCCAGGCACAACCCTGGCACCAGCTCGCCGAGGTTTGGGCCATCTCTTATGGGACATGCTGCACATCTTCTTACAGATAGTGCAGCTGCCTTCATTCATACACGGCTCTTCTCTCTGCCCCATGCACGTGTTAGAACATATTGTCTGTAGAGACCACAAAGGAGCTCGCTTATCACTTTGTGATTAATCCTACAGAATCTGGTCCTTCTCCCAGCAGAACTCCCACACCATCTTAAGCCTTGGCCTGAACATGTACTGCAGATGTGATATCATCATCACCTCAATATTCCCAGCTCAGAGAGAAATCCAGTGATTTTCCAAAGAGCTACCACAGGAATTTCTTGGAAATAAAGCATAGGTGACATCAGTAGCCCAAGAAATTCCACAGATTGGAAAAAAAAAAAAAACAAACCAACCAAAACCAAACACCCCCTCAGATTTCAGCCCGGTTCTGGCTCTCAGAACATCTGCTTTAGAAAGGTGATTTTAGTGGCTACTTAAAAGCAGAGCAAACTTCAGTTGTCACAGAATCAGCAGAGGCGACTGAATTAGAGAAGCATATTTATGCACCTAACAAGTTTGAATCTGCAGAAAAGCCTGCTGGGAGCAATTTGAAAAGACTAATGAGACTTTTCCCATCACCAGCCGGGTATATTCTCCTTTAAAGGTTTATGAGCATGTCATTTAGTTTCACTACAGCTTTTGCAAAATCATTAATGAACTTGTGAAAACAATTAGAGAGATAAAAGGGCAAGAAACGTATGTGTTAGCCTGAAACCTGTCACAATATAGAGTAGGCAAAGCAGAGGAGAATGCAGTGCTTTGAAGGCATCAGACACGAGATCCTGATGCTTTATGCCTGTTAAAATTATCATTCCCAGTTTTGCTCCTGCTAATCCTAAAGGGGAAAAATATCTTTGTGGAACATGATCTGGGAGACTCTGTTGCTTATTAAAACAAGAGGGACAGCAGAACAATCTCGTTAGGGTATACAGAAGACATGAATGTCAGGCCATATAAAACGCACCTCATTAATACCTGCATAAGCTGAATGGCAGAGGCATGAATGCAACAAAGACTGGATCTGACTTTGATCTTTTGAAGCTACCTTTGAATAACTCCCAGTCAACTACATATTGCAGAAGAAAAGCAAATGTTCAAAGGGAGAAAGGACCCAGAATCACAAACTTGGTGCCACAGAGGTCTGTTCTTACTTTGGGTGCACACAGGCTATTTCGGTAAATAAACCCACAAAACACTATGGCCAGTGAGTACACTGACTTCTTTCTCATGAAAAGGCATTTTCTCCTTCTGTGCCAAGCTTACAGGAACAGGAATGGACATGGAGAAAGCCCAGTTCTTTAGAACAGCACGCTCCCACCCTGTGAGTGACCACAGCTCCCAGGCAGCACAAATATCCTTTGGCTTCAGGGACCATGGTATGTACACATCACAGCTCTGAGCACCAGCACATCAGAGGCTTCCCAATGGACCAAGGCTTGGGACTGAACAGCATATGGTCCTGTCACTAGTGCAGCATGGGACCGAGCTGCAGATGGGTGGCCAACCTCACCCCAGGTGTCAGACTGCTTCCCTGCTTCCCCAGCGGCTTCCAGTTGCTTGACAGACCTCAGCCTGTCTCCTGCAGCAAAGACAGTACCTGCTCTTCAGCTCAGCGCCTGTGCTCCATCAAAAGCATAAACCTCTTTACTTATATCTATCTCCATTACAAAGGAGTAGCAGATTAATTTCAGAGATACTGCTCTGAGAGCAAAAGAGAAAGTAATGACCAGCTTCCTAAAATTACTAGCTGGCTCATCTCATATCATGCTTCTCCTCTGTATATAAACACTACTGTATTCTCAGCCCTGTACAACTGAGCCTGTGCCTCAGCATTCACTATGCATACATGCAAGCGGTTTCTCTTCTTCACTAGCTTCTCTGGGGCCCCCAGCATAAGAAGGACATGGACCTGTTGGAATGAGTCCAGAGGAGGGCCACAAAGATGGTCAGGCCACAGACAGCTGGAGAGGGACTTTTTGCAAGGGCATGTAGGGATGGGACAAGGGGTAATGGCTTTAAACTGAAAGAGGGTAGATTGAGATTAGAGATAAGGAAGAAATTCTTCACTCTGAGGGACGTAAGGCACTGGACCAGGTTGCCCAGGGAAGTTGTGGATGCCCCCTCCCTGGAAGTGTTCAAGGCCAGGTTGGATGGGGCTTTGAGCAACCTGGTCTGATGGAAGGTGTCCCTGCCCATGGCAGGGGAGTTGGAACTGGATGATCTTTAAGGTCCCTTCCAAACCAGACCATTCTATAATTCTACGATCAGTATTCTGAAGCTTTCAGACACACGATCCCTAATTCAGGAAATGGAGACTGCAAGCTTCACTTCTTCCCTTTTCCCTTGGGAAACTGCAAGTTTGGCCAGCTCTGTGGCAAAAATATAGCTAAACTTAGGTCAAAAAACAACGTAAATTCTGGATGATTTGCAGGCTAAGTTTGAACATAAACTGCAATAGAAACTTGCTGTCTCTGGGAAAGTCTGAAAATTGAGTCCCTTCTCCTCCACACATTAATGACCTGAAAATGGCAAACAGGATCACAGGAGTCTGTCCCATCACAGCCTGACAGCTTAGGTAATGTCTGAAAAGCATTTGGACCTCAGGAAGGGGAACATTTTCAGTGCGGTTTAATTTCTTAGGTGACTAAGTCAGTTTCAGAAATAGAGCTTGGCTGCCTCAGCCATGCCATCATTTATAAGTGGTTTAACCTACGTGCTGGGGTCTCTTTTCCAGTAGCTATGGATAGTTCCAGTTTGGGCCTAGAGTCCCAAGCCTGAGACAAGTACAGTAAACTCCTGGATATGAGTCAAGTCATCCTGGAGAAAAAGGAATGAGTACAAATGGCTCAGAGTCAACATACACTGATAGAAAAGAAGTAGGACGTTTTACCATCCCTTACACCCACACTAACTGGACTAGACTGAGCAGGACTGGTCCACAGCCCAGAAAAAGCACTGGAAATCTTGGCAAAGGCAAAGTTTTGAATCATACTCAAAGACTCACAGGTTTTGGTGGTGAGTGAGAAACCCTAGCTAGAGTCTTCTGCCTCTAGGATACACTTCTAGGGAGAGCTGCATTGTGTCTTTTGCTGCAACACTGAGACCACCCCTGTGCACACCAGCTGAGACTGCAATCATTCCTGTCACTCCATAAATCTGCTCTCTCCAATATTTGCTCCACTATATCAGAATTTGGCCCAGCCCCTGTGTCTGGCAGGGAAAATTGCACTGAAAGGTTCTACACACCAGCCATTCCTCCTTCCCCCAACACGCTCCAGTCTTCTAATTGCCTTGTTTGGATTCTCATCTCATCCCTCAAACCTTCCTGATGGGAATAAAATACACAATAAATGACAACTTTCAAGTCATTTTCATGTCACGCCTGATGACTGCTGTAGGAAGGTTATTGATACTGTTATTAATTCTTTCATTTCAATTTTCCCTATACATTTCTGCCCCCAGCAAACCCTCAATATGAAATTATTTTCTGAACTGTTTCCAGCCTGCTCCTGATGTTGCTCTCAGAATGATCTGAAGACAGATAATACAGCTGTCATTTCTCAAGGCTCCCCTGCCATGCTTTGATAAAACCCAAATCATGGTTTTGATGGTGCCAGATTTTACAAGCCTATTAAGCTGTCTCTGCCAAGTGATGGCTTTCCCTTTACAAGCTCTGGGCTGACACAGGGTTTCCATGCTCTCCGCAATGTTTAACATCCCATCTCCGCCCAACTGTCTGCCATTTTTTTAGTATTTTTTTTTAATCTGATGACCATTATGGCAGAAGACTCAAATGAGGAAACCAGCACAGCCACGAGGAGCAATCACCTTATTTGTCCTCAACCAGGGTGTGAAGGAGAAATATTTGCATTTAAACAGAAAAAAAAAACCTTCTGTTAAAAAAAATATATATATAAACCTTGCCTTCTGGTTCAGATTTCTGTACTGGTTTTTTTTCTGGCAACAAATCTCCATTCATGAGAGCATTTAACACACACTAAGCACAAGTCTAAGCACTGCATTGAAATCCCAGCAGCTTTAGTGAAACTCAGACACTGCAGACGGTAGAGAGGTAGAACAGGTGGGAAGAACAAGACCCATTATTCATTCCAGCACTATTTCATTACTGCCAGACACTATTCTGACGTGCAAACTTGGTCTTGGCAGGTGATATCTGGCCTTCTCCGGTCCTCCTAGATTTTGCTCATGTGGGTTACATTGTTCAGGGGGGCAGACACATTAATTTAACCTTTAATTAAACATCAACTCCCAGTAACATTACCCACTGTTTGAGAGTTTTCAAGGGGTTAACCAATTCTTCTGGTAAGTGGCCAAATAAAAGAGAGTTCACAGTAAAGGAAAATATTCATCATAAATAGAGATGGCTTTTCTGGACAGCAGCAGAGCCTGCCTACAGCAGATGGTTGCTTTGAACCACATCCAGCTCCTCTCTGCAAGTGCCTGTAAAAGCTCATACACCTAAAACAAGCTATCTATCTCAGTGGTACCCTACTGCCTTCATAGTGGGTATCAGACCCAGCTTCCCCTTCACATTCCAATTGCCACCATTCCCTCAATAGACAGCAAAGCCCAACAAAAGGAGTGAGAGCAGTTCCTGTTTCCCCACTCTGCTGAAACCTAGACAAGCCTAAAGAAATTTTCTAGCTGGAAATTTTCTAGTGTTGACAAACACCAATTAAGTTGCAAAGCAAACTGTTGTGAAATGGAGAACTTTCCCATTTCCATGAGTGCTAGTAACACACAGACAACGGACCTGGCAGAAAACAGCAACCTGGCAGGCTGTGCCAATACCGATGAGTCTCACAGAGCCCCAGCTCCCAACCAGACCTGCTGCACGGTCTGCAGAGATGAGCACGGGCTTTGTTGGTTTACCGCTGCAGAATACAATGCGAGGCTGTAGATCTGGGAACCACAAAGGCAATGCTGTGTTTACAAGACAGAAAACAAGGATTCGGAGAAGAAAGTAATGATCTCTGCAGTGCTGATGCCATTCTTGCATGACTGAAGAGCCAGGCAGCATGAAAGTGACCTTAACTTTGTACATAGAACTGAGAAGTCCCTAGAACTGTGTCCAGACCAAAGAGTCAGCTTTCATAGAATATGGAGACATGGAAATGAGAGCTGAAAGGAAACCAGAGCCTGGAGAACAGTTCCTGCAGAGACAGACATAAAGAATTTAATGTGTCTGAATAAAACAAAGGGACAACTCAATTGATACTCACAGGTACTTGCACACAGAAGAGCTAGCCAAGAGTAAGCCTCATCAAAATAGGACCCAATGGGCAGAAACTTAAGTCAAACAAATTCAGCTTTGAAATAAAAGCTTGTTTCCCCGCACTGAGAGTAATTACACCATTGGAATAGCTTTCCTGGGGAAGTGGCAGACTTCCCACTGGGAAGTATGTCACTGCACGGTGATATACTTTAATCTGCTTCATCTATCCCTACACATCCAAGCATGCCAAATAGAGCTATTGCAGTGGTCCCATCTCACATGGTCTGCCTCAAGGCTAAGGGCCTTTGGCTTACATGTGTCCTGCTGTGAAACAAGAGCCTGAAGCCGCCAAGGAACTCCTTCCCTAGCCAGGGCTTGGCTCTCACTCCCCTGGCAGGGCCTACAGGAACCTGGGGACCTCCAGAACATGCCAGGCCCAGATCTCCTGAGCTCTTATATTCAGAAACAGACCCCATTTATTTTTTTAGAGCTATGGAATTTGCTGAAGAAAAAGGTATATTCAGCCACTCATGAGTGAAATACATGACAATTACTCATACAGATTGCAGGTCCCTCCAGCCACTGCCACCACTCTCTCCTTTTCTTATTAACTTCTTTCTTATTAGGTGCACTTTCTGGAAATGGCTACAGTACCAGAGATACTTGGCCTAAGTATCCTTTGCTCATAGAAGTCATCTCCAAATGCCATGTTCTAGTCAAAAGACCACTAACATGGCAGTCCACCACCCAGTAGCACACAACCTGTGAGCAGACCTCACCTCCAAGTCTGCCTGATAGGGTCCCCTCAGCCCTTGCAATCACAGCAAAAGCCCAGTACTCTGAACTGGCATAAGGAGAGGACAGACTGATACAGCCGTCTGTGCCATCTATTGCTAGCCCACTTAGATCATCTCCAAACAGTGCACTGTGCCTGCATTGTGGAACCGGCTCATTTTTCTAAACACTGTGGCACTGTCTACCACTGGAATCACGCTTCCCAGATGAACTGGTGGGGCAGCAGACCAGAAGTCTGTATTGTGAATAGCAAGACCATGGTTGCCTTCAATGCGAGGGTCAGGCAATGCAGTTCACTTCAAATTCTTCCCTCCCGAGCCTTCCAGACACCTGGAAGAGGCCAGGTAAAAAAAACAGACAATATTGCTCATTCATTTGCTTTTCCATTCATTATATATACTTCCAACCAAGAGACTTTGCTCCAACTTGATAAGCAACTGAGCCACATTTACACTTACTTGCTCCTGAATCGCTGACTCCCCAGTAACCACTTTAAGATGGCAAGAACACAAGTTAAGTGGCAGTAATTTTCCATCATGAAGAGATGAGGTCATATCTGCCTATTCTATTTTAGATTTTCCAGTGCAAGAGCAAGACATTTCTTTTTATGCATTGCAGGCGCCTTTCAAGCATACAGTAAGTTGTTTTCTAACGAGCTGGAACATCTTGCTTGATGAGATCTCTGTTAAAATTGTTATTTTCCTCCAGCTGGGTCAGGGCTTTCTGGCTTTGACACAATGAGAAAAGCACACACATTTTCCATGATTTATGTATTGCAAAGACTCAAGTGTCCACGCTGGCAGATGCAGTGCTCAGACATCCAACCCTCTCCAGCAGGTTGCTTCCCCTTCTTAGCAAACTGTCCACAAGGGGACATTCCTCTTTCTCCCTTCAACTTCAGGAGAACAAAACCAGTCGTGTTCCTTGCACATGACTACATGTGTAATTTTCCTACCTGACCCACAAGACAACATGACAGAAACAGCCTGTGTCTTACATCGAGGAGGAACAACAAATGCACCAGGTACACTGTACAAATGTGTCCCAAGAGCAACCACCAGCATGTGACACAATGATGCAGCCAGTGTTGCTGGTAGATGAGTTCACCTGTCACAACTCACGGATGCTCACTAAGCACTTGGCCAGCTTGCAGTTATTTGCTTTTATAATGCATCCTGCTTGATGGGAAACCTACCCATGCTGCTGCTTCAGAAGAAACATTTCACAAAAAGCCATACAGGGTTTTTATCTTCAAAGGCAATTCCCAGTGAGGCCACTGTTTCCACTCCACTACTCTCCCTCCACTGACACCAGGTGTCCACCCTCCCCAGCATGCATGGAGCAGCAGATGTGTGGCAGACCACGTTGCACAATTTGTTAGATCAAGGTTAGGAAAAACAATAAGCCTGCCTGAGCTCATGAGTAAACAGACCAGTTTAATTATGGGTATGCTTTGACAGAAAAGATTTCCCATTCAAGCCTTTAACAGCGCTGTCCCAAAAATAAATGAGGACCCCAAGAATATAAACAAACATATCCTCACATCACCCCTGCTGGGTGAATCAAAATCCATTTTACAAAGAAGAACCTGAAATGAGAGGTTTGCCTACAGAAGTCTATGGCATACGGTATCTACCAGCCCCATTGATGTGACAGCAATGGAGTCCCTTGTTGAGAAGTAACACTTGCCATCACGGGGAGGCAACACATTTCACCTGTGTGCAACATTCTACCTAAAATGTCACAGTGCTTTAAGTTTTCTGTTGTCATGCTTGATTTATCAGCAGAAAAACAGAATAGAAGCAATTCCTGCCTTCTTTCCATCCTCCTGGCCTGTCCTCAGATTATCCAGTAACTTGACTGCAGAAGGCAAAAGCCATCCTGTCTTTCCTAGCCTTTCCCCTTAGAGCTAGACATGAACGTTTGTTCCCATTTATTAGACATTTCATGGGTCTACCACACATTCATGGTTCTTGCTTTACACTGTTTACATCAAAGACAGCAAAAAGCCATCAGCTGCATGATAAAGACATGTCTATCTGCCTCTGGTTTTGTTCTTGAGCTGGCCAAGCATACAGAGCCCACCAGGGAGGGCGTAGATGGCCTTTCCTTTACAGCAGGTAGGTCTGGGCATGGGTCAGCTGCTCCAGGCCAGAAAGGCAGATTTCACAGGATTAGCCAGGCAATTCAGGCACACTGCAAAGGCCTACCAGGATTTCTGGAATTTTTGTGGTGTTGCAAATCCCTCTAGACATGCAGCACCAAGATTAACAGATACATCCCTTCGCTTACTAAAAAGCCTCAATGTCAGCCATCTAAAAAGTCTGTTCCACCAAACTGCAGGAAACCTTCTCTGCCCCTTCAGACACAGAGACCTGTGAGAAAGTAGTGAAGCCATCATCACTCAAGTGATTTAGCTTTTATTCACGCTGCAGTTTCCACTGTCCATCCCAGGTAGCCCAGGCACACACAAGAAAAATGTCAGCCAAAAATTTAGTATCTAGGAAAAGAGACAGAACCACCATTACACGAAATGCCAGAGATAATCCTGCAGGGAAGGTGCAGCCTGAATAGAAGCGAGCCCTCCAGAGGCAGTAAGTCTCTGGAAGTGTGCACACAGTAAAGCAATGCACAGTTCATCAAGAATTCTGTCATCTCTCACCATGACTTTACTGAGGTGCTCAAACAACATGGGAACAGAGAAATGGGAATTTGGGTCTACTTGAAAGTCAAAGGATAAGTATAAGCTAGAGCAGTACTTTGGCTGGCATTTAGGGGCTAGCTTGTGCTCCCACCCTTACATCAGAGAGCAAAGAGCTGGCCAAATGCACTGCCTGGACCCTGTGCTTCTGGCCAGACAATATTTGGTGGCCACTGCCACCTCGTGGCACTGTCACCCATGGAGGGGCCCAGAAACAAAGTAAGGACTCCTCCCCTGTTACTCAGTCATGAACTACACAATTTAAAACAATGGAGCTCTCTGGACTGCACAGCAGCATAGAAACAAGAAGAGACCAGAGCCTGTGGGTCTCCCCAGCTGGAACAGCCTTGCAAAACATCCTGTGCCTAATTCCAGGCCACTTAATTCAGCCCAGGGCTTTGATGCCCATCCCTGTCAAGATGTTTTTGCTAGCGCAACAGAACAAAGCAGGTTCTGCTGCATTGGGAGCACACTTGGAACTAAAATCTTTTACATGTGGTACAGTTACCCTTTAAAAAAGGAAAATCTAACATTTGAGAGGAATAAGGCCTGGAGAGACTTGGAAGTTTTCTGTTCTTATGGGTGGCTGACAAAAAGCAACACTCCTACCACCAGAGAAGTTGTTCAGGGTTTACTGGATAGTACCTCCCTGCAGGCATGGTCTACGTTATCCTAGCCATCCCTTGCTGTCTCAGAAGCTGGTCCAACAGAAATTTCCATCCGTTACTACTACCCACTAACAGATCAAACAGTAACAGCCCAGGCTTAACGATTCAGACACTCCAGGTTTAATCTGCGTCCAGGGCCCCAGCTGAAGGCTGATGTTTAAGATCTTCAAATCATTGTTATGGCTTGACTGTTTTCACACAAAGTCAAGGACAGGGTCTGCCCATGCCACCATACAAGGACAGTGCTGTGACACTACATTACTTTCATTGAGGCAAGCCCTGGTTCTCCCTGCAGATTGACACCACTCACCTATCCTCAAGGCAGTACAACCTCTTGTCTGCTGAGGGTGACTTACCACCACCACTGAATCTTCCAGAGCAACTTGATCACCAACTTACAATATGAACTTCTCCTGAAGACTACCTTTAATGACAGGTCTTAAATCTCAAGGCTTAGCACTATTTGTGCTTGCTTTTTTTTTTTCCCTTTAAGATCTCTGTGCACATAAGCAGAGTGAAGCATAAATCAATGCACACAATCGAACTAGAGATGAAATTATAAGAAATGTCTCTTTGAAAGGCAGGTTCCTCCTTCTAGGGGAAAGAGAACAGCTGAGGTTACATTCTCAACTATCCTGAGCTTCCCTTTGTCATTGCTGGAAGATCACTTGACATGTACTTGGAGGGACCTGCTCCAGAGCCACTGTTTTCATTGTCTGCACACAGTCCTTTAGGCAAAGATTACCACGGATTAATCCAGGCAGCACAACAGCGGAAACCATTTTCTCTTGGGGCAAGGAAAGCCTACTCCAAACTTCTCTGCAATTCCAAAACATAGCAAAGTTATTGTAAAAATGTGGGTGAAACACACGACCCTGAAGATGTAACACTCGCTTTCAGATGCCTGGCAGAAGACAGACCTTTATTTTTTCCCCGACCAGCTTACGTTACAAGCAGGTCTGGGAGCATACATAGAGAGCAGGCACCCCTGCATGAGTACACCTGTAATTATAACTTCAAACTGCTTTACTCCAACTCCCCTGTAGAACTGTTATCAGGAACCCTCCCTCTAGCTACTGTGTGACCTCTACCTATTGTCTGCAGAGATATTTACTGTCCTCGTGGTCTCGCTTGCTCTGTATGCTGGCTCCCAAAGTCTTTTCATATTTGGAATGTGTCAAGTAAATGGAAACACTGACAGGGAGAGTAATTTAAGCATCCAGGAACCAAACTACCATTAAAACACTAGCACACACAGGAACACATACTAATATCCTAAGGAACAATAGCCAATCTGAAAAACAATAGGCAATTTTCTTCTGTCTCCCACTTTTTTTATGGCTCATAGTACCTGTCATAAGTAGCTATTAAAGAGCCCATACCACAGCATGAAAGAAAGGAGGGAGAAACCCAAAATATGCTACAAAACATTCTCCCTCAAATTCTGCCCATCAAAGGAAATTTAATCTCCAGCTGTCTACCATTTAAGAAATATCAAGTAAAATGGTGAGAATAGACTTCAAAAATGCCTTTTTTTGCTATTATATTCACTACTGAGGGAAAACATTTTTGATGGGGTGACCTTTGCAACGAGCTGTGTTCATACTGAAACGCATTTTGCAGACCATGAAAAAAGCGGCTCCTTTTGACAGCTGAACTCAATACATAAGAACTATTTAAGAGAAGCTGCTTTACAAACAGTGGGTGGCAGATGACAATTAGTTTTATTCTTCTGTTATGGCACTGATGGGGGGGGAAAAATTATCACCATTAGTCACAGGGTGCTTGATATGACAACAAAGAGGGACCGGGCTCTCTGTCTGCTTTCCCATGTTTTATTTTCCCTGTGTATCTGCAGGCATTGCCTTTATTCCTTTGCACACACACACACAAATTTATTCTTCAGTCTGTTCCCAATTTTGCCTCCCTTTGCTTTAATTCAGCCCTAAATATGTTAAATATTTAAACATGTTAAATGCAAATCTGGGCAGCTTCCTGAGCTGTGGAAGCATTTTGCATTGGTCCTTGAAGATCAGGATAAAAAGTTGAACCCAAGAAAGATGGGGATTAAAGAGGAGGAGGGGAAGAAAAGCAGCACAGGGAAGAGGGAAGGCACAGAACAAGTCCTCCACCAGCACAAGTCGCTCCCTCTGGTGCTTGAATTACACAAGATTAATTTCTTTCAAAATGTCATCTGTGCTTTACCTTGATGCGGGGACCTTGCCGTTCACTGCCCTCCAGGGACACTGGCTCTGCTCTTCCCACTCGGGGCTGGGGGTTTCGAGCCAGACCAGCCATTATGGCTGGGCAGAAAGGACACACAAGGGACCAAGAGGCCACTGCTCTGGAGAGGGTAGCTGAAAAGCAAGAAGAGACTCAGTGCCTGCAAAGCACCAGGAACTCAGTACAGCTGAAAACCCCGGCAGCCACCCCCCATGTCAGCTTTGGGAGGGGCTGGGCCAAACCAGGCACAGCTGCAGACCTGCTCCAGCTGGGGCAAGGCCAGCAGCCGGAGCGGGGGGTGGTCCTGGCCTGTGGGGAAGAGGGGCCATGGCTGCCGGTAATCCTGCCTGGCCAGGCCCTGGTGAAAGGGGGGATCCCCAGCAGCATCCCCCACAGTGCTGCCCTTCCCAGAGCAGCCCCATCTCTGGGAGTGACCTGGCACAGATGGCAGCCATGTGGCTTTTAAAGGGCTCAGTGCGGCAGGAGCTGAGCCATGCCAGCAGCCCAAGCTCTCTCAGGAGACACAAGATCCTGAAACTCAGAGTCTGGCAGCGATCACCAAGCTGAAAGAGGGAGAAATGGGGCAACAAGAGTGTAGGGCATCATCAGTGTGACGCTTGCTGGCACTTGGGCCACATGTACCTCAGGAGGCCATTCCCTTCCCAGTCACAGAAACCACAGCCGACTGCTCTTGAAAGGGGACCAAGGGATGGGCAGAGACTCCATCCACATCCAAGTGCCACTCAGAAGCACACAGGCACCTGTCTCACCTCTGAGACCCCAGGCTAGGACAGGGCACTGGGAGAGCAGCTTGGCAAGGGGAGAGACCCCAAAATGCCTGGGAGGGTGGCCCAGCATCCCTCAGCCTGGCGCCTCTGCACCAGGCCAAGATGGCACAGGAGGGCAGCAGCCCTTGCCTTTGGCAACAGCAGCTCTGGGCATTGCTTTGCCACTGAAATGCCTGGCTTTGGAAGCACCAGTCCCTGCCTGGGGATCCCCAAAACCCCACCTACCTTTGCAGAGAGATTACCCCGGCCTGCCCCAGCTGACAGCCCTCGCCAGCTGCACGAGCAGTACCCTGAGTCTGGAAACACCAGCGAAGCCCAGCTGCCTCTTCCCATCTCCTCCCCTTCATTCCCAATGAACCCCAGCAGCAAGGACCCTGCTCCAAGTCCTCACCAGTGCCTGGTAAATGAGGAAAAGCTGTGGCAATCGCTTGTTGCGTTCCTTGTTCCTGTGAGTACACAGCGAGGTTATTCTGTGACCGACTGAATTTGAGAACGCTTCTTCAGTATCAGCCAACGGGCTGGGCTGAGTATGCAGCATCTTTTTGCCGAGACAAGGACTAATTTCACCACGCCATCTGCAGAAAAGCGACTGTTTCCCTCAGCTTAGCAGACACCACGTAAGACCGACGGGGCAGAGGCCATGAGGGCTGCAGGCCCGCACGCAGCGTAGGCCCGAGGGTGCCGTGTGAGGCACCAGACAGCAACCCGTGAAGAGAGACAAAGGCATTTACTGAGCACATTCCCATCCAGGCAAGTGAGTAAACAAAAGGGCAAGCAAAACTAATAAAAAAAAAATCCTATAAAGAAGTTATTTGGTCATAAATTAACACGAGGGTGGCAGCATCAGATATGGTTCCCAGATTTTTTTTTTTTCCCCCTGAAGGTCAGGCAGTCCTTTGACTAAGAAAATTTGAGAACCACAGCTGTAAAGTCTATTCCTGCCTCTGTTCTTTGCCTGCAGAGAGAATATATGTGCGTGAGTCTGTATTTCAGATAGCTGGAGCCAAGGATATCTCAAAAGATCTTCAAAAAGGATAAAAGTATCCTCTTTTGTACAGCAGCTCCCAAACCATGATTTTGGTAGAAAATAGGCACAGTCATATGAAAAGCTATACACACAGAGCATACAAAAGGCAACAAACAAAAGTATGTGAATTCAGACAACGGTTGAATAATTTTAATATCAGCTGAAGCTTTGAAAATGTGATTAGCATATAGTTAGGAGACACTGCTCCTTTGCATCTACAAATCCCATGCCAGCTCTGGAAGAGAGCAGCCACCATCAGAGCTGCGTAAGCCTCTGTGCACCACTGTCTGTGAGGAGCAAAAGGGCCCCAGGTGCTTTCTTGGTGTTGTGGGAAACAGCAGATAGTTCATCGAGCAGTTTGATTTTTATGACACTTAGCGTAACAAATCCATCAAGGTCAGCCTGAAAATAGTCACAAGACATAGGTATTCACACCACACATTGGCATCCTTCAATAAAAGGCTGTGCATCTCCTGTAGCACTTAAAAAGTGATACCCGTTTTTAAATGAAGGTCTCCAAATGACTGTTTAAAACCTGAAGTGGGAAACAACATTTAGAGCCCAGTTTTGTGACTCTGATTTGTACGAGACCATGCTCCCACATAGAAGGGACAATAATGAACTCCATGGGCTGCTCCCAGCTTGGTTCCACTGGCAGCACTGCCTCTCTGAGCCGTCACAGCCTGGTGGGGTTTGGATCTGCGCCAGTAGAAATCTTCCCTTCAATTGTTTGAGCTTTGGATGAGGACTGACTTGCACAGACCTTTAAATGTGAGCTTCAGGGAGATGCGCTGAGGAAGCCTAGTTCGGCACGTACTGTCCATTAAAGGTCAGCAGTTAGGGGATGAGCTTCACCAGGCAGAAGTGGGCACTGGCCAGGATCAGCCATTATCCTTCAGACAGCCCATAAATTACTTTATCCTTTGGACTGGATGCCAAAAGCAAGGACCTGAATGTCTCCTAGACTGCGAGGGATGCCTGAAATCTGGATCTTCCTCAAGTCTAGGCAGGGGCTCTTTCCCCTCATTCCTTCATGGCTGAGCGCTGGCACGGCACCAGCCCTGCTACAGCCCCACGCTCAGCCTGGTTCCCCACACCCCCATGTGATTCCCATATAATCTCAGTTGTTGTTCTAGGCAGACGGCTCTGTTTTTACTTAAAGCAATTCTATGCCTTTCATTGTGTTTTTAATTTTCATTTCACCAAGAATCACTCCCACGACTATGCTTTCTGGCTTCTTCCAGCTTTTGTCCTTTATTTTTACTGCTGGAGTCAGAGATGATTATCTCTAAGAAAGAGATTTCAGCTGCATTATGTTGATGGTAAGTGCTGTTTTTCCTGCCCTGTCTGATTTTCCATGCAAGATGCTTTTTGTATAGCTTTAAGTGTTTTATTATTTGCAAATTGGTTGCCACGTCTCCAAGTTTCCCTTTCCCTGCTGTGGAAAGTGCCAGCATTGCTGTAAGGAGGGGACTGCAGCCTCTGGCAGGCCCAAAGGAGCAATCAGTTGAACCTTGGAGAGGACCACAGAAACCTCCCACAAATGCAGGCTGCTCTGGGGCACCATGACCTCCCCTGGTGGTGCTGCAGTGTCTTCGAGCACCTCTGTCTGCGTGTCCCAGGCAGCAGGGTTCTTCTAGTGCCAGGGCACGGCTCACTGAGAGTGAGCAATGGGATCACAGGCTTCCAGCAGCCAGCACATTCAGGTGCTGGTACACAAACTGTGACACCTCCATCCTTGGCAGCACGTTCTCCAGCATGACGTGGAGATCCTCAAACCATCACTTCTGCTGGGAGATGCCCAGGCAGCAGGGAAGCACTGTTGAAGTCCAGGACTAAAGACAGATCCTGATGCCACCCAATGCCAGTACGAGCTGGACCTGGCCAAGACTATCCTTCTAGGACATCTTCACATCATCTTCTCCATGACAGGAGGCTTCTGAAGATGCCACATGAATCTCCAGCCATGACTACGGTCTCCAGAGAAGCACCTTCCTCCTCCTTTCAGAGGAGATATGCCCTCCCCAGCCTCTCCAGCAGTGCTCTGTGTTAACCTTCCCCACATTTCCTTCCCAGCACCATTGCTGCCTGCTCATGCTTCAGACCACCAGTTCTCAGTTGCTTCTTCAGCTACCATCCACAGGTCCACAGCAGCCTCACTGGTCCTATACACATATTACACAGGGCCTGGCAATGCCATAACCTCTCTCACATCACTTATTGCGCTAGCACCCAAAGCTAGAGGAGCAGACAACCCTGTAAGAGAAGACAAGAGCATTAAAACAGTGTTCCCACATTGTCACAGGTCACCAGCAGCCACAAAAAGTCCAACAAGGTCCTCGTCCCCTCAGCTGGCCATGCTCCCCATGCCCGACGGGGGAACTTCTCTGACTTCAGCCAAGTCAGTGCTGTAAGCTCAGCATCTGATTTTTTTCCTCCCTGCCTACTTGTCCGGTCCCTCTATTGACATAAACCACCTGCTCATCTCTCACCTCTGCAATAGCTCCCAGCATGCTGAAAACCAGCAGGTCCGTGCCCGTACATGACCGTCACACCATACAACATCCCATAGGCTTGTGAAATAATATATAGACTCGGCAGTACAATAGAGCAAGCGCTACTGAAAGCCACTGCTGCCTCAGCATCTTTATTTTCAATCAAAGCAGCATTTTTTATATTTTGTAATAGTTTTTCCCCCTTTGGCATTTTCATTAGAAGACCAACAGGAAAAAAAAAAAAAAGCCCTCAACAATCCCTGAGTGAAAGTTATAAGCAGCCTGACACCTGGTAATGAGATATTTCAAGCTATGGCCTAGCACTTTTATGGTATTTCTAAACCAAGCACTCAATCAAGTGAGCTTAGAAAGAATGGAAAGTTTGTTACTCCCAGGCACACGTATTAAGGTTTTTCATCTTACATTTCAGCAATGGAAGAATACAGTACAAATAAGGCAGGCAAACACCTGGCAAGTAAATACTTTTGCCACAGTATAATTATTCCCCTCAAAAAAAGGCTTCCAAGATGGCTCCTGAGACAGAACTCAGCATTCACAGCCGGCCTGAGAAGCTCTTGGCTCCTCATTTGAAAAGCCTCATGATTTTTCTTAAGGAAACAGGGCTCAGACAGTCCCTTTGCCTGTCCACCCCATTGCCTTCCTTCCCCCAAGGAGCCCTGCAATCCACCAGCCAGTGTCACTCAAAGTTTAAACAGGACAGTAAAGGTCCAAGATTGTCCATTTCCATATGTTCTTACATTAGAATGCATACAAAAAAGATGAGAAATCTTACTGCTGTTGCAAAGCTACAGCTCAAAGGTGATGCCCACTGAACCACTCGCGTGTGAAGAGATTTGTCCAGAAGCTGCTGCAAGGGGGCCCTTTGCCCTGCACTGGCTGACAGCCAGCACCTGCCCAACACACGGACCCTCAGCAAAGCTTCCCCTCCCTCCCTCGCTCCAGAAACTTGGGGAAGAAATGGCAACCACAATGGGAAGCCCTCACTGAACTGGTCAATGCTTTTAAAATTACTGCAGGCTCTTGCTCTCTAAAGGCAAGAAACCCCAAACCCTGTGAAATGAGAAAGGGCCAAGCAGGCTCTGGGCAAGCGAGCAACAAGCACCTCCCTGCAGAGCCTCCAGCACCACTCCCAGGTAGGAGCGCCAGGAATGGGGGCACCTGAAGGGCCCTGGCACACAAGCACAGAAAAGCAAGACTAAGATGAGCAGGTTCCTATCAGCAGAAAGACAGGTAACCTGCACATTCAAGCAACCAACCTTATCTCCATCACCAATCTCCACTTGGAGCACCTAACTCCTCAGAATACAATAAAGCTTTCACCTGGCCACCCACACATCTGCGACTAAATTCCTGTGAAATAGTCAGATGTTTCCACTCCCCTCCCACTCCAGCCACAGCTCAACTTAAGGCTGTTGGCTGTGGCCAGGCTGCCAGGAGACCCAGGGGGGATGGCAAGGGGCATCTCGCCCTTGTAGGAGCTCTGTAGCACCCGGAAGCAGAGCAGAGCCACCATGGGCAGGCAACTGTTGGACATGGAGATGGAGCGGAAGAGCCAGCCTCTTGTGCTGTTGTCTGACTTGCCTCCTGTTTGACACAAGAAAGGGAAGGTTTTCTCCAAGCACAGCCATGCTTAGGCCACTCGCTCATCTCCCACAAGAGATGGTGCCATCCAACTGTCAGTGCTAATTGCAGAGACAGGAAAATCATCTGCATTCTGCCCATAACAATCCATTGTTATTTTTATGCACACACACACAGACACAAGAACTCTTCTCTTATCAAGCTGTGCTATTATGCTAACTACAGAGAAATAAATACGCCACACTGTAGCTAATAAGTGTCATTCACATCAGTATTTATTCCAAACATGTTTTCCCTACCACGTCTGCTCTGCCTGGAACTGCTCATCACTAAAGAGGAGACCTTTATTTCTAGTGATTTAAGCAGACAGGAGAGAGTTAGCAATTAAAGCACACTTTGTACAGTTTAATTCTTTTCATTTCAGCTATCAGGGAGTGTTATCTGCTATCACTGTATCTTTCTATTTCTGGAGCCACCACCTACCAGCACTGGGTTTGTGTTTCACCGGATTTGCAAGACTAGTTCTCCTACCTGGGCACTGGAACAGGGCTGACTCCTGATGTGCAATGGGCTTGTGGTTCTCAGCCCTGCGCCCTGCACTGCCAGGCTGGGTCTCTAAGAGGAAAATGGGCTCAGAGTCACCTTTACTCAAGCTCCGATATGTTCCTGTACCGCCAACTCCAGCTCCCTGCCACCCCGCGTGCATTTCACTCTTGGCTGGTGCCTGCGTTGGGCGATGCCTGCTGCTCCTGGAGCTGCCCCAGCACTCCCACGGCCACCCCGGGAGCTGCCAGCAGCTGAGCACAGATCCCATCCCGGTGCCTTTGGTTGTTCCCTTGAGGGATTATTTCTCTGCTCATCAAAGGCTGGCAAGGACTGAATGTCATTCAAGAAAAGTATTTCAGAGCTAAAAATAGTCTCCTGATTTTTGCTTCCTTCCCAGAGCAAATGTCTGCCTGGCAGGTAGCAGATGAATTTAGTGGTCCTACCACGCATGTCATCTTTCGCCTGATGATGCTTCACAACCACAGTAAGCAAGGCATTGCAGCAAACTCAGAAACTCCTGCTACCTGGGCTGAACTGTAACTATTTTTCACGTTAAACCAAAAATAGAACCGAGTCAGAAATCCTCCTCCAGTTGTGGAAAACAAGCAAGGCTTTGACTTCTGCCCAAGAGGGACAGATCCACCTGCCCATCCACACCAGAGTGAACACAGGTCTCTGCGCAAACACAAGCGATGTGTGCAGCCAGCTCTGGGACCCACGGCCTGCCCGAGCGAGGTAAAAAGGGTTTCAAATCTGAGGAGTGCAGGTGCTTAACTGAGGGGCTAACGTTGCTGCCCTAAGGAATGAATCTCAAGGACTGAAAGAGGGCCAGCACTAATTACCAGCCCACGCAGACTTATGGATTATATGTCGAGGATCCTGTTATGCAAGAACATAGCTGGGCATGTCACTGCAAGCGAGGAGACAAGCATCCATGTGAATTGCAGAGGTGTCGGGAGAAAAGGAAAAAAAAAAATCCTTTCATTTTCCTCCTGAATTTTTTTGTTCTTATGGTTAAAGGCCTGATTTGTAAAGATACTAAAAACCTAATATTCTCATAAATGTTTCTGGACTTTATTTTTTAAAACTGCACAAACCCAGCCACCAGTTAGGCTCCATCCGTAGAACCAATGAGACTGGGAAAGAACCCCTGAGGTGGGTTTCAGCAGCAGCTTTTCTTTAACCTCACTTGTCACCTGCTTTTCTCCTCCTGCTCCCAGATACAACCCTTGCTCCTTCCTGCTTACAGACTGGTCCAGCTAAAAGCACAATTCACTTGCATCAATGGAAGACAACAAGTATGGTTCTGCCACATTTCTTCCCCACAACAGAAGGGGCAAATCCCACTCTAATCTAGCTGGAGAGGTGAAGAGGGAGGGGTGTTGCACATACACATTTCTATCCAAGATCACATACCAAATGTTTTGCTACTCCTACCTTTTTCATATTTTCTTATATTAGAGCAAGAGAGACATCTAGAGATCAGAGACGGGGACTGCAAGCCTCTGGAAAAACACTCCATAGATGTAACATGATGTGTTTATGGAGCGGGAACAATAAATGAAATGAATGAAATACAGAACAAATCAACTCCTGGCTATAAATGCTGAAGACCCAAGAGGGAACAGCAATGGATTATGAAGTAGCAGGAAGGCTCTCCATTTCCGTGGCTTGCCCTCACACAACACTACCCCCAACCTGTGAAGAAAAGCACCTCCTTGGCAGACAAAGCTTGGGGTGGATGGCATACCCTGCCAGGGCACCCTGCCCAAAAGTAGACAATACTACAGGAATGCATATGCAATGATTAAGTGCAGCACTGGCAGATAAAACCTTCAATAAAATGTAACTGAACTGGACTTGGAACTTGACTCCTGCCCTTTTAATCCCAAAGCAAAGGCCCAGGTCTGTCCTACCAGCATCACTATTCTCAACTCCGTCACAAGACTGGTGAGATGGGGTGTCCTGAGGATCAGGAAAATTACAGCCCAGAACAGGTAGAACAAGCTACCTGTTTCATGAAAACACGCACCTGAGCCATTTGCTTTTATAGAGCATTTGGCATCCACTTTAACGATGTTTTATGTCACTATAAGTGGTGGTCGCTGGGTGTTTTCAGCTGGCTGGCCTCAAGGGTCCTGCTGCATTACGCTGTTGCATGGCACTAAAATGTGATCAACTACAACTGCATGATGATTCTTGCTCTGAACCCAAGAACAAAATGCATGTCCCCAGAGGTTTTGCTTAAACAGCTGAGGGTCACAACCGGCACGTGAAGGAGGCATAACAGGGTTGGAGGACACAACTCACTTGTAGCAGTCAGCTACGTTTTGTCTACTGAAGAAAGCAGGTATGAATTTGATTACCTTCTTAGACTGAGGCTTGCCACCGGCACATCAGAGATTTTACAAAAGGGGTTTTAACTCACTTGCTGCCTGCTGTGAGTAATCATCATAGCTTTGCTCCTGGTAAAGGCAGCTTCACCACTAGCAGCACACCCTCCTGTTCCTGTTCGCTCCCTCCCACCCAGAAAGAACTAACCAGGGTGAAATTCAACTGGAATGAGGGCTGGGGCCTTTTTTATACCAGGGAAGGTAACTGAGTGTCTTTTCTGGACTTACTTCCAAACTCAGATTTTAGAAGGTGGAATAATTGTCTTAGTAACACACAAGTATTATTTTCCCCACTTTTACTTTGCATATATTTTTTGGCCTGCGGTTTTCCTTCCCCCACCTTCAGCCAATGAGACTCCAGCTGGAAACACGCATCAGGTGATTATGGACATCCATTTCTCTGCTTCAGGGAAACTATCGCACAAAGGAGCATCAGTACCCAGCTGAAACCTGTGTTACGCAGACCGAGCATGACTAAAATACTGTCATACCACAAGCACCACATTTTACCAGTTTGTAATTTAGATGTTAATCAAATATCTTAGCATCCTTTCATTCTGGGTACTGCATGAGAGAAGATCCAGTCGGTACAGCCTGTCCTAGTGGAGTTGTAACCCTTTTGGAGACGGTGAAATTCCCACTGGCTGCCACCGCTGCTTAGCTGTGCCCACGCTCCCCCCACAACACGATGCGCTTGCCCCGTGCATGACAATGCCCCAGTCAGATCAATTTTCATTTGTCCTCCCTATATAAATATACATAGGTTCAAGTTAGCAGCCACATGCTGGGCAGGAAACACTTGGTGGCTGCTAAACACAGTGCAGTTGGATCAAGAATGCCAGGACAGCTTTCGAAACCACGTGTGACCTCTAGGTAATGTGGATACCAGGACTATCTGATTATAAGAGTGGTCTTAGCAGAGGTCAAAACTCTCATTATCTTTGCCAGAACCACAATATTTCTTTGTACATGTTCCCCTCTGCTTCTAGTGCTTTTATGAGATTATTCTTACATATCTTATATAATAAACCAGACTGGATCAACTTAAAACTAGGTGGAAAGTTTTATGGCTTCAGACATCCTTATTCTGAGAAGAGCAGAAGGTCGGTGGAATTTTTTTTTTCCCCAGAAGAGGCACCTTTGTGTATCAAGCAACAAAGTTTACCCAGTTATTCTTGCCACTTGTTGTCACTTGCTACCTCGGCACTTCTCTCTTTGTAAAAATATTTGTAAACAAAACCAAATCAATCTGGTAGTCAAAATACAACATACCAGAGCAAGGAGATGGTGAACAGCAGGAGAATTAAGATAATTAAAATAGAATTCCATGAGTAAAATGGCAGCACTAGAGCAGAGAAAGCATCAGAGGCATGAGTGAGAACAGAGGCCACCAGCCTCCAAAACTCCTTGGCCCCCCCGGCATAGTCCCCCGACTAAGCTGTGGTTAAATCCATCCAGATATTTACCGAAAGACTGATACTTGCATTCATCGGCAATAGGACACTGAACAATAGAGAGTCTTAAGTCTAAATTAGCTAAATAGCATTAAACAAACAAAAAAAATCTTGTCATTTGAGAGCATGTAATTTTAATTAAAAACCCTAAAATAATAGCTTTGGCAGTCCCAGATCCTTGAAAAATAAATGATGTCTCCTAACCTCTACCGTCAGCCTCACCTGCACATCTTGGCACGCTCATCGCCACGCTGCCGGTTCCCGCACCCTCCGCTCAGGGCCCCGTGCCAGTGGCGAGCGACCTCTTATTCCTTCACTGCTGTGCAGCAACTGCTCAGTGCCAAATCCCCTGCGGCAAGTTCTAAAGCCTCGCTCACCACTTCAACCCATTTTATTTCCGTGCTTTCTGCTGCACTGCCCCACACAGCCTTGTCTGTCGTTGCTGGCTTCATCTAGACTCCAAGAAGCGTGAAAGAGTCGCCAAGATAACTGTTCAGGCATTGGAGATCAAGGTGTGATTACTGCTTGTATTTCTGGTGCAAGGAACTGGCACGTGAGTTTGAAAAACAAAACACAAGCTCCATTCAGGGGAGCGGAGCTGCCTGAATTACCTGTGGCAGAAAAACAAAAGGTCAAGGAGGAGAAAGTGCATTTCCAGTGAAGCCCCTCTCACGCATCAAGCTTTTTACCCCACTACCATATTCTGAAGATCCATACTTATTCTCATCTCCCATATTATCTTAAATTGGGCTCTACTGCATCAAAGACAGAAAAAATTATCTTTGTGGACCAGAGTACAGGAGATGTCAGGGTATTTAGCTCTGCAGAAGGCGCAGGGAGACCAGCAGCAATGCCAAAGCACTCCTGGACTCCTCTCACACAGGTCGCCCTCTGGCTCCAGCGATTTGGTCAGATGCTGCCATCTGTTGACAATTTCCCACTGCAACAATAAGTACACATTTCTCTTCACAGCTGGCAGGCGGTTTGAGGGCATTTTATCCTGTCCTTAAACAATGGCGTAAGGAGCAATGGCCAGCAGCATCCAATACTGATCATGTATCTGATGGCAGAAGCAAGACCAGGCTGTACCCCGCAGATGGGTCACCCACCCTCTCCCAGCTACTGCTGACTTAATGATTGTCACAGCTCAGATTAAGTTCTGACCACATTTTACCACCCGTGACTAGGACTACTGATGCTTACCTTCTTGCGATCAGCTGAGCAGGTTAAGAAGGGACTATAGGCAGTGCCATGTCACCATACACTATCCATACGGCAGTACAACCAGCCTTGCCGCAGCGCGGCAGGCGGGCAAGCAGCCATGCTCACATAGACCTGGGTGTTAGCATTTGGCTTGGCAAGTAGCAGACCTCCAGCCAAAAGCCCAAGACTTCTCTCTACATCTAGAAGGGTAGAGGCAACACGATCACCTCAGACTGGTTCAGCGTTAGGCTGCGGGGTACCCAGGATAGCACCAGAGGTAAAGCTTGGTACCTGGGGGGGTTTGCAGCACAGGCACTTTCCTCAGGTGTCACCCACCCTCCCAGCTGTCCCCACCTGAAGGTCAACTGCCTCTGTCCCATAGGGGCCTCTTCCATCATTAAGGCCCCGCCCTGCCCCCCACTCCACAGGTACCAAGCACCTTCCCTAAGCTAACACCGCCTGGATTGCCAGTTGCAACCTGTACTGCGCTTTCAGCTTTGTGCCATGTTCCCTCTCACCTCTCCCTATTAATCCTTTTATTACCTAAAAAAATAGTTAACTTTTACCTACAAACTGCTTTCCCAAGTCATATGCCCTCAGCTCACAAAACATCACTGAGGCTTAAAAAACCACCACTTTCAGATTTAAACATGTCTAAGAATTCCTGTGAACCCCTTGAAAGCAGCTGTGTTGCAGGGGTTGTCATAACCCTGCACATCAGCTCCCGTGTCCTGCTTGAGAAGTTCCTTGGGTCTCAGCCAGCAGCAACTGCCCGGGGTAAAGCTCTCCTCAATGTGGTGCAAGCTCAGAGACGACCTCATGAACTCAGAACAGCCGCGTCAGCTTCCACGTGTGGGGAGCCAGCCTGCCGTTACACTGGTCAGGCGCACTGTGGGAAGGGCGCTCCCGCATGCTTCCGTCCAAGTCATTCTTTTTACATTGCAGCTCTAATTTCCATTTAACAATTCTACAAAAGTCCTTGGGCTGGCCTATGAAATCAGTTATCAGAGTCTGTGCCCAACCAGTCCGTCAACTGAGAATATCAGAAATCTTCCTTCAGAAGTCTCCGTGGCAGTAGAGGACATGCACAGCTAAACTGCTTCAGAAAAAAGGATGTGTGTCCCCTGGATAAAATTGGTTTAAAACATGAACATCAAACTAGCAGGGAACTTGGAGCCATAGTAAATTCATGTAAAGGAAGCCTTCAAGTGTTACTGACCTTCTACCAGATATCAGAAATGCGTGTTCTATTCTGGACTGATGTAAGAATTTACAAAAAGGAACAGTGGAACCTTGATATGATCTTAACGGTTTCTCTGAGCAAGAAATACAAAAGGTTGTGTCTGTACCAGTGCATAGTACTGCAGAATTATCTCCATTAAGGATAGAAAAAAAAACCTGTAATAAAATATCTTGATTTGACAATAAGGGGTCGACAGACTTTGACTTTGTAACTACTCTTTGTAATTCAGTGCACAGCTCTTTCTCTTCAGCTAAGCAAATTTGTTTCAAATCAAACTGAGAACCAAACCGATCACATTTGAATGCTTTGAAGCCATCTACAATCCACACGTTGCGACCTCAACCAGCACGTGACTGAGGCAGAACAGGTAAACTGGCCTTTTTTATGATTCCCCTGCTCTTCTCAGCCAAGGTGCAAGTCTCTGTCCCAGGACACTAGGGTAGGCCACCGGAACGCTCACTGTGAGCGCCTTCCCAGCTCTGTCGCTAGCAGCTGGTCCTCAGGGAAGAGCCACCACACTAGGCAAGACTATGCTGCCCGTCCACCAGGAGTTGGAACCTGTTTGCGTAGCAGCAAGCATCACCTTCTCCTTTTCCCCATAAAAAGTAACACTGAACAGAAACGGGTTACATAGTTATGAGCTCTCTGAAAACCTCTGCGACAAAGTATCACGTTCAGGGCGCAACACTTCCCACTCAAGCAACCCCACATATTGAACATCAGGATGTACCACCAAGGAGGAAAATTGTTTCCAGCTGTTGGTATCAGGACAACCACAAATTCAACAGCTGTCTTAAAGCACCTTGAAACAAGCTTGCTACATTTCAGTAGGCTCCTTCCTAATAACAGCTCCAACAAAGGGAGTAAGGCGAGGTATCTCCTCTGGGAAAGGACAACGCCATCAGCCCAGACACTTGCCGCCCGTGCTCTACCATCGGCAAGCAGCTCTTCAGCTGTAGTCACCTGCTCCATGTACCACTTTGAAGGGAATTTGTTGATTTTTCTGTATCAAGTACATTATGCTGTCATGCATCAGATGCCTGAAACAAAGACCAACAACTCATTCAATACTAAATATTCACTACCTCCAAGTTCAGATATCCTTATTTCCTCACTTCAAAAACTAAAGAAATCCTAAAGTCACGTCTTCATGGCAACATGCAAAGCAGCCACACAGCAACCAACTTTACCCAAAACTCTGATGTTTTAAAGGACTTTCAAAGTAGAAATTTGAAGAGGGAAAAAAAAAAATTAGTTCACCCCTCTAGCTCAGTTACTTCTTACACTGTAAGATGTGGAACAAGTTTGTGATCTGAAATCAAACTTCAACCATATTAATTATTCCACAATCCCACACCTCCTAACTTTTAAAACCGTAACAGGAAATACCTTCTGGTGAGGCATCATCTATCATTCAACCAAAAGGTGGAACTACAGAGTCACATATACCTAACTATGGAGACACGTGTATCTAGCACCTAAGAGGCGATCCCACTGCAGGACAGCCGAGTATGCAGTTTAACATCAGAGTTCCCCTGCCAAGGCTCTTCCGTGTAGCGACCTGTCACTGTCACTCGAGTGGCACCTATCCAAAGTATATAATTTACAGAAATAAACATTGTGACCAGGGATGGTGTGGAACCCAAACATCATCTGAAGTAAAGCTGGAACTCAGGCACTACTGAAGGGCTGTCTGTTACAAGCACTATCACTGGCAGGGTTTGAAGTCATTAAAATACCGACTGGAAACACCAGAGTCCATTTGAACAATTTATTAGTATCCTCTTTTTTTACAAGTTTTAGAAAAAGAATCCCAGGATTTTGCCTCCTGTGTGTTTTCGCCTAGCCTCCTCATGGTCCATGATGCCAGCTGAGGTTGTCAGTACAATGTACCTGTTAAGAAAGAACAAATGTTCAGTTCATCCTAAATTTTGTTCTACGCTTGTTGACAGCACCGACTTCACTTCTGCATCACAGCAGAAAGATCTGTTTCTGTAAGAACTGGCCTAATGGAAGCAAGGTCAGGTTACCAGCCAATGAACAAGAAACTCCTCTCAAGTACAACTCTGCAGCACACAAAGGACATCTACAGGCTTCTGTTCTCCAAACACTGGCAAGAAGTCTTCTTGCACATTCCCAATGTAAAGTCAGTTCAGCTGTGTAGCAGGAGCAACTCTACAGCTTCTAGACCAAATCTACTTCTATTTTAAGCAGACATTTTTCTTCAGAGCAGGCAGAGTTGCCATGGCACCAGACAGCTCCTCAACTCAGCCCTTCGTCCCTCCGTGTTTTGAGCACTGTGCGCTGATGCAGATGAACATCTGGATCTGGGCTGACAACTGCAGCAGCCTTAGCCTTTGCTAATGCCAACCTTTGGATTATCAGCATACTTCATCCACGCAGCTTCACATCTGAGAACCTCCTGTCCCACCACTCTACGAATACTCTTAAAAATCTTAATACGACACCATGTACCGGTAAGCTGTATAGGTACAGCTAAAGCAAGCGGCTTATCACTGGGGCTTTAAGAACAGAAATGACAAGGAACTGTTAATCCTGCCTTTGACAGGACAGACTGGCTGAGTCCCTGAGATTTATTACTCTTGACTCAGTGCTAACATTGGGAAGGAAAAATACACCGCATAATAGTAAGATTTTCTCTGTTGTGGAGGTTTGTTTAACAGAGGCTCAGAGTCTCTCATCACTTAATAACTGATCAATTCATACACAATGAGGAAGTTTACATTAAAGCATATGACCTACACCTTGACCTGTTAACTTACATCACTCCCCCCCCCCATAAAGGCCTTTAATAAAATTCAAATGACCAAGGGAAAAGTCCTATTTCCCCAATAAACTGTAGAAATGGTGAAACCAGGATTTACCAAAGCCAAGCAAAAAATAGGTCCTTGCTTAGCAGTGCCCCTTTAAAACTGGTTAAAAAGAGCATTTAGAAGATGGATTTTAGACTGGCATCTACCTCCAGATTGATCAGAGAGGAAAGTTTGCGGGCAAGCCTAACTCAGGCAGTATGACAGAGATATATATTTTTATACACAAAACGTATTTAATTTCCTCCATACTTACCCAAACTGACGTGAAGGCAGTAGGTTGTTCTGCCACTTTTCCAAATCCTTCAGCTGAACATCAAATCTGGGACTGATTACACCACACTATAAAACAGAATTCCATTACAAACTGAAGAACTTTATAAACTGGATTTGCACATTTGTCATTCCAATTCACTGGATGAAGGAATTTAACAACTGCAATTAAAATATTTTCAGCAGCAAAAAATTGAAAGTACCAAGAAGCACGCTCCGTTACCCGTAATGTGAAACAGTGCTTCCTCCCAGGTAAGCTGCAGCTCTCACAGAGCCATTCAGCTGTTATCTCCCTAGCCTCGCCACCACCACCTCCTTGCTCAGAGGGATTTACGCTGCTGCTGAAGCTAAACCAACAAATGAATGGCTAGACCTGGGAGAGCACAAAAGCATACTATAAACCACTAAGTATTATTAAGCATCCTGTATCATCAATAATCCTGTGATTACTCAGGGATATTCCACTTCTAATCATCATACACAGTTAGCAAAAAATATCTGTAGATTTTAAACAGGGAGAAATTAACACACATTAAAGTTATCAAGTTAATCGTATTACTTACTGACTATGGCCACTACTACCATGTCCAGTTACCTCACTGACTCCAACTATCTTAATAAACATCCAAGAGCAAAACAGAAGCACACCTTCCCGCACTGGCAGGCATTTTTCTGAACCAAACAGCTGTTCCCTTACTGCAACTATTGAGAGAAGCATTACATCCAGCTGCACCCCAGAACATCTGTTAGGAAAGCATCCCTGAGGAGTTCAAGGAACACTGTACTCAAACCTGACATATGCTATTTTTATTACAGACACATAACCCTAGTAATTTGGGTGGTGTCAGAATTCTCTGCCTAGTACACTCAATCAGTTTTCAGCTGCAGTATTTGTTCATCGTGGAGATAGCCCCCAACATATTTTGGCCAAGTAATTTTTTTTATTCCTTTACTAAAGGGCCACCTCTTACTGAACAGCTTACTTGGAAACAATGATGGACAGCAAGTCATCACAGAACTACACAGCTCAATATTTTGAAACAAAAGCATTTAAAAAAATTCCAAACCACACGTGAATACTTCATATGCCCCAGGAACTTAAAAAGCACTAGTTAACTCGTTAACATAACATTCAATTTTCCCTCAACTGCAGGCAAAGCCAGAGCAGGAGAGACTTGTCTTCTCAACATGTACAGGTATTAAACATCAACTGGAAAGCGACTCAGTTCCTATCTCTTCAGACAAGTCTTCTCGACAGCTTAGACACCACAGAAACCAAGAAATCACCAGGTAGCCAGAAAGCCTTTAAAGAGAGAGAAACACCCAGGACTTGCAAGCAGCCTACCCTGAAAACGCATCTTATATATTCAGCATTTAAAAGAAATGTAATTGGTCAACCATAATGTTACGAATCTAGGAAAATTAACAAGCATTTGATAACCACTGATAATATCCATATTACACTCATTTACATGGATTCAATAAATACCACCTTCTTTACAAGTAATTCTTTCAGAACTGCAGCAAACAAACATTAAAGAAAAAAAAGTCTCATCTAAACACCCTGTTAGAGAAGTGAATTCAGGAAGACAACTCCTACCTTGTTGAGTCTGCCTGTGAGATTGACGACAATCTTCCCAGCTCTGTGATCGTCAATTATCTCAAATTCACCAATGTAACCTACAAAAGATTAGCAGACAAATCTGTAATATTTAGCTACATAAATATGCCCAATTAACTATGCTGTACAGAACCAGTTCAAGCACCTTGATTTACTTTCAGTCAAAAAGCACCTTAACACAACAGCACCCAGAGAAACCATGAACGAGAAAAAAGTCAGCGCTGCACACACTAGACTTACCATGCTTCATCATCACAGTTAAAAACCTGACGATTACTTTGGAGCACGGCCTGATGAGAACTTGGCGTTTCCCACGTTTCTCTGCATTGTTGATGCTTTTGAGAGCATCGGCTAGAACATTCATGCGCACCATGGTGCCTGCAGGCAAGAAGAGAGACAGTTATGTATGCCAGCTTTTCAGCATGGAAACACTGAGCAGTGCACCTTTTTTAAGACTAATTTTAGATCTAAAAGATCCAAGACTGACAGGAAGTTACATTAAACCTTCAAAAGCATTCTTAGGCTAAGAAGCAGCTCAAATCACATACTGAGGTATGCTCGAGAGGATTCACAATGAGTTTGGGAATCTGACACGCTTATTTAAACTTGGCTTTATCAACACACACAAACGACTTAAAAGCCACCATCTGGACAACATTTCATCAGTATGACACCTTTCCCAGGTGAATCGTTTTGGGCTTCAAAACCCAACAGTGCAGTACTAGCCCTGTTCAACAACTAGGTCGTACACACTATTAAACACAACAGATGCTTCTCGGCTTGCATATCTACAAAAAAACCTGCAGGATGCAAGCGCGAGGCAGTGCTCTGAAAAGGAGACCAGGCATCAACTCTGGCGTCCTCGTGATGAGGAGGGGAGCGCCCGGGCCACACAGGGCACGGCCGGCCCCGGCCCTGTCGCCCTCTTTGCCGAGGAGCGGTGCGCTGCCAGAACTTGCCAAAGGGTGCTACTGACCCGGACCACGGCGCCGTTCCCCAGACCACCAGCTTCTGCGGCACACAAGGGCTTTCACCACAAAGCCAAGGACCCTCAGACGAGCAGGCCTGGCTAATCCCTGCCCACGGGGCGAGCGCAGCCAGACCGCCCCGTCCCGCGGGCCGCCTCCTCTGCCAGGGCCCTGCCCACCGCCCGCTCCCCGAGCCCTCCGCTACCTCCTCCCAGGCCTCGCCGCACGATCCTCGCTCCCCGAAATCCATAGGCGCCGCGGCTCGGCTCCTCCGAGCCCTGCCCAGCCCAGCCTCCCACAGCACCGGCCCGAGCCCGGCCGCCGTGCCAGCCCCCGCCCTCGGCTCCCGCCCCGCATCTCTGCGGAGAGCGGAGGCACAGGCGGGAGGGTGCTTCCCCCCACCGCCGGCCCGCGGGGCCCGCCCCCGCCGCGAGGCTCCGGGCGGGGAGCGCACCCTCGTGGCCCCGGGGGGGGGGGCGGCCGCGGGGCCCGGATGGGGCCGGGAGGCGGCGGATGGCAGCCGGGACCCCAACAGCACCCGACTCACCGGTGCAGCAAGATGGCGGAAAAGGAAGAGGCCGGGCGCCCGCGCGGGATTATGGGAGGGCCATGGGCGCGGGGTGGCGCGCGGCTTCCTGCGAGATCTCGCGAGACTTGGAGTCCCAGTCGGCAGCCACCGCCCGCCAGGCCCGGTCATCCCTATTGGTCGAGAGCCGCTTGTCGCACTTCCGGAGCGACGCTTCTACCCGGGTTCCTATAGCAACCAGGACGCTTCTTCAGCGGGCAGGGCTACGGCTGGGCAGGCGGGACAAACAGAGCGGGGCCCCCGGCCGCCCCGCGGGTGAACAGGGACGAGGGGCGCGACCCCAGCCCGCGGGAACGGCCCGGCCACCGAGACAGAGGGCACCTCGGCTGCGGCTCTGCGTTGCGGTGGGGTTCGGGTTTTTCCTTTACGACAGAGGAAAGCCCAGTGCGCCTGACGCCACCGAGGCCTGAAGGGGCCGCGCACGGCGGCGGGCAGCGCCGCTGCTCCCTCTGGTGCGGGATCACGCGAGGAGACCGGGGGGCTGCGCCGAACGGGGCTGCGCCAGGCGGGCGGGTTGGGTTCCGGCCGCGTTTCGACTGCGGAGGGGCGGGGGCTCCGAGGGCTGCAACAGCAACCGCACACACCCTGACGGGGGCTGAGGGGCTGCCGCCCGGCCGGCTCCGTGACACCGAGCCACCAGCGGTCCCAGAGACAGCTCCGTGCCACCAGGGCTCCCGCAGCCAGCCGGCCCCATGACACTGTGCAGCAGCACCCTTGTCTCTTCACACCCAGCACTTCCCCAGCAACAGCCTGAAGCACAGCGCTTTCCGAGACTGCACCACAGCGTCTCCCCTCAGTCCAGATCTGTCAGCCTTACTGATGATGCCCACAGCCTCAGCCACTTCTGTCATCATCAGCTACAGACAACATTACAGTCCTTCCCCTCCACAGCAGCAACTGTCAGTGTACTGTCACAGCCAAAAAGAGTTACTATTTACAGTGAGCTATTTCAAACAAAAGGTGTTTTTCTGTTAGGACACTGCACACCAACTACCACATGGCACAAACACCATTTCCTAGCTCCCATTCTTGGTCAAAAGACATTTACACAGTTTTCTGTATATTCAACAAAGACAAAGACTTAAAGAAGTTTCTCTTTAGTCTGTATTTACCTATTCAACAGTTACAATAGACACTGAAGAGAGTTCATTTTAAAACAGTAAACTTTTAAAACGCATTAACACAGGTTTTAGCTTTTTAAAGAAAAAAGTTCAGTTTTTTAAAAAAAGGAGGGGAGAGGTCATAGAAAAGCACAGACAATTCAGACAGGCTTATTTACAGAGGCAAACCTAGCATATTCAAGGTGATTTTGTATACAGACAACAACAATTATAAAACCAAACATGCTACATGGCTCCATGACAACAGCAGGTTTTAGAGCAATCAGCTGCTAAGGTAACACACACACACATTAACTCATTTTCTACTGTCTCAGTGCAATGAGTTGAAGTTTACACTACAGCTAAAAACTGAACTACAAATTATATATTCCAGACTCCTGTTCAACAGATAATCTGGTATCGCAACCAAAAAAAGCAAACAGTTGCAGTGAGACAACGGGATCACCTTCTGCAGCCATTTTGGGTACGCACCCTCAACTATGACCATTCTTTTTCAGCTAGTTGTCCTCCTGCCGCAAGGATCAGCAGTAACAAGCCTCCGAGAAGTGTAAGCTTTCAGAACTGCCTCTCATGCTTGCTGTAGCCACAAATCAATGATCAGCGAAACCAGCAGAGTTACAGAAACGCTATTGTGCATTACAATTCTGCTGTTTCTTGAGTTGGGGTATTTATTCATGGGGCCTCTTAGTTTGGTGAAGACACTTAAGCTCCATACATCAAAGGATCTTTCATCTAAGATCAGCTGCAGGCTGCAGAACCCTGGTCAGCACAGCAAGAGATACACAAACCCACAGCAGTTGCTGGAGTGACATTTTCACTTCATCAGGGAGCCAGTAAAAAAAAAAAAGCAGCCAGTGAGCAATACAACTTCTATTGTCTTAATTATACATTAATTCTCAGAACTGTTCCCAAGGAAACCTTTCACAAGAATGAACAGCAGTTAAGTCTTCATTCATTTTTCTTTTCCTTGTGCTTGAGAAGTTTGTTTATCTCCCTTTTTGCCATTCCAACATACTTCGTAATGATCCCATGCTGGTTTAGTCCAGGAAACAGCAACAAGAAACTTACTAAAGAGGAGAAAAAAAAAAAATTACTTAGTACTCCTTTAACAAGCTTCTGTCACCTTGCAGTTTCTTGCTTCCCTTAAGCCCCATTAACTGCTTGAAAACAGAAAAATATAACCCTGCAACAACAAAAAAAAAATCACCACACTCAAATAACGAAAACTTACTTTTACCAGCTTCATACCATTTTAGGCAGCTAACAAAAAAGTTACTTCTGTTTTTGCATGCTGCACACTTACCAATAAGATAGGTCAGAAAGAGATTGTGAACTTGCTGTCCAATCCAAGCAACCACAGCAAGAGAAAAAAGCATGGTCATGAAGTACTAAAAAATGAAAAGCAAACAGTTATCACAGATCTGTTGGGCCTTCTCCCCCTTCCCTTCAGTATTTGGCAACATTTCAACATTTAAAACTAACTTGAAGCTCACTGGCTCTTCCACACGATACCTATGCATAGGCTTATTAAAATTGAGATTACAAAGTCTACAATCATATGTGCTCATTTATTTTCAGACCATCAGTTTCACAGGACACCAGTTCTTTTTTCTCCAGATATCCCCTAGAGTCAGACTATGCCATTCCCATTGACACAACTTCAGCCTCACAGAGTACCTCAAGCTGTTTTCAGGACAGTAAAGCCAGTAGTTCATGTATATTACCAAGACCTATGTTTTTGAACTGACCTATTCAAAGAAACCCATTTTCACTTTATCTTAATATCAAGGGTATGCTCCTAACTGCACAGTATTGCAAGTTTAAAGTCATGTATCTTGCCACTCCAGGTTTGAGTAAGATGTGTGACTGGCATTAAGTCACTGACAGAACTGCTGGTCCTTGGTTTGAAATACGTTTATTCAGACACATGCCTTGCTAAAATACTTAAGACAAAACAAAACAAATAAAATCTTAAGATGAGAGAGATGAACTCCTGGAACTCAATACCATTTTAGGCTTCTCTTCCTTCAGTGTGAAGAGACGTTTCCACCAGCCAACAATACGGCGACGAGATTTTACCAAATTGCTGCAAATCTCATGAAATCTTTGCTGCTGTTCCGTAGTCCTTTTATTAAAGAAAAGAGCCAGAAATAAGAATTCAAGACGTCATCTGAAATTTAAAAAATCTCCCATGGTATTTTTCCAGCAGTAAAAATTTACCCAGTATTTATCCTGGCATTCGCTTCACTTAGTTTTATACCTTATCTTTATTGAGCATTGCAATGCAATTGCCTGTGTAATTTTTCTGTACACTGAGGGGGTTTTAAATTGACCCCAAAAGAGCCACCACATTGAAACCAGAGGACCATTGATTTTAATCTGATACCAGTGTGACACACACAAGTAACACACACCTCATACCAGTGTGTATTCCTTTGGCTTTTACACTGGTTCATTACTAGACAAGAACATTTATCCACTAGTCATCTTAAAGCAGATACAATAAAATTTACTTTTAACTCAAAATTTCGTTCATGTAAGGTTCTTCTCCAGCTTACTCGTTTTGTATAAGCCTTGCCCTTCTTCAAATCTGTTTCAATCACTTATGATCACATTCACAGTCTCTGCACTACTCTTTTCCTTCACTGTATTCACAACTGCCACTCTTTTCAAACATCTAATCCAACACCCTTCTTCATAATTTTAGTTCTCAGTATCTATAATAAATTAATTACTAAAAACTAGTTTAGCAGAACTAACTAGCATTCTTAATGGAGAGCAATGAATGTGCCTAAATCCTTTGAAAAAATCTTACTTTTCTAGAAGAGAAGGAACAATAAAGATATGTTGAGGTAGTCTTTCAGAAAAAAGAAGAATGAACGACATCTTACTGGTGTCCTCACTTCATATATTACAGAGATTGCTGATTTCTTACTACAATGACTCTATAAAGTAAGCATTTGATATTTCAAGTCAGATATCCATTTTCATCAAGTTCATATATTTATACTCAAGAAACTGTTTTAATTCAAGCTTTCCTCACCATTTATTAGAGCCAAAGATTCTAGGTGCAAGAGCAGGAACAAGATAATCAGCCAAACAAAGGAGCATAACGAAACAGGAGACACCAGAAAGAACGGATGGGTCCAAATAGTAGATCATCCTGCAGAAAGAACAGAAATGATTCCTGGATGCTCAGACTGCTGAACACTAGTTACCTCTTCAGACTGGCTCAGGGTGTCAAACGGTAGACCTACCCTCTTGCCCAACCTCAGAAAAATTTATTAGTAATAGGAGCAGATTTGAAAAAAAGAGGTTTAAGTACTTCAACACTACTACAAAGAAATACAGATTAAAAAATACAATTTTCTTACCTTACTAGATAAGAAAATGTTACAATACAGCAACCAAGTATGAAGTTCCGTAGAAATAAAAATTCGTCATTAGTATTCTCTCAGAAGTTGAGAACTAGTGAACTTAACACTGACTAGGGGATGAGGATGAGCGAGTGAACATATGAAATAACCAGGTAGAGTAAAAGCTTTCATCTTGTTGGTTCTTAAGTTACAGAATTCAGATGCACTACGGGTTGTCACTTGCTCTGTCTCACCTGTCAGAGCTTACCAAACCTGTTCTGGACAAGGAGCCATATCTCTCCCATTAGGACAGTGTTGTGCTTTTTACACTTAAGTGGGCCATCACTCAAATACAGCAGTAGAGGTACTGGACAGGAACTCACTCATCTCCTAAGTGTCTGTGCCCTGTGCTACTTATTTGCATTTAACAGAACTTCCTGAACACTGAAGTAATAAAAGAAATTACACAATCCATTGCAGGGCCAACCTTTCTATACATCTGGCACAATGCTACTGCGCTGAATGTTCAAGTTAAGTTTTGATGAAATACCAATTCAGAATCTAAAGTGGTTCTATTTCCTCAAAGTATTACTCAACACAAGATATTTCCTGCTATAATCACAGATTTTATGACAGAATACAGAAGTTCATGCAATTACTTTTCAGTAACCATCCTCCCTCACCTCCCTTGAAGACCATAAAATTTATATCAGCCAGAAGACAGATGATCTCTGCCTCACCTGGTTCAACATTTATTTTTGAGCATGGTAAAAAACTACAGGAACCATTGCTGGCAAACAGCTTTTGCAGAAAGCACTCTTCCCCCCCAGAGCAGGATGTGAGTCGTGTTGCTTCCTGTTCTCAATACGTAAGGCTTTTCTTTTCAAGAAAAATCACAGATTCAGAAACAGAACCTGGAGCAAGAGCCTTCCTACTAGATTTTTGAAGATGTCTTACTAATTTACTTACTAGGTTTGCTACCAACCATGAAAGTGCAGTGGTGTTCTAGGCTCCCTCCACAAGCTACTTACAGAAAAGAAAAGGAAACAACACTCATCAGCGCCAGAGGAAACCAGGCTCTCTCCCAGCGAAGAACTTTATCAGTCATCAAAATCACTTCTCCCCATCCTTGCAACTGCTCTTCCAAGCTCGCAGTTTCTGCAGCCTACACAAAAAAAAGAAGACAAGTCTCATTACTAACCAGAGTATCAAATTAATTCCCACACTCAAAGTAGCTAAACCAAAGTGTTATAATTAAAGACCCCAGTCACAAACCTTGCCAATTACATTTCTAATAACATTTTAAGTTTTGTACTAAGTTACAACATTGTAGCAGCAATACTTTAAAATAGTCAAGATCCTAACAAAGTGGCAGCATGTAATTAGACCAAATAATACCTCCTCCCACATTTTGCCAAGGTGTTTTCCCCTAATCTCCCATCTACCATACTCCCTCGCCCCAGATTAGAAGAAAGTTAAGTTGTAGCTAAAACCTGTCAAGTTTTCAGCGTCAACATCTGGAAAATTGCAACATGAGAACTATTTAAAATATATGTATTTTCAAAGAAAACTCTACCACTTTAAACTGAAGCTTTCTAGTTGCTGTCCAACAACATTTTTTTACGTGGAAGATAGATAAAAACGCAGAGTCCACAATAGAGGAAAGTTACCCAACTGACTACATTTGGACTGCAAAGAAAGTTTTTCCAGAAGTTGTCCAAGACTCCTCTTCCTATATTATTCCTACATTCCTCCCTACACAGCTTCTGTAAGGAGGCCCTATCTGCTCTGGCATCAGCTTGCGAAGCTGTTAACCTGAGGTGTTCCACATTTAATGTAGCTTAATAGTTTCCCCTCAGTAGGGCAAGGCATCTCAGACTACAAAACTCAGGTAAACATGAACAGAACCCATCACTGCCCAAGTGTAAGAGTTGCAAAGTCATCAAGATCAGCAGGTGTGCTGTGCAGAGATAGCAGAGCAGGTTTCATTCTCAACTGTGCACTACACTTACCTCAAATGAGAAGCCCGACACCACTAGAATAACAAGGATGGCTGAGTGCAGCTATCATGGTAAAGCATAGTTTTCTTGTGTGATACCATTGGAAACTATTTGAAAACTACCATGCAGGACAAAAAAAAAAAAAAAAAAAAAAAAAAAAGTAGAAAACTGACACACCTCTGAACACCCTCCAGTTAGCGTATCTATTTCATGTTATAAACACAAACTGTCACATGGAGGGGAAAAAAAAAAAGCTGTATTTCTCCAGAAGACATTTTATGACAAACTGTTTTGCTTTATTACCTCTGGCTGTCTGCATTTAACATGAGAAGCAAGAAAAGACTTAATGGGAAACAGGCTGGAATATAACAGTGTTATTCACAGCAGCCTGCCTCTGTCAGCCTAGAAGGCAACCACTGTAAGTTCATAGAATCGTTTGGTTGGAAAAGACCTTTAAGATCATTGAGTCCGATCATACTTGTCCACTACTAAACCATGTCCCTAAGCACCGCATCTACCCATCTTTTAAATACCTCCAAGTATAGGGACTCAACCACTTCCCTGGGCAGCCCGTTCCACTGCCTGCTAACCCTTTCAGTGAAGAAATTTTTCTTAAGTTGTTCTCCTGCTGGGCCAGGTAAAGAAAACCTCAGTCAGCTTCTGTCGACACCACCTGCACTCCAGAGCCCCGCCACCAAAAGCGTTTTTTCATTTATCAAACAACATAAAGTCTCCATAAATATGAACTTCTGCTCCGAAAGGGGCATCCCTCCCCAACAGTGCACCTATTTTGGCAATGTAGTTCCGTGCACTTTCCCTGCAGAAATCCGGACACCCCACCACCACCCACCACCTCTGCGCTGTAACCGGTTTCTCTCTGCACCGACCAGTAACGCGCCCAACAGCTTCGCTTCTTCAGCCCCTTCGCACGCTTTTACACTGATTTTCCTACTCCCCGTGGCAGCCGTTTGCCATTACACAGACAAACATCCATCTCCTTGTGTTTATTAAAGCTTTGGGGCATTCAGGCCCACCCTTGGCATACTTACGCTCATTAGCCAGCTCCTGCCACTCTCCTCGCATTCGACAGCGCAGCCAAAGGATGTCGAAGCGCAGAGACGTGGCTGCTGAGCGCAAGCCCCGCGCGCCAGGCAAGGCCGGGTGCCGCTGCCAGCTCCGGCCTGCCGGCAGCAGAGGACGAGCCCTGCCCGCTGCCAGGGCGCCGCACTGCGGGGCTGCCCGAACCCAGCTCCGCCAGGCCCCGCACCGGAACCTTTCAGAAGCCAAAGCGGGCGCAGGAGCCCATTCCCCCGCGCTTCACAAGCTCGGAGGCCGCGGCGGCCCTCACCAGCCGCCGCGGGGAGGGCTGGCTCCCCCGCCTCCCCCAGCAGCCGCCAGCCCTTCCGCAGCCACCGGGAGGCAGAGCACCCCCACCACCACTAGCCCCCAAAGGGGCGACTCGCCCCAGCGCCACCCGCCCCACCAGGGTAGACGCGTTGTTGTCGCCCTCCGCCTTGCCTCACACCACCACCGCCGCCGGCCGCGCCCTCCCCCGCCTCGCTGCGCCGCCGGCTTTTATAGCCTCCGCCGCTCCTCTCGGCATTCTGATTGGTCATCTCGAACTCAGCGCGGACCAATCCCAGAGCTCCTGCCGCGCCCCATTGATAGCCGGTTGGCTGGCAGGATTCGAATAGCGACAGCCGCCCAATCAGCGCGGGGTCTCTGCGCCTGCCTTCCCCCTCCCCGTCGCAATGCGACTGCGGCAGGAGCGGGCGTTGGGGCCCAGGCGCCGGGGGGCGGTGGCTCAGGCTCAGGCGGCGCCGAGCGGGGGGGCCGGCGGGGCTCGGGCGGGCCGGCGGGGCTCGGGCTCGGCAGCCGCGGGCGGGGCGCGCCCGAGACGAGCGTTGGTGCAGGCGCCGCGCCGGCCGTTGCGCGTCAGGCGGCGAGGAAGCCGAGCCAGCAACCCAGGCGTCGACACGGGTGGTAACGCAGTCACCTCCCCCCAGGACTTGCAAGGATAAGGGTTTTATTTTAAAAAGCCTGGCCTATATAACCCGAGCGTGTGGTTTTGTGGAGGCAAACAAGTGTAAGATTATGTGCCGTCTGAAAAAAATGTTACCTTTTCTTTACATACACCATACGTGTGCGTGCCCTCTGATGCCGTACGTGATCAGAGCCCTCTGATCGAGAATGTTTCAAGGCTAACATAACACATGGCCTGTTGTTGCTGAAACAACACGGCACGAGAGGCACTCACCAACGAACCTTCTTTGACTTAAAGTGTTGCTGGCGTTCTAGCACGGGTATTTATTTACTGCTCGTGACCAAGAGGAAGCAGCCGGCGCGTCAGCTGCAGACAGCAGAATCCGCGGGTATGGCATTTCCGAATTACCACCCAGGAAACCGGTGAAAGAACTGGGAGCTTCGCAGGAAGGGTCTCCAGCTCTGAACACCACCGCTGCCTGACCTACCTATGATAACTGCCACCCATCCAGCCACTTGCTTTATGTTTTTTCAGACGCTGTAGCAGCACTGGAATTAAACACAGGAGAAAAGCACTAGGATATAAATACTTTTTCTGACTCAACTTCCTAAATGTTTGTCACAGATGTTAATAAGCTTAATCACAATCCCTACGATGTAATGCAATTCCAAAATGAGGGCAAATAATTTCTGGCACCAGAACTGCAATGCTTTCCCAACCCAGCTCACCAGCTTGATGGAGACGAAAAAAGAGGACCAGGGATAATACTGTAAAAGCAAAACCACTTCTGTACTGAATTGTTTGCTCTTTTACAGGGCACTCTTCAGACTCGTTCAAGACTGTGCGTAAAGAATAGATACTTTACTGAACAACTTTCAAGTTAATTTACATGTTGCTAAAAGCATTTCTGTGTACTGTTTTGCACTTAAATATGATGGAGTCCACCCTCAAAATCCATAATTGCACCACAGCAAAGCTCAAACAAAAGCCTAATTGCCTAAGGAAGCAATGCCAGCAGTAATTCCGATTAGCCGTTTGAGGAAGCATGGACACATGCAGAGGCATGATGTGCTGCCGTTCCCAGGAGTACTTGCAGCATCCTGCAGAAGCCACCTCTCTGGCTATTCAATACCATCTGCCAGCTCCTGGTTCCATCTGTTTGCATGCTTCTTGCCACAAAACCACTAGCACTTACCAATGAAAAGAGCAGGCATTTCCATCATCTCCAAATGCTGGCAGATTCTTTATCTTCCAGCTAGTCTTTCAAATACCAGCTCCCACATCAGTCTACTGTTACAGCTTTGCTCCCATCCTAGAGGGCCCACAGAGGTGCAGTTCCCTCCTGTTACATGTTTCTCCCTAACTCAGAGGGCAGAGGGAGAAGCAAGCCTTGCAGGACAACCTCGCTGCCCACGAACGCCAGAGGGGATGCACCATCACACTGCAGGGAATGGGGTAGCCTGGGGCCCCACTCAACACCCCCCTTCCCGAGCAGCCAGGCCTTCTGAAGCACAACATAAAATGAAAAAAGCCATGTGTGTATACATACACACCTATATATTTATAAATTTGGTTGTTAAAACCAGAATCCTAATGTAGGCAGAGAATGGTAATAGCAGTAGCTCAGAGCATGCAAAAATATTAATCACCTCCCATACATTACCTGAGCTACAGAAAGCCAAATTTTCCATATGCTTCAGTGTATGACACAGATCACGCCGCAATGTGACGTGCTCTTCCTGCGCTGAGATTCTCTCTTGGCAGATGCATGTAAATTAAATGCCCAAGCTAACTTCAAAGCACCTTTACAAGGAACAGTTTAATTGCTCTGTGCAATGGCCTCCAGCCATTCATCACACCTAATATAATAAATGCATCTCAAACTTTTTTCTTTTGCTATTAATAAAAAATTAGTCTGGCGGGTGGCAAAATTGCTCTAATCAGCTACACATCTAAGTACACACAACAGTAGTTTCTGTTCACTGTATTTTCAGTGAAATTCTTCAACTGAAACATTAACAGTATACTCATGAATAACTTTTCCACTAAAGAAAAACACATATGCATGTGATAATTGGGTACTGTGTTAAGAAAGCAAAAGATGGATGGCAGGTGACACCTTAAATGTTTTTCCCAGTCCGATTCTTTAATGCATAAGGGGACATGTCTGCTAATTGTAGGGAAAGCTTGTAAAAAAGGGGGAGGGGAAGCAAAGACATCTTTGAAGTACTTGAGTATGCTAAAACAGGATGGCCAAGCATACTTGGCACAGAACACACTGATGAGCGATTGAAGCAAATTAACCTTAAGGACTACAGCATTTAGAAAAAGGGAGTTTTAACCTCGCCAATCCCCTCCAGTGTTTCTGCAGTCATATTTTTATACGGTGCTTTTCATTCAAGCATCACAAAGCAGTTAACAGCGAAACACCCTCCTTTCCCATGCAAGGAAACCTTGCGCTAGCGCTAAGCCTCACCAGTGCTTTTACAGACGCCTCGTTCATTCTCCCGCGGAAAAGTAGCTCCCTCCCTCCAATTTACGTCCAACTTATATGGCAGACTTTCATCTTCTACATATTTTGCCTGTAACTTCTCAAATATATCTTACTATTTAAACAGACTAGTTACTGAAGGCAAAACTAATTGTTGCAAAGGAAAAATGGACCATGAAGACCCTGCAAAGTACCAAAATAATTTCAGTTAACCGTACACATCTGTTGTAATTTCAAATTCAGTTATATTAACTTGACACTGCCATTATTCCACCAAAATGATCTAGGACCCATTAATGACTCCAGTAACCCATCCGGTAGAGCAGTGCTGACATCCTGGCTTTACAGAAGCTTGACGGAGGGGAGCAGGAAAAGAGGCAAACCAGTAACTGGATTTTGAAAGGGGTAAGACCATCTCAAGCACTAGCCTGTATCGCTGGAGGGTGTATCAACTTAACACTGATGAGCATACTTTCAATTTGCCTTTGAGAGATTAGTTTATAGTATGATCCCTTGGTTAACATTTACTGCAGGTGAGCATCATGCAAAAAAATGGCATCAGCAGAACCATTTGACTTCTACAGCTCCAGCTGATTTGTATGTATTTACAAAGATTTGATTCTAGATTTGCATTATTCTAGGTCTGCCTCTCTGCAGAAAAAAGTAAATGTCTCAGTTTTACTGAAAAAAATGAAGTAATCATACGTCTTTATGAGCAGCACATTTTCTTTCAGAAAAGATAAAGTAACTAATGCAATCTTATTTAATATACAAGACACACGCAGAAAATCTCCATTTTGGGTTTAACCAAGACCATACCAATTTGCCATATTGTCAGCATTTACCAAGGGCAACGCATCAGCACACAAAAGCTGACTCCTCGGCATGTGAGCCATCTCCTCAACATTAGTCACACAAATTTAAGTCTCTCCAGAATCCTGCTCTAATTTGGGATTTGTTTTGTATTTGTTTGTATTTAGCATTTTTTTCTCCCAAGTAGTTTTGCATACAAGGAAATTATGAATACTTTTTTTTTTTAAAACTTTATTAAATTACGCAGTAAGAACCCATCTCCACACAAGTGTTTCATTTCTGGATAGCAGAGGTATAATACATGAGCCACAGGTGAGTGCGTTACCCCTCCCTTCCCCCCAGCTTCCAAGAAATAAAACAGCATGTATAATACACTCTTGTCACTATGGTACTCCAAACAGATTGTTTGCAGGGTTATTTTTAACTGGAGAAAAATAAAAAGGACTGACAGCGTCAAGTGTCTTGTTCTGCATATGAATGTTCTTCACCGCAACATTCAAACGCCTTCTTTCTTGCAACGCATGGCGCGGCAGAGGGTTCAGGAAGCAATGGCAGTGGAATGCATTTGCATGGGGATCATTCGATATAAAGCCTGTGACTTCCCTAGAGTTAATCAGGCAATCAGAATGCAAAAAAGGCCATGTGTCTGTTGAAAATTCTTACACTTCAAAGTGCATGTCCACAAAAAATTGGCAACAGAAGAGAAAGTGAATTCTAAGACGACCTACTGAGGAGGCAGAGCAGTTAGCATAGTGCAAATACTGAAAATAATACAAGTTTGTCCATTATGTATGCCTGGTAGTAATTTACATTATCTGAGAATTACCAGCCAAGCTCTCTACTCAGATGAACTGCTGCAAATCCATTCAATTAAATTAATTTTATGCTAGTAGTGGGCTTGGCTCCAATCCTTTAATACTTAGATTTTGATTGAAAAAATGCTGTATTTAAAGTGTGTTTTTACTCTGAAAAGTGACTAAAATGGCATAAAGGATCTTCCTTCCCACATCTATCGTTTTTCAGCAACCGTGGATAACAAATTTACCAAGTCTGACAAAGACAAACGTTTTATACATAGCTACACAAACTTAGCTGGGTTGAGAACGCCAGTGTGCATTTCTGCTTTAGCCATCAGCACCTGTAAGATTCTGCAGTTGTAACTGAATTGTGTTAGGTTTATTGGCTGCAACAAGAGGAAGTTGCCTCTTCCTCAAGGTGTCCCACTTTAAAAAGGAAGAAGTCTTTTAGGCAACCAGCAGGCAAGCAGGACATCGATGTAAGTAAGAAGATGCCATTTTTAGAGAGACTTTTCTGACCATAATCACACTTTGAGTGCAGAATTGATTAAAAAAAAAACACAACCAAAAAACCTTGGTGGAAGATTCCCTACAGATGCATTATTGAACAACCATCTATAGAAGTAATACGGCAAAGGAAAATGACTTTGCAGAAATCTTTACAGATCTAGTTGAACAAAAATTGGAGAGTCCTTCATTTCTTGGATTATATGTATACCCCTGTGAACTGAAGCACTGTAATTTACAAGTGTAAACTAAAAGTCTTAGGAAAGTGAAGTAAAAAGCATATCACTCTACCTCCACCAGAACATCACTTTATTGTTTATCTGTCATCAACAATGTAAAACTCTACTAGATACTCTATCCTGTTTTTTAAAAAGGTAAAGATTACATTGGATTAGCTACGTTGTACGAAAGAAACTACAGCAATCACAGTAGAATGAGATTGGAGGGACAATTTGAATTACAAAAAAGTGTACACTGCAAGCAAAGGGAAGTGCACATTAAATCAAATGCCTGTAGGATTCATTACTTTTAAATGCACAGTGACAATTTTGAGAAACTGTACATAATAGAATCACAGAAATTACTTTAAAATAACCAAAATTACATTTTGCATTTGACCATCCAACTCATGAGTAATCATTGATGTTCTATATTTTCAGTGCTTTTGGAAAATTTGTTTACCAAACAAAATTTAAGTTGTTAATTTGACTAAATTGTGAAGTAGAAGGATTGAAATAAAAAGTATATTGGAAGTACACCTAACCTACAAGAATAAGCCGAGAGGGGTGTATGCAAGGAGAGGCTGGGAGGGAGGAGAGAAAGGAAAGAGGAAAGGGAGAAGAGAACAAAGGCTTTTTCTTCTATCTCAGAAGTTCTTCCAATGCAGCGTATATCTGATGTACAGCTCTTCGCTTTCAGTCCATTTCTGAAGTTTACGTTGTGTAGCCTTTTTCCATACTAACTGGTCAACTCAACCAGCACTGTTGCCACGCAACAAGAGTAACAAGAATCTGAATGCATCAAATCTTCCCTTGCTGTGATTCCTTCATGGCCCCATTTTTTCTGTTTTTCTTTGAACAGGGATCGGTGTTTCCTGAATTGTTCACAGGGTCAGGTGGAATTGAGTTCCAAATCACTCTGCGGTTTGTAGCATCCCGATTTCTTTCTGCAGCTAACCCCCAGACGCGTTTGCAGTTCTTCCATAGCAGAAAGACAAACCGTGTGGTTCAAGCGGTGAGCCTTCACCCTTGACCGTGAGGGTTGCAGACCATTGTGTTTAGCGTATCCCTGAGTGCAGCTATCCTGCAGGATTCACTTCCCAGTGCACCGAGATTTCCTAGGTTTCCTCAGATTAAGCCCCAGTATGCATCACCACCGACTGTGGTGTGGCTATGGATGCCTGAGGCCGAGTTGATTCTGGTGGATGTCTGACCTCGCTGAACCAGACTGATCTGCTTTCTCCCTACTCATACCCAGGCAGTCCAACCTTCATACAGCTGAGCCAAGTTATCTAGATTAGTTGCTTCCTTAATCACAAAGTCAACCTATTAAAAAGGTCAAACACGTAATTAAAAATGAGCTAGATTCTTAGAATTGCTTAAGTGATCTTAAAATCTACTATTGAATGTCACCTGCAAATGCAAAATTTCAGTGAAAAATTCTATAGTAACTGTAAACTTAATCTTGCATAACTTTGTGTAGTCCAGGTAAGAAATAGGAATTTGTATTGCAGGGGCAAAAAAAAAAAAGAAAAAATCATGCATCATCTCATTCATAACCCCTATCTTGAAAACAGTAACAGCGTTCTCAAATTTACATGGACATTTGGGTCCACTGACTCAATTCCCCAGAGATGGGAGCGTGGTTGTGTTATGCTGGTAAACACAGACAAGTTCTGTCCTTCAGACAGCTGGACAGATCTCGTGTTCTCCCTTGATATTAACAGCTGTGTAACAAATGTTAGCCTACTGATATACAAAAGGCAATTTTATCCAATTCATGAGTCTATATAAATTTATGATATAGAAAAAAAGCATTTGATAAAAAAAGAATGCAGCAATACAAGGCAGCAGCATACCTCAATTTGCGTCGGACTATAAATCACACATCTCGGAATGGACCCCCACTCACAATAGGATATTAGTCTGTAGGACATACCTCAGCATGCAGACACACGAGCTCACTACCAAATACTTAAAGCAAGGATCTGTACTGGAACTTTCCTATTTTCAACTCACCTGTTCAGCAACAGACATTCTCCTGTTGGGATCCACATCTCGACCCTCTAACTTGGCTTTGACTCGCTTCCACACGCTAACTGCATATGAATTCCTTTCCTGCACGGCTAAAAGTACAAAATAAGATGAACTCAATTTTACATTCCTGCACAGAAGCCCACTGAGATGTTTTGGGTTTTTTTGTTGTTGTCAGTGGTGGGATTTTGGCTGGTTTTTGGTTTTGTTTAAGTCCTGTATTTACCTTTTCCTGTTTTAGGGTCCCTGGCTGTCTTTTTGGGACTACAGGCAACACTTTTGCCAGTTCCTGGGACTGTGCTTGGAGGAGTATCTGCTGACGTGGCAAGATTTTTCTGAATTAGCTTTCTTGCATTCTGCGACATCACCTCTGGCTGAGTCTTTTGCCCTGTATTGCTACGTACAGCTGTAAAGAAAGTTTTAAAGCACTTAAAGTATTCAAAATCATATATTATAGGTGCAAGAAAAAGCACAATTAAATGCGTATCAAATGCAGCTATTTCAGTACAAATTAATTTTAAACTTGTATTTTACACTCTGTACCAGTTCTTCTCTCTCTAATCTTTGTCTTCTAATTTCTTTCACTCCATGAACAAGAGGCTTTGTTTCATTGCAAAACATTTATTTACATTAAACAAGTTCGTATGGGGTCTCTTAAACTCTAATTCTATCATTTCACATGGCAGTTATAAAATGCAATTCTTATTCTTGATAGAAATCAGGAACCTGCACTTAGTCCAAATGTTGACAGTAGAACAATCCCTCTAACAGAACAAAATCCATGCTCACGAGAAGCTTTATTAAGGTTTTTCACTGTCAAGTAAAGGAAATTTTGCAAACATGAATACATTTGTAGGGTTTCAGGATTAATTCCAAAGTCACCATAAATTTTAATACTAATTGCAATAGAAATTACAGTTCAGTTGATATACGTGACAATGTGTTCTGGGCTTTGTGGAGCAAATCCAGATCCCGAAGGCTATTGAAAGGCTACAATCAGGAGGTCATTCAGTATCATATGCTGAATGACTTAAATTTTATAGGCTTTTATAATCTTACAGAGATTGCCTGTATTTCAAAATTTATTAAAAATGTTACGATCCCCTCTCTAATATCAGTTCCTGATGTTTTAATGTTTGTACTTTTTCAGGTATTACCTGCAGCAAAGGTTGGCTGATACGTAGCAGCTGACGTTGGGCTTGAGCATTCATTTGATGTATCCGTGACTAAGGGCGATGCAAACCCCACTAGATTATTGTAGACACTAGGAAACAAAGGAGTTGAGGAATATTCACGCAACTACTCGACTTAGTGAAAACTCAAAAAGAAAGTTAAGTTGAATTTGGCAGGAAGCTTTCTGCATTCTAAGACAACCACCAAGTAGGTATCCCCCATGCTGCGTTTCTGCTATATACGAGCAGATAAGCAACATGTCCTCACCTGAGAGAAGGCGACTTTCTTACCTTTGGCTCTGTGTTTTTAGTTCTTTCAAGGTGGGAGTTATTTCCTGCAGCATTTCAACGTGTTCCTGACTGCGGACTTGACCCATAACCTGAACTAATGTAAACAAAACTGTCTGAATATTATCTTGCCACGATTTATATTCGCCCAAGAACTGCCTAACACTATTCTCATAGGGGACATCTTCACCATCTGCCAAAGCTGCTTCTTCATCCTGTAACAAAAGATGCGCAAAAAGGTTAGCTATTTGCTATGATCTGGCTAAGAGAATAAAGCATTTGAGCATTTCTCAGCCTTTTCAGCCCCCGTTTGTCATTTCACTACAAAAAACTGTAATTTTCAATAGTTAACATTTCAAGAAAATAAATCTGAAAAAGGTCAAATGTTTTACTGATTAAAAACCAAGAGAATTTGTAAACACAAAGGAAGTGTTTCAACTGCCAAATCAGAGGAAAGGTTTAATGCAACCAAAGCCTGATTAGCCAAACTCTAGAAATACAGCTTCATGAATTCTTAGAGATTAAATTAATTGTATGTCTTGAACTCGACATGCATGAACACATTTAACTGTTTCTAGATACTTTGAAAAGCACAGTTACAAGTGTTATTTTTCTTAAACTATACCAACATGGGTTTTTTGAAGAATAAATGTAACGACGTTTTAGGCACACCTTTGCCATAGCTTTCAGTAGATGTTTGACATCTCCAAGTTGTCTGTTATGACCCGTAAGCACAGTTTTAATACTATCCACCAGATTCTGAATTGTTTCACAAACTGTTTCTATTTGCTGTTCTCTTTCTGTTTGTACTGTTCTCTGTGTAGATATTTCCTGGGTCAACTGCTTGTGAGCTGAGTGAAGCCATTCAGAGCTGCCAATAGGATGTTCAAGACCAGTGCCCTAAAAATAACAGAAACATTTTTGTATCTCCATCCAGAGATAAAATTCAATTACTGTGTAGATGCTACTCCCAAGTGTTTAGCAGCCAATGGAACAAACCTTGTAATCCACAAGCCATTAGAAGGTATGCATAACATTAATTTAGAAACAAAGAAAATTAAGAACTCACAATTACAGCAATTCTGTAGTGTTACATGTTTTGCTTTGACCCTTACTTACCACTCTCTGAAGCAGGCGAAGCTCCAGTTCAGAGACCGAACTGTTGAACTGCGATGCAAATGAGCACATTTGTTGACAGCGTTTGAGAAGTTCAAATAATGCAGCATCCAGATTTAAGGCTTCTGCTGTTCTAGTACGTAAACTTTCAAAATGAATGATATTACTGCAGAGGAAAGTGACCTGAAAATCAAAGCAAGAGTGAGAAAAATTCCAATTAAATTGTCTATTATACAAACTGCATTTATTCCCTGCCCTTAGAAGGGAGAATTTTAAATACAGCAGTAAAGCTGCTCTGTTACAGTAGTGTATCATTTCAGGGTTATCCAACCCTGCAGCAATTCTCCCAGAGGTTATTCATGTCACTTTTTAAGTGGGATTCCCAGAAGTATTTGGTTATCTATGTTTGCTCTTTAGATGCTGAGGACAAAAAATATCTTCTACATAAATCTCAAGTAGGAAATGAAGAGTGAAGACACTTATCGAGTCAGTAGCACTATACTTATGTGTGGTACCTGACTTGCTCTTTGACTTTCTTTCAGTACAAGGTTTCTTCTTTCAGCAATAGTGGCATCAAAATCTTGCAAGACTGGTGCCAGTGCAGGATTAGCACCTCCTGCCCATTTTAAACGTTGCTCAATACTTGCTTCAAGTGCTGCTAGCTTCTCCTGCATTGGGGAAGGAAAAAAGAAAAACCCAAAACACAGATATAGATAATCCATACGGATGTGTATCATCTTAAGCCTAACTGCCTAACTTTAAAAAAAGTTACGCATATGTAACAAATGCAGACACATTCTTATACCTGTATATATATTGAAAAAGAACGTGGTATTAATGACTGACAAAAGTTAGCTTATGCTGCTTAAAGGTTTTCAGCACATGTTACAACTGGATTTCATTGTTATGGAAATAAAGTCACCTGTCTGGATTTTAAGACACCAGAAAAAAAAATACCAAAGTTAAAAGTAATCATGTTTCTAGACTAAAAATGACATAAAATCATAGAAGCCCTGAATTACTTTACAAATAATGTTCAAAAAATTATTACAAACTACCTTCACAACTGAAAAATAAATTAAAATTCAAGAAGCTAAGCAGTATTTATTTTAAACAATTAAACATTCCATACTCCTGATACCCGAAAGTCTAAAAAGCTCAGCCAAGCCACAGCACGCAGAAACCTTAACACACAGAATAATTCATTCCCCCAAATCTACAAGGGAAGCTTCTGACACTTTGCTAGTAAGAATGATCCAAGTCTGACAAAGTTAAAGAATAGAAGCATGATCAGCCTTCAGAAGGAAAGTTACTTTCACGTATTCATATTTTTGCTCATGAAGCAGATTTACTGATATTCCAGAGCGAATATTTTGTATGAGAGCGCAAAATCAAGCAACGTAACAGTATACATTGGACAGACTGAAAGAGATCAATGAAAATACCACTAAATTTGTGCTTCAGTAGCAAGCAAGATAACAATCTGGAGGTGGCAGATAATTTTGCAGTTTGTGTTAAAGTCGCATTCCAATATGCTGCTGAACAAACCTCCCAAAAAATAGTAGTACCTGGACTGTTGCAATTGAAGCTTCAATCTGACTGAGCGTGTGAAGTTTCTTTTTCATGCTGGCCAAAATTGCAGAACGAGGTGGAGGAGTAACAGAAATAGCTTGTGGGCGACTGATGAGGAGATCTTCATGCTGCCACTTTAAGAAAATAATGGGAACACTTGATTATCAATATTGCTCAGCTCAAAAGACTTCGCTTCACAAACACAATTCTGGTAGGTACACTTTACAAGTAAGAGCATTTTAAAAGTGCTAGGTGCCAGTTGATATCGGCATGCTTAAAAGTTCTAAATCATTAGAGAGTGTCAAATTATATAAGTAGTTGGAAAGTATGTTTTGCTGGCTTGGCTATTTATACCATTAATCAGTCATTAACTTACTAGAAGTGATTTACACACATTTCCTCAATCTAAAGGAAACCCCATCAATATTCAGAAACAATTCACTTGTGATGCATTACAACCAAGACCATTTTGTTTATCAGTCTATGAAATGGTTTATTAACTGACATGGAGAAAGCCTTTACCCTTAACCTACAAATCGCCACAAAATGAAGATCAACGAGACTGCAATACAACTGGATACCAGCATTCACAGTTTGAGATGCACAACGGCATTTCTCTGAAGTTTCAAAAGAATATTTTCAGGATTGATACTGCTGCTATTTATATTTTTTCACAAGGCAAATAGTGGAGCAAGGAGACAGTTAATTAGTTAAACATTTGGAGGAAAGGTACAAAACTACATTCAGCAATGCATACCCTCAGTTTTAAGCAATCTCCCCCCTTAAAGTCATAGTCTATTTGAAAAAAGGGGGAGAATGGGAAAACACTGCTAGTAAGAAACACAGTGAATTACTTCTTTTCTAATAAATGACTTAATGGTTATTGTAAAAAATTACATGTATTGACTCAAAGAAGAATTGCCACATTTGCATCTTACAAAGCAGCTAGTCTTCAAAAGAAGCTAACTGTAACACTTTTTTTTCCTTATACACATTTACAGAATAATTTAAAACCAAAATACTTCATCAAGTCTGTTAGAGTACTCTAAAGCTCATTCAACAAAATACAAAGTTCCTGTTGTGCTCAGACACAGTAACTAAAGCCCACTTTCCACAGACACAATTTGGAGAGAAATAAGATGAGTTGTGGTCTTACCTGGAACATGGCAATATGCAGCTGTACTCTCTGAAGACTGGTCTTGCAAGATGAAATACTGGTTTCAAGTCTGCGCACTAGATCATGCTTCTTCCATGCTGTATCATATGAACTAGCTAATACTGTTGCCCTGTTCATGACCAGCTGCGAGAACTTGCCAATTTGGATATTGTGCTCCACAGCTTTCTTGCACAGGTCATCCACAGAAACTTTGCTTTCTGCTCCAAAGTCTTTAGCCTCTACCTGAGCAATGATATCGACACCCAAAGCGCTGATGAAACTGCACAAAGTCAGTCCCAAAGCTTGATTTGGAAGGCCAATTAAAAGCTGTCTCACAAAGTCAGCTGTAAAAGCCTTGATTGGTTTGGCCATTTGGTCTTCACTAAAACAAGAGTTTCTGTAAAGGGCTTTCATATTGACAATTTGAACAGGTCCATTTACTGCATTCTGGTCTTCAAGTGAACTGATACCTTTTAAAGGAAAGAAATAGTATTTTTGTTATAAACAAAACATTTGATACATCTAGAAAAATATTATCTGACTTATAAACACAGCAAGATTAAAGGAATTAATTTTAAATTTCTACACACTTGCCATATATGAAAGGGAAATTACAGTAAAAGTGACCATTTTACATTCTTCTCAAAAGGACATGGGATGAGAAGTAGACAAAGCAATATCGAATATTTGATAACATTTATTTACCTGATAATGTTTTAGAAAAGGTACCACAGAGCCTGAAAAATTCTTTAATTGTTTGCAGTCTCTTCAGAAAGAAAATTTCCTCTAGAACTTGCCGATTATTGTCATCATCAAAGAAGTTAACTTGGGTGCTGCGGGCTTCCCTGATTATGTCAATCTTACGCCAAGCAACAGGTATTTCCATCTTGTTTAGCTGAGCAATATAAAGGAAATAATTTTATTTTTCTAAAAATTTCATATTCCTGAATCAAAGAGTACTCTGCAAAGAACAAATCCCTACCTTTTCAATCAATAAACCAAATGCAGTTTCCACTTGAGCAAACATTCCATCAAAGGCTACCAAAAGCATCTGACCAGCTGACATTTTGGGAGTTTCATCAACTGAACCATTTCTTGGCTGAATCAGTTCACCATACTGAGCATGAAGTACTCTTAAAAAAAAAAAAAGGAAAATTTACAGGGTTTTGCTTAGTTTACAAGAAATAAATAGGATTTTCTTAAACTGCTTGATCCCATAGCTAGAGCAGATAGGGTTTAAGTTGCATCTGAACAAGGTGCAGTTTTTGCAGGCTCTTCCTACCCCCTCCCCACTGCTCTCCTTACCACAGGAATCCTAATGCTGGTCTCATAACAGCTAGGGGTACCATATAAGACAGGACTGTATTAAAGGACCAGCTACAATGCTAACTTAAAATCCAGGTAGAGGATACTGACTGTACTTCCTATAAGCATGGTAAAAAAGTTATGAATAGTAACTGATGTAAATACCACCTCTCCAATAGCAAGCTCTCCCTTTCACAGGTTCCTCCCACAAGCTAATGGACTGGTTCCTATTTTTAGCATCCCTTAACTTCTAACATAAAATCACAACTACATATTTTGGGAAAAGTTGACTACCAAAAGTCAACTTTAAGCAGATGTAAATGTAAATTGCCATAGCTCTGTATTTCTGTGTATGCAAGCAGATAAACACAGAAACAGAGGAAACATGCACACTTTAGACACCGCACTCTGCTTAAGGGTATTCTTATGCAAGAAAAGCCTGTATGGCAAACAAATAAGAAAATTTAGACAAAATAACATTCTTCAGTCTTCATTCTCTCATACTTGAGCTAAAAAAAAAAGTGATTTACCTTGCAACATCAATGTAATGAGTATGTGTTTCCTCCTCCAGTCCCATAGCAGCATTTCGTAAGTAGGCTTGAAGAGATTCAACCAGTGTTTGCAAAGGGACTCCATCAGTTGTTTGTTCAATAAGATTATCTAATTCATGGAGCATACTTTCTAAAGTATACTCTCCTTTCATTAAGCACCTAAGCGCTTCTGGAAAAATAATCTGTCGGAAGTTTGAGTTCAATTCCTGTTGGGAAGTAAGTATGAAAACGTAAGAGATTTTCCCCTCTTAAACATTATCATATGCAACATCTTTCTCATTTTAGTATTACACCACTCTGCAGTAGACATTACCTAAGAGATAACGTGATAGTGGTCAGCCAAGGGTCAAAATCTACTCTTTTTCTTTTTTTAAAAGAAAACCAGGAATACATTAAATCCTGTACAAATCCAAAGGTTTAATGTTTGCATAATTTAGTAACAACTACCTCAATAGCACCAGCAGCAATACCTTACAGCAATCCTCAGCAGAGGATTAGTGGTAGAGAGATGACACTTTGCAAATCAATTCTGTCATTATTATGTAGCTTTTCTTTTCCATTATGTAACTATAAACAAGCGAGTTAAACTATTTACCAAATTTATGATTTGCTAAACTGATTGGACTAGGCAAGGGAAAAGAATCAAAAGCTTGCCAGATAGTGATTGTTTTGTTAGAGTCCTACTCATGCCACAGAAATCAATGCAGGTAAGAAAACCAGTACCTTAAGTGGCATAAAGTAGAATGCAGAGGGCTAAAGGCAGCTACAGAAAGAAGCAACCAATGAGCTGTGTCTCCAAAATGAGACAAGACACACCACAAAGATTAGTTAGGTTGACTGCTCAGTGAGCTACACATCTTGCATGCATATTTCTGAAAAATTGTTGAAATGTTAATGCTTTGAAGAGCAAAGAAACAAAGAAATCTCAGTGCACTTACACAGGGGGAAAATATTTTTCAAATACCATATAGTGGAACCAAAAGCCTCAAAAAGCTATTTACACCACCACCCACAGTTTATAAACCACTTAAGTCTTCAGCAGGTATTTTATTCAAGCTGCTGCTGAAGTTTTTTTGTTTTAATAAAGTGGAACATTTCTAAGCCACAAAATTATAAATACGTTTTTGTCCTTCCCAATCTTGGAGAAAGAGGCTTACAAAACAGGTTTTTAGAATTTGTTTCAAACTACTTTTTTCAGGTGAAAATAAATAGGGTTTAGCAGGAGCAGAAAACAGAAAGAGCACAGATTAGACAGTTTAGAAGTTGTCTGGACTGCCAGCAACAGAATAAAAGAATGAAAGCAAGACATGAAGCTAGTGGGTCTATAAATCTGATACTAACTTCTTTCTCATGGTTACTTACTTAGCAGCAGTTTTTACAATTTCTCATGTATAGATCAAAATGGTTTCTTTCAACCAATAAAAATGTAAATGGCAGTAGCAAATGCCTCTGCAGCTCAGCCAAATACAGCAATCAAGACTAAGGTCCAACAACAACAACAAAAAAAAAACTCAGCAGCATCATATACAAACATTCAGCTGTTTAAGGAAGAAGCTGTTAAGAATGGCTTAGGTGAAGCCTTAGAAGGTTGGGGATGAGGAAAGGAAAAATAACATAAAAATAAGTATCACCTGAAGTGAGATGTATACTCCATTTGCTAAGTGAACAGCTTCTGATGCTTCAATTGGGTTAGGAATATCTAAGTCCTGGGGTACAAGATGACACTGCTTCAGCAACTGCACAAGGCACGTAACATTCCCACTCATGCTGCAAAGCTCCTCCAAGAACCAAGCTCCATCTCTTGAAGTCAAATCAACCAGCTGCTCTCCAGCACTAGATGCTGCACCTTCCATCATCAGATTTCGCCTAGATGAATTACGACATTTAGTTAGACAACCTGCCTCCTACTGCATTCTCCACATAATTATGTCACTCAAATATTCCTTTTATGTGGTCTTGAACACTAACGCATACAAAAAAAAATTCACAAGCAGCAGCTTACCTTGTCAGTGTACAAAGAGCAGAGATGATAACGCTTGCTAAGCTCAGTGAGCCCTCCTCTCCATTTTCATGAAGGAAAACTTTTATGCAACGTTCAATTTCTTTCAGCTGCTCTTCACAAACAGGTACAGTAACTGCCTCCTGTTTCAAACGCTCCACCTGCCTGATAAGTCTGTTATTTATATCTGCTGCATAGCGCTGTAGAGTCATTTCTGTAGTGGATATGAACTGACACATACTTGGAGGTGGTTGAGGAGCATACTGCATTTCATACCTGTAAAGCAAGTACAATGACAAAATTATCCTTTCTCAAGTGCTAGGAAATTACATTCTGCTTTGTCAGTAGGAAAAATACTCTGCATTTGAACAGTTCCCACATCACCTACTCCATATCAACTCTAAATACCACAGGAGTTGATGGTTACCCTAATGACATTTTCATAAAGTCCTAGAATGTCCCATTTCATACTTATTTGCAAGGATAGAAGACAATAAGTAGTCCTTGAGGCAAAGAATGAATAGAAGATAAGAAATAGTAAGGAAACAGGTTTCACAGTGTAGATGCTTGAATATAATCTAGATCTTGTAAGCCAAGCAGTAATAATGCTGAAATGGCTTTAGAAGAAAATGAAAAAAAAAAATTTGCTTGAAAGTCTGCTTTAATAAAGAAGTCTTTAGTAGACTGAAGTGATTCTTAACTACTGTAAGTTTCTAAACCCCCTAAACATCACTACCCCAAAACCACAAACATAATTCTTCATTTGTTCATTACAGGGCAACATTACTTGTTTTTCTTTTTGCAGTACACAGATTAAACTCTGGAACAGTATTTTTCAAAGCTTTTTTTTTTAAATTTTCAACTTAAACTTGTCTTCCTAGATCAGCCCTTGCAAAAGTATTCATTTTAATCAGAAAATTAAAATCCTGAAGTAGCTTGAAAATTGCATTCTTCAAACAATCCATTATTCTGTCAACTTACTTTCTAAAGATATCCTGACAACGCTCTATTGTCATGTTACAGATGAGTTCTTCCATCCAGGTTTTCCACTGCTCTATTCGGTGCTTCTGAAACACAGCTTTTGGATACTGAAGAGCTACTGTGGCATAGTTGTGCAATTGTTCAAGACAACCACGTAACACGGATCTTCTCTGCTGGAGAAGAGCACCAACTTCTCCTTCCAGTTGTTCACACTGACTGATTAGATGTGCCTGGCCTGCATTTTGCAGAAACGCTGTTGCTGGTACATAACTTGGAGGACCTTTTAAGACAGACAGTTAAAAATTAAGATTCATCTCTGAAGCACACATATTTTAGAACATAAAAATACTGAGCGTTAACATGTTTTAAAAAATATTTTTTTACTTGTGAGAAAGGCATGGAGAATTCACATTGAGAATTCTGAGCACAAGGTAGAGAGAATAATCTTGTGCCCAGCTAGGGTAAGACAGACAAGTTCCTTCAGACAGCTTGGCACAGAAACCTTGACATGCTCTAAGTCACCCTTTGAAGAATCCCCTTTCTTTTCATTTATTGTATACAGGTCCTTGCCTTTAAGTTAGAGGGTACTCAAAACACCTCCTGCTATTACACACTAATTATTTTCAAACCATTAAAAAACCACCACAAATACTATTTCATACCTAGGTCCATTTGCGTGCTAATTTCTTGAAGAAGACTTGCAAGTTGCGTTGCCTCTAAATTACTGAAAGCAGTTTGGTAATGTGTTATCCACTGCTCAAACTCATTCAGCTTCACCTGGATTGCTTCCTGGACAGCTCTTTGTTGAGACTGCAACTGTGTGTGCTCAGAATACCTGAATTATTGAAGGCACAGAATCAAGTAAGTAGTACAAAAAATACTTAACTACATCACATACAAAACCATATTGAACACCACCTTGTTGAGCAGAAAATGAACATGTTCTCACCCATTACATAAAACTTTAACAAAGTTGTGTTAATAATTGATTATGTTTTCCTACAAAGTAACGAATGCACGTGCAGAGTCATACAATTCTGAACTCCCTGATCAATTCAAAATAAATTTGACAAATAAGTTAAAGAACTAGAAACTTAGATGAAAAGATTTTTTTGTGCTATTCATCAACAGCTGCATTATGTGGATTAATTTGATGGGACACCACATTCAGCACATTCTGTCTCTTGCCCTGTAGGCCAAGTGTGGAACACTTGACTAGCACAGGTTATATTGATAGAGTATGAGGCATAGAACGTAAGTAAGAATATAAATAAAAATAAGTAGGAAAATGGTTTTAATGGCTCTTTTGTACAAGGAGTGACTTGCTTACTGTAATAATAGCTGGGTAAAAGCTATTCATGTCTTTCATAGATACATTTCTAACATTTAACTCATAAGTACATTACTAAACCACCAACTGTATTGAACTGCAAGATTCCCCAACAGAATTCCTGACTCCTCTGTACCTGTGCTGAAGTGTGTGGGAGGGATGATCCACTCCTTCTGCACCTTCCAGAAATTCTATCTCCTCCAGTAGTTTTCCTTGCAACTTTTCTACGTCCGTCAACTGCTCTTGCAGGTTCAGGTACTCTTCTAAACTACTGTCCAATTTTGGCAGCACAGCAAGCATTTCATCTCTGTTTTTAAACCAGTTAACCTATAACAAAGACACAGACATTATAGAACTAGGTTGAATTCAAACAGGTAAGAGAAAGTGTTATGTGGCAGCACTTAACCCTTCAGTTATGTTGTTCATCTAGGACTACCTCCAGTGCTGCAAGTGCTAAAGCTTAACAGACATTCTTTGTTTAGACTGCTCTCTAAACCTCTGGTTTTATTCCACTAGCTCAGGTTCAGGCAAAACATTAAAGCATGTTTTAGGATTAAGCACATAAAAAATGAAAGCAAAATACTTGCAAGTTCCATATAAGCACGTCCCTCAATACAAACTCAATTTAGGTCAATAAGATTTGTGAACTATTTCTAATAAACGACCACCTCTTCCCGCCACCCCCAAAATGCAAATAAATTAAGTGAAAGCATATGGCCTACTTTGGTTATATGATAGAAAATTATTGTAGTAAACTCACCTTTATCTCAGCCACCCTTGATGAAAAGAGACTACGTGTAATATCTCTTTCCATTTCTCTTTTGCTTTGCTTGTTTTCAGCCTGCTGGCCACCACCACCATAGACAGCTCCAGCAAATCCTGCTTCACCTCCTGCTGTCCAGTCCACCAGAGGATCATAAACAAAAGCTTCAAGCAATGTAAGCAAAGTCTCTCTCCCACGCCGCATAATATGAAGGACCTGCATCATATTGTAAACAGACTCATTCTGATCTTGCATTATCCTTGTAGAAAAGTGGAATTTTAAATACAAAATACTGTACTTGAGTAGGTAACTTATCCCTAATAACTACAAATACAGGAAGACCACCACAGTACATACAAATGCAGTTAGCCTGTAGTGACTTCACTAAAACTAAAGATTGCATTCTAGCCTTCCTCACAAACTGTACTCTCCGCCACAGACACTTGAGGAAGAAAATTCTTCTTTGTTCAGAGCGTTTTTCTTTTTTAAAACCTATCTGTCATGTTTATAAAGGACGAATCCTGAAGAAAAAGGGTAAACAAAACTTCACAAAAAAGCTTCAGGAAAAACATAACATTTTACATCTAGACCTACAAGTCCCGTCCATCTCCTCCTCCCTCCCCCCCCCCCCCCAAATTATTGTAGTTGCACCACTACTTGCATATGTATTTATCCAACATTCTTGTATTTCTTAAATACGTATCTAAAATAAGTCCAATTAAAATCACAGCAGAAAAGGTGAAGGCTTTATAAAGCAACAGCAGAATGTTTAATAGAAAAGTTCTAAGACAGTGTTTGGCAAGCCATAGCCCTCAGTTTTCTGCAAGTTTCCTAACTTACCTGTTCACAAGAAAGCCTGAAAACCCCTTCTACTCCTGTCACACCAAGTGCTGTCTCAATATTGTGCGTCATCCGGAATGGAACCTTCTCTGGTACCCTAAGGCTTTTCCCTTTAAGATAAAAATGTAAGTTGTTTCTTTTAATTACCAAGAAGGGAAACCTTTTATTTGAATAACATATAGCATTTTTTAAATTACCTTTTTCAAAGCAAACATTATAATCTATGTGGACAACTTCTCCTGTAGTCATATCTATAAGAACATTATCCAGATGTCTGTCTCCAAGACCAATGATGTAGCCAACCATGGACATAACTGCAGTGGATCTTGCATACGACTTTAAAGAGAGTTTCAGGAAAAAATTATTTGTGGGGATCCTCTACCAACACATTGGACTGACTACCATCTTAAAACATTATTTTAAGTGTAAGACAAATCAAAACAAACTTATTCCAAGCTGTATTCTATTTGTTGTCTGATGATATCTTACAAGAGTTTTCATGTCTTAGGCTGATAATTCTAGTTTAATAATGTAGAGTACCCATTTTTTTATTCCAGATGGTACAACTGCATCATTTCCTGCCAAATGCTAACATTTCCTGTCACATGAAACTTCAGCAGCCCTAGCTCACCTAACTCAGGAGTATATCGTTGCTTGAACACATCCCAGGCATTTGTTGCTCCCTCATCCCATTAAAAACACACCTTTCAAGGGGAAAATATATTTCTTAACTCACCTGTGTAACTCTCCACCATTCATCTGGTGTAGTACATGACGACCAGAGCTCCTTAGCTAGGAGATTTGGGGGAGTTGCTTCCATCAGTTCTTCTAGAACAGCCCTCATGACATTCAAGGGCCAGTCACGACGTGACACATCAAGGCTAAGCCCGACCGCCTTTAATGCGGGTCCAATCTTACTGTAGTAAAGTTCACTGGGTCTAGGCACTATTCCAGGATTTTGAGGAGTCTGGTAAGAGTCCTGAGCCTAGAAGAGGTAAAAATGCTAGTTTACATATTGCAACTCTCATCACCGCAGAAAAGTATCCTAAATTCAGTTTTGGTAAGAATTAATATGAAATCAACTCCTCTACTGAGGATGACTTTTACAGCTCAGAGAATTCTTTTAAAATTCAACGGTTAAAAAAACTTAAAGAAACTGAAAATACATTGCTTTAGCCTAACTCTACTCTTATCAAGGTCAACTGTACTTAAAAATGATATGTGAATGAGAGAATGAGCTGTGGAACTAAAATAATTTTAACCAAGATTAACTATTTCTTTGTTCAAAAAAGTTCCGTTTGAATTATCACACCAGAACATGTATTTATGTTGCATACTGTAATATATAAAAATATATATGCAATTTCATTGACATCTGGTGAAATCCCAAGAGATATGAATACACAGAACTATTCTGCATGATTATGAACAAAACACAATCCGCTTAAGACTATGTTATTTAGAATTGGAAAGCAAATAAGAATGTTTCCCTCTTGAATTGTCCTAGCTGGCATAAAACATAGTTGTCACCTTTTGTGCTTGTAAAGCAGCTTCTCGCTGCTGCCACCGCTTGTAAAGACCAAACAAAGGTGTAGCTCCATCCACCCACTGGATCAAGCCTGATCTTGTTCCCAGAGGCGTCACAGAGTAGTGCCTTGCATGGAACCTCGGTGTCTCTTGACGGTTAATGGTAGCAAACATGGTGTTCACAATTGATAAGAATTGCATGATTCTTTCATCTAGATGCAAGTCTTCTAAGCCTGTGATAAATTTATTTTGTTTAAAATTTAGTTTCTAGATAAAAAAAAATTATTGTCTTAAAGCCCAAAACTTAGTGGTTTTTGAAATCCTACTTCATTTCAGACTATGACTAACTTTATGAATTATGCAGATTAAGGATGAGTTGTTCAGCCTAAACCTAGAGGTTTACATAGCATTTACTTACTAGAATCACCAGCTTATGACAGCTCACTTTGTGAGCAGTACACACAACAGTTACTAACACAGCAAATAGCTCTCTTCCTTTCAGGGAAGGCATGAAGTTTCTGAAGTTCTCTTCTGCATGCTACCTTAAGCTTCTGGAAAAGTGCATCCAGCTAATACTATCAGTAAACAGGCAGAACACTGTTTCTTACACAACCTTTACAAATAAGGGATGTGAAACACCCTTGACGTACAGCTTCACAAAGCAAAAGTCCTCAAAAATGCGTGGTGAGGTGGGAAAGAAAGGGAGCAGATGCTCCAAACAACTCTTCTTCCGTATCATACAGGCAGAGAAAGCAAAGGCGGCAACCATGCTTCTTCCCAACTTTAACATAGTCTGACTTACAACAAGAGACAGTAATTTGTGTAAGAAAATCTCAATTTCTTACCTTTGAACAGGTAGGGATAGTTCTTCCCATCTGAACCCAGGAAAAGCAGCTTTTTAGGTTTGGTTTTGGTAGGCAGAATTGTGATGGTGCTGCCCACACTATGGATTGTGACTGTGTCTCTGGTAGATACTTCTCCTGGAAGTGCTATTTCAGTGCTCATCATGGCAGCCAACCAAGGACTGATTTCTTCAAGCCGTAAAAGGTAACTAGCCCGTTTCTGTGCTCTTTGCTGCAAACTTAGCATAACCTATTCCAAAGAAATTTTTTGTTTTAGGCTGAAGTTCATCTTAACAGCTAGTATTAAAAAAACCCCAAACACCAAAACAGACTTAATAGTAGTCAACTTCCAGAAAGCATGGAGATTTTTCTTAAACTACCTTTCATCCTTGCCACCCTAACTAATACATTTATAGCTTAGGATGAAGGGGACAAAATCTAAAAAACATCCTTTATGCAGCAAATATACCCTGCCTGGTGATAAGCACCAAAAAAGTCACAATAAATCAAACTCCTCAGGAGGTTTGCTCCTGCGTTTACAAATATTTGAACAGTGGTTAAAAGTAGCAGCATTCAGCAACCTCCTGTTTATGTATCTGCATGCTTGCTTGTTCTAAAAAGCAGAAGGGGAACCACAAAAAAGTCTATTTGTGTGTAAAACCTAGGTTCTGTCTATCAAGACTTTTAAAAGCCACCAGGTTGGCTCTGGATATCCAAGTGAATACATATTTTGTTTTTCTTCAGACCCATAAAAAACCAGTAAGATCACATAACTGAAAAACAGAATGTATTTCGGAAGGGTTCATAATTTGAAGGTTGCCACACAGCCTGAGAACTACACTTAGATAACCAGAGTACCGACTTGTTAGAATTTAAATCCACTAAATTCAAATGGCATAGAGTTTCAGAAAGATGGTATTTAAAAAATTAAAGCCCTCTGTCCCCCAAACTGACAGGATCTCAGACAGCAGAAAATACAAGATTTGAAAAAAATAAAATAATTTCATTGGGTAGAAATGCAGTGAGAAAGACTTGTTACAGATGCAACAATTCCTTGCTTTAGTGTCTAGCATGCCTGCGGTGATTGCAGAGAAGACAGTTTCAGGCTGCAGTTCTGATATGGCAAGAGAATAGCAAAAGAATACTAAGGAGAGGGTCAAGCACATGGTGCAGCAAGAGTGTTAAAAGTCTCTACATCGTACTCTTAGTCTGTGCATATAGTACCTCTTTAAATGGGAGCCAGCTGCTTCCGGGTTTAGCAGGATTCAAAGGATTCTTAAGTTTCTCTAGCGCATTTTCAATTGCATCTCCATAGTTATCCTGAAACCATTTCTCATGAGGAGTTTCTGCAGGAGCTGCAGTGATGCTCCGTACATGTTCCAAAGCAAATACAATGGGCTTCATTAGAGCTGTATGCTTTTCACGCATGATTGCTATCTTCTCTTCTCTATTAAAAAAAAAAATTCCTCTTACCTCCATAAAACCAAGTTACTTTGTAAGCAGAGCATTAAAATAAGATTGCAAATGAGACATCCAAGAATTCATAAAAACGGTTACATCTCTAAAATGTGGTCTACAAGGATGACTGTATTAAAAAGGAAGAGTATTTCATGCCACAATGAATGCATGTTCCTCTGAATCACACCTTTTTTTTTTTTTAATCTGAAACACTTGAACTGGGCTCTTCACCACTGGAAACCCTGAGGAGAAGCTCAGAGAGCTCACACCACCTTAAGTAACTATTTTGTTCAATAAAACAGCTCCTAATTACTACTTCCTGAGGGTGTAGCACAATATAAAGAAAGGGAAAAGCGTGATTCAGATCATGCTCTTCTCCCATTTGATATCAGCCCTGACTATAGAATTCAAGAGCCGTTCTTAAGCTTAGCCAGGTTCCCAGTAAATGGCTTTCCTCTTCCAGAAATCCATTCGCAGGAGAACCCAGGTGAGAGAGAAGAGGAGACTTGCTGAACACTGAAAACCAAAAGCAGATTAAGATGTTCTGTTTACTTCAAATATCTGTATTTACAGTAAAGTCCAAATAGATTACATCCTTCAACGTGCTTGTCCTCATTTCAGCTGACTTGTAAGACTGACCTCGGAATGAAGAGCTATAGGATTTCACAATCCACAACTTAATACACATTAACACGTTATTACTAAGGAAATCCCAACATGGATTCACAGACAGACTGTTGTTGTTTCTCATTCGATTAGAGTACTAGCTGTAGCATCAAAATGTTCTTGAAATAAGATCACTGGCTTACAAAGAAGCAGCTAGGATAGTTCAAATTAAGGAGCAACACCACTGTTTGATTTGACTGTATACTCCCCCAAGAACAAACGTTTGTTACAATTATGACTTCAATTATTCAAGAGAGACATACTTTCGCAAAGTGTTGTTGTTTTGGACCCTCTTGACTTCATCTTCTAGTTGTTGAATCCTTCTGAGGACATACATGTGCTGCTGCAGTAGAACTCCCAACCAAAGTTCATCCCAAAGAACTGTAACTCTGCGCAGCTCAGCCACTAGCATCTGAACCTGTATAAAATACAGATTCACTTTTAAGAGCACTAATATTAAGACTTACTCTTGTAGACGAACAACTTGAAAATGATAGCCTAACAGCAAAGATGCACTGAACTTTCAGTAGGCCTACCTACAAGATATACAAATTACATATTTTGTGGGCCAAACAAACATACACAAGTAACATACATTTGGATTATTTACCTGCAATACCATTGTTGGATTTGCAGCAGAGAGTTTCTCCACAATTTTGCTGTAACAATCTTGCATCATTGCTTGATCTTCATTTAACCCAACTTTTGTGTCATCTTTACTACTTTCTTGAGAAGCTGGGGGGCTCCCTCCATCACATTCACCACCCAACAGTTCTTCTCCTTGAATATTACCTAGCAAAGTAGGGATGGCAGAAGGCAGCTTGTTTCCTAAATTAAAACCAGATGTTAAAATATTAGCTACACTGTTCTGGCCTTGAAAGATACATCACTCAATACTTCATTTAGCATCAGGTCCCATGCTACCTTAAGTACTGGCAAAGTATATGATGATAAAATTGAAAGAATTAACTTATTTGCCAAACTGGTAAATCAAGTGAAAGATATCAGTGAAGTCCAATAATAAAAATATTCTTAAGATAGAAAGTATAGGAGTTACTGAAGTAACATATTAGCTAAAGTGTATTTGAACATTTTTTTTCCCCCCTCCATACCTGAAGTCTGGGATTCACTGCTAAGTGAAATAGTACCCACTATTGCAGGATATAGTATGAGATGAGGAGAATCTTGAGCCACTCGACACAGTAGGTTGCAAATACTCTGACGAACATACACTTCAGGGTGATTCAGGCGGGAGAAAAGCTGAGGTATAATACCTTCACAAAAAGAAAATGTGCCAAATAATTTCATTTCCCTTCAGATGATGCAGAATTTTATTTTATTTTTAAAAGCATGCTGGTTTTGCATTGGGAGAACGTAAATGTCTGGTTTCCCAATAAAAACTTCTTTTAAATAACTGTCTCCCACACTACAGGCAATAGCTTATTTTCTTCTTGTATTCAAATACAATAACATCAGATGCAATATATAAATCCTTTAGTCAAGCACTAGGAATTAAGTTTCACACATTGTATCTGTGATATCATTTTTCAAAAATAAGGAGAGTCACATTAATAGTTCTTGAAGTTAGCATAACTGGATGTTTCAAAAGAAAGCACCATTTTGCAATAGTTGACCTCCTCTTCTGCTGCCTTTCCCATAAAGGGTTATTGAGTTCAAGTGTGGAAGCACCTGAGCAACCAGAACCAGCACTGGAGTGACAAACAGGTACTTCTGAGACATCTGGCTTTAGCCACACATCTTTCTCTGAATGGCATTTCATCCTGTAGCTAGGAAAAAAAACACCACCCCATCTTTTTTTAAGGTGGTACTATAACTTAATACTTCACAAACTACATCATCTTTCTCCTTTCAATGTCTTAAGGCAGAGGAGGGAAGGGATCTGTGCTACTTATCTATTCTAAGATCAGAATGCATGGCAGACTTGAACACCTTTAATGAAATTACTTAATAAAAGACAGGCTCTCTTTCCATCATGGTTAAATAAAAATTTTATGAATGTGCAATGAATATCTTTCTGCTTATACTTAGAGAAAATGTGTCAAAATTAGTTTGAACAAGTAGGTAACATCTACTTGCCTCTCCAAGGAGCAGTAGGTGTAGTTTCTAGCCCATGCTCTAGATATTGTCTAAGTTCTCCAGCATGTTTCACAAGCAACCGTAACAGTCTTAGGGTTGCCATCACAATAACATCATCAGTGCTTTGCTCAGAAGTATTTCTTAAGTGCAGCCTGGGATCATCTTCATCAAGCGGAACCTTGAAACAAAGAAATACTCCTCTAAGCTATCATTCATATCACCATTTAGAAAAGTTTGTAAGTGGATTTCCTCATCAGCACAAACACTAACCTGACCAGCATTGAGTTTGAGGAAAGTAAAGTATGCACTGCAGGAGAGTTTATAGAGACTGAAGATTCTGTCTACAACTTTCCTCCACACTTTAATTAACCCTTCTGTTGCATTTTCATCAAGATCTGAAAGCCAGGGACAACTTGTTAATAATTGACGCCATATAACATCCACCATATCATCTTCTTCATTGTCTTCATTTTCAGTGATTTGTAGAGTCATATCTTCATCCTAAACACAAATAAGAGAAAAAAAGACTTAAGACCTCCAACGATTTCTACAAGCAGTATTAGTTCCTAATCCAGTTTTTGTCTAGGCAACTCATGCAACTGCATTACTCAATCATATTACCGTAGTGCACAAAACAGATGTGTTACCACTTAGCTAGCAGATGGTTCCTTAGAGAATTCTTGTATTGTCTGAATTTTAACTTTAAAACATTTACAAGAGTTAATATGAATCACAAGTAGAGGAAAGATAAGATTCACACTTAAGTTGAACATTTTTTAAGCAAGCAAATTTACACTTACTTGAATCCCAGCTGGACGACACACTGCCTGCCCAAGAATCCCATAGATTTTCTCTTTATCTTCCTCTGCAATGTTGTCTGGAAGCAACTTCTGAACCTCAGACTTTTCCCGGGGCAGCAGACGAACACCTTCTCCCTGACTGTAACATTTAATGAATTATTGATCCCCAATATATTAGTATTCGTAGAGCTACCGAACCCATTAAGACTGTATATATAAAACTTCTTGAAGGAAGAAATGTTCATCCTTAACTCAGAATTAAACTCAATTCTTTTTACAGAGGGTAAGTAATCAAGAGAATATTCAGTTCTCTGCTCACATGTGACTTCAGACCACAAAGAACAGTAATCACAAATACAAAGCTAGGGTTTACCTTAAGAAAACTAATTGTGAAGTATAAATTTAAACATTAGGATGAATTTACCTGGCATTGTCAACTACTTTCCGGCCCCATCTATAAGCCCAACTAGCCAGAGCTGCCCAAGACTTGGCTACTTCAGGTGCCTGTACTGAAGACAAGTGATACAGCTGTCCCAAGATGAAGTCAGGTTCTCCAACTCCAATATTTACTGTGATGAGAGAGAGAGAGCGAGCACAACGTATGTTATGATGCAAAACCTACTTCTGATTTCCTTAACATAGAAAATAACACCAAAACATTATAAGCATGTGATTCCTTTTGGTCAAGGTAGTAGCCAAGAGTGTAAAATTTTCCAAAATGCAATTATTTTTCAGTTGTGCCACTGGCTGCAAAACAAAGACCAGTTTTTCATTTGCTAACAACCACTGCCTATACTCTATAATTGCTTGCTCTTTCACAGAAAGCCAAAACAGCAAGATGCTTCAGAGAGCAGACTTTTATGAAGTACCTAGGGCAGTGTTTTGTGTTATTTATGTATATATTTATTTTCTTCACCATCAAGTCAGAAAGCACCTACTACTTGACATCCATTAACGGCTCTAAAATAATTCTGACTCTGCAAGACAGAGACCAAGTTATTTATGAAATCCATGTCTAAGCAAAGAAAGAACTTCATCTTGATATTTGAAGAAAAGTCTGCCGAAAATTGGGAATTAGAGTACATTTTGTGGCAATAAACAGAAGTGTTCAAATTAGGTATAGATTAAAGATCATGAGAAAACCTAAGGTAACTGCTTTTCACACTTATCAGGACCTTCAAAGTATAAATCCTGTCAATGCTTAATCTGAAAGATCTCATTCAAACTTTAGCAAACATAGGAGCTGAAAGCAGACAAGCAGGACAAAATTTGATATCCGCCTCATAAAAATAAATGTATTCCAGTTTCTTCTTCAGGCCACCTCACTTGAATGAGAAAAATGTGAAAGAAATATGAAGTATCAATATTAAAGTATCCAGGTTTTTTTAACTGTACATAGTTACCTATTGCACAAAACCCACACTTTATATGTGTATTATGAAAACAAATACATGAGTGATAGAGCACTTAGTCTTTATCAATGTAACTGGTGTTATCCCTCAGTGGAATCATCAGTAACTAATTTAATAAAAAATGAGTAAGGAGGAGAACAAATCTACCTGTAGATTCACTTTCAATCCTAGGATATTCTTCTTCTAGTGTATTAACAGCTGGGAGATCAATCAAATTATATATGTTTTTAGACAAGGTAGACAGACCAGTGTGATTCTGCTGCTGTCGAGCTCTATATACTTGTTTCAACTGTCCTGAAATCTCTTTCCATTCTGCCTGAATCCATTTAGCCAGCGTGAGAATAGATTTAGCAACTGCATATTCAGCTTTGGCAGACTTGCAAAAGGATATGGCACAAGAACTGAGCATTTCCATGGCGTGTGTTGACTGACCTGCATATCATGAAAAGCATATCTTCAGTACAGTGTTAACTTTATTCAAAACACTTCTGAAATTCAGCATACTCAGATACAGCTTGTATCAATATAGTTTTAAAAAGAAAATTCTCTTTTGAAGTTAAAAATGACAAGTAAGAAAAGACTTGTGAAAAAACTTTCAGACTGAAACAGTTAATAGGATGAAATCAGTTCCTAGTGATACTGCTCCATCGTGATTTCTTCAAGGTTAGGGGAATTAGCCTGGTTATAAGGAAAAGAAGCTCAAGTATCTACAATATAATTAGCAAACACTCACCTGCTGTGTATAACAATTTTGTTTTCTCAATGTCAAGTTCAGGACCCCATTTTTCATCTATCTGACCTGGCGTAGACAATTTTTTAAAGTGCTGGACTAAGTCTTGTGCAGTGGTGGTTTTTCCTAGCTGAACTTCACTGCACTGGGCAAGCAGTCGTGTAGCTAGGGCAATATTTCCTCTCTTCCGTGCAAATTTTGCTGCTGTTAAGCCCAGCTCCATTAGATGGCTTTTAATTGGGACTGTTGGTTCTTAAGAAGAAAGCAAGACATTGTAAACAAAATTATTAAACAAATAATAATTGCACCTGGGTTATACAGATAATTTCTGCCCAATGTGTTCTGTACATGGCCATCAGTAAAAAAATTGCTCAGCTCTTTTGTATTTCCTAACATTTCCTTCAGAAATTTAGGTAACTTCATTTCTACCTAGAATATTTATATACCCCACCTGAAACAAAAAAAATATTCATAGAATATCTGCTCAGCAAAAGAGTAATTTTTTCACTATGAGCATTCTTCTTAACTAAGAAATCTACCTGTCCCCCGATACAACTTCTTTTCTCCCATTACCTCTTATGATACTGCACATTTAATTGGCTTTCGTGACTGTTTAAGACCCATTACCGATAGTGTTGAAGCATTCAAAAGTGAAAGCATTTAAAGTACGAAGAGAAAGTAAAGTGCCATTGGAAGAGTGACTATAGAACTGCAAAGCATTTCACAATCATTTTTTTTGTTTCTAACACTGTCTACATCACAGTAGTAACTGAGACCTCTAGTTGCAAAGCAAGACACCTAAATAACCAAAACTTGGCTTTTAAGAAGTAATCCATCTAAATAATAGAAAAAGACACAGCTGCTGCTTTCGGCAGAAAATTTAAGTCCAAATTCTGCATCTACCTTTCATGACACTAAAATAAGAGCTTATATACCTTTAAGTTTTTCCATCAGTTGATTCTGGTACACTGTGTACCTCAGTGCATGCATCCATGGCCTTACATCATGCTGTTTGCATGACCTCAAAGCATCATTGAAGAGAGGTATAAGACAGTCCTGAAAGAGGCATAGAAGTTGCATAGCTGTCATGAAAGACTTCTTTACTAAAATGTATTTTCATTTATTAAAATAAAGACCCATTTTAGTGCAACTAATATTATGCAACTGAAAGACATGCTTGATTTTGAGAAGACAACACTAAGAATAGCTTAAAATCAAGCAGAATTATTTTCTGAACAATGTGAATAGAAATTAGAACTGGATCATTCATGCTGGTGAAGTCTGACATTGAGTTTTTAACTGCTGAAGTGATTGTTTTTTAAATACTTTTTTTAAAGTTACTTTTAAAGTAAATTACTTTGGTGTTGTAGGAATAAGTATTACAATGTATTTAGAGAAGAAACATCAACACTTCTCTAAAAAGCAACTACTAATAAAACTTTAAACATCCTGTAAGTGTAATCAAAATAGATAGTGTATTTATAGCTATAGAAAAAAGTCCTACTGAGATGTAATTTTAAAACAACTTGGGTCAAGGCACATTAGAAAACTAAATGAGGTCTTTTTACAGTATGATTAACAATGGTCGAAAGAATTAATGTATGTTCTATATTCAATACTTCATGACATGGAGAAAGACACTACTCCAACTTAGGTGTTAAACACACTGGTATACCTCTGATGTCAGCCTGTTGGATACAGTGTTTTCCAAAGCAGAAGAACAATACAACTGAAGAGTGCTCAACACTGGTAAAGACTGAGACACAGTGAGTGTGGAAAGTCTTAAAGGTCCAATAGCGATTCGTGATGTTTGCTTTAAGTACTTAATAACATTTCTGAAATAAAAAAAATAAATCAGAAGTCACATTCTTGTTAGCTAGAATTTAAGAGTAAACAATAATATCAAAATTACTGAAGAAAAAGCAAATCCAACACCTTCAAATAGATTATGAGAAAAATCTTGCAATATCACGCGCAAGTTACAGTATAGTACTTTATTATTAAACTGACAAGAAGCAGGACTTTATCAACTCAAAGAACTACATAATCTCCAAGCGAAACATCATCTTATTTCTCCTCAGTAAGCTTACAACTCACAACAGCTAAAACTGTTAGCAAACTACCATAGATGATGAAGCACAAAGCAGAGTATGCTTTTCACAAAGTTATGTTTAACAAACTAGGACAGCTTTTCACAGTGTGTTAGATTCATTCATTGCACATGTCAACTTACTCAGATATCGACTGCCACTTTTGCTCTTGGTCTATGTGGTTTACAGCTGTTGCCAGACATACTGAACTTCTCAAAAGCTGTACTTCAACTGCTTTTTGAAGTTCTCTTGGATCAGGACTTAGCATATTAGGAAGGAGCTTCTTCATGTCTACATGGAGATTAAACAATTGAAACCAACTAGAACTGCCAAATTTTGTCAAGTATCACCATCTGAGAACACATGTGAGAGCAAGGAAGCTTGGAAAAACTCCTTTTTATATATATTTATATTTTATATATATGTATGTATTCATATTAAAAATTGATGATAGATTACTTATAAACGCACATCTTAACTTCAGAAAACACATCGTGTATCAACATTAGGAATGACAACTGACAATCATTTTGAAGCTTTGATTCATAAAGGTTATGGTCAGTTCCCTGAACACAGCATACTGCATTCAGAAGTTTTGTCATTTATAGAGACATATTAGACATATTACAAAGAAATATTTTACTTTTGTATTTAAAGTAATGTTAACGTATGCATTAATACCTATTTTTTCTTTGGATCCCCCTGCAAGTAGGTTGATATTTTCTCCTGGTAATAATTCTAGTTGTTCAGTGCATTCAGTAAGTTGTCCAGACTCAAAGCTGCTCAGAGATCTGCAATTCAATCAATATTTATAGTTTTATTTTCATGTTTCTTACTTCATTTGAGTTGTTTAACATCTTATACAGAAAAAAAAGACTCAAGCCTAACTCAAAATCCTACAGAGCACTTCTGATTAATTCCAAGCAAAAATCCCAATTTTCACACAGATCAATAAAAAAAGGCAATACTACTGCACCAAACAGATAAAACAGTATCAAAGTGAAAGGGAAAAAACACCTCTCCAGCTATGAAGCTTTTCATATTATCATCACGCTATATATAATACTCTTCTAAAAGGTTGACTTTGGAAGAGTTTAAAAACAAAGAACACCCCAAAATTTCCCCCCTACCCCTTTATGCACAGAAAAGTAAATTTTGGGGCAGAATTTCATGAGGCCATGGTTTCACTCTTCAGTTTACTTGGCACCAAAAATCCAGAAATAGTGGAATATTGTGCAGGTCATAGATTATATAAATTTATATCGCTTAACAGCCAAAGCAGCAAATTTAACTTTTTCTTTCTTCATTGTTCCACATTAGGAAATAATTTGAGCATTAGACTTTTACAGAACTACACAGAAAAAGTCACTGAAAGGTTAAGAGGAAGACTCAAAGGTTCAATATTCTTGTTACTGTCCACTGAAGAAGGAATTTTCTAAGTATCTGCATTAGAAAAGAAAAAAAACATTCAGCATGCGAAAACTCTTCCTTCTGCTGAATTATTTTGATCCTCATTACTACAGAAAGTCTCTTCTCAGCCTGCTCAGGAGCAGAAGAGTCAAAGCGTTGCGCATCCTCAGGAGCTCTTTACAGGATTTTTCTGACGATACAGTATCTTACTGCCAGTAATTATCTGGATGAAAACAAACCAGCCAGAACAACCAGACCTCTGCCATAGTACAGCAAGCATTTGTGATGTTTATCAGAAGTACAGAGAGTTTAGTTTACAAAACCATGAACATTCAGCAATGACACATTTTCACATCCCTGACAAGCACTCTCTCTCCTAATGGATTAACTGCACCACACTGAGTTACTACAGTAAGAAAAAGGATAGCCCCTTTCTCCAACAGAAGCAGTCACCTTTTTAGGCCTGCAAGATTTTATTTCAAAGCTTCCTTCTAAGCTTTTATTTTCAAGTCAACAAATTTCAATCAGGGTACAGGGATGGAAAGCAATCAAGTTGTTAAATGCAACAGAAAGGTTCCTTAAACCTTGAAGGACTATTTCAATGTCACAAATATTCTTTCACGAACCAGAGAAATATCAAGGGTTAGGAAATAAACATGCAAACCACAATTCTAAATTCCATTAAAAAAACAAAATGAAAAAAATAACTTAAGCAGCCAAGACTACCTCCTTAATACACTTTTACATTAGACTAACAAATTGAAATATTTTTAAGAACTGTACCACTGACAGACATTTTATCTTTTTACTACTGTTTAAGTTGTGCAAAAGGATGCATCTTCTGAAAATAGAAGCAGAATAAATTTGGTATCTTTTACTTTCAATGAAAAGATGTTTTTCTTGAACACTAAGAAACCTTGGCAGTCAGAAAACTACAGCAACTATTTAAAATTATGTGACCTCTTTACTTATCTGTATGGCTAGTAAATATCATGGCCAAGTTTTCCCCCTCCCAAGAACACAACTCTCTTCTTATCACACCTCTATTTCAATGACATCCAGTTCCCAAAATCCATAAACACTTGAATATTTTAGTTCTAAGATACTGAACTCTAAGGTACTGTTGAATAAATCAATTATAACCTTACTTTATGTAGTTAAAATCTGCTTTCAGATTGATTGAGGTATTACTATTGCTTTTCTTCAAGTCATGGACCATATTTTGCCACTCCTGAACAGCAGACCAGTCAGCAATGGAAATGTAACATTCACATGCCTTGTTACCCAAATAGTTTATAACTTCAGGTGAAGAGTCACTTGGCTTAGTCAGCACAGTTTTTCTAGTTTCTCCTGTGAAATGAAAAAACACTATATATACTTAAATATATATATACACTTATATATTTTTATATAGGAATTCTATTACTCAAGTATAATTTCTAGGTCTTTTGTCAAGAAAACAATTTAAAAATCAAATAGTTATACAATATTTACAGTATTCTTCTCCCACATATACTTTTTTTTTTTAAAAAGAACCTTTTCAAAGGAGGTTTTGCAAAAAATTAGTCCATATCTGTAAAGAAGCATCAAAACAGGAAAACAGAAGAACTAGATTAGGAACAAAGAAGGTCCCTTTTCACAGATGAAACAGAATACTGCAACAAAGTGTCAGTAGTTAAACTCCGAGTAACTAGTGCATTTATGATACAATTACGTCATAAATACTAAGCCTTAAATTATAATGATCTAAAATAATTCAGAATTAAAATAGTAAATTACATATATTTTACTTATTATTTTTAGTTTCATTCAGCTAGACCTCAGTACTGCAAACCCTCGTTTCTACACATGATACTGGTTTCAATGGCATTAAGCAGTTCAGTTTAACTGCAGGTTTTCAGATTTAAGAATTAGACACTATCTTTGCCATGGCTATATCATTGCATGTTCTAATTTTATGTAAATACAGTTACAAAATTGTAATTCTCTTAAACAGAAACAACAAATACTGACCATTCAAGGAATGCTTTGGGCTGGCGTTATTCACACTGTTTGAATTGGCCAACTTCAAAACAGTTTTGTCAAAGCCTGTTATGCAGCAGTCCACTCCTGTCATGGAGCACAGGTGCTCCTGGTATTCCGCCGTTGCTTTTTCAAACCTTAAATGGTTTAATATCTTAGTCAACATTTTACAGAACCAGTTTTCTTTTTTGGTAAATAGGCTACATTTTAAACATTTATTTACCACAATACTTAAAAAGTTCGTGTGTCACCTTCAGCAAAAGAAAGGGATTAACATAGAATACAAGTTCACCGGCTGAATTTCCAGGTTATAGCACAGCATAAAAGCTTTTCCATTCAGGTTTTAATGGCAACTTCAAACCAAGTACAGATTGAAAGAGATAAATGAGTTTTATATTCGACTGTCACACTTTTCTACCTGAATAGGTAAAGCTGAATACTGATTAACTACGTATCATTTAGAAGAGGATGATAAAACTGAGTCTAGGGCAACAATTCACACCTTAAACTTGACATTTCTGAGAAACTTCTCACATATTACAAAGCTACACATTATTTTAAGAACTCTTACAAAAATGAGAAACAAATAGTTATAAATATAAAATCTCATTTTTTGTTTTGTTTGGGGATTTTTACATGGCAGGTAAGTAGTGAAAGGTGTCCCTTTTTCATTTCATACAGAAGAAAGGATGCATTCCTCTAAGGAGATGAAAACACCAAAATGAAGGCATACCCTATATGGAACATTGACCCATTTATTTGTATCTGCAGCCAAAGATTCTACTTCAATAGACGTAGAAGCCACTTTTTCAAAGCTGAACTATAACTGCAAAGCATCTCCCTCGGAGTCCCTCTCTTGGCAAACTGTGGCAGGTAATCAGATCATGCCATTGGTCAGAAACTTCATTAGAATATATTTAAATTAATAATATTTTGCAATGGAAAATTAAATACAATATGAAAATAATATTGCTGTGTCTGAAAAACTATAAAACACAGCTTAGCAACACCACTTATATTCAAATTCTGGTAATTTAGTAAAACTAAAAGTTACATATCTAAAAAAGCTGGATGCATTAGGTATCTCTGAAAGACACAATGACAAACTGACACATAAATTAGATCTGTGGCCTTGATTCACACCATAATTTAAAAGGTTCAGAAGTAGAACTATGCATAAGAAGGGAAAAATGTCCAAGTTTGTAACACCCAGTTATCTGAGAAAACTTACCGCCCTTCTGCTTGTTGAGCTACAGAATTGATCCAGGCAAGACTCTTCCCAACTACAGCAGAAGACCAGACAGCAATACCCTGGATAGCTTCAGGACAGTGAAGCTCACATAATGCTTCTACCAGCATCATAATTGTCACTTCCAATTCATTTCCCTAAAACCAAACCAAAAGCTTTAGCAAATCTCTCATAAAATAAAAGCTATATACACGGTTAAATACTTAGAAATGGTAAAACAGTATTTCATTATATGCATCTATAAGTGAAGTGTTCTGTGTATCCATCCATTGGAAAAGCAGGGGAGCCAAGGGAAGAGTATGTGGTGAATCCACAGCCTGAATGTCAATAGTTAGCAATCGCTATGTGATGGTCTATACCTATACAAGAATTCGTAAAGAAGCAGGTAGTAATAAATATCTACCAAGCCTCCTTTGTTAAAATATTTAAGCAAATCAAGTCATGTACTGAAGAAACTACTCAACCTTTTAAAAAAGGCTTAACCACTTTATATATTCATCCCACCCCTGCACTTAACTACTAATAACTTCTAGAAGAAGGATACCCTCACGATACATCCCTCCTGCTCATACCCACAGGCAAGCGAAGACACTGCCACAAGCTCAGGAAAGCCTCACACTAACGCAACAGAAGTTTCATAAGGTTTAAACAGAACCTTCAGCTTAAAAAGAAATTGCTCAATTCAAACTGTGAACAAACTATAAGCATTCATTTGTGTATAGTATTTGACTACATGTATACAGTACATCCTAATCTCCAACCTGCTGTATCACTAAACTACAAAAGTCTGTCAATACAGAAGAACAAGTCTAAAACATGGCTTTAAATAACACAATCTTTTACAGACCATCGTGGGAATATTTTTGCAGTAGTCTACAGAGTTTGACAATAGAGTACCTGAGAGATAGTATTATTAGTTTTCATTTCTGTGAGTAAATCAAAACCATGCCTGACTGTCACAGCAGGCTGGCCAGCCAGCAATCCAACTCTCATGATGGAAAGTCTAATCCGCGTTAGCCAATCTTGGCAAGTCTGACGGTTAGTATAAAAGAATGTCCGGATAACCTTTAAAGACAAAAAAAGATAAGTTTTACAATACTGTTCTTCCATATAAATCAAAATAGTTACATTAAGTACTTAATATTTATAACAATCAAAGTCAGGAAAGGTTTCTTTTCTCCAGTTGAGTTTTCAATTGAAAGATGAAGAAACAAGTAAAATCCTGCAGCTTTAATTTTATTAATGCAGATGGTCTCAGATAACACATAGCACGCAACTGGCCAGACATACTGGCAAGCTGAAAATCTTGAAATGAACTGACTATAAAATTATATATTACTGTCACGTCAAAGCCTGGTAATTAAACAGCTTATTTCAACAGAAAAGAATGTTTTGCAGTTAGAACTGCACAAAAGGGTTTGTTGTTTAAAAATAATTATTACATTCCTTCAAAAAGCAATTTAAAGCCTCAAATAATTGTGTTACTTTATAACAGGACTGCTGACAACCTACAAATAAGTGACTGCTACAAATCAGAGGTACTACAGACTTGCTTGGTTTGTACCGCTATACAAGCTGGCAGTCCAGAAATAACTCCTGTTTTCATGTGTTCTCTAGGAATAAGCCAAAGTCAAAACCAGATTAATTAAGAGTCTCAAACTTTGTTTGAGAAGTTCTGAAGTTCTACAGTTAAGACCCGGACAACCCTGAAAACACTGTTCATTCAATACAGTGTTTTAAGTAACACCAGCACTGTAAGACAGACAAACCTTGGGTGGAGAGGTAAGGGCATTGGCACATCCTTCATAAGCATTGTACATCAACTTTTCCAAGTTCTCCAGATACTGTAGAAGGAGAACAAGCCTAAGCTGGTTGCTACTGTGTCCTTCGTCATTGTCTGCAGTAGTCCACTGGCTAACATCTTGATCAGGGTTTAATGTATGGGCTGCAAGACTCCTAATAATACCTACACATTTTACCAAAAAAATGGAAAAAAAGTTACCAGACAGTATTTTATTTAAATGTGTCAAGGGATAGCAATGCTAAAGTAAAATCTCTCAAAAGTTAAGACCTCTCCTCTGCCATTGCATTTCTTGATATGTCAGTCAAAAACATGCTAAAGTCTACAATCACTGAGAAATAAAGCCATTGTGCTTCTTGACTTGGACATGAAGTTCTCAGCTGCACAATCTTACAAAAAAAATATCCCATGAAAATAAACTGTATTTTTTTACATTACCTTCAATTGTTTGAAATGTATCTTGGGCTCTACCAAGAGGAGTTCGTAACTTCGAAAGAACAGTAAACTGAGCTGCTTCCCAAACAGCCCATTGCCAAAGAACAGCATCAGTCTTCAACAGATTACGAGGGATGGTTGGTTGATCTTTCTTATCTAGTCTTTGACAGCTATAGAATAACCTTTCTAACCAATTATCCTTCCTGAAAGAAAACATCAGTGTGTTAACACAAGTTCATGTGGTAACAAGTTTATACTACACACACTTCAGCTCCCTATTGCTCTCAAACAAATCTCTCATAGGATTATTTCCAAGCAGCAACATACATAGGCAAACAGGAAAAAAGGTGTGTATTTGAAGATATTTGTAAACACTTAGAGACATGTAAAAATTGATTGAAGGTAAAGCAATGTAATTTGTAAAGATAATGACAATTTTTAAATTAAATATAGCTTGGAGTTGTTTACTATAAATTCAACACCCATCAATTTCAGTTTTAAAAGAAGTTCTTACCCAGTTCGGTGAGAGTTTCCATACAAAATAAAACTAATGACATCAGAGAAATCCTGCGGGTGGAATGTATTACTTGGAGCTTTGCTCATATGACTTCTTATAGCCAAAGAAATTTCTTGTATTTCTGTGTGGGTACGGTTACTGCAGGAAGAGGTGGGGAGAAAACAACCCATGCTATAATATACTTGAATAAGTCAAAAAAGTTGTGCAAAGAAGTTACACACACACACACACACACACGCAAGGACTGGAAATAAGTATGATCTTTGATACAAAGTGCTTTAAATGTTCAGGTCTTTGAGACAAATTGCAGGACAAAACATTGCTGAAGCTCTGGATAACATGGACCTTACAAGTATTCATATTTGCTGCAAGAAGTGCTGCACAGTTTACAAAATTTGTTAATTACTTTGTACACTACCTACTGTAACAAAGTAGAAGAAACAGCAAGACGCTTCATGCTTTTAGATTTTAAGACCACTATGATGACATTCAACTGGCACGATTTTTCAGATAAATGTCACTGAAGAAACTAAACCATCCTCTTTATTGAAGCTAACATGAACAACTTACCTCAACACGACATCTAAAGGAATTGATTTCAGAAGTTTTCCAAAAGTTTGTCTTACGCGAGCACCGCTGTGTACTAGTTGAACACGACACACATCAACACACCTGCATCACCAAAATGGAAAAGAGGTGATAACATTTCCATTGACAGCATAATTCAAATAATATACAGAATTCTGTGCAAGTACCTTTGTAAAAGGTCATCTGGGAGGGAGGAAGACAAGGCATGGAGGCTACTACATGCTTGAAGACAAATGTTCACATCTTCCAGAAGGGCTGAATTAAGGAGTTGAAAGGGAAAAAAAAAGTTATTCTTGCTAGAATTAGGTAACCAATGCCTTACTCTGGTTGTGATAGAACATCTAAAGACATTTTTACAGCATAGCTGGTAGGAGACACAGGCTTTAAGAAATGCTTTTCTTTTGATTTCGTCGACTGCTTTTACTATAAAAAGTAAATGCTTAGTAACAAAAAGTCACTTGTGCTACATGTTACTTAGAGGCCTTTTCTGATGGCTGTCAGATTAATCACACTATGGTCTCCATACATTGACATTATATACAATATATTTCAGTAGAAAAAACTAAGGTAAAGTTAGTAACTCCTGGCCTTGGAAAGTTACTGCTCTTGCTAGTAATATGCTACTAAAAGCATTTGTTCCCATATTTCTATTTCCAGGTTTTGAAATCCAAAATAATACATTACATTATGGAGTGGTTCCACTGCTTTTGATAAAATAAAATGCAATTTTTACAAGTAAGATTTGGCACATCACTGACATTTTTGGTAGATCAATTTCACAATCACAAATTATTTTAAGAAAATTGTTTATGTAAGTAATAAGTAAGGATCCATTTGAGAAAAATCATAGGAGAGTGTAAGTTTTTGTGCAATACAAACTGGAAGCATCTCCAAGAGTAAATGAAACAAGCACAGTTACAGCTATCAGTGGTATATGACAAGGTCACTTATGTACTTAATTATGCCAAGTAAAAGGTAAAAATATGCAGTATCTTACTGTTTGCTAGAAGTCCTTTAAAAATTAAAAGAAAAAAATAACGGTGCATATGTTTCTGATTTTTTCATCAGAACAGCCACTTCCAAAGCCCATGTCATAAGTAGTTTCCTTCAAGAAACAAAAGTATTAGTCACTCTGTACAGTTACAGAAATATCTTTCAATATAATCTAAACTACTTCTCATTACAGATGAGTATTATATCATAACTCATTTTTTAAACTAAAGGTTTCGTAACATTAAAAATGCCCCTAGCTTTCACAGCACTTTGGTAATACAGGACTGTAACTATTGCAAAAGGTGATTTTCAGTGAGCAAAACCTTTTTTCAGTAAAGTTTGATAGCTTTGCTTTTTCTGTATAGATCTTATGATTGCTTAAATTTTTTCCAATTTTCATGTATAAAAATGAGCACCTACTTTTTCCACAGGTACTTTATTTTTAATGTTTTAAAAAAACCAAATACTTGACTGGTTAAATTTGCCCCAAGTTCTACAGATGAAAACTATCCTGGTTTCTGAATTAAGGCATTATACTGGTGAAAAAAACAAAAAGTCTCCTGATTAATAAGAAAAGCTTAGTTACCTGGTATCTTGAGTAAGGTTATCCTTCTTAAGCAGTAACCCCAGAAGGTTTAGTATGATTGAGAAATGTTTTTTTGTTGCTGTGGTTACAGTACTTATAACTGCACCATCAAACAGAGAGGGAGAGGAAGAACTGAGGCTACTGGATATGAAATGGTCATGCCTGAAAAGGCAAAGAAAAATTTAAAATATAAAACAACCCCATGGTTAGGGATACTTCCTTAAAGTATACAAGAGGGGAGAACAACAACAAAAACCCCAAAACAAACAAACAAAACCCCCAAAAACCCAGCAGCGAAAGTGAATGTACACCCACACAGTAACCGCATTATGTCAAAACCCAAGTATTTTGATCCCTGGCCTAAAGAGACAAAGCTACAATTTTACATCAGTTCATGTAGCCCAGTAACCTGGTTTCAACTATGGCTGGTATCAAGTGTTTAGTGAAAAATCACCAAACGCAAGAAATGTACAGAGTAACAGTTAAACTAGTATATTCCTTTACTTTGACAACATTTTGTAGTAATGAGGTCCAAAATGTGTTTAAATCTGTTGTTTACATTTCATTACCTCTCCTAGATCTCACAGTAAGCAAAATAGTATATAAGCTTTCCTTATTTACTTTCAGTAGAGTTCTCCCTCAGTTATCTCTATTCAAACACAAGACTTCTAATCTGCCTTTGAATAAAATGCCAAATTTTAAGCCAGGATATGTTTTCTTGGCTGAGATACAGACTCCCTGCAATTAATGAAAGTAAAAACTGATTAGGGAAGTTTGGGCAAAAGCTTAATTGTAATAGCCTATTTAAATTCCTCCCTCCAACAATATATTCTAGTCAGATCAGTCCATCCTAGTGCTCTTAAAATACTGATGAACTATTAATCTTCATACCTGGAACAGTGTGAATATAATGTATAGAGTACTGCATACTGGACAGCAGGAAAATGAACTGCTATGTCACCATGAACAATCATCAGATTTTTACTCAGTAGTGCAAACACAGTCGGTGAAAGGGCCCACATCTATAAAACAATTGCAACATAAGCAAAGAAACATAATAAACAGGATCTATCTTTAAGTGTAGTTCCCATACCATTAATCATTGTGTTTTGTGTCTTCCCAAGGGAAATAATTTAACTCTGTTCATTTTCTGACCTTAATTGTAATTATTTTCTTTCCTCTTTTTAAAGAAGCTGTTAAAAGCACTTTATGGTTTTATTCGGAAAGACCTGGAACAAGTGTTTTCACATGGCTGATATAATACCAGGGGACACACTAAAGCTGCTTTTATCTGTCTTGATTTTAAAAATCAATGACGATCTTAGAATCAATCCACAAATAACCCTGATAAGGTGCTCTTCCCTAGAATCTGCTCTTCATTATGCACCAACTAGAGATACAATCCACCCATTCTGTTTCCCCTAAGTTTTAATTCTGGAAGCTTTTCTATAACATAAGTTAGGAAACAAATATGATAATTTTAATTTTACATATACACACTACTGCTGAAATACATTACGGTGTATTTTAAGTAAAAGTGGGTTTACATTTACTGTACAAACTTTATCTGTAGAGTTTTTACTCACCCCAATTAATGAGTTTTTAGCATTTCCAATAGTACTCAGAGCACTGAGGTCAAATATAACAACAAACTTTGCATTATCCACGTTGAATATACGCTTCTTGAAAGAGTCATGCTGGATTTCAGAACAGGCCTCAGGAAGATGTAAACTATAGAGAAGACTATTTAGAGCACAGGTCATTTCTCCTAGAATCAACCTGTAAGCAGTCTCCAAAACAGGAATGTTCTTCAGGCTCAATACAGCTTGGTATACAGCATGGGCTGCTGCAACAACCTTGAGAATATAAAATAATTACAGTAATAATTGATTAGCATGAAATAATATATTAATCACCCCTGTAGACTTTAAAATTATGCTTTATCTAGCCTGATACACATACCTATCTTCAGTTTTCTGTAATTAAGTACTACTTACAGAATCTCTTAATTACTTCCTGGATTATCCACATAACACTCTTGAGTATGAAAGCCACATCAGCTAAGGACTTCTCTATCTGGTATGATGGCCAGCTTACCAATTCCCTATCAAATCTAAATGCCAAACCAAGAACTAGCTACATCTGCCTTTTTAGAAGTTTTATAGATAAATATTTTTTTTTAATCTAACTATGTAAGATGAACAAAGTTTCACCGCTTAATAAACACATTCTAGGAAATGCACAAAGGCTATTGTAATACACCTGTAGAAGTCATTTACTCTTACCTCTTTCTCCTTATGATAACGAAGAACAAGTAGTTTAGACTCTGGTATAAATAATTTCTCTACAAATGACGATGGTAGTTTTGTATTTATTTGTTCAACAATCTAGGGATAAAAGCCAAAATTATAAGTATTTTTAACTACCTGAATTAAATACTTATTAGATTATTAAAGATTAAGTAAAATATTGTTTTTCTAGTTTGTATACACTATATCTAGAAAAAACTTCCCAGAAAGGCAAGTATTTTGTATTTGCTTGCCCAAATTCACTTTCAGAGTATTAGTTATCTTCAGGCTTTAACAGCACAACTAAGAAAGTTGCGTGATTAATTTAGATTGATGTGGGTTTAAGAGTTTGTGGCCTACACATTAAGAGCTATGTTCTGAAGAAGTCTGATTTCCCAGGTCATGGCATAAGTAGATACACAGAACATGTTAAGCACTAAGATTCTGAAATTCATCAGGTGGCGTTATCAGCTGCAGAGGCCAGAGAATGGCACTGCCCAACAATCAAGACAGATGGGGGTGGAAGACAAAAGAAAAAAAAAACACAAAAAAAACCAACAAAAAACCAAACCACAAACACTCAGGCTAAAACTAAACCACCGCTTTTATCGACAAGCCAAATACATAAACAAGCTAGCAGCATAAGCTTTACAGAAAAGAATACAACCATCTAGAACAAGAATTTGTTGCTTGTGATCAGGAAGAGAAGAGTTTTAATTATTTATCTAATACACACACACAAAAAAAGCAAGGTTACTTAGAAAATAATATTTTCCAAGGGCAAAAATTGCAATAGTAAAAATATGTACAAACCAGTGTCAACAGATTCAGGACTGAAATGATATAATCAGTGCCACAAGTCTGACAGTTTTCCATTTGATCTAATCCGTATGTGATGACCATGTCACAGTGTATGGTCATACTTGGATCTAGGCTGCCAAGTAAAACACCAACACACTCATTGGCAGCTGTAAGTACAGCTTCAGAAAAGAATACTTGGTTTGCTGCAGTCACGCATCTCATTACTCTGTACAGAACCTGGAAAATTAAACACACACCTAAATTAAACTCCATTAAAGAGAGACAAGGACTGCATGCTATTTAATTATATTCACATCCATTTGATATCCTGTTCCATCACCTAGTCTGCAGCTTGCTAAATTCTGTCAACAGAACATTCCGAATAATTCACATCATGGCATTACACTTCAGAAGTATAAGAAAAAACAAACCTTCAATTGCCTGGCTCCCTACTCAGTTAAAGACCTGCAGAGACTTAGAAAACCTAAATTCATTATTCAGAATTCTGTTCAGCTCCAACTGATGTCAACAGAACTCCTGTAAAAGACAGACTAGTTTTCTTTTCTTGAGCTGTTGTCACAAGAGCCCTCTGCAGATTAAGACAAGTTACACCTTGGCTTTAATTGGGAAATCCATATACTTATTTATCTGAGAACTTTTTGTCCCTCACGGAACTCTGCAAAGGCATAAATTCCAGTTGTGCAGCTCATGCAGCAACAATAAGATTTTGACTGCAGGTATCTTTACCTTATCTTTTAAAAAAAAAAATTCACGGCCTCTACAGTTCCTGTTACAGAAGCATAGAGCTACTTAGCATTATTCTGAGTTTATACCACCTTATACTATACTTTAAAAAAAGACTTTGCTATCAGATTTGATACAATCTCAGCATGGATAAAAACCTACACTTCATAAAATCAAACTTGTAATTTGAATTCAGTTTTTATAGCATCATAGCAATCTGAATAAATGGTAACACAGTTACAGAGACAGGTAACACAAGCATAAACCTAGCTGCATGAAGTTAAAACGCCTACAAAATAATTTCTGGTATATATGACTCGTGCCACTACCACAATCTATACCTTAATATTTAATAAAGTTCTTGTAGCATATTACTTCAAGAAAACACATTGCTCAAAGCTGAACACATACATATTCATGTAAAATTCACAAAAACTAAATAAACTCAACAGCAAATAGCACCATTATACGATGATAAATCATGTCAGCAAAGAAAAACAAAAACAAACTTACATCAGTTACATATGCTTCCGTAATTGGTGGTCCTCTAATTGGGCTGAAACGTTCCCCAATACTCCTCACCACAGTACTGAAAACCCGAAGAAGTGCAGCCAGTTTAGGTAGTGATACTGAAGGAGGAGGAATATCTTCATCTACTGATTCCCCAGAAGCCACATGGCTGAGGTCCTACAGCACAGACATTTTATATATCAGTACACATCATTAACAGTTATAACACATGCATAAAAGATCAAAATATGAGATTGAAAATACTTCATCTATTTTCCAGACATATTATAGATACTATCCAATTATAGATATATTTATCCAGTATCTCTAACTTCAGAAACATATGAAGATGGGATATAGGCACACAATGATGACGAGCAAGTCACAGAGCAGTACTGAGATGCTGCTCATTAGTTTAGCCACTGAAACAGAGTGCTCAGACTATGTCTTGTAAATTAAAACAGAGACTTATGACGTTCCTGGTCCCTGGAACATGATCATCCATATTGCTGCACTGTTACAACAGTTGTCTGCACCCTTCTACCACTCTCCCAAACAATTCCTGTCCACAAATTGGAGTCAGGATGTTTGAGTGGCCATTCCCATTGCACTGTTTACATATAGCTACCTTGATCTGGAGACCACGAGTTTACTAGCAGGATACTTCATGCCAGCTGGCATCAGTGCCTGGGAACATTCCCAGAAGTGCTGATCTCATTAGTTAGATATAGCCTTGGTCTACCCCACTGTGAGATAAAAAACACACTAGCTGGAACTACCTACTCCATGATTTAAGTTAACACATATTATCTTAAAACTCTTCTGTGACTAAGAATACTCACGTTGTCCAGCTCAGCAGACAAGTTGATAAGCAGCGACTTACTGCCCTGACTAATCACTTCCAACTGTGTGCCTACAGCCACAGCAGCACAGGCTTCTGTGGGCTTGACACTGCTAAGGAGGTCTGTGAATCCTAGCCCTTAAAGCTGTACCATCAGAAGCCTTGGTGTTCATGTAAGTACGCTACTAAAATCAGACTTCTTATTCTGTTTGGGGGAAACAGATTATGCTGGAAGTACAATTTCACCTATAGGATCTGCATGTTAACAATATAGCTTAATCTAATTATAAGCATATATACATATGAGCACATATACCTTAAGAAAAAGACAACACCCCCTCAAAACCAAAACTCTTCCTTTAATGACCACTTTAGATAAACTCTACACCCTGTTAACTACACAAAGGTTACAAAGTCAAAACGAAGTAAGTCAAATGAATATACTTCAGTTTTCTATCAGTGCCTGCTGCATTATTTCCTGTACAATAGAATCTGTTACTTTATTAAAAAAGAAGACAGATTTACCATTAATCTGCGGAAGCATTAAGAATCCCTCTCTCCCAGTAGCACTACTTCTGAAAAACTCCAAAGTTGGACAAATAGAGCAAATACCAAGGAAAGACTGTGAAATTACTTCATTGCAGCTTTTTAAAAATGAAGGCATTCCTGTTCGGTTGTTTTTATTTTTATTATAACATGATATTCTCAGTCAACAATGGCTGAAAACCTGGCTATAAAACTATTTAAGTAGTTCATGAAGATTTGTGTAGAATTGTCAATGTACATGCCTTAAGTATGCTCTATAATTTGATCCTCTTTTCCCCAGGAAAGCCATATAATTTTGTTTTCTATAAATGTAATACATCCATAGGAATCACAGCCGTGGATTTATTAAGAAATCCGTAAGAGTTAACTCTGGTATATACCATAAATTCTTGTTTACCTCAGCATAAGCTTCCATATCTTCTAAAAACTGACCCAAGAGTGTGGTAGAAAAAGTAAGATCAGCCACCCAAAAGGGCTCCAAGCTCTGCAGCCATCCTGTATAAAAATATCAAGGCAATTAAAACAGGTGAGCAAGGTAACATACAAAAATTAAGTTTTAGTTGCATATCGCTGAGGTAAAAGTTGTTAAGGTAAGAGAAGGTCATCTGCATGAAAATTTTAACATAAGTTGTTTGTAAAATAAATATAAATTGTATTTCCCTCCTTTGTCCCTTTGACAAGTTCATTTTAAGGCTCAGTCCCGCCCCACAGCAGTTAAACACTGAGGATAGAATCTAGGACTATGATACATGAAACAGACTTGCTGTGAATAACTCCAAGATAACTGCTATAGCTATCGGAAGAAGCTTCCCAGTTTCTTAAATGCTAGTACAGTATCTTTACCACAAAGATTTTCCAGAAGTACATAAGAGAAAAATTATTCTTTCGCAGAGAATATATTAAGATCTATAAACTTATTACAATTTGTTTGTGTCACTTTTTAACAATTGATGTTTAAGTGTAGCCTGACTGAAACATCCCATTTTTCCAGATATAGCATAAAATGGCAAATGCAAATTTACTACAAAATTAGGAACAAAGTCTCTTGTTATGTAGCCAGAAACTCGTTTTGGTTTTATGTTAACTTCCATATCAGTAGGACCAGACTTGTGTAAGTAAACCCACATCATCTGCAAGCCAGAGTGGACAACGTTAGTGACTCTTTCGCCAACCTTACCAGACACTTGTTGCGTCAATGAAGGTTTCTGAGTGTGATCTATATGCCACCCAACCAGTATGTCCACTGTGTCCTGGAAAACAATTTTGAAAAAAGGTTAATTACCCGATTTGCTGCACCAACATTTCTACACAAGAAACCAAACACAGAGGACAAAGTAAGCTTACCCTAAAATTGGTGCTGAAAATGTGTGGGTAGCATCGGGACACCAAAAGGATGCACTTTACACATTTGCACAGTAACTCTGGTGTATCCACATTTTCTAGAATGGACTGCAGGCTGGTCATTACAAGCTAAAAAGTAAAGCAAAGCCACTAGACATTTCACTTCATTAAAAAACCACGTGAAAAAGTTACGATATTGGACACACACAGATTTATTCAGTGTTGAGCACTTTTTAGCAAACTACAGAACACCTCAATACTCTTTCTGCAGTAAGGAAAAATTTAAAAAGCATCACATACACTGCATGAAAATAATAATTTCAAGTGGGCATTTGCTTGAAATATGTCAGACCCAGGTTCAAGGCTTGGGAACACAGTTTTCTTTAATACTTTAGCCACAGAAAAAGTAGCTACTCTAAGTTCCTGTTTCTCCTGCTGAAGCTTTTTGGCTCTGTAAAGTAAATACTCAATCACAGCAGAGACCTGGACATAGTTGTTCTACACCCAAAATAACAGACCCTAAAACTTGAACACCAGGCGACCAGATTTTTCTGCACACATCCTACTCTCTCTAATTACAATTCAAGTTAAAAATTCTAAATAGGAGGTAGCACAAAGCAATCAACAGGTTGGGTTTTGTGTACCATTCCATTTGAGTTCTCTTTTTGGTCTCAACAAGATTCTTCCTCTTGGATCTGCAATATATACTAAAAAGTCACATCAAAATATAAATCAACCTACAAAGACTTGACATTCCTTTCTAATGTAATCAGACTCAAAGAATTCCATTCAGTCAGAAAGTTCCTTCCTAGTTGTAAATATATTTACTTATTATGTCACCATACCACTACTTATTATTCATTCCAGTTTAAAAAGTTGATTCAAGCATTGCACTGGAAAAATCATTAATAATCCCATTTTAACTTGTAGTCTTACCTGCATTAAAGATGAAAAGGCTTTCTTTTCTCCTACAGTCTCTAGTGCTTTGTAGGTTGCACACAAATAAAGCAGTTTAACTTCATCTTTTGTGGATGAGCTGAATTTGCTAAAAATCCATTTAAAGATCTTCTCGGCCTCATAGCTGAGAGAAGCACAAAGAAGGCCAAGACAGCAAGCTCCTTCCTGTCTCAGTTCTTGAAGCAGTTTGCTACTGTATTTTTGGGGAGGAAAAAAAGAAATGCGGAACCTCCAGACATGAGAGCAGAACAGAAGAAACTATGAACAAATTAAAACATTTTCTAAAGCAGAAAAATGTATGTTTGAATGAAGCTGCTTCTCTCCTACTTAATGGCAGCAGTGATGAAGCTAAAATAAAAATGAATAATCTGAAAAATAATCTGAAATATTATTTCTATGGAATAAATCAACTTGAATAGAAGTATGCAATAAATAGGCCGTTCTACTTGCAACACACTATCCAAGGAAGAAGATTCTTAACATACAGCAGACTTCGGGTAATGACACTGAACTAAATACCAAAAGCCCCCCACACCTGAGCTCCCTCTACATATGCTCTTAGTTGGACGTAAATGAATTAGATCAGGTTGTAAAAAAAACTTAAATTCAATTTCCAAGCTAGACAACCACAACAGCACACTACTACACCCAAGTGATTAACCATAGCTGAGAAACTTCCTATTATCTACAACACAAAAGCCACAGTTGTGCATTCAAATTGTCTCCATGTCAAGTGTACTCTAGACAGTCTAACAGTATTGTTGATATGCCTTCAAACTGCTTTGTTTTTCCAGCTTACCTTTCATTGAGTACATCGTGAATGGCAGTCAGGATATTATCCAGTTGTTTAACTAGTACCTATAATACATAAAAAGCATAAGCATAATAATGGCACAGTAAGTTCTACAAACTAGGTGCTCTTTACAGCCACATTAAAAACACCACTGCCAATTCTGTTTGCTAATAGGATGCTATTATGCTTTCCATGGCCACTGCAGACTAGCATGAACTATATTAAGCAATACTGCAATATTATCCTACATGCTATATTTCATATTTATTTACAGTAGCCACAAAAATACACTAGTAGCCTGCTATCAAGGTTTGTTCTAAGTTTAGTCCTTGCTGATAACATTACATCACAAATGTAAGACTCACCATGCAGCTCATCAGTAGCGTCTACTGAAACCTAGTCTCTTATACTAATAATTGCATCAGCATAGTATTTAATTGATCAGATAATACAATCTGAAGTATTAAAATTTCTCCTTAGGCAATCCTGACTTTCTGAGAAAGAGAGTACTATTTTGGGGGATGAAATATTATTGATGAAGTAGTGTTTCTCAGTAAACATAACAAGAAATACTTGTTTTCTTAATAGGCACTGGAAAAAAACCACATTAGTGAGTTCAGGTGCAAAATAACACATTAGCTGCAACTGTAAAAGGTATTAACAGGAAGTTTGCTTGATGACTTAATAAAAAGGGTTGTTCGCTTTTCTTCAGAAAGATATTAATCTAACACAGTGGATTTTATCTAGTTTTTGTTGTTAAGTTTGGAACAACATCACGCTTTGGGGGGTGGGGGGGGATGTGGCAGCGGAGAAAGAGGTCCACATGCTTGGCCTCTCAGAACACACAAGGACACTTTAAAAATGTGCCTGATATCTGCAAAAGAGGCTACAAAAGAGACAGGAGAAGGCATTTATACATTTAGAAGCTGGAACACAATGTCATTACATGACAATGTCATTGCCTAGTGACTTTTGCTAATTTATTTTGTTGAACACATTTACATTTCAACCCTGAGAATGGAAAGAACTCTGCTAAACTACACTTAGTGTTGTCCAGAGCTGCAGAACCTGGTACTAGGTTAAACACTGTCCATTATAAAGTTTTAGGCTTGACATCGTGGATATGACCTGACATCTGATCTTGTTCTCATTAGCAAGCTAGGACAAGTTTAAAGAAAAATTTCTGAGTGACAAACTTAACATTCTGACCACTAACAAGTACAAAGTTTGTCACCACTGAGTTCGTTATTAGAATGGCAATTCCAATAAGTTCTGAGATACCAATAAACCTAAATAAAATGCAGTTTCAAAAAAAAATGGAGAAAAATGCATTAAGAATAATGGAAGTAATTAAAGAAAACAACCACGGTGTAATTGTGGAACATATTTACTCCCCAAATCCTTGTTTTAACAAGGATTTTGTTTGAGAGGAAAGCTGAAATATGAGCTAGGCTTCCATTTGGCTTGCTCATACCTAAGCGCAAAGAACAGAAAAGTCTCAATGTTTAAGTGTCACAGCCTTTGGAAAAGAGCACAATTACCATTGGTTAATTAATATATAATGAGAGAACGAACCAACTTCTTATACAGATAGACACATAACCCACAACTGAAATATCACAGTTCTGCAGGTAAATGAGTGGCAGGGTATTACACCACCACTTCCTGCTCTTTCAATACTTGGAGAACTCCTAAGGTCTCCAAAACAGTGGGGGAGATTTGTCAGACAAAATACTTCAAATACTTCAAAATAAATAATATTAAAAACATATACCCAGAGTGGGATACTTCCCCCCACCCCAATCCTTAAGAAACACTTGAGGATATTGGAGAGTTCAACAATCCATTAAGAAACCCAAAGATGTAATGAAAACAAAGACTTATTTGTCCTCTTCCCATAAAAGGGAATCCACAAACAAAGGTGTTTAGCTAGAAAGCTGAGTAACTCTGACAGGAGGTTTTCACAAGACTGTACAAATATCTGCACATTTTAAATTTAAAATACAGAAGCAGTTCTTGAAGAACATAACATTTTATTTCCTTTTTTCTCTATTTCCTTGCTGAAGGATACAGAGGATATTGCTAAGACCAGTAAAAACATCCAAACGCGTGCCTTATTTGTTCCTACATCTCATGCATTCAGTAATTTGCTCTAAGGCAATATGTCACAAGTAATCAAGCAATAAAAAATTTCCTGAATGATGGAAAAAGGACAGGCAATCCAGGAATACACTTTTCTTTGTTGTGGAAGGAAATTCCTTGTATAAAAGATATTCCTCACCGACATGTCCCAATACCCAGATTTTTAAAAAGACAGTTTTATAAAACAAGAAGTACACCGGAAAAGTAAAAATTACTAACCAGTTTGTTTTCTGGTTGCTGAATGAATTCTTTCAGTTGCTTTACAGTAGCCAGTCTTCGGTCTCTGTCGTCTTCCCGAGTAATCCTCCGAAGAAGATTTGACAGTCGAGACTCGTCAGAATAAGACAACGATCGCTCTGAAAAAGAAAAGGCTACTATTTCTTTTCTCTACAGCATTTGGTCAATAATATCTGTATTGTCTGAAATGTGTTTTTGTGGATTCAGTAAGTCATAATAGTAATTTGAGAAAAAAGTAAAAAAAAATAAATCCTGATTTGTTTTAAAGCTAACATAAGGAAAATTAAATGTAAAATCTAATACACCTACCAAAATATTTCATTTCTTCCAGTACTCATTCAGAACTAAGGAACTAAAAAAAGGGGGGTGGTAAGGTTAAATCAGACTTCTGACTGAATATATAAACAAAAATAATTCAACAAATAAAATTTAAAGAAAATCTTGTGGAAAAAACAGACTGCTTCTTGAAGCACAGAACCAGATTTAAGCTCAAGCAACTACCAAGAAACAGGCTTTTCTCTATCATTTTGGCACAAAAGAAAGCTTATGAGTAGTCCTCTGATAGCTAGCAGGGTTCTGATTTGAAAAGGAATATAGATCTACCCTTCCTCTACTGAGGAACAAAATATACACCATGCAGAGGTGCAGTGGCTATTGACTTAAGTGGATCATAATACAGGAGAATTAGCATTTTCCTAAGAAAACATATCATTGGAGTTGACCAATAGCACTATTGATACCAGTGAAGGTCACAACTCACTTTACCTGATTTAGATAGCAGTTACAATAAATTCATATGAATATTTAATCTCCCTCATTTGCAAAAAGGAAACAAAGTTTCTTTTCAAAAGTTTAACATTAGATGTTTCATGGTGATTAAAATTAGAGGACTCATGGAAAATGATGAGGTTTTCTTAGTCACCATGACTCTTGTGAGAACACCTAAGATAACTACAGACAGCTTTTTTCTCCGGTATGTTACCCATCAGTCACGTGATACAAGCAGCCATAAAGGCAACCTGGGTATAATGGGAAGGTTATAATGGAAAAATACTGACAGAAGATGTCTGCCAGCCTGGGAACTGCTAGCCCGCGAACCCGGAGCATCCTTGAGACCTGAGACATCTCGAGATACCCTGGATAAGAGCAAAACCAAGAAACTGCTACAAACTTATTGTCCGGAAAAGTGAAAAACAGACTATAATGGTAGAAAACATCCTGGGAAAGCTAGAATCAGCAACAGCTATTGGCTGCTCCTGCTAGAAAAACAGGACTGGGAAAGCAAACCTTGGTCTGAGAAAATAGAAAACAGCATCATCTATTGGCTGTCCTAGGTGAGAAAGAGTCATTAGTAAAATCACTGGTGGCTCCAGGTGGTTGTGTCCTACACTCCCTTATGTCTCTAAAAATATAAAAATAACTCATTCTCTACCCAAAATGTAGCTTCTCTAAGAGTTCCCCCTAGAAAGACTTTGCTACACAAGATCTCCTGGACAGACCAGACCCTGGCTGAGGACGCCTGACTGACTTCAGGCTCCGTGATGCACATCATCCTTGAAGTGAGACTTTGTCTGTCATCAATTGGCCCCACTCCTGGGAGAAGTTTGACGAGTGCTGTACCAGTAACACTTTGATTAATATATCTAGGTGTGCATATAAGTAATTAATCATAGGTATATACTTACTTTACTAGTGGTAATTTGTGGTAACTTGTAATAAAGAAATTTAAGGAACAAACCCCTTTGTGTCCTTGTGTATTACAGAACCCTATGAACCCACCCAAAGGCCAGTAACTCTTATAGGTCATGACATCATCTACAGGAGAGCATGTCTTGTTTTACAGTCATGAAGAATATTCTCAAGCTTATTTTCACGTCTTTATTTTTTGAATTTTGAAAGAGAGTATGAATAAGATAGACTTTGATAATCTGTTTCTTGCCAGGAATCAGTTTAAGCAATTAATTTTGAAGACACCTGACATTCTGAAGGATTAGGCAGGCTTAGCAAATGTTAAAATAGCTGTAAGAGTCTGAAGGATCAAGTCTACATTTTGTTCCTAGCTAGAACAACTACACAGGACATGTTGAGATGTTATCTGACAGGCATGAAGTGCACTTCTTTTAAGACGCTACTGATTTTACAGAAGACTAAGGCATACATATCCATTTAGGAAGAATTAAGTTTATTTTCCCTTGCTTCATCTGGAAACCACAGTCTTCAGTAGTGGATGAAAAGCCACAATGTCTGGTGAGAAACATACAAGGAATCACAGTCAGCAATGATACCTTCTGAAGCAGCATCCAAGGTCTTCCTGAGCAACAGTGCCAGACTACACCATCACGGCGGGGTTAGGTCACTAGATACTGCTCTTGAAGCGCAAACCAGAATGCAGTAGTTTGGAAAACACTTAACATTATTTTTACTAAATAACTTTATAAAAATATATTCTAGATCTTTGCAAGGTCCCTAAAAAAGTCCCCCCTTCCGTCCCTAAAAACATTGGTTGACTCTTCAGTGTTAGATGAAAGTCAACAGTAAGTATAAGCCTTGAATTAATTAAATCCACAACTTGCAACTTTTTAGCGTTGCCTTCTCTGCGTTCATCTTTTTGTTTGTAATCTGTTCATGGAAAACTGTAATTTATTTTGAAATATGGTTTCGCTGTTCTACATACAAAAAAAAAAATCCTAAAACCAGAAGTGTGTGTGTAAATAAAACTACTATCACCAAGGTTACTGGTTAAAGACATATTTAACCACTGCTAGAACAAGATATACTGCTCAAAACTCTCTACTAACAGCAGCTTTGTTTTTATTCAGTTAATATCTGATGAACATTGGCATTACTCCCTAAGAGAGTAAGTGTTAACCATTTCTTGAGCCATAATCATAACCTAAAAATAAATTTAAAAAAATTATAAACTAACCAAGAGCATGACTGAAGCTATACTAATGAAAGCACTAGTAACAAACATCTGTATGACTTCCACTTTTTGAAAAATCAGCAAGGTTTCAGCCACATGCTAACTCACTCGCAGAAGACAACTATTTTAAAGACTGCTTAATGCACACACGAGCAAACAAGAATTTAAAAAATAATAACCTGTTGCAACATAACTTCAGAATACAGTGGGATTATGAAAAAATCAAAATGACTTGCTGAAACCTACAATCACTGTCAGTCCTCTTAAAAAGGAAAAACTCTGGAAATCTGACATCTATAGGACAGAATATATACAGACGCATACAAGTCACAGGCAGCAACTCCAGTCATCCGAAATCACAGTTCCTAACATTTTAAGGATTAAAGAGGTGCTCACGTACCTAGGAGAACAGTCTGAGTTTTCTGCCAGTACTAACCAATAGCAAATTCATGCACATGCCTACTATCAGAAGTATTATTTACAGAGTTCTCTAGTAGACAATTCTCTTATTTCCTCTACATAGACATAATTTAAGACACCAGAAGGACCGAATAATTTTTATACCAAGACACCAAAACGGGATTACAAAGTTTAACCCGTTCCAAAGACGAGGCTTTTGCAACAGTCATGTCACCACTTGCACCTCAGTTCTTCCACCCACAAAGCACGCTGAACACTCTTCTTTCATCTTTATCTCCTCTGAAATATAAATCCCTGAGGAGAAACACTGTGTCCTCATATGTTTATAATGTGCCTGGCATAAAGCAGTCACAGTTTTTGTCAGTGGCTCAACTACCACTTATACTAAGTGATGCAATAAATGACAGTGCTTAGTCATGAGACTTTCTATTTTCATTCAAAGTTCTTGGAATAAATTACTCTTTTTTAACTATGATTTAAACCCAAATAGTGGGAAAAGTGAAGCCTTCTTTTTCAAAAATGTGTGCCCTGCATTCTCTTTCACCCTCTTGCAACTCCAGATTTCCCTGCACTGCACCTCCCAAGACCTTGCCCACATTCTTATGATGCCTCCAGTTCCTCCCTGGCCTCCAACCCACAGCTGAGCAAGAGCGAGCATGAATTGTGGCTGGTTCAGGAGTACGCATCTACCGACTGATCAGCTGGTATGATGTGATGACTGGTTGACCTGCAGGCCAGTGAAAACAGATTGAGCTCACCATTGCAAGTTTTCCTGCACTAGGGACTCGTTAATTAACAACTTTTTACTCAGGCATCAATTTTCAACAGATATAAGAGCAAATCTTCTTTCTTGGAGCCCTTGATCTCTGCCAAATTTAGGAAACCCTGAATAAGGGTTCAAAAGCTATTTAAAGGAAATTGGAAGATCAATAGCGTAAGCCGTATAACCTATGGAAGAAGCCTCAACGTAGGGAACAGTAAATACAAGATGACAGTTTTCATCAACATCATCTAACCATATATCACAAAAAATAAAAACCATAGAGATGGCCTAATCATAGAGAACTTTCCATATTCTGAACACAAGAGAGTGCCAAAAGAGATCATCTTTTCCTGAAAATCTGTTGTACCCTTACCCTGTGATTTCCTCATGTCTTTTGTGGCTAAAGCACGATTCCCATGCGGAACACTGGTAAAATCAGGATTGGTCACATTGTTAACTCTCAGCTCTTGCCCCAACGACTTCCGACCATAAGTATTTTCCCCAGATCCTCCATTGACACTGTAGCCACCTGTGGAAAAAACAACGCGAGACTAAAATAGGCTATCAAGACCATATATTTAGCAGGGTAGTATGTTATGAGTTATTCAATTCATATGCAAATTACCAGCCCTATCCACTATTAGCTTCCTCTTCCAATTTCACACGTAAAAATGTTTTGTTATGCCCTGTAAGTTTCCAGGTCACATCTGAAGCATACAAAAACCCTCTATTGCAATAGAAGTTCAACATGGGGTTTGTTGCATTTGGGGTTTTCTTATCATTACTTTTGACCCTGTATTTTACAAGGTCCTTCAAACTGTTAGCACACATGGCTAGATACATTCACTTACTTGCTCCTTGATCATGCACATCAAATTTCCACTCTGATTGTTATAAATCCACCACACAGGCTCAGTAAAATGGCAAAAAAAAAAAAGAGAAAGCTTTTAAAAAGCCACAGATTATTTATATGTATAGATTAAACAACTCTCCATAAACATACAACAGTCAATATTTTCACACACTAATACTGACATTATCTTAAATTAAACTCAATCCTACAGACTCCTACTTGAGATACATATGGTACATCTTTGGGAACAATATAAAATGGAAATAAAAGTGTCATTTTGAGTAATTCAATTATATTTACTCCTAGATCCGCAAGAATTTACATACTCAAATATTGAAACCAAAGATTTTTCCAGTCTGCCACACCATTTTGAGGGGCAGGTTCTTCCTCTGCAGTACTGTGGAGAAGTGAAACTGTCCCCTGAGCCTGCCCAATACTTGACTCAATGTATTAGAGCTCACTTTCAAGGCAGCTGTGCAGGCAGCTTCCCTGCCTGAGACCAACTAAGAAAACTAAACAACAAAAGATATGCAAGGCTTCTTTCAGAAAAGGTATTTCCACAATTCCGCCTGCATCAGTGTATAAAAAAAAGCCTGGGGAAAAGGAAAAACAGCTCACCATAAAAAGAGGCAGCCTACTGAGACTACAGGATGGATAAAAAACATAAGCTGAAACATCAAGGTGAATCTGGACCTCAATAGATGTAGAGGATGTCATCTTGAAGGCAAACCTTCTGATAAAAAGCAGCTGCAAACTACCAATAGAAGTCTGTATTTCTATACACATGGGACTACCCTACCATTACAGAAAATCCTGTGCAAAGTCTCAGTTGTAATTAGTTAATTACAATTACATTAGAGATAATTCATGTGTATTTGGATTTACAACATTAAACTCAGTTTTTAAACTTAAACTAGCATGTATGCCTGCTTAATATTATTTTGTCATAAACCAACACTTTTCTATGAAGGAAGTTACTTCTAACAGCAGTAATTGTATTTATGACAAAACAGAAGTATATAGCTAAAATTCAAAGCAATAAAGAAATAAGTTTAACTGAAGATGTCAGATAGTCATGCATCCAGACCACAAACATCAACTATCAAACCCAGACATGCTACTGGACTTCTTAAAGTTATTTCATACTTTCCCTTTAGCACACAAAATATCCCAGCTTTTTTGGTTGTCTCCAAAGGCATGTAGTACTTGCTACAACACATTTTATGTTATCTTAAACGAATTAAACACAAACCTATACTCTTCCACTTGACATATAGATAGTACATCTTTGGTAACAATATGAAACAAATTGTCATTTAGAGTAATTAAAAAACAGTAGGGCAATCAGGCATTTTAGCAATAAAGCTGTAAATAATGCATTATAACTCTCTTCAGTTATCTCCTGGTCTGAAAGGTTTTTGAAAATTTTTGTATATACAAATTTATTAATTTCCCTTTAAGTGTTAAATCTGAGACCAAATAAGAATACGATCAGCTATGTCACTATTATTAACTTTAGCATAAATATGCAGATACCATGACACACGAATACTAGCGTAGTATCTTTCTAGCAGTAAGGACTCTGAGCACATCATAGTTACAAATTAAAAGGGAGGAAAATGTGGCAGAAAAAGGAGAATATCCCATCTATAAGTAAAAACCTGAGCCTTCTATTTAGTTTTAAAAACTTAAATCTTCCAACTCCCCATCTTGTTTTATAAAGTAAAGGAGAGAAGACAAAAGGGAGAGGTCTAATTTGTAAAGTTAATGTGAAGGGTTATTAAAAAAAAAAGACAGACTAATCTTACAGATGCACAACAAAAGGACAGGAGTCAACAGTCATAAGCAAGGGGAATTCAAACTGGACATGAGTAAACTAAACAGGCTGCTAAGGGAGGCTGCACAACCTCCCATCCTTGGAGGTCTTCAAACCTGAGCAACTTCCAGAAATTATCAAGCTGGAAGGTATTTTTATTACCAACACTAGAAACTAGGGGCGGGGGGGAATCTCTTCTCAAGGATTCTAGGTACCTATGACATAGGGTTATCCAGGATAGAAAAGCTAGAAGTTCTTAAAATAAAAATTCCATGCTGGCAGACTCCAACAGATTAATTGAAAAATCTTAGTAAACAACAAAACTGTTCTGCATCTGTAAGCATATACATTTCCCCAAAAATAAAAATTAACTAGAGATACTTGGAATTTTGTTTTATAGTACTGTATATCCTAATCTTCTCTTTTCAAGTCACACCTGAACAAAACAGCGTACTTAAAGTGGTGAGCTAGCAGGGACATGCCCTGTAAGATACAGTACTTGAGGGAGAGATAGGTGCACTTTTCTTTTCAAATGGCACTTTCCCAGCAACCTCACCAACTACCTTACTGAACTTGTCTGAAACTTACTACTTCACTATACTGCCAGTACGTTCTTTAAATACTAGCACAGTTCAAAGTATGAGAATAACCTACTATGCCAGTCTGCGTGAAACACAGTAAAACTCTGTGTTAGCAGACACACTGACAAGTGTACTCACTTTCTAAGCAGTTTATGTTAAAGTTAACCAAATCTTAAGGTTCTCAAGGTATGCAGATAAACAAATACCTGTTTCATGCTCCTGCCTCCTCCTAACAGTACCTACTACTTATAAAAAAAAAAAAACCAAAACAAACCAAATTTGCATCAGTGCACCCAGCTATAACTTCCCCTAAGATGTAGCAATTCTTTACAGATAGTTACAGGGCAGAGAAGTAGGGGGAGTGTGAATGCTTTTTAGGTTCCTGAACAAAAACTCCCACACTAATATTCCTGTGAGATTTTTTTGAGTCTGGCCTGTCTGAAGATTTAAATAGTCTAAAAAGTGACTCTGCAAGTAAAAAATCCTCTATTTGATGCCTGTATTTAGAGATTAAAAAGAAAAAAAAAATCAGAATACAGATTTCTTCTTGAAGATGAGAAAGACGTGATTCTGAATTTTTAGCTATTTTCTAGAGAAACTATTTCTGTTCTCAACCAAAAAAAAGAAAAATTTGTATGAACCATGCATCACACAATTTATATGAAGTCAGACTGAGGCACATAGAAGTAGAAATTCCCATTAATGACAAAATATAGATTTGATTCCCAAAGATTCCAGTGTGCTGCAGTAAAGCTGCAATAGGTAATGTATCAGATTAGTAGCCCATTTAATCAGGCAGTCCATTTTCAATACCAGAAGCACTAGACAGTATTCAGGAAGAAATTACAACTTGTGGACCAGACATATCCAGAATACTATTCTAGGAAAAAGTGCTTATTCTGTTAATGCATTAAGTCTTCTCTTACATTCTTCACCTAATGCAATTGCATATTTTTCTCACTATTCATATCAACCACAGCATTTCTTTGATCCGTGATAAATCTCTCAACACAGCGATACTGTAGCAACGAGTTACATCACTTCACTGCTTTTTTTTTGGGGGGGGGGGGGGGGGGGGGGGGAAGAAAAAATCTCCACCGTTTCAAGTTTACTGCCTTTCTCTGAATCTCACAATTTACACATGAAACAGCAATCTGTGTACCTTTTTCTTCATTCTGTATGTCAGTGTGGACTCTGATATCATCGTGTCTTTGTCGAGACACCACAGCTGAATTTGAGGGTTGTAATCCATAGGAGGCAGAACTGCCCCGATCTCTGGATGAAGAGTATTTTAAATTGTCCTGGTCAGCTGATGCACTGTCAGTTCTATAAAGAGAAAAATATTTTTTTTTATGTAGGGGTATAACAGGAGTGGGATTCACATTCACTTATAAATGCAACATATTTAAATGACAATCCCAAATGTATTTTCCTGTGTCAAAAAAGTTGTACATCTAACCTGCTTCTTAAAAAGTGACCTTAAATTCACATTGGGATTATAATTGACTGATTATTACAGCAACATGCAAAGGAAATGCATTCTAGTGTGCCAGTGCCTTTTCTCAGGATGTTCTCAAGTCTCTTTTCAGTTAGATTTCTATATAAGGAAAAATTGCTTCCCAGAATTGAAAAATAAAATACAACTAGGTATATACCACAGCTAGGCAACAGCACCTACCATTTGTGAAAGTCATTACTAACCCACATATGAACGTTTATATAATATGCTATGAGACTTACTGAGCAACGTTAAACCCCTTATTAGATGGAGGTGTTACCAGCATGTAACTGACAATCAATATAGGAATTGCATATTAAGTTTTTGCAAAATGAGAATTGCAAAACAAGAAAACAGTCTTTACTGTGGAAAAACCTGGAATGTAAATTAAGAACTGTTAGCCTTTGGAGTAAATGTTTGCAGATAAAAAGGGAGTGAAAAAACCTGCCTTAAGTTTAAACCACTCTCATATCAGAAAACTGATTTATAGACCAGAAATAGAAAAAGTTGAAAATCATGAAACCAACTCTTCTCACTGGACATACTACAGGATTTCATTTTTAAAAATACAGTAACTTCAATATACTAAACTTGTGCACATGCAACTTCAGAACCTAAAACCAACCAATCACTTTAAATGCATTCTTACAAGCAGTGCTGGAGGTTTTACATTAAAACCAGTAAAACAATACACATCCAAAACAAAAATCAGCAGAATTTTTTTCAACTCAAGTATATTTGGAATCACACTATTCAAATTATTTACAGAGGGCTTTCCCCAAGCAAAGTCTGAAGATCTACTATTTTTATTTTAAGCTTTGGAGAGTTCTTTGGATTATTTAATAAAAAGCACGACAGATCATTCCTTTTCATTCCGGTATAATTTGTGTAAAGATAAACACCACATGTTCTTGAGAAAAAGTCTTTCATTTTTACTTTTTGAAAGAACACTGTGATTAGAATTAGTAGACAAATTCAGGGAAAAGGAGTTAAACACATCTCAAGGCAAAAGGGGAAAAACATAGCTAAAACTTTTGAAAAGCAGTAGTTACTTAAGCTGTCCTAAAGGCTTGCTGTTTTCAAGTATAGCTCATCAGTACAACTGGAAGAGTAATATCATGAGGGCTGATATTTGCAAAAACAACTGGATTAAAGACACACATATTTTATTCTCTTGAGAATGTTAAAAGACAATATACGATCAATTTGGAACAGGGTTAAAAAGAAGAAAATTGTGCTTTTACCCTGTTCTCACAGTGAAAGGTTGACACTAGGTTTGCTTGGCAGGTATTATTCCCTTTTGCTCTATAAGCAAATTCATCTTCAGACATACACAGTAAGAGTCTTCTCCTCATTCAGTATTCACTGTGGCATCACATCTACTGCTGAGCACTTGCTTGGACTATTTTATAAAACAAGCTATGCTACTTGAGAGGCAAAGCCTCAGTAAAAGTCTTTGCTCATGACAGTCAACTAGGATTGCAGAAATACTTACACAGTTGGACCTTCACCATTCACCTACATTATGCTGAACAACAATGAAGTTCTGCACTGTACCTTCCAACGGTGTGAACTTCAAATGTGCCTACACCATATGCAAATTATCCAGTCAGCTACAGAGCCCCCAGATCTTCTCCCTGCCCTAAAACCTCAGGAGACTTCCAGCTGGCTTTGAGGAACAGCAGAGTTCATTCCAGAGGATTAAAGTTATTTTACTCTTGCAATGAAACAGACTGAAAAATTCTCAATTGGTAAATTTAAGTACTGATGGGTTCTTAATAGTGTACCTCCCTAAAGAGCAACACCTTTTTTAAGGCAGTGTGCTGTAGACTGTATCATCTTCAATTGTCAAGCGTTAAGTTTGAAACTCTTAGGTCTGGAGGCAAGCTGATTAAACATACAATTTTTAAGACTGTTCTGTGTATTCCAATCAACTGAAGGACTACACGTGTTCTCAGCTAACCTCGCTTCCTGCAGCACAGCCTTTGAACGTTTTGTAAAATTTTCCATTGTGGTAAAATACATAAGCCTATTGTTTCCCTGGGATAAACCACATGCTTGCTTCGTTCTGTCTTTGGGAACAGCTTTCTGCAATCTAATCTGTTCACACATCCAACTAAAAGGTGAGCACAATTTTATTAAAAATATATAATTGCTGTCCTATGTATCAATTTAAGAGATGATAGTTCCCACTAAAATAAACATGTAGCTTAGATATCCAGCAGTTTCTGCCATTTCTTTATGAGGCAGAGAAAAAAAGTGCTTCGTAGAAAGATACTGTTCCCAGAGAACTAGGTTCTGTGGCCCACCTGGCTGCTATGGTCCATATTGCTTTGAAGGAGGACTTTCAACTGAAAGGAGCTTGCAATGGGATTCACACCAGAAGCAGAGCCCACCATCTCATGGGCCTGTGCATTTCTACCTGTCCAGTGATGCACACTGTTTCTCAGGTGGGAAGTGAATTTAAGAATTGTACCGTAGGCTCCTGCACCAGCGCTCTGGGAGTTTGTGGCGTGGGCTCCTCAAGACCTGCGGACATGACCCCAGTACCTGTCGCCTGTGCCCCTTTATGAGGAGCCCAGACACCTGGGCAACACAGGACACGGCTGTGCAAACTCATAGACTGAACAGGAAGAGACATTTAATTTTCAAATCTGTTTCTGAAAAATACCTTTTTTCATGTCAGTAATGTATTCTTGATTTTGAAAGACAACCACCTAGAACTCAAAACACAGCCACTCTCTGGACAGATACTTGCGAAAAATCTAACAAATAATTACTTTCTCTGCCTCCCTCCAGCCCTTTAAGGTACACTGCAGCCATTCCACCAGGTGATGGGAAGAACCGTACTCCCGGCTACCTCATCTCACGCCCACATTTCAGGAGGGCACTTTTCTTGTTCACATGGCCGTATTTCCACTTCAGTTACATTGTGCCAAGCAGATGGTGGGTTACATGGCAGACATAACACTTAGCGTCATCTTTCAAAAGAAGTCTATGTAACAACAAATTTATCAGTTACATACATTGACATTGTCACAGACAAACATTGTATACTAATAAAGTCACAACGTACAATGTTAGCAACAGGTAAGCAGAAGTACAAATACAAATGTGGTATTAGACAAAGTTGGAATGGGAAATTGCAAGGATGAACATGACTATGATTACGTTATACTGTAGCTTCAAAAGCTTATTTGCCACTTTTTGAGACACTACTCTGCTTTATTTCCACCTGAAAAGCTCACTGATGGAGACTAAACGAAGTACTTCAAGAGCTCGCATGACAGTTTTCATCCGTACCTGGTTCTGGCTGGAAGACTACCTGATTACCACCAGCACCGGCACCAATTTCCTGCATACACTGTTTTAGCAATAGCATTTATACAGAAGAGATTGCATTCAGTTTTCTGCAGGGCAATTTTTAACCTGCCTTTATTCATCAGAAAAAGAAAATAGTTCACCCACCTAAATAAGCAGAAATGGCCACTAGTTCTCGCTAAAAAAAGCTACTTTTGTTTCCCAGGGACATACAAAAGGAAAGTTAAGTCTTTTCAAAAAATAAGCGTGTATCTCATTCCATCAAAAGCATCAACACGATTTGACTAGCCAATTTGTATGACTGAAGAAAGCATGGCTAAGAACAGCTGACAAAAATCTTTTTACCTAAAAAAAAATAGGTCAATCAAAAATATATCATGTTTCTTTAGTTATATGAAAGCCTTAAAAATTTTTGTCCAAGAAACTTGTTACAAACAATCTGGTGTATGCTATTCATTATCTGTAGCTTTTTCAGAATGACCCTGCCATATGGATATTATTTTGAGACAAAAATCACTTAATTATTCTATTTGATTTTATTTCCAAGTACAGGATCTACATGGAAGATTTATTCTGAGACAGCTCTACTGTATGAGCTGTATTATTGCTCAAGCCAGTCCATTTCACTTGCTTATTTGCCAAGTTGATTTCTATAATGCAGATAAATTCTTCATTACTTAAAATCTTTATCAATAGGAGATGTAAAACCTAGAGTCACTATATCCCCTTAAATCAAGAGCTTCCCACCAAGTTTCTGACCTTCCTTCCACTGGCACGCAGAGCAGCAACAGCCTTCTTTTGCCATGCTCTTTTACCATCACTTAGTCCATCTTGCCAAGTCCACGCCTAGCTGAGCCCACCCCAAAGCCTACTTTGTTTCTACTCCTGTGTTGAGAGAGCACAACAAGAGTGTAAGTGGCCATGTTTTCTACAAGTGAATAGCAACTAATTAACTATTGTTCCTACTGTAATTCTGCCATCTCCACTGTTGGACAACTACCTTCAGTCACAGCAGCTTTTCAAACCACCTCTTGATTCTGCATGACTCCCTTCTTACACAGCAGCTCACCAATTTCCATCTGTCCTGTGATGGACATTAGGAGGGAATGTCAGGGAAAATGTATCACATATATGCATCCTGTTCTTAGTTTTCCATAGGCATCTTCTGATAGCCATTTTTGGATACAGGATATTATGCTAACTAAATCACTGGTCTGATCTAGTATGGCTATTCTCGTACGGAAAACTATCTGCTCTCCAAGTTCCTTTTGCTTCCCACTTTCATCTTCTTTCATCTTTTCCACATCTCATTCTCCTCTGTCTTCACATTAAAAACAAAGGCTTTCACATTACAAACTTAGGCTTCCCCATTTTACCAAAAACCAAAAAAGCTCTTTGATCTCATACCTTCCCAACCTTATCAGCATATTCAACACACTCAGATGCGAAAGGAGATCAAGAATTACTTGTTGCCAGTTCAGAACTGAACCCATTCCTGTTCAGCATCTCCCACGCACAGCCCACTGAATCTCTTCCCAAGGTTTCCATTGACATCTTCACAATGGCACCTCACAACCAATACTGCATCTCGTTCTCTAAGCTGCCTTCAACATCGCAGACTATTTCTCTCTCCCCCCGTGCACATATCTCTCTCTCCCCCTCTTTGAGCTCTCCTCTCTCTCAACTATCCCTGAAGAAACAGAGAAGCCTTACCAAATTTCATCCTACATGACTACACCCGTTCTCAGGTAATTTCAGCAACATCCTCAAACATCTCTGTGTCATCAACTGTCAGGTCTCACAGTTACAGACCTGTCCAAACTAAGATTTCAGCCTATTTCTAGCAAACACATTCCTGTGTACCTTGTTATACACGCAAATGAAGAAGAAACAGAGTCTCTGTCTCAACTCTCCTTATACACAGCACCCTGCTCGTCATTCAATGTGTTAATCCAGCATTACAGACAATATCCACAATTAGTGCTTGCCTTTTGTAAAAGACATGCCTCTGCCCTTCACAGCCAGGTAAAGAGCACCACTCTAACCACCACCTTCTTAGCCCACTTGCTCTGATGAGTTTCTTTGATCCCTGCCAATACCTCCCATTCTGTCTCTAATTAAACACAGGGTACTTGTCCTCAGTTATAAAGTGCTAGCCAACACTGCTCTCCTGCTCAGGTTATAAGCTACCTAGAAGGAGAGCCATATTTTACTGTCTTGTCTCATCATGCCTAGACCCACAGGGACCTAGCAGTACCTCAGTTTGGCAGGCACTGTGCTAACAGAAACTAGTCATTCATAACACTGACTTACATTGCATGAGAAGGATATACTTCATTTTCAAGAACAAATTTCAGTACTGAGCCTAGTATAATACTTTTCTCAGATGTGAAAGATTTTCTTTTTCACTTTTCCATTTACTCCCCTGCTAACCCACATTTACAATAGGAGAGACAGAGGTCCTGTTAATTAAAATCTTACCTTCCTTTTCTCACTTTCGCCTAAGAATAAGCAAGCCATGGTGCACCCTGCACTTGCTAACCTGCTACCCTGCACTCACACTCCTGCTTAATACCACCATAAGCATATGCAACTTGCTTTGCCACCCAGAGCATTTGATATCAAAGGGAAGCACTGCTTGTTTCAGTATATAATTACCCTTTAGTACTCTACTGGATTAACTCTGCTCAAACGCAAGACCTGCACGCTGACATGATTTTATTTTTTCCCCAGAAGTCCTATCAGGGAAAATGCAGTGAGATCTGTCAAACAAAAAGGAAGGAAAAAAAAGAAGTAAAGGTCTAAAAAGCTGTAAAGATTAGAAGAAAACTTCTAAAAAGTTTTTGTGTTGCTATTAATTTAGTCCGGTACACCTCAGTGCACAAACTAATATGCCCATGTATACCAGGACAACTTCTTCCTCTATAATACACAGCTCTATCAATACACGCACTGTAGGAAAACCAGTCCACATGCATCTGACAGGTATGGCTGCATTCACACAGGCACACAAAAAAAATCAAATTCTAATTAAAAACTACTCTCCCTTAAAGAAGGATGTGGGCTCCAACTTTCAGTTTCACACTGTTTTCACCCCCAGTCCCAATGCTCATTAGTATTGCTAAAAATTGAGAGGAATCTGGACCTAGTAGTGACAATCAATCTAGCTATTTTTACTCTCACAAAAATGTGTGCTTGGAAACACAATCCATATGATAATACACCTATGCATCAGGAGTTCCTTCCCACCCCCCCACCAACCCACTCCCCCTTTAGGAACTTGAAACAACTACAATTACTGCAGTTTTCATTACTTTGGCCACGAGCATTCCCTCTTCCACGCCCTGCACAAAAGCATTTACCAGCAACCATCTAAGCTAAACGAAACTAGCAGTCAACAGAAAAGAAAGGGGAAGGAAAGAATACGTGGGTATATTTTGTGTTCTGGGGTTTGCCCAAGAGCATCTTCAAAACAATCAATGGAAAAGAAAGCAATTGCCGGTTTTATATAACAGATCCCCTTTCAACTGTGCATGTGAATCACTTTTAAAAATTAGTTAACACCAAAACAACAAAGACTGATTTAATCTCTGCATCGTTCTTTAAGCTCTTAGTGTAGACTCACAGGTTCCATATCGCCAAAGCTATCTTTCTGAGATTTAAACTTGAGCATAACATATAAAGAAAAACGTGCTCTGTGTTTGGAAGTGTGTGAACATTTCTGATTCCCAGGCTCCCTCAGCAGAGTAAAAAAAAAAAATATTTAAAGGAAAGGATAAAGTTGATTCCTTACAAGTGACAGGATCAGAGAAGATGTTACCTATTTCTTAGGAGCTCTAATCACAGAGTGTGATGGAAACAGAACTAGGCCCTGTCCATGCTATGAAGCTCTCCTAGTCTGCCACACTTTCTCTAGTGCCTTCAGATTTTTTTTTTCTGCTGTGGCTTTGGGGATAATTATTTTAGCAGCCCAGTTTGAGAGCTAAGGAGGCACCAATCTATGGCACGGGCCAGAGTCAGACACTGAGGTAACAGTCTAACTTCTTAAACCAGCTTTATCACCAGGCAAAGCATTTCTGCAGGTACACTCTTACTTTCACCCCTGACACAACTGCACCTACTGCAGACAATACGATATTGGGAAAAGTCAGCCTCCTAGCCCTGTAAGACGTATTTTTTAGGCTAAAAAAATAGAACTTGTGACACATTAATATATCCAACCAGAAAGCATTTCTAGAAGCCATCCACTGCAAAGACACAAGATGTACATCCAATTTCTTCCAGGTGGGAAGGTCAAGAGTTAGGGCCCAGAATTCCAGACTGCAGCCCACAAATCTGAAGCAAAGTAGCAGTTCAGGAGTAAGAGAAAGACCAGACTTAATTCCTCCCCCAAAATCTAGATGCTATAAGAAGATGTCACCAGAGAGGCTTGCAAGTTTTTAAGTGAGAAAAAGGAGTTATTTGACCCAGTAGTTCAATAACAGAAGATATTAGAACTTAAATAACCATGTCCCACACACCATTAAGAACTGAATAGCCTCTAGCGTTAGCCCTAGAGGCTGCGCTGCTAGCTGTTCAAGCAAAAGGAAAGCTTCCTTCATAGCAAATACTGAAGTTACAGAAGTGTTTCATAAGATCTACCTTCACATCCACCCAATTCTCCTAGTCCAAACTGCATACGACTAGGCCTGTCATCTGGAAATACATTCCCAAACATGTGCCACTCTGCTCTTTGCTGGGAAGTTTAAGACTAGGATCCCATATTGTGCTAAACTTTCAAAAACACTAAAAAAGCCTCAAATCTCCCACATTAAAAAGAAAATTTAAGAAACACCAAATTTATTTACAATTTCTACATGACAATTTTGACACTTAGAATAGCAAAGCCAAGCAGCACAGCAAATACATTGGCATTGGATGTATTAGAAGTCATCAAGACCTGAAGTATGCTCTCTATACTTGACTAAAGAAGTCAACAGACTTTGAATTTCACTTACAAAGAAGTACCAGGTATAAACACACCTTAAAACCTAACTCATTGTATAAGCTCTCACCCCAGCTTACAGCTCAACTACTTTCCCCAAATTAAAAAAAAAAAAAAAAACAAACCAAAACCGAATAATAATCCTGTGCTATTTTATTAACCCTCAAAAGACTACGAGTATTTCTGCGGCCTCTGCTCTCCTCTGATTTACTGCCAGCTGAAAACCAGACTGAAAAAATCCAGGGATCGCGCCCACCCCACCACAGGCCCCCAGCGCCTTTGCCCTCCAGCGGAGCGTCTCCCACCGCGATGGCAGGGAGAGGGAAGCCGCCGCCTGCGGACACACACCGGGCATCGGCCGGGGACGTTACGGCCGCCCCGAGCCGCGAGAGACCGAGGGGGGGGGCGGGGGGAGGAAGGAGCGCTCTCACCCGCCGCCTCGGAGCCCAGCCCGGGGTCCCGCCGACACGGACCCGTCTCTGTCCCATCTCCAGCCGCCCGCAGACACGGATCCGGAAACTCCCTCCGTGGTCCCGCCCGGCTCCCGCCGGGCACGGCCGCGGCCCCCCCCCCGCCCGCGCCCCGCCCGCTGCCGCCCCCCGCCCCTAGGCCCAACAGCCAGGAAGTGGCTCCGCCGCCGCGGCCCGCACCGCCCCGCTCCCCCAGGCCCGGCGGCGGGGCCGGGCCGAGCCGCCAGCCGCGGCACCCCGCTACCGCGGCACCCCCCCCCCGCCACGGGAGCGCTGTGCCTGCTGCCGGTGCCGCTCAGCCGAGACCCCGGGGCTCTGCGGCTCATTACCTTGCCCGAGACGGCATGGCCGGCCGGGCAGCGGCGCGGGACAGGGGCGGAGGAGGAGGAAGGGGGGGGGGAGAGGCGCGGGCGGCAGCTCCTCACTCGCGCTCCGCAGGCGGCTGCTGTCTCACACCGGAGGGAGGGGACGCTGCCGCCGCGGCTGCTCCGGCTGCTGCCCGCCCCGCGGGGCCCCGGGCGGCGATCTCTCCTGCGGGTGGGCGTGGGGGAGCGGGCGGCCGTCGTCGCCATCCCACCCCGGGGCGTGAGAGGAGCGGGGATCCCCAGTCCCCCGGGGCGGGGGGGAGGCCCTGCGGTCCTGGCACCCCTGCACCCTGAGGGGACTAGGGTCCCCGCGGCATGAGGGGAGGCGCGGGGGCTCCTAGTCCCCCAGCTGCGAGGGGAGCCAGAGGATCCCCGACCCCGGTCCGGGGGGGAACCTGGCCCCCCCGGGCGATGAGGGGACCGAAGTGCCCAGTGCGTGAGGGGAGCCTGGGGCCCTGGAGGCCCGGGGCCTGGGCGGAGCCAGGACTCCCAGGCCTTGGGCAGAGCTGGAGTACCCCTGCCCTGCTCCCGTCTCCCTTTGTTAAGAGGACGTGGACATCTTCCCCCACCCCTCCCTCTGCAGTGTCTGTGCTGCCCCAAGCCTTGCTGGAGAGTCTGCATCTGAATAGATCAGATCCTCATCCCCATGTTTCTCCCCATTAGGGCATGTCACCCATACATGGCTGCCAGGGAGAAGTCTGATGTTTGGCAGTGGTCAGCAAAAAGCTGACTAATCCCCCACAAAACACTAAGCCCCTAAGGTTGCTCTTTCTTCCCTTCTTCCTCACAGCTGCTAAAATGCATTTCAAAAGCTGATGAGCAAAATAGCGCCTGTGCAAGCCCACATGAGTTTTCTGTGTAAAGCAGTCACCACGTTTGCTAGAAGGGCATTTGATGCCCATCACGGAGAAAGCCTATCTGTAGACAGGAGAGCAGGCAAATCTGAGGGGAGGAAAAAGTCTCCTCAATTCGGTAGATATTCTGAGTACATTTCCCAAAAAAACATGTGAAGACTGTCTTGGGCATTTTTTTATTTCCCCTGCAAGACCTGGAAACTTATATTAGCTGGTATGATAAACCCAATTCCTGACTGCAGAATATTTCCTTAGTTATGAAAAATTGTAATAGTTTAGTCAGATCCTCAGCAAAGAGACCTGGGTAGATCAAACTCTTTTTTTAATTACAATATCCTAGATTTGAGACCACTGAAAGACCTGAGGAGACTTTTAAAATTCCCCTGTGCCTAATATGCCACGGTTCTGTTGGTGACTTAGCTAAGACAGGTGGCATACTGCCACCTCCCTCGGAGTCCGCTGGGCAGCCATCATCCTGCTGATACGGTCTTGTTGGCTTACAGTCCACAAGCAATCCATGCAAGACATGTACAGATTTTAAAAAAAAAAAAAAAAAAAGTAAAAATATGACAAGGCTTCATTGCAACATAATGCCATTTTGATGCAATGGGACCCAGTGCTCATCAGACTGCGTTTCAACTGATAGACACTTGTGTATCTTAAATTAATCAGTTTTGCAAAAACAATCAATTCATGAGCCATGATAGCTCTTTTTTCCCTTCTTTATAATTGAGATGGACATCCAGAATTACACAAAATGCGGCAAAATTGTGTTTTTATAAATACAGCAACAATACCTGCTGCAAATTTGCTCACCCTTTCCGACAAAGTCTGGCAGATCCTCTGCTCTTTGTGATGCAGCAGGTGATGATTTTTCTTTTTATTTCCTGGCTGAGTAGCATCCCAATCGTAACAACATGAATTGCTTGAGGGGCAAGGTAATACTTGTAACTACCTTTCAAATTAATTTAGCAAGGGGAGGCAAGAAAGCAAGCTGGCATAGTATGACCAGCAACTGCCTGCGTAGAGCAAGAGTTTAAGAACCACTGATTTAGTGCTTGGTACAGTAAATTTTGTGTCAGAAATCCTGTATTCTAGTGGTGAATTTGCTGCAGTCTGTGTGGTCTAATGCAGATCCCTCTTCTGAGTGCAGTTGTCTCCATTTGTAAAATGAATCAGTGATGTTTGCCTTTCTAAACTGCTGTTGTGCACAGCCTTAAAACTGTAAAATGTTATATAGTTGGCAAATGAAAAGACATACTCGATCTGTTTCTACAAGGATGACTATATTGTGAAATGTGAATGGTGTTACAGATAATAGTTAAAGTGCTCATCAAGCTTTGTGAGATAGAGCAATAATTGTTTGTATAGCACCCTCTCGGTTGCAGATTTCAGTCAGCCACTTTGCAAAGATGGTTAAGGCCATTCAGACACCACGCTATGAATGAAGACGCCCAGGGAAGCTGAGGCCAGGATTTTCAAAACTGCCTTCTAATTTTCTGTCCTCGGGTTTGGGACTTGGGTTTTGGGTACTTAGTGGCAGCACAGACATCAGTTGGAGCTGTAGATTCTTGAGTCTTGTCAAAAAATAAATAAATAGGGTGCCTAAATCTGCACCCTCTCAGAATAGAAATACATGGACTTAAAAGACCTGTCTTAAATCTCAGGATGAGCCAGTGACACTCGCAGAGATATGTCTCCCATCTCACTGCTGGGTGTACACTCAATCCACTCCATCAAACTGTCCACATCCATCCTAATGCAGAACTCTGGAGTGAGAGACACTGCGAACCACACTTTTCCTGCTTTATAATTCATGGTAATGATTTCTCTATTTAATATATAAGAGAAAGCTGTATCAATCTGAGTGTTATTTTTGGTTGGAATAAAGTGCAGATTGTATATATTTAATGTGCTGAAATAGGGTGGTAAGCACCATATTGCATCTTTCCCCCCTTGCTAGTTTATTTCCTTACTAAGCAGTATGTGCTGAGGATTGCAAGTCACTTTTGGCCCTTGGCTCCCTCTGATCCATAACAAAGCTACAGATTGAGAGAAAAACAATCACCAGCCATGAAAGGGAAATAGATGCTATTTCCTTCTCTGGAAACAGGACAGAAGCCAAGGAGCAAAACAGTATTTAACTAGAGCAGAGAAGTACCAGACGCCAAGATCCTGTAGCCTGTATATTGCAGATGGATGCTTCTTAAAAATCATAAAGGATTCCTAGTATAGTGACTCCCTGTACCTGCCAATTCTACTGCTTTGACGGCAGAATCCTGTTTTTATCAGTAACCTACCAGATTTTCAGTTGAATGGCCCTGTAGGCTATATTCTGGACATAGCAGACTCAAAGCACATGTGATGTATGGCCAAGCTGCGCAGGCATAGAGAGCTCAGGGTGTCCAGAACATATTGTGCTTGTGGCGCCAGCAGAGCCCGTCAGCGCATGCACAGTAGGTCCCTCAGGACTCCTACTGTTCTCTTCATTAAAAGTGTCGGCAGGTATAACGATCTATGGAGGTGGTACTGCCAAGCAAAGATGCTGTCTATCATCAACAAATGCTGCAATATGCATTGGGGCCTACCTTGTTTCATCACAAACTGGATTTTTTCCTTATCCTTTGGTGAGTATTAATACAGAAATCCCATGTAAAAATAGTCCTAACAGCAAGGCATATTGAACCTTCCTAGGGTTTTGCTCTAAAAATCTTGTTAATGCAAAAAAAAGTGTCTTACATTTTAGAATGCCGTAACAAATGCACTGTGATTTGAATACTAACAAAAATAATCTTTTACCTTCTTTCCTTTACACAAAATACTAAGGAAAAAATATTTGACTATTTCTGAGTATTTGTAAAACCACTTTGAATTTAAGTGGGATAGCACATGGAACCATCTGCTCCATTTCCTCAAGGTCTTTTAGAGGGTAACTTTTACTGAACACTATTCCTCTACATCAGTGCAACAAATACAATGCATTCGCTTTCTCAGAACTTGCATTTTTGCTCTGCTGAACTTCTTTAGGGCTATTACATCTTTAAGGCATTTTACATCTCCTACATAAGGTAGCATTATGTACAGTATATGAGTAAATATTTGAGTTCCTGTCACACGTTCATTATAGATTTATTACATCGTGGACTATAGAAGTCCTTGGTTGTGTGTATAAGCTGTTTCTTTATTTTCTGTTTATTAACAGTATGCTTCTCTGTTTATTAACTATGTGCTTCTTTAAATGTCCTAGACATCATTTACATATTACCAGGAACAATCATATATAACATATAAACTGAGCACTTCCATTTAAGTGACTGGTTCCTAAACAAGTAGTCATTGGAGTTACTTTGACCTGAAAAAAACATATTTAGGTCTTGAAATGTCCAAAGAAAAATGGTAGAAAAGCAAATTTTTTGTCAATAAAATTAGCCATGTTACATCTGTTAAATTTCAACCAGGGTTAAAACAGCGAGATAGCCCAAAGCAGTAGTTTCCATGCTGGTCTTCCTGAGAGCAGAAGCTGCAGCAATCCTTTTGTGAGTTTTGGAAGTCACACAGAATGCCTCAGAGGAAAGTCATAGTCTGCATGCAGCGTGTTACATAGTTTAATTGACAGCATCATAGCAACTCAGTTAAAAAAAATTCTCAACATCTCTGAAAATCAAACACTTTGTGGAACAGTCGTATGTCTGATTGGTAGGCAACACTGGCCGAGAATCAAATGTGCTTTTACTCACACTGGAGAAAATGTGTGCCACAAGCAGCAGTTCCCCCTCTTCTGTTCAATGAGACAGTGCCGTACCCAAGGTCCTGCCCAAGATGTTCTGTTATCTGCAAGCCAAACAGTGTGGCTGCAGATTAGTTCATGTTGCTGCAAGAGTTGAGTGTTTTGACTGGCAGCTGTTGGGAGATTTCTGCTGCTTGCTTTATTTCTGAAGAGCCTGGGCAGAAGCATAATGAGAAACACTGCATCCCGCAAGAGTGAAAAGCTGAATCAGGACTTACGAGCAAATGCGTATTATGAAATGCTGCACAACGCTGGATCGGAGCTGGCGTTTACTGTGCTGCACTGCAGAAAAAGGCAAAGTTGGAGCAAGAAGCAGTTATCTTTTACCATGGATGCCAATAGTACAAGACTATTATACTGTGAAGTCCTTTCAAAAAATTAATAGTGCACTCGATGCTTCACCTTCCCAGCGAATCTGAGAATTTCCATCTGTTAAAATAACTGCTCTCTCGCATAAATTTTCGTGCTCTACAGACCGAAGTTTATGTCATGTTTGTTGAAGGGGCAATTTGAAAGAGGCTGCCAGGAAAGTATCAAGCCCTTAAGGCACAATAAGCCCAGGGAAATTTGTTTGGATGGTGTAATTAATCCAACTTGTTAATTTAGCTCAGTTTGATGCTTATTGCCAGTAGTGGAGTGCTATGAGAATTAAAAGAAAAATTGGTCTAAGAGGTGCAGTACAATTAGAAGTGAAACATACAGTAAACTCCCCCAAGGTACTTATCCTTCAATCTTCTCTAATTTTAACTGCTTTTTCTAGACTTACTTTCCTACCTGTTTTTTAATGTGTTCCAGGTCTCAACAATACCAAATCCTGATCTCTCCATCTTTCCATGAAGCATCTGGAAAAGACTTTGATGATATCACTAGAGATGTCACTTGGGTCATACTTTGAGTGACAGCTCAATAATCAGCCTTTATGAGAAAACACGTAGGGAAGAGACCGGCATGGTTGAGACAAGAGATGCTTGTCAAACTAAGGAGGAAGAGGGAACTGCACAGGCAGTGGAAGCAGGGACAGGCATCCTGGAAAGAGTATAGGGACGCGGTCCGGTTGTGTAGGAATGGGGTCAGGAAGGCCAAGGCGCGGCTGGAGCTAAACTTGGCTAGGGATGCAAAGAATAATAAGGGTTTCTACAGGTATATGAGCTGGAAAAGGATGGTTAAAGAAAGCGTACCCCCACTGATGAGCGAGACCGGCAAGCTGGTAACAGCAGATGAGGAGAAGGCTGAGGTACTCAACACCTTTTTTGCCTCAGTCTTCACTGGCAACCTCTCTCCTCACCCCTCCCGAGTTGATGGATGGCATGAGGGGGTCTGGGAGGGCAAAACCCCTCCAGCTGTAAGAGAAGATCAGGCTCGTGACCACCTGAGGAACCTGAACGAACATAAGTCCATGGGACCTGAGGAGGTGCATCCCAGAGTCCTGAGGGAATTGGCTGATGTAGTCGCCAAGCCACTCTCCATGGTATTTGAAAAGCCACGGCAGTCAGGTGAAGTCCCTGGTGATTGGAAGAAGGGAAACATTGCGCCCATTTTCAAAAAGGGCAGAAAGGAAGACCCTGGGAACTACCGACCTGTCAGCCTCACCTCTGTGCCTGGGAAGATCATGGAACAGATCCTCCTAGAAGCTATGCTAAAGCACATGGAGGCCAGGGAGGTAATTCGAGATAGCCAGCATGGCTTCACCAAGGGCAAGTCCTGCCTGACGAACCTAGTGGCTTTCTATGACTGTGTGACAGCATCAGTGGACAAGGGAAAACCAATGGATGTCATCTATCTGGACTTCTGCAAAGCCTTTGACACGGTCCCCCACAACATCCTTCTCTCTAAATTGGAGAGCTATGGATTTGATGGGTGGCCTGTTAGGTGGATAAGGAACTGGCTGGATGGTCGCATCCAGAGGGTAGTGGTCAATGGCTCGATGTCCGGATGGAGACCGGTGACGAGTGGTGTCCCTCAGGGGTCTGTACTGGGACTGGTGCTGTTTAATGTTTTCATCAATGACTTAGGGAGATCAAGTGCACCCTCAGCAAGTTTGTGGATGACACCAAGCTGAGTGGTGCAGTTAACACACCAGAAGGACGGGATGTCATCCAGAGAGACCTGGACAGGCTGGAGAGGTGGGCCTGTGTGAACCTCATGAGGTTCAACAAGGCCAAGTGCAAGGTCCTGCACCTGGGTTGGGGTAACCCCCAGTATCAATACAGGCTGGGGGAAGAAAGGATCGAGAGCAGCCCTGCTGAGAGGGACTTGGGCGTGCTGGTGGATGAAAAGCTGGACATGAGCCGGCAATGTGCGCTGGCAGCCCAGAAGGCCAACCGTACTCTGGGCTGCATCAGGAGAAGCGTGGCCAGTAGGTCAAGGGGGGTGATTCTGCCCCTCTACTCTGCTCTGGTGAGACCTCACCTGGAGTACTGCGTCCAGCTCTGGAGCCCTCAGCACAAGAAGGACATGGAACTGTTGGAGCGGGTCCAGAGGAGGGCCACAAAAATGATCCGAGGGCTGGAGCCCCTCTCCTATGAGGACAGGCTGAGGGAGTTGGGCTTGTTCAGCCTGGAGGAAAGAAGGCTGCGGGGAGACCTGATTACGGCCTTTCAATACCTAAAGGGGGCCTATAGGAAAGATGGGGAAAATCTTTTTAGTAGGGCCAGCTATGACAGGACAAGGGGTAATGGTTTTAAACTAAACCAGGGTAGGTTTAGACTAGATATAAGGAAGAAATTCTTTACAATGAGGGTGGTGAAACACTGGAACTGGTTGCCCAGAGAGGTAGTGGAGGCCCCACCCCTGGAAACATTCAAGGCCAGGTTGGACGGGGCTCTGAGCAACCTGATCTAGTTAGCGGTGTCCCTGCTCACTGCAGAGGGGTTGGACTAGATGACCTCTAGGGGTCCTTTCCAACCCAAAACATTCTATGATTCTATGATCAGAGCACAAGAGGGAGGAGCCATGGGGCCAGACTCAAGAGAGAGATTTAAGCAGCAGGTAGATCCTTAAGCAGCAGAGTTTACTGCTCTGACCTGGGTGGTCTTCCATGCGACTGATTTTACATGTGAAGTGCAGCCAGATTATCTGTCAATTCTGCACACTCAGGTTTGCTTATGGTCCTTCTAAAGGGTTTTTGTGGAAATTCACAAGTGGAGGTGTTCAACCACAGCTCTGGCAATGGGACCAAAAGTTATTACTAGAGGACACATGGCCCACCTGCTGGCCAAGGGACCGCGTAACCTCTGCCTCCGTAAGAAACCAGCTAAAAAGACAAAGTCTTTCAAACCTGTGGCTGTTTGCATGATAACGTGCTACCAGGGTGGAAAAACACTCATCAGCAGAAAACAAATGGAGTTGGACTTCTTCACCTGTGGCATGTAGATAAAGCTGGGGTAAACTCGGGGTCAGCACCAGCAGAAGTTGCTCTGCTCCAGCTCAGCCCTGGCTCTTCTGCTTGGTGCTGCGGAGGACTGGCATCCCTGTGGCTGCAGTCACCTGGCATTATCTAGAGCAAACCCAGGAGCGTTCAAATTCTCCACAGGGGGAACTGAGGCCCCAGGCACTACTTGGTTCAAATCTCACCTGCATAGTTGTTATTGCATGTTATTTTTGTGAGAAAGGCTGTGTCTGTGTCTAAATAATGACACAATTCAAGCTGAATCAAATGAGAATAAATTGCCTTCTACTGCCAGATACATTCAGTGCAAAGCCTTGGTATTAATTTGAGCCTGTGAAGAGCTTGGTGTGGGAGAGCTGTCTAGCGTTATGTAAAAGAGAATCTGATTTCCCAAATAACATACATGCATTGTAACCACCAAAGCATCTTCCTGTAGTGCCCTATCTAAATCACTACAATTTCCAGCTTCTCTAACGACAGCCTTGCAAACCACAGCTTCCTTCAATACACAGATTTGACTCACCTCCAGGCCACAATGAAAAAAGCAGTATGTGTTCTTGTGCATAAAAAGCATACATTCCTAGCCAACCTGAACTCTGACTTTTTCCCAATTTGCAAGTTTTGCTTTTGCAGCCTTCAAAAAGTTATCTTAATTCAGTTTTTGCATGTTTACCAGGAAAACTCCAAAGATTTAATCAGAAATAAATGGAAGAAAGTCAGCAGATCTCATCATGCAGTATTGACATGTTCTTTTAATTTTTTTTTTGATTTACACATAATTGATACTCCTTATTCCCCCCTGTAAAAAACATGTTATTCTATAACATGCAGAAATGACATCTTTCCTTATGTTTAGCACAGTAAGGCCTGGATCTAGTTGGGATCTTGGAGCACAACATAACATTAAGTCTAATAATTCTGCTATAGAAGAGTCCAAGAGCCTGAAGTCAGTAGGAGTTTCATCATTTCAAGCAGAATGAGCCCTTCAACAGTGCACATCTCTCTCCTCCTCTTTCTCTGTTTCACTGTTATTCTAGCCCATAGTTTACGCTATGCTTTTGCCTGGTTCCTTGTCGCACAGCCATGCTCCTCGGACCACAGTGTGTGCAGCCGATGCACACAGCAGTGGTAAAGCCCTTTAACCCAGAGGCCTTTTAACAAATGTGATCAGCCTTCCCTTCAGCTAGAAGGTAATTGATAAGTGACATAAATTTATTGTTGTCTTTCACATAAGTTCCTTTAAATTCTCATTTAAGATATTAATTAAATTGTTTTCAGCCTATGGTTTATAATTACTTAATTCTCTCAGTCCTTGAACTTGTTGTTCCTCAGTCTTGCAGATATGGTGATCATTCAGAATGAATAAAATTAACCTTGAAATAATCAGTAATGCACAAGGATAGTGCTTCATCATGGCGCTTTTTCTTGTTATTTCTGTTCACTGAATATAAAAACAGGCAATGTTTTTCTCTCTCAGCTCATTCATTCAGATGTTTTTGTAAAACACTGACACTAGAAGCTGCCCCGCATTTAGTCCATGTCTGATGTGCCCATTAGTTAAACACCTACTCTCCAGATAAATGGAATTCGGCTCCAAGTGTGCAGACCCAGTCCACCAGCCCCGTAATGACGTGTTCACAAATCCATAAATCCTGGCTGTATGCTCTCACCAACACACAGCTAAAGAACAAGCTAAGCGTTTAAACGCTGAGAAGGAGACCCATGATGAGACAAATAAGTGGCACTGAGAAATGTAGTGGTACGAACCAGAGCTGCACAGGTAATTGCTATTTGGGCATAGGTGCCCCTCTGAAATGCATTTGCATGTATAGTGCATATGTACAGACACATACACTTCTATAGATACTAGCTGGATCAACAGAATTGATTTCCTTTAAATCTGGAATCCAAGTTGAAAAAAGAACATCAAAGTTTGAATTAAATATATCCTCTAAATTTTGAACTTTCTAAGATTAAAAATGACACTGAAGCAAATTACAAAGCAACCCATCATTTCTGAGACATACTGAAATCAATTGTTCAGGGTAGATTTTTAATGCATTTCCCTCCTCTTTTCGTCCTCCGCTGCCCGTGAGTGTGTTGGCTGCAGCGTGCTGGCCCCCTAACGCTGAGGGTACTTTTGGGGTACACCTGCACAGCCCTGCACTGTGCTGAACCAGCTCCAGTACCACATACATAAACACTGCCCAGTACACATCAGGGAGATGCATGCCAGCAGCTTACAGCAGCTCCACATGTAACTAACTGATTTTTTAAATCAGTGAATAGAGAGGGATTTGCATAAGTGACAGGGTGGATGTGATTCCTTTCGGTTCCCCAAACCCTACTTCATTACAAATCATGTGCCTTAGTAAGATATGTAAATTTGATGTACACTTTTGTAAAATGCCTGAATTGATTAATTACTTCATTTTATTTATATATTTAGACTATTTCAGCTGGGTTCAGCTGTTCCTAGTACCTGCTGAATATTTATGGCTCTGTGTTGCACTAAGGTGGTGATTTGGAGACTATCTGGTTCCTTACAGATTTCTGGGTATGGGTGGGCTCTGATTTACCCATGGAGGGTAAGGGCGTTACCGTCCCCACCTCAGAGCCCTCCTACGGCTGCCTATCCCCAGGAGCCGAATGACAGTGTATCTGCTCCTGAGTTACTGCAGGGCATAGACCAACACATGAATGCAAACTGGAATTGAGGATTATGCTAATATGTCAGATGGAGCACTGGAGTGGGGAAATAGGGCAGAGAGCTGGGAACTGCAGCCTCAGCTGTCATCTCAGCACGCACCGCAGAGCTCATGAGTGCGGCTCTAATTCACACCTTCAATGTAGAGCTTTTTTATTTTATAGGCTGCTCTATTTATTTCTATTTTTGCCTGCTCACTTGCATCCACTTTGAAAGGGATCTTCCCATGGCGCTGAGTCCCTGTTGGACCAGGTTGCAAGGATTATTCTCCCTCCTGCCTCAGAAGGAAGATACTCTGGTGTGCTCAAACCCACTGCTTGCTGGCCCTTCAGCCTAGCAGTGACCACTTTTCCTGTGTACCAGCTGTTGTAAACCCCAAATGATAACTTTGCTTATGTCTTGGTTTTCTTAGTAAAGCCTACACTTCTGTACTGGCCGTAGTGGTTTGAGTGCACAGTGCCAGCACAGGGTTAGGTTCCTCCAGCCTGCTATATTGCCACTTCTAATCTTGGGATGCTGCTGCTGCTTCTACTGCAGCTGCCCCACCGCTCTGTGGGAGTCCAAGTGCCACCACTTGGCTGACACAAACTCAGGTGCTGCCCTGAGGGGGATGCAGCCTTCATCTGCAGCATCAGCACGCTGACAGTCTCAGGAGCCGGTCAAAGCAAGCCACAGATCCTCCCTCTCACAGCACACCTCCGCACCACTAGACCCGCTGCGTGGTTCTCTCTCTGCTGCCCTGCAATGGTGGCCAGCAGAGTGGTTCTGTTTCCCTCTCTTTTACACCATTGCAGTTTGGCATTTGCCTTGGTTTCATCTGTTTTGCTTCGCGTAGTATCCATGAAACACCACCATACCTGTGTTCTCTGCCCTGATCCTCAAGTTTATGAGTTTCTTCCGCTCTCATCCTAGCAAGTTCAGTCCTTCTTGCTATTTGAAGACTTGTCTCTTAATACTTGTTCCTGTAATTATGTCTCCTCAAAAAAATTTTTAGGAAATCCTTAAGGTCTCCAGAGCTACATTTCACCTACAGCACGCAAACACTCCTTGATCTGAAATCGTGTCTTTAGCAGAGATAGCAATGGCATGAGAACTCAGCAGAACACAAGCTGAAGACCTGGAGAATAAGAGGGTTTTGGACTTGGAGCAGCCAACGCAAGCCTTTGGCTGCCTCCCATGTGCAAGGTTTGCCTCAGCTTCAGAACTGTCCCTATTGAAGACACCTTTTTATAGCCCTGTCCTTAGAGCGGTGCTGTGTCAGTTCAGAAAGTCTCAGGAGAGACAGTCCCTGGCATAGCCAGGCTGGACAGTGCAGCCGAGAGGCCAAAAACTAAACAGCACTCCTCGTTCTGAGCAGTGAGTTATGAAATACACATTCCTCCTGGGGCACTGGGGGTTGCTAAATGAGTTTCTGATAGTCTCCATAGCAATGGAAAAGCATACTAAGAAGGGAAGCCACAGAGAAGATATATGTGAGAGAATTGTCTCCCTGACAACAATCAAGGGATGGGACTGAGTGCTGCCTGGAGAAGCCAGCGCTGGATCCTCATGTCCTCCTCTTCTGGAGTGACCCAGGATGTCAGAAGGGGCTACTCTAAATAAAAGCAATGAGCACCACTAACACTAGGAATGAGACTGCCACTGATTTACATGAATTGGAAATACACATCTGGGTATATAAGTTCCTTTGCCTACCTATATGAATTATGTATGAGGTTTATATATTCACATGCTGCGAAATCAAGTATTCAAAAATTATCAGGCTTACTTACTATAGGCCATGCAGCTGTCTCCAGTCCTCCTGCTTCTTTGCCTTATGAGATATTCCTTAATAACATCATCAAGGGAGATTTTTCCTACAGGACCCCTGCCTTGTTCAGCACACTAGGCAGATGATGCTTACTGAATTGGTGAGTCAATATTTTGTCTTTTCCTTGTTGTTCGATAGCTTGCCCCAGGCCTTCTTCATTTCATGCTGTATAAACATATTCACAAAGACAGAATAAATTCCCTCATGATAATTTCTGAAGCAGTTATTATAGCAGCAAGGTTAAATGCTACCAAACTGGAATAATGCTAAAAATACTAGCAAAAAAAATAAACTGCAACTACAAGGACAAAAAAATCAGGAAGAAGCAAGCCAAAACAGTTCTACAGCTGCACCGCTCACCAGCAGTGCTCCAGCAGCCAACTAATCCAGCAGTTACTTTTGCTCTCATTCCCCCTTCTGTTTACCCAGATTTTGGTAAGTTTTTCCAGCCCGGGAGTTACCTGAAAGCCCCTCTCACATCCCCCTCGCTGAGCCCTCAGCCCCTCTGGGGAGTGATCATGATAGCTGTGGGCTCCGGAAAGGAACAACAATATGGGGAGGGGTCTAAAAAAATATAATTAATAAGTAATACCAAAACAAACAGGGCATCATTCAACTTGGTGCCGGGTTCCCCCAGATGAACTTCGGCACTGAGCGCAGATACTGCTGTACAGACTTGGGATTATAATTTAAAAACAAAGTGTAGGGCCCTGGTTTGTTTTTCAGTCTGGTGCTGAGTATTAAGCAAAGTCCGTGCCATGGTTTATCGTGTCAATAGTGAAGACAGAGCACAGTATTTTCAGGCATGCAGAATATCGCAAAGAGGGAAGTCTGTCACTTTTGTATTAAATAAAAACCATAGCTGAGTTGGTTGAGATTTTATTGAAATTAAATCCTGTATTTTCCCCATCTTGCTTGTAATTAAAGGAAGTAATTGCTCTTTGATTGTTTAGGCAATTTAAAATTAATTCCATTGTTATACCCTACTTCAGTTATTAGCTGAAGGATGCAAATCTCCCAGGGCAGTCAAACGGCTCCTGCTGTGTTCCTCCTCCCTCCCTCCCTCCCTCCCTCCCAGCTGACTCTTCCCTGCCTTGGGGTTTTCAATATTTCCTGGAAACCAGGAGGAATCTACGAATCTTCATGCAGCAGTGTCAGCAAAGAAGGCTTTTACTGTTTGCTACCAGCAGTCAGCTTAAAAAAAAATAAAGAAAGAAAAAGAAGAAAAAGGGAAACCATGGTCAGAAGCTGGATTCCAGAGGGCTTTAGGCTTTAGTCTGGAAGTGGTGGGTTCCCAAGTCAGGAGGCTTGCTGAGGAGCCCCCCCTTCCTTCAGGGCAGCTGCTGCTGCTGCTGAATCCTCATGGGTTGTTCTGGACCAGTTTGCCCCTGTAAGAGGGAAAGGGCCAACAAGGCATGAGGATGAATTCACTGAGAGCTGGGGTTCATCCTACAGGTATAACCACTGGTACGGTGTAAAGCACAATCACACCAACTTTGGGCTCATCCAACACATCCTCTGCTAGTAGTCAATGTTATGACTCCCTTTTATCTTTCTCAGCATATTTTTCATTTTCTACACAAGAAGTGGATTTGGCTTGTAGTCAGCCCAAAGCTGCACGTACTGCCCCAGCTCCCTGAGGAAGTTTTTCTTCCAGAGACCATGACATCATCAGCAACTTGGACCTGGCTATTCTGGACACTGTGTGCAGGCACTTGTGTGCCAAATGAAAAAGAACAATGGCAAAACATTTCACAGACTGCCAACAAGACAGACCGTGTCGCGCGAGGTGCCTGCCTGCGAAGCCAATTAAATACACAGCACTTGAAGAGAGCTTCAAAACGCATTCAGCATGAGAGCACAAACCCAGCAAATGGGCAAGTCCCAGAAAAGACAACACATCAAAAAATAAGGGAGATTTCCTTAATGCCTTTTATCCACGTGCACAAAGCTGACAGTCTTCATAAGCCCTGGGATAGATCTTGTTCACATTGTGTGAGTAATACCATTTGTCTCGTGGTGAGAAATGGCTCCATGTCTGCTTCAGTTTAACCTTGCAGCTCTCCAACCTGGCGTTTCTGTCGCTGTTGCTGCAACGCAGCCGCCTCTGGAGTGGGGAGCAATAGCCTGAAATACAGCCCAGTGGTTCCCCGTGGGAAACACACAGAGGACACCTCTCCCATCCCAGGCTATGGGGGTTGCTCAGGCCCTTCAGAGGTCAAACATTCTCCTTGAAGTTAGGGGAGTTGATACATAAAGATCAACATGGCCCAGCCTGACACAGCAACAGGGGTTGTATGTCAGCTTGACTTCAGCTACAGGCAAGTAGGACGACAAGGCTGTAGGTCAGGAACACGAACGTGAGCCCACAAACACTGCCTTTTCTCCCCTCTTTCTTTTTTCGAGTTGTTTTTTCTTTAGTTGAAATGGAAGATGTGAAAGGGGAACACTAAACAAATCAACACTGAACTCAGCATAAAAGGAAATTTTAATGAATATCCCAACCTCCAGCTTTGTAAGGGATCGATATTCATTCTGTACCAGATATGGCAAGTATAGCAGTAGCATTAGATGCTACTCGGGGTATTATTAAACTATCAAATAAGAGAGGAAATTGGAATTCCATTGCTATGAATGCTGTTAGGTCACAGATCTCGGCCATGTGTGGAAAGATTTTCACTTATGAGTAAGGACTGCAGTAAGAGAGAGTGCACAAAGCTTTTCACTTAGCAGAGTGAAGGAATTGCACGGGATCTTTGGCCAAAGGTACATCCCACCCCTGGAAGTCAGGGTCTCCCTATAGGGTCCCCTAACAGGGAATTTGTCCCCATACCTCTAACATGAGTACCTTGCTCTTCTGTATTACATCTCTACCAATTCCTTCAATATACGTCAGGTCTATTTTTTACTCTAAGATGAAACAAAAACATAGTGAGGAAGCAAAATGGCTACAACACTGTGCTTGAGCTCCCTAATTCAGTCTTGGCTGCATTCATTTGAACTAGCAGCTGTATCCAAATTCTGCAAGTTGTTCAGGTCTTTATAAAAAAAAAAAAACAAAACCAAAAGCAAACCACAAGCTGTAAGCCTTGGAGCAGACATCTCTTGTCCAAAACGTGCAGTTTCAAGTTTGAGGATGTGCCCTGTCACAGAAAGAGCACAAACTTGGATAGCTTCTGGTGAAACATTGAGAAACATGAAATGAAAAACTGAGTTGGAAAGCAACCAGAAGAGAGTCAATACACCTCCTGTCAAATATAGAAGCGGTTTTCAAACTGATGATAGCTGAAAGTAAAAAAATACATTTTTTTTGCAGATGCAATCAACAGAGTCCCTACCTGGCACAAATTCATTGCAGCAGTGGAATGACCCAGGGCTGAACTAGGAACTAGGGGGTTTCAGGTGATGGTTTTTGACAGATGATTAGAGTTTCTCCTTTTCCCCGAAGAAAGCCGGACCAGCAGCAGCACCCAGCCCAAGGACTGCTCCCCATGCTGGAGGCTCTCAGCGCTGGCCAGCCTCCATACTCCTGTTGAACTCCACTGATTCAGCACCCCTGCCATGTATTTGTCACCTTCCCTTACCTGATTCTAGCTCTGCTGTAGCACGTGGTCCTCTGTTCCCAGTTCACAACCCACAGCTGAGACTCAGGGTGTGATGGACACAGGTGGGATTGGCCTTAGAAAGGTGCCAGATTCCCCTGTCTCTGTTGGGGATGGGTTCACCGGGCAAAACTCTGGCTGTGTTGAGAAAATTCAGGATTAATTCAGCAGAAAGAGATGTAACAAACATGCTCAGGGAAGACCAAAAGAAAACATCTGTCCTGTTATTTTGTCTGTCTCTGCTAAAAACCTTTCCTGAATCATTATGTTTCTGTGGGTTTAAAAGCCAAGTCCTCCTTTTTCACCTCCTAAAACACCTCCTTGGTACCTTTGGTGGGGTGGCAGGGATGAGAACTCCTGAAAGCTCCCTCTGATGGGAGGAAGAGAAGATAATGAAATACTGTCAGAGCTCACCTGACTACCTTCTGCTGGGCAGACAGTAAAATCACATCCCCTTCCACAACCTCTTTTTGTAAAGCACAATACCGATACCCTGCAACATGTGCGTGTGATGAGGGAAGAGCAGGAAAGGATGATGAAGACGTTATAGCATCAGGTGTCTCCTAGGTGACACAGTCAGGGCACCCATGTCCCTGTGTCCACCCCACCTGGGGCCACTGCAGTGCCCATCTGTGCTGGCACACAAAATGGGGCAGCCGGTCTTGGAGAGGAAAAGGAAAACAAAATCAGCAATGAAACCTTTAACGAAGTTCTTTTGGTTCTGAAATGGAGTGGAGGCAGGCTGTATCCCTGCCATCACCCCAGCGCACAGCGCGTTTGCCCCAACTCTTCCATCTGGACCAACTCCAGCTCGCGCATGGCAGACCTGAACTCACCGTTTTCCCCAATCTGTGGGGAAAGCCAGCAGGCTGGAAGGGCACCAAGACTCCCCGCTCTGCCCATGCAGGGACAGCGCATCCCACTGCCCATCAGGCACACCCAGCCAAGAAGGTATGAAATACAAATACTGGTGCTGGCAGGGCTGGGACAGGAGTGGGAAAGTCCTGCACCCTCCCCTTGTCCCCTGCCCCACAGCCTGTGCGGACAGAGGGGGATGTGGGTTTCTATATATCATTACCCGGAGAGCAGATCCTAACTTCTCTCTTCTGAGAAGGACTCATCACTTCCATCGCTCCTCTCCTTTCTCCTTTTCTCTGCATCTTCCCTCATCAGCTTTTCCTTACTCTCTCAGCCTCCATCTCCTCCATCACGCAGCCGCCACCACACAAACCAAGACTTTCCCACTTTCTTTTTATTTAGACCTTTCCCACTTTGTGTTTTTCTCATCTCCCTTTCTTTCTTCTCGCACCTCTGCTTTTCCTTTCTCACCCAGATATTGCACCCTGGTTTTGCTCCCGGGTGCAGTCCATGACCCTACAGGTTGCAGGCATTAGGCATTTCTAGAAACACCGCTAGCCACTGAACGTAACAAGTGGTCAACAGCCTGGGGAAAGCTTGCCACGAGCCAGCAGGGTCATAGAATCATAGAATCATGCTATTTGCCACCCACAGATACTATTGCAGACCAAGGTGGTGATCCCAAACCTGGATTTAGGTTTCTTTGGATGTCAGAAAGTCCGGATGAGGCCGTCATCCCCACCCCGCCATGCGGGGCAGATCCTGGTACCTCTCAGCAGGGTGTGGGGGTCCCTGCGATCCCTCCTCCTGCCCACAGCTCCTGCAGAAGCCAGAGCGAAGGGGCTCCGCTCTGCCATGCCCATGCAATTCTTATTATCATCAGCAGATGGCCAAATATTACCACACATTCATAACATTTACATCAAGAAGGCCACATAATTGGGTAGAAAACGCCTTTCCTTGCCAGAGGCGTTTATTTATAAAATGGCATATGTACATTTGGCATTTACCTTGCTATATGCAATATTACCAAATGTGTGACAAATGTTAACACTCATTTCCTTTCCCACTCTTGACAAGCTTGCCAAAGTAAAGAGCTTTAAGCAAACAAGTAGTAGGATAAAGCTCTGCCCTAAAACACCTAAATATTATTTCTTATTTCAAATTTACTTTACAATAAAGAAAAAACCCCAAAGGCCTAGACCGGGCTGCAGTGAACCCAGTGTTCACAGCAGCTGGCAGCAGGTGGCAGAGCGAAGGCGCTGTTGCACAGAGCAAGAGGCAACTGGAATTTGAATGCAGAAAGTGTTTCATTAAAAACGTAAAAAGACTCAGCAAGGGGTTGTTTTTGCAAATGCATGGGTTTACAGTTTTAGCCGTTCCGAAGAAAAGCACGCAAATCTGCTCTCACACTGCCTCATGAGGGTGGAGGGGCTTTAACATCATGCTTTAATGTTGCATAATGTCTGAAAATAATCAACATGGGCACAAGTGCTAACATGACGAATAGGAGCAAAAAGCTGAGGAATAACCTCTGCCACATCACCTCGGGCATGCCTGCACAGACAGTGGAGCACACACTGGGTTGATTCAGCCAGGACACGTGCCAGACAGTGAAAATGAGCCGGCTGTGGCTGCAGAGGAGCAGGAGCACTGACACAGCGGTACCTGACTCTCCATCACCTTTTCCGGACCATGGCAGAAACAAGCACTCGCGTTTTGCTGCTTTGGCCGGGACTCCCAGGCCATTGCTGCTGTTCCCACCTCTCCAGGGCTGGTCAGGGAAAACAACTTAGTATCTGGCCCTGCATCCTTTACTGCACATCAGTTAAAGAGGACAAAGGGAGAGGCGACAGCTCCATCACTCAAGCATGCTTTAAGAGAATGGTTTTCCTGAAATGCTGAGTTTCCAGTAGCTCAGGAATTGCCATTTAATCTTTAAGTGATTAAAGATTACTCTAGGGTGCCGATGGTAACCATACTGAAACGCCTCCTCTGTTGTGCAGTACTGTATTTTAATTTTCCTCAAACTCTTTGAGCTCTCTTCCAGCTTGCCAGCTAGCCGGGTAGTAACACAGGCCACCAGAACTACTTTCAGTGTCACCATCACCTGCAAAAAACACACAGCTGCCTCATTCCCACACCCTACTTAATGCTTGGCTGACATTTAATCAAGAGTGGTGGCCCGTAACTCTGAGTTGAAGGATGTAAGCTTTCGAAAAATTCATCATCAGTTGACCAAGCTGGCAAAGAAGGCTGAATTCATACTTGATTTCTGCCTTTTATGCTAAATCAATAAGACTACAGGTGTGCATGCAGGGCTTTCATGCTAGGAGCCAGTGCTCCCACCTCTTATACTTGCCCGCAGCCTGGGAGGAACATGGAGATGCTCCAGATGAGATCCTGGCATAAAAAACAAGCAGTATAACCTACCCTGGATTAAACAGGGGGTGATGTTCAGAGATCCCTTGAGTAGGGATTTAATCCCTGGCCCTGGTTTGGATGCTGCGGGACTCCTGACAGCTTCTGACACATGGCAGAAGCCCTCTCCTGCCGGCAGCATTCAGGCCCTGGTGCCTGACAGAGACCTCCTGTCTCACAAACAGCATTACTCCTGAAATAGCATCTGTCCTTGCAGTGACACATCCCTCCCCGATAGCCGGGCAGCGGGTTATTGAGGAGGTACCAGACCTCATCCCCTCCCTCTGCTGCCCTGATCAAGCACCTTCCCACCCCAGGCAGCCCTCCCCACACGGCCCCACTGCCTTCGCCTTCCCGGCACCACCTCTGCCTGTGCTGACAGACCTGCAGATCTGCATCACCACCCTCCAGCTTGGATGTGCTCCCAGGCATTCCCAGTCCTACGCAGTGAGGAGAGGCGAGTGCAGGAGCTGGAGCCTCAGCATGACCTTGAGGGGCTTGGGCAGACAGGACTAGGATGTGCCCCAGGAGGCAAGCACAGCCTCAGCCTGATTTTTCAGGTTTATCAGATTATGCCCAATTTTCCACTTTGTGTAATCTTCAGTTTTGCTTTATGTCCATGTGCAAGCTTTTGATCACTCTTGAGGAATATTATTTGCACTATCCTGGAATTTGTAAAGGATTAAAGGTGCTCATGAGGGCACCTCATCCCAGCTGGGACCCTGCTAAGGACATTCTTGTTCTACAACAGCTCAAAAAAAGAGCATGCTGAGGGCCAGACCACAGTCAAGGACGGCATTAAGGTTGCGGATGTCCCTGTCTGCCCATCCACGAAAGCCCCTGTCTTTGCCATCTGATCTCCAAGACCCGTCTGTCCCTTTATGGGGGTTCCTTGGGGCAGGCATTTGGCTGAGCTGTGCTGGCCACCCCTCCACACAGTGGCCATCCCAAAGAGACACTGTCCAACACCACCACTGAGCAAGAGCATCCTTCAACAGAGGCCAAAGGACAACTTTCCTGTCTAAACAACCTCTTTAGTAACTCCTAGGAGGAGCTGCAATACTGTTGGAAGGCTGCAGTGGTCTCCATGTGCAGACATCACTTTGCCAGCAGCTGGGACACACTTACAATTGTGCATCAGCTTGGGCTCCTGCCATTTTGGAAACCACTCCCTAAGTGACCTTTTTGTGTATTGTATTTGTACCTACAGTAACTCATTTCAGGATTTTCCAGTTTTAAAAAGGAGCCTGTCAGGGCATGGAGACTTAAAAGGATTTTTTCTTCAGCTTAACGTATTTATGGAGTTATCTGTGGCTCAGCAATCTGATTTAATCAATTTCAGCAGACATAATTTAAGTACCAAACTTTTCAATTTGTGAAAATAACTCCCTTTGTCTTCTGAGGGCCCTATTATGACTAAGGGCATCACTGACTTTACGACTAACAGAATTCCACTCTCAGACACCAGCAATCCTCGTAGGCAGTTTTAGAAACATGCAGTTCTATATATGTCAGAGAAAACAGATCATCTGAAAGTAAAATGGCTCACTGAAGAATAAATGAAGCATCCTGCCCATCTTTTGTGCACTGCATTTTCTTGGCTGCGGGCTGGGGACTCCCACAGGGGCACACTTTGAGCCCAAGCCCCTTTTTTGATGCCTGTTCCCAAACACACCACACCCAGAGGGAAGGGGCCCACTGTGGTGCTGGAGGGGTGAGCCCAGGACAGGGGATGCAGGCAGCGCCCTAAGGTCGATGAGGGTTGTCACCATTGCATGCAGGTGAGATCAGCCCCTGGGATAGAAAACCCCCAGCCCCAAGCACCCAAGAGCTGCTAGGTTTTTGGGCAATGACCAGGTGGAAACCACAAGGTAATCTCCACACGTGTGCATTAATAACCGCCTGCTCCCATCCTAATCATGCCAGCCACGAGGCGGCTGCTAAGCAACTAAATCCCGGTGTGGAGGCACTTTTGAGATAATGCTAAAAATAGTCACCAGCAGGCGAGATGGAGTGAGCAGCCGTGGCGGGTGACGTCAAGTTTCTTACTGCTGCCCTCCCTGCTGTCACTCGCAAACAACTTTTGTGACCCGGCAGGCTCCTCCAGGCCTCCCCAGGGACCAGCATCACAGCGGGACCAGCACCACCAGTGGCCCCCGACGTGCTGCTTCCATGCATCCCGCACCAGCCCGCACCTGAAGCTGGGTGCAGCCCCCAGCAGCATCCCTGGCCAGCAGCCCTTTGGGGAGGCCACAGGGCATTGGGATGGCCTTCCCCTGCCCTGCTCACACAGGAAGCAATGCAAAGGAGACCCTGAACAAATCTAATGTTAAAAGGAGCAATTTGATTAAACTGACAAAATCACAAACACAATTGGAAATGACAAATAACATCTACAACTACAGTATAAAGGAGAGGCAGAACACACACATCCCTCTCATCCCTCTGTCTTTCCACTTTGTTGCTCCGGCCAGTTGAAATTGCTTTTGTAGCTAGTTTGTACTGAACTCAGTTTGCATCTGTCTTCACACAGGGACAGAAGAGAAAATAAGCCAGAACAGAGGAAAAGGTGCGCATGTCCTTTATGCAGAAGTGCTTGAATTTCTGGGTCCAGAATAGGGAGAAGTGGCAGGAGGGAGCCTTGTGTTTTACATTTTTGGCCCCCAACACGTCATCCTCCTCTCAAGGGCAGACTGGCCCAGGCAGAGCCTCTCCCCACCAGCTCAGTCCTGCACAAATTGGACCACTACACCTTTTTTGTGGGAGGCACAGTACAAAAACCACACCAGGGAACTGATCCAGTGCAAGAATCACCTCCCCTCTGTGCTGGTTTCTTTCATTTTATAATTCTTGAATGATTGGGGAAGCCAGCACAGCTGCCACCTGCGACCACCTCTCAGATATATTATTTTTGGCAGCAAGAAATTTCTCGAGCACCCTCTTCCTCCATGAGCAGCAGACCCTCTCCACCCCCCTTGACCACACCAGGGAAATTATCAGGCTGAGAATAGCTCCCAAGCCCCTTTTCCCAGGGCTATTTTGGCCCAGGTCTACTCATGCAGAGCCCTGTGCTGGCCACCTCAGATCCCAGCAGGGCTGGGGTGCAATGAGGACGCCCGCTGCCTGCAAGAGCTGTGGGCAGGGAGGGGTGCATTAGTCACAGGCATTGGGCAACAGCCTCCTCCACCTCCTTGCAACACCAGCCGCAGTAACAGGAAAGTCCAGGCAGGTGTCACCCCACATTTAAGGACAACTGTTTCTTTAAATAATGTAGCTGAGGGATGCACTTTACTCCTCAAAATACCACTTTCTTTTAAAACAGTGGGCCAAGATCACAGGGAATGGATAAGCAGAGCCACTTAAGTAGAGAACAGCATTAAACCCCTCCCTGTTCAAGCCCACAGAGGAGCACCCCAGCAACCAGCAGGGCCCCATGCCACCCGCATAAGGACACCTGCAAGGACCAGGACAAGCTTAACCCAGTGCCTCCAGTAGCCCAAGCAAGCACCTTTATGGTAGTTTACTTCTGCCTCATGTCTTCTTCTGGTAGAGCAGCTAAAAACCTTGGTACCAGCCTTGCAAACACCCGCAGCAGATCTCACAGCGCTTCCCACGGAGGTGCCCAAAACCATGCTTCCCCTTCTCCCTGCCCTCCTCCCCTTAAGCTGCTGTTAATGACCCCAGGGGTGCAGATGTCATGGCAGGTGATGTGTTTCCACCTGTAGCCCACACACATTATATGAATTGGGTCCTTTGGTCACCCAAAATACACCCCAGGAGAAGGGAGTGAGGTCTGAAGAGCAGCGGGCAGCTCCTAACCTCCCCTGGCCAGCACCGACCCACTCACTCTTTCCAGGACTTTCCTTCCTGCACACAAAACCATATTCAAGTGGAAAAAGAGCAGAGCTAGAAACCAAAGTTCCCAGTTCACTGCAGAGGAAATGGCCTCTCTGCAGCTGGGGAGAGGGCCATAAATTCCCCGGTGAGTATAAGCGGGGATGTGGGTGCACATATGTCTTCCAAATACCAGTGCCATTTTCAGTGGGAGTAAAAGCTAATTGGTCTTTAACACGTTGTACTTAATTTCAATGCCTTTTGTACATCAACACTACTAGTGAAACAAATACCAGATTTTACTAAAACGAGTATGTGTCAACATATTAATGACTCACACGCCCCATTGCAAAGGGAGACTCTGAATTACCCAGAAGGATTCTGCTTTGGCACTTTTTATCCAGCAATGATAGAAATATTCCAGCTGGAAACCCTGGTGTGTCCTGGGTCTTTCTTGCTCTTGCCCTGAAGCTGAAGCTTCAGTGCACTTGGGAAGAAAGTTCCAGCTGAGAAATATTGTACATGTCAGCTGCACACGCGTGGCATTGAAAATCTCAAGGCAGCCGCCGTCACTAAACCTTTCTACAAACCCAAATGGAGAGGGTCCAGCCAAAACAGGATGCCTGTAAACATTTCACAGCAGGCTTTTCATTACCCTTCCTGGGCTGAAGCATGCTGGCAATGTGACAGCACTGGGGAAGTGGAGCTGCCCGGGGCCCACGGATACCCAGCCTGTGGCTGCAGACTGCCACAGCTCCACGTATACTTGCTGTTCCTCTTTATGGCTTACTTTGAATTATCATTAAAAAGTTGAGGGTTTGATACCTCACAGCTGTGAAGTATAAAGAAAGACCTTTAGAGATATCTTGCACCATAAATGTACTTGCCTGTGCTGGTCTATATCTAGGTGATAAATTAAGCCCAAGACACTTGAAAGAGCTTCTTAATCTTTGAAAAGCAAACCAAAGCCAATAATCCTTTGTAGTTTTATTATATCATCCATCCAATTTCTTTTGCTCTACTTCCAAAAGCGCTTGTGGCGGATGGGCAGTCTCAGGTTTCCAGCCCAGCAGGGTCTGTTGCACAGCTCTGCAGGCAGAGGCACCGGCACCTCTGGGAAGGAGTGGAGTGAGGAGGGGGGAATCGGCTTCAGCTGCCCTGGAGAGAAAGGGACATGGAAGGACAGCCTTGGATTCAGCGAGAGGTGCCCAGACCCTTGAGGCATCTCCCTTCCTCACTGCAGTTGCCTGCTGCTGCAAGGCTCTCCCAGGCACCCCAGCTGACAGAGTTTGGTTTCTCCTGCAGGAGCACAAATGCTCTTTTCCAGGAGGTATTACGGTGTCCCAAGCAGTCTCTTAACTCTCTGAGCACCAGTAACTCCAGCAAAACCTTCAGCAGTTCTGGATTTTCTGGTTTCTGTTCCAAACCACCCTTCCCTGCCACGGCCCTGACTCATCCCATGCAGCCAAAGGGTGGTTCTGATCTACTCTCCTACCTCTGTTTCAAGGAATACAGGAAGAGATTTGAGCTCTCCATTTGTGGGATTTTTTTAAAAAAATGGCTCAAGGGAGCAGCGGGTTGACCAAATCCAGCCTTTTGCCTGCATCCTTTGGACCAGAACATTTTTACTCTTCAACAACTGGGGCACGGTCGGGTCCTCAGTGAGTGAAAAGGAAGGGAACACTCCTGGGACTGGTGCTCAGTGTGTTTGCTAATAAAAGGCATTAGGAGGCAACTGAATATGAATTTGCAGTTGAAAAGGGCAAGTCTGAGGATCTCGGCTGTTCAGGAGCTGCAGCTCAAGTCAGCTGGGATCTCCACATCCCCACCACGTTGGCCTCAGACCTCACCAGGTTTGCAAGCTTTCTTCCTCAAGGCCAATTCTGACAAAACCTCAGATCTAAACTAGAAAATTCAGGTTGACCTTAAACTTCTACTAGATATGGCTCTACAGGCTGTCTCTCATCTCCTGGGAAATCTCCTTGCAGAGCTTTGGCAACTCTTGCAAGTCCCAGGAATCCTCCCCAGCCTACAGCCATCCACAGCTTCCTGTAGACCCAAGCCCATCCCATGAAGACCTACCGCCATCACACCCTCACAGTGAGGTGGGAGGATGCTACAAAACCAAGAGCCTGTTGCTGTGCTTTATTCCCCCCCTAGGCTCTACCATGAAGTCTCTTCAATAATGTTTTTATGGCTTCATCAATCTTATTTAAACTTCAGTACAAATAAATTGCAGCACATTCACAGTCCCATCACAGCGGTCTGACTCACCCAGTCCCAGCAGACATCGTATATTAAATTAATTTTGGAATGTATGCCAAAGAAATTGTTTCAGATTCTTCAGCTAAGAACTCCCCATGCTCCATGTTAGGTCAAAGCTGCACAGGACATGGAATAGGAGGACTTTAATTAGCTAGTGATTAGCCTCATTAGGACTCAGCTCATGAATAATGTAAGTCATGTCCTGGTCCTCCTCTCCCTTGGCTCAGTGGAGGTGGGGGAGATAACACACTGGCAGGGGAAAATGCAGTATTGATCCTGGATTTCCTTCTCCTGCCCAAGACATGGTTCCCTCGTCAAATGCAGGGATGAATTCTGCATTTCATTACACCTGGGATATCTCTAATAAATTAAATGAGCTTCAGATTTACTCTAGTATCACTCAGAGCAGGGTTAAGCCCACAGACTAAAATGTTTACCAACTAAGTGGGAAAAAAAATGCCTTTTCCAGCTATTAATTTCTGCCCCATCCAGTGCACACAGCTTTGGTTACTCACATGGGAAGTGTACAAGACTGAGGAAATTGGGGCCTGGGGTAACCAGGGCACCTGCTTAATGCAAAAGTTTCTGTACTGCTGGCTCAGGCCCATGTCCCTTATTAAAAACATTCAGACTTTTGTTTTTCACTAGCTCTGGCCCTTATGGACCACTGCACCCTCTAGTAGGCTGGAAGCTGCCCTTTGGCTCTGGGCTTGTCTTTCGGTCCCATCCTTGAGATGTAATTCAGGGTCCTGTGGGATGCAAAAAACCCAAACAAACAAACCCCAAACCCCAGTGTCTGTCCTGGTTTTGCTGGAGTGGTGTGGGGGCTGCAGGCATTGTCACCCCAGAGATGGGGTGGGTGGGAACCCACCAAGCCGGGGGCATTAACGAGCCGCAACAGTGCATGCAGATGCCAAAGTGCCAAGGATGCTTCCAAACAGGAAAAAAAAAATAAAAAATTCTGCTTGAACTGAATTACTATTTGACTTACTGGCTGACAAGATAATTAGTTGTCCCACACAGCTAATTAGCAAATTCCTGAGGCTGTAGTAACCATCAGACCAAAAGCATATCAAACTCCTTGCTAATTCAGCCTTGTTCCTTGTCTCCTCTGCCTCCTCTTATTACAAATCCTTATCTCCTTCAGAAATGCTTGTGCAGGAAGAGGAAACACCTTCCTATTTAACTGCCTGTGCTCTGGAGGGACGTCCAATCAGCAGCTATCAGCATCAGCTTTGGATGCAGAAATCTGGTTAATCTAATCTGCCTGGCTGGTTGATTAATATCTGTGAGGTTGGCTAGGCTGATGGCGTTAATAGAGATGATTATGCAGGCTCACGGAAAGCCCCATCCCATTGCTTTGGGCACAGGGAGCCGCCTGGGCAGCAGGGACGGTTGTCTTCTCCCCAGAGCCTGAGCAGAGCAACTGGGGCTTTCGCAGGGCAAAGCCCGGGCTGTGCCGAAGCAGCAGCTTTCAGCTCCGCTCCTTTAAATTCAACCACGTCTCCATTCCCAAGTGAGAGGAGCTGTGGCGACAAGGACTTCCAAGGGAAAAGGGCACCTCTATTGACCTTGAAAAGCTACTGAAACACTTTCCTCTGTAGCAAACTGAACTAAATCCTCCCAGGTCCTGCCAGCACGTTTCACCATTTGCTATTTTTGCTGGTGCTGTGGGTACATACCTGCACCCACAAGGACTGTCGGTCGGCTCCAGCTACGGGCTGACCTTTGGCTAAGCTGTGCTGGTCACTCCTGGAAAATGACTACAAGCACTGGCGCTTTCCTTCTCAGTCCTATCAGGCTGCTCAGCAAAAGCTGCTCAGTGACACCCATGTCCTGCAGCTTTCCTAGAGAAATCCAGGTATTCCCCAGTCCCCGGCACTGTTCACGTGTGGTCCTGGCAGAGAGGGCTTGCATGGCCCATGCAGCCCTGGCAGTGCCCCTGGGTGCCTGCTCCGCCCTGCCAAGCAGCACGCTGGCCCTCCTGGAGCCACCAGCCAGGTTTTGGGGTGGTCAGTGGTGGATTTGGCAGGGACGGTGCTGAGCAGTGCCTCCTACCCACAGGGCTGTGGGGAGCCCCAGGCACTGATCCTCACTCCACCTGCCCACATGGGGAAGGAGGTGGACCCCACCAACCTTGCACCAGCTCTGTGAAAGTGGGTGCATGCAGGAAGCCCCAGTCATGGGTTGGGGATGTGCCCTGGAGGGATCTTGAATTCATACTGGGCCAGACACCAAGGTGCCAAACTCCCCTTTCCCCACTCAACGTCCTGGACCCCATGAGGCAGGCAATGAGCTGCACAGACCAAAAGGGTGCTGTGGCATGGCCCAGCTGGCCCCAGCTCCCCTGCACTGTATTCCTTGCTGAGATGGGGTAGGGTGGGGGAAACGCTGGGCTTGCATCGCAGGGATGCTCTGGCAGCAGCCGTGGTGGCACAGGGATGGCCAAAGGGCAAGTGGAGCAGAAGGAAGCTAAAACCAGACCTTTGCTTGTCTACCTCTTGCAGAGTTCCCGTATCGCCATCACAATGGTACCACAACGCTCAGACCCTCAGGGGGCTGTGTCCGTGGGGTTTGCCAGGCAGGGGCCCTGGGCTGCCTGCCTTGTGGCTCTTCTTCCCCAGCGCTGGTTGGGACGGACGCTGCCCAATCTTCTGCAGTCTCCCATCCCAGCACAGGAGCACAGCACCACTTCTTTTGGTACTGAAAACAAAACCTAGGGTCTCTGGCTCCTGAAATCACATTTTCACTGAGCAATAATCGTCTTGGTGCCAAGGATGGCCGGGATCAGAGTCCCGCTCCTGTCAGCAGCAGAGGAAAGCAGCGGGTTTCGGCAGCCTGCGCTATGAACTGCTGCGAACGCCGTGGCAGCTGATACCGTCTGCCGTGATGACTCACCACTGTTGATTTGGGCAGAGACAAGAAAAACAGCCTGAAATGCGCCAGTTCAACACTCATGTTCTCAGCAAGGGCTATTAGCTCAGAGCAGGTCCCCGTCTCCCCACCCCCTCACCTTCTTTCAGTGCAGCATCACTGAAATTAATTTTTTCTATATTGGCAAAGTGATATATTGGCAGCCTTATATTTGGGAAAGCAGCTTATGTCACTGCCAGAGATGTCACATCCAAACGGATCACATCTGCATCAACAAAATACCTGGCACAGTTTGACCCTCTCATCTCCCCAGACAATTTTTCTTTCTTTTTTCAAGGCTGCTCAAATATTGGCTTTATTGCCATGGGAGGGGTAGGAGTGACCTGTAGAGCAAATGCTCATGATAGCTTTTCAGGGCTATTTCCACAGGGCTGTTCTCCCCAGAGCATTCACCCTAAATGAGATGTTTAAATCGGGGTGAGCCCCCAGGGAGGTATTTCAGCCCAGCACCATACAGCTGCAGCCAAACCATCAGGCAGGACCATGGCCACGATGGAGACAAATGGCCAGCACTTCCCAGCTGGGGAAGGGATCACACAGCACAAAGCAGCCCCCGTGGGGTTCAGGACATGCCACTGTAGCGTGGGGGGCAGCTCGGCTCTAGCCTAGCATGGGAAGCGAGCCCTTGGGTCATGGTTCCTACGTCCAGCCATGGCAGCCACGAGTATTCACTTCTGTCTTTCCAATAATTTCCATTTTCTTTTCCTTTTCAAAGGCAAAGGACCACAGATGAGCTGTTTGGACCCACTGAAATGAAAAAGAAAGGCTGTTGTCGTGACAAATAACCTCTACAGCTGATGGTGGCCTGGAGCTGTTAAAGCACAACCCATTTTCTTTGAGGGAAATCACACTGGTGGATTTTGTGGCGATGGATGGATGGACAGACAGATGGAGTCATGCTTAGCTCTGGGTGGTGCTCACCAGAGAGGGACCAGATAGCCTATTTTCTAAATTCATTTCTGAAACCTGTTGTGGTAGTAGTTACCCTTCAGTCCTGGGCAACACACACACACAGAGTGCTCACTTGTTTGCTGACTGTAAATTCCATTTTTAAACCCAGGAAAGTGCTAATTACATGGCTCCAGATACTGCAGTGCGCCACTGAAGCAAATAGGTAAGCCTAAGGACTTTCCATCATTCAATAATTCTCAAATTTACAGAAAATCTTCATCTATGTTGGGTTGAAACACTAAAAATAGATACTTGATTAAGCATTTTGTCTGGAAGAGCAGGCTGCTTGTGTCCCACAACACAGTACACTTGCTTGGACGCTCAGCTTGGGCTGCCAGGAGCCACCGTGCTGTCCCCTCAGCCAGTGCTGAGCATAAGTCAGGGCAAAGCCCTTGCACCCAGGGTCACTTCACACAGTGACAGGAATAGTGCATGGTAATGGGAATAATGGTAAAAACACACAGAACAAAATAAAGCGGTGCACAAGCAACATTTTCCCAGCCAACACAAGTTGCCATAGGACCCCTCTATATAACTCCTCTATACCTCTCCTGATTTGCATAGCCAAAAGATGGCAGCACTCTCTCACATATGTGCTGCTGGAAAAGCTCCCTCTCTCCCTACACACACACACAGACACACACGTGTAACTAACCTAGTCGCGATGCATAGCAGAGGGACATCATGTCCCTGTAGCACACAGCCAGACAAACCGCCGTGGGGCTGCAGTGGCAGCCAGGCAGGCTGCGAGCGCACAGGGCAGGGACGATGCCGCTGCCTGCCTGTGGCTCCGGCCTTGCCCCTGCCAAGCGTGGCCACGCGCAGAAGAAACGGCAGCAATCATTTCACACGCGCCTGCTCATCCCCGTCAGCGCTGCCCAGATGCTGAGCTGCCCAGCCAGGCTTGCTTGTCTGTGGAAGGGCTTGTTCTTCATCATCTGAGAGTTGTTTGGGGGAGAAAAAAAGAAAAGTTAATGGCATCCTGCGCCAAATTTTGCATCTGGAATGACTCTTCCTTCCCTTGCCGCCCCATGTGGTGCAGCACCCAGCTGCCCCCCGTGCATACCCTCTTCCACTTCAAGTGCATCAGAAGAGCTCGAGCAGAGAAACTCAGAGAAAACATTGTCTTGATTTTTGCCTTTCCCAAGATGCTAAATCCATGACGTGATTCCATCCACTTGCTTTTCTTTTTTCCTACCTGCACCTATTTCTTGTCTGACTTTGCTGAGCTTGTTTCCATGCACCCCCAGGACCCACCTGGCTCAGTTCCCGTGGGATCCTGCCAGGCTGCTGCCGCTGCCTGGGGTCACAGCCATCCCCTCCTTCATTCCCAGAACTTTGCAAATGGAAGAACCTGAGGTTTGCTTTCAGTAATTCTGATGTGAAGATTTGCTTTATAATTCCTATGAAAACAGAAGGAACTAAGAAGGATGGGGAGCTGTAGGAAAATTTGGATTTGCAGCATAGATCATGGCATTTGCAGGTGGGGAAAAGCTGGAGGTGACAGTCCCTCCCCACCGTGGGTGACATGGGTGTCTGCACCCAGAGGAAGCTGCTTTGTATCAAGAAGCCCATCGGCAACGGGGCGTAATGGCGCAACAGGAGCTGTGCTGCGTTAGGATAATCACATCTTCGGTGCATTAAGGTCGAAGCCAGGGCTGAGCGTTTCCAGCCCTCCAGGGGCCCGTCCAGCAGATCTGGAGAGCCCATGGCAAGGAAGCTACCCTGGCTCCATAAGTCAAATTGTGCCAAATTAAGGAAGAAAAGCTTCATTTTTCTGTGTGTGATGAGCCCAACATGCAATGCCACATTCAGGGCAGATGGAAACATGGGCAGAGGGGGAAATGCTGCTACTGCTCGGTGCTGCCGGCTCTAACAGGGGCCCCCGCTGCAGCCTCGTGCCCAGCTCTCTGCTGAGCTTCTCCTTCCCACGGGGCCCTGGCCAGTGTTTGCCAGGCCATTGAGGCAGCCGGGGGGCTCCAACCTGACCCTCCCTGTGCACTTCCAGCCAAATCCCTTGTGCACACCCCACTTCCCAACCACAACCCTGCCACAATACCCAGTGTTCTGGTTAAAACATTACTTGGATTTTAACTTCAGGGGCATAAACACCCTTGGGGATGCTTCTGGGACTCCCGTCTTTGGGGATGCCTGGCCCAAAGTGTGGTCTCCCAGGAGCTGCACAGTGGGGCAGCGCCCTCAGTCACTGCTTTTGGAGAGGGACAGACCCTTTATCTCCATTCACTCTGACCATGACTGCGGGCAGATTTCGTGTGAAACATGAGCATGACCTGAGCCCTCTCTGCCTAATGCTGTCACATCAGAAGTAACAACAGTGAGATGTCACGCTGAGAGCTGGGAAGGGAAAATAATTTCTAATTATGACAAATTTTTATGAAGAAGAGCCTCTGAGGCAAGCCACATCTGCTCAGGTGGGAGCAGCAACCAGAGATGCTCCTTCACCCTTGGGTTTTGGCAGAACCCGCAGCTCTACTCCATCACCTCAGGGAGCCTCTGGCTCAGGTTTCCCCACTGCCACCAATATGGGAAATTTGGGCAGAGAATTAGGGACAGAACTAATTAGTGACAGCATTCATTAGAAGCAACAAGGTGGCCTCACCTGCAAACGCCACTATGCGACAGCCTTCTCGCCTGCCACAGGAAGGGAGCCCCGAGCTGGCAGCACCTCCCCACAGGGCACCCACCACCTCCGGCATCCCACAGGAGTCAGCTTCAATGGGAAACGTTTCCTCGGGGCTCTTTGCTTAAAAAAAAAGCACAAAATGTTTTCCTTAGCATGGAAAACTTGCCACATGCCAGCTGCTCATTAAGCCCCACTACTTTCTGTCCTCTGCTCCACAAGGGCATTGCTGCTTCAGCTGCCACTCTCCGGCACAAGTACCCAGAGCAAGTCATGCTAAAAGCCCAGGTCCAGGCTTTACAAAACAAGGAATCTGGTATTTGGACCAACTGTAAATAAAAACTGACAAAAAACTTACTGAGCATTTTTGGTTTAGTGTTTTCTCCTTGATTTCCCGCATATGCGATGAATTTCCATTACAGTGGTCCCCCAGGCTGCCCTGTCTGCAGCTCCCATGCAGACACATCTTTTCCTCTCTGTTTTTTTTGGTATTTTCTCTGCTGCCTAAGCAGCTCCTGGGGCTGGACCCTGCCCAGAGGCCAGCGCCTGTGCCTGTCCTTGTGGGTGCTGCTGTCCCCCTCGGGGTGAGCAGAGCTGATGCTCCCCTTTCAGGTTCCCCAACCAGAGCCTGCAGGGATGCACAGCCAGGTCACCCCTGTGCCAGCTGGGCAAGCCTCACCGTGGGGTTACCTTGGTGTAGTCCCGCTGTAAGCCCAGTGCAATGCAGAGGACCCACCAGCTAGGAAGAAAAACATCTCCAGCAGCAGGGCAGCTTCTGTGACACCTGGAAGCTGCTTTTGGCAGCATGTGAAATACCTCGGCCCTGCTAATTTTTGCACTGGTGTCTGCACTGGTCCAGCACTGGCAAGATAGACAAGGATGCAGCAGGCACTGCCTTACCCTCTGCAAAGCCAGGGAGAGCCCAGTGCTTCCACCCAGGCCAAATTTGGCCCGCAGCCCCAGCGTGACCTCAGCAGCATTGCTAGGGGACAAGCCGCAACAAACATTACAGCGACCTGCCAGGGAAATAGGATCTTTATCGTCTGTCTTGCAAAACGCAGAGCATAACGTCTCCTAGATTTGCTTATGCTGGCAGGCATTTCATTTGGTTTCTGGTGGTACTCGAGGATGCCTTGTCTGGGTTAATGGAAAAACCAAACACCCAGAGCCATTTGGAAATTACGTGTTCAAAATGAGCATATTAGAAAAACAAGAGCACAATATTGTTTGTGTATTTGCAGATGGAAGTCACTGAGGCGAAGGGTTCGGGAGCAGAGGATCGCGTCGAGGGACCCTTTCTGAAGCGGCAAAACCGCGGCAAAACCCGCGGAGGCCAAAAAGGCGAAAAAAGCACAGGGAGAGAGAGGGGACCCCAACCCCCCCCCCCCCCCCAGGGCGCGAAAGAGCGGGCTCCTGACGAGGGGCAGCTCTGACTCAGCGGGGGCGGAGTCAGGGGTGACGGCGGCCGGACCCTCCTGGCGTATAAAAGCAGCCCCCAGGGAGCGCGAGCGACCCGGAGCGCGGCGAACAGGACGGGCAAACAGGGCGTGGCGCGGCAGTTTGCGCGGGCAGGGCGCGTGCTCCCCTCCTGGCTCGGAGGCTCACTCGCCTAGCGCCCATAGACACCCAAACGAGGAGAGCGCAATGGTTTCTACTCGTCCGAAAGCTGTTGCCAGACGGAACGTGGCGACTCAGACGGAGTCCCCGCCTAAACAGAAACATGCGGCTGTCCGGGTCGCTGGCTGCAGGGAGTGCCTCAGCCTGTCAGCGGTACCAGAGGTTGGTAAGGACAGGGGCTGTCTCAGGTGTGAGCAGGTGGATGATCTGCTCTGCCTGGTGGCAGAGCTGAAAGAAGAGGTGGAGAGATTAAGGAGTATTAGAGAATGCGAGATGGAGATAGACTGGTGGAGCCGCACTCTACCATCCCTCAGGCCACGGCAACAGACAGAGGCTCCGCAGGTAGCAGAGGATCCTCTGTCCTCTGTCCGGCAGACAGAAGCTAGAGACCCAAGAGATGATGAGGGATGGAAAAAGGTTTCTGCTCGGGGCAGGAGGAGAGTCCCCTCCCGGGCTCCTTCACCTTCCCAGCTGCCCTTGCATAACAGCTATGGGGCTCTGGAAGTTGAGGGCCAGGCAACTGAAGATGGGGATGAAGGCCCAACGAGGGGGTTGGCTAAGGAGAGATGGTCACCCCTACCTATCAAGACCGACTGTACAAAGAAAAAAAGAAGGGTAATTGTTGTGGGCGATTCCCTTCTGAAGGGAACGGAGGGCCCGATATGCCGCCCGGACCCATCCCATAGGGAAGTCTGCTGCCTCCCTGGGGCCCGGATCAGGGACATTGCCAAGAGACTCCCTGGTCTGGTACGGCCCTCTGACTACTATCCGCTCTTGATTATACAGGCAGGCAGCGATGAATTGCCAGAGAGAAGCCCCAAATTGATCAAAAGGGACTTCAGGGCACTAGGGAAAATGGTTGAAGGATCAGGAGCGCAGATAGTGCTCTCCTCGATCCCATTAGTGTCAGGAGGGAACACGGAAAGGAATAGGAAAGCTAGAGCAGTTAACGTGTGGCTCAAAGCTTGGTGCCATCGGAAGGGCTTGGGCTTCTTTGACCATGGAGAGGTTTTCATGGCACCAGGCCTGTTGAGAACAGACGGTGCCCAGCTCTCTCGGAAGGGAAATAGGATCCTTGCTCATGAACTGGCGGGGCTTGTAGAGAGGGCTTTAAACTAGGCCTGAAGGGGGAAGGGGATATAAACAGGCTCACTAGAGAGGAGCCTGGGGGGGTCACCCCATTGCTGGGGCTGAAAACGACAGCCCAGCTCAAGTGCATCTACACTAATGCACGCAGCATGGGCAACAAAAGGGAGGAGCTGGAAGCCATTGTAAGGCAGGATGGTTATGATGTAGTCACCATCACAGAAACATGGTGGGATGCCTCCCATGACTGGAGTGCTGCGATGGATGGCTACAAACTCTTCAGAAGGGACAGGCAAGGAAGGAGAGGCGGTGGGGTGGCTCTGTATGTTAGGGAGTGTTTAGATTGTACAGAGCTTGATGCTTGTGGTGAGGCAGAATGCTTATGGGTGAGGATGAGGGGAAAGGCCAACAAGAAAGATATCCTGTTGGGAGTCTGTTACAGACCACCCGACCAGGATGAGGACGTTGACGAAGAATTCTACAAGCGGCTGGCAGGAGTCTCTCAGTCGCGAGCTCTTGTTCTTGTGGGGGACTTCAACTTCCCAGACATCTGCTGGAAATACAATACAGCAGAAAGGAAACAGTCCAGAAGGTTCCTGCAGTGTGTGGAAGATAACTTCCTGACACAGCTGGTAAGTGAGCCTACCAGGGGAAGTGCCCTGCTTGACCTCCTGTTCACTAACAGAGAAGGACTGGTGGGAGAGGTGGTGGTCGGAAATCATCTAGGCCTTAGTGATCATGAAATGGTAGAGTTTTCGATCTTTGGTGAGGTTAGGAAGGGGGTCAGCAAGACCGCCACCATGGATTTCCGGAGGGCAGACTTTGACCTGCTCAGAACGCTGGTTGGGAGAGTCCCTTGGGAGATAGTCCTGAAGGGCAAAGGGGTCCAGGAAGGCTGGGTGTTTTTCAAGGAAGAAGTCTTAAAGGCACAGGAGCAGGCTATCCCCATGTGCTGTAAGACGAATCGGCGGGGAAGACGACCGGCCTGGCTGGACAGAGGACTACTACTGCGACTAAGGGAAAAAAGGAGAGCTTACCAGCTCTGGAAGAAGGGGCAGGCAACCCAAGAAGAGTACAGGGATCTTGTCAGGTCATGCAGAGAGGAGATTAGAAAGGCAAAAGCCCAGCTGGAATTTAACCTGGCCACTGTTATAAGGGATAATAAGAAGAGTTTTTATAAATATGTTAACAGCAAAAAGAGAGCCAGGGAGAACCTCCATCCACTAGTGGATGCAAGGGGGAACATTGCCACTAAGGATGAGGAAAAGGCTGAGATACTCAATGCCTTCTTTGCCTCGGTCTTTAATGGCCCGACAAGTTATCCCCAGGGTACCCAGCCTCCTGAGCTGGAAGATGGGGACAGAGAGTGGAATGAACCCCCCATAATCCAGGAGGGAGCAGTCTTTGACCTGCTATGCCACCTGGACATCCACAAGTCTATGGGGCCGGATGGGATCCACCCAAGAGTGCTGAAGGAGCTGGCAGAGGAGCTTGCCAAGCCACTCTCTATCATTTATCAGCAGTCCTGGAGAACAGGGGAGGTCCCAGATGACTGGAGGTTGGCAAATGTGACGCCTATCTTCAAGAAGGGCCGGAAGGAGGATCCGGGGAACTACAGACCAGTCAGCCTAACCTCGGTACCGGGGAAGATTATGGAGCGGTTTATCTTGAGTGTGCTCACCAGGCACATGGAGGACAATCAGGGGATCAGGCCCAGTCAGCATGGGTTCATGAAAGGCAAGTCTTGCCTAACCAACCTGATTTCCTTCTATGACCAGGTGACCCGCCTGGTAGATGAGGGAAAGGCTGTGGATGTTGTCTACCTGGACTTCAGCAAAGCCTTCGACACAGTCTCCCATAGCATTCTCCTGGAGAAGCTGGCAGTTCATGGCCTAGATGGATGTACTCTTTGCTGGGTTAAAAACTGGCTGGGTGGCCGAGCCCAGAGAGTCGTGGTGAATGGAGCTAAATCCAGTTGGCGGCCGGTCACAAGCGGTGTCCCCCAGGGCTCAGTTTTAGGGCTGGTCTTGTTTAATATCTTTATCAATGACCTTGATGAGGGGATTGAGTGTGCCCTCAGTAAATTTGCAGATGACACCAAACTGGGTGGGAGTGTTGATCTGCTGGAGGGGAGGAGGGCTCTGCAGAGGGACCTGGACAGGCTGGATCGATGGGCCGAGGCCAATTGTATGAGGTTCAACAAGGCCAAGTGCCGGGTCCTGCACTTTGGTCACAACAACCCCATGCAGCGCTACAGGCTTGGGGAAGAGTGGCTGGAAAGCTGCCTGGTGGAAAAAGACCTGGGGGTACTGATTGACAGCCGGCTGAATATGAGCCAGCAGTGTGCCCAGGTGGCCAAGAAGGCCAATGGCATCCTGGCTTGTATCAGGAATAGTGTGGCCAGCAGGAGTAGGGAAGTGATCGTGCCCCTGTACTCGGTGCTGGTGAGGCCGCACCTCGAATACTGTGTTCAGTTTTGGGCCCCTCACTACAAGAAAGATGTTGCCTTGCTGGAACATGTCCAGAGGAGAGCAACCAAGCTGGTGAGGGGTCTGGAACACAAGTCATACGAGGAACGGCTGAGGGAACTGGGGTTGTTTAGTCTGGAGAAGAGGAGGCTGAGGGGAGACCTGATTGCCCTCTACAACTACCTGAAAGGAGGCTGTAGTGAGGTGGGGGTCGGCCTCTTCTCCCTGGTAACAGATGATAGGACGAGGGGGAATGGCTTGAAGCTGCGCCAGGGCAGGTTTAGGCTAGACATTAGGAAAAACTTCTTCACCGAGAGGGTTGTCAGGCTCTGGAATGGGCTACCCAGGGAGCTGGTGGAGTCCTCATCCCTGGAGGTCTTTAAAAGAAGGATAGATGAGGTGCTCAGGGACATGGTTTAGTGGTGGGATGGCAGTGCTAGGTTAACGGTTGGACTCGATGATCTTAAAGGTCTTTTCCAACTGAGGTGATTCTATGATTCTATGTGCTGCGAGGAGCAGAGTGAGCATTATCACTACCTGCCTGTAACTCGTCCTACGGGCTCCTCCGACGCCCAGCCTGTGCTGAAGTGTTCAAACAAAGCAGAGAGCCGAGCTGCTTTCCTAGGAAAAAGGACCAACAGATCTAACCTCTGCGGGGTGTTTATAAGCAATGGTAACTGCCTCCCTCGGGTCACAGAGCAGCATTGCTACAACCCCAGGCATCGAGCAGTGTTTCAGGCTTTGCAGAGTAGCTCTCTGCGGGGAGGCAAGCGGCGCTGGGCAAACCGGCCATCATGGGAGCCATCATGGGAGCCACCACGTCCTCCCCAGCACGCCCCACATGTCAGCCCAGTGATGAGCACCCTGCCCTGGGCACGAGGACACCGTGGATAACTACAGGCTCCCCGGGAGCTCAGCTGCCCAGGCAGAAAGAAAACCCAAGCAGGAAAAATTATTATCCATGGTGGCAATCAATAACCTTCAAGAAAAGGCGGAGGCCAGCAGCAGTCATGGCTTAATAACAGTGATTTTAAGCTTTGTTTCTGAAGTGCTTATTTAGTATTGCAGAAGGCATTTTATGATGAAAGCAGGGATCTTTCTCAGTCTGGCATACGGGAGCTGTGCTGTTTTACACCCCGGGCATTGCCAGGGAAGTCAGTGAAGGGGCACAAAGTAAATCAGTGCAGAATTTGGCACCATGAAAAATCTGTCATTAGCAGCGGATCCAGTTCCTCAGATCAGCTAGCAGGAAAAAAACATTTAACTAAAATAAATCACTGCAAGGGCAATTCCGAGAACTGGAGAGGAAACTGCTTTTGTTCTTCAGTCACCAGTTCCACACTGACAATCGGACTGCATCTTCCTGGGCTGGCTCGCTGTACTCCCTGTCTCACAGGAGTTAATTCACTTTGGGCATTTCCTCGTGCAGAATGACTGATTCTTTTTATTTTGCATGTACTTACCTCTCTCTTCTGTAAAGATCCTGGTCAGGCATTATTTTTAGGTTTGTTTTCCCCATCCCTGCTCTGCTGCAACTCCTGATTTTTTTGTGCCTCTGGCTGCAATTTCTCACCTGGGGCACCTTATCCAAAGCATTACTATTTGTTTTACTCCAGCCAGAAAACTAGTCCCTCACCAGCAACTAATCCTTGTATGAAAGGAAGAAAATGCTAATAAATGGTGAGTCATTACCATCCCTGCCACTCAGGAAGCCCTTGCTGTAAATCAGCTTTCTGCACCCTCGCTGCCAAGGCAGCGCTGCACTGGCTGGCAAGCGCAGGGCAGGCAATTGCCACGGCCCTGCCCGCATCTCCTCTTCGTAGCATCCAGCTACAGCGTCTGATTCTGATTTTATTTTATCTTGGAGCCTTCACTTAGCGAAAAGATGCCACTGGGCCAAATTCAGATCACATAACAATTTGGATGATGGCAAAGGAATTGGAAAGTAAATCAGCCCTACCTTGTTTCCTGGCCCTGCAGGGCTGGTTGGAGGCAACAATAGAAAAAAACCAACCAACCCACCCTCTACTTTAAAAAAAGAACAGAACAATCCAAAACAAACCCCTACAAAACCCACAAACAAACAAACAAACAAAAAGAAACATATCAAGTTTGGTGTGAAATTCAGGATCAGCTTTAGCACCATGCTTGATTCCTTAGATCCATGGAGACCAGGCAGGGGAAGCAGATTTCATCAAAACTGCCATAATCCACATAGCCCTGAATTAGGACATTTCAGAGTCAGTTTTGCATCAAAAGGCTTAGCGAAGTTTTGAGAGCTGAGGCTTTTACAGAGGCTAACTTGCTGCCCAAGTGGAATTTTTCTCTCCAAAACTATGAAAACCCATGGCATAGGGGCAGTAGCTGGATTTCCACCCAGCTGAAGGACACCCCAGCCCTGCGGTCTGGCTCAAACCCCAGGAAAGCCCACGTGATTTCGACTGCCATTGGGCCAGACCTTGCACAGGACCAGGGATGCTCCGAGTCCAACCCTGCTCTTTCGGGGTTACCTTCCCAACCCCACGGCACTGGTCTGAGTGCCACATCATCACCCTAAACGGTTGTGTATTACTGATGACAACAAGATCCAGGCTGGAGACAGTCTCATTTCAGCGGTGGGAGCCATGATTCATCCCCTACGGCCTGTAGCTCGTGCAACATATGGCAATGCTTTTTTAGAAATCTGGGATGGAGAGAGGGAGAGACAGCATGAGCCAAACCAGGGAGCGAGGCAAAGCGCCCGTCTGGTAAGAAAGTCGGCACGTGGCGGCAGAGCGGCTCCTGCCTCCCTCTGTGCCTCGGGGAGACACGTGGCCCCCAGGAAAGCCACCACGGCTGCTCTCCACCCCAGCATCCCACCCTCCTGCTGCCTCACTCACATGATCTGCGCTACTAATGCTCAGTCTGTTTGGTTTGGTTTTTTTCTTAATGGTGAATCCAAGCCAGAAGATACCCACAGCAAACTGCCTATCTTTTGGCAAATCAAAAGAGATCAGATTCCACTTTGCAAAAAGCATTTGGGTGGCTCCTTCTTCTGAGAAGCTGACAGGCAGATTTAACCCAAACTACAGACAGATTTTAGTTTCAACTACACAAATGTACGTCTAGAAGCAATTCCACTGTCATTAACAGCGTTGTTCTGGGTTCATTTCAGCACTCTAGAAATGAGAACCTGGCCCAGGACACAGGCAGGGACAGATGAATTATCAATGTATCGTTGCATCTGCGTTCTCCTCCTCTTTTTTTGAAGCAATTCAAGAACTACCTCCCCTTGTTACACATCTTAGCAGCTTCTTCTGGGGACCACATTTGCAGCACACATAGCTCCGGGTCACCACTGCAGCACCCAGGTGAGCTCCAATGCAACACCAACACAAGCCCATCAGGCTGGGGCAAATCCCATTTAAACAGAACCACACTGGATTTGGGACTAAATCATTTAAAGAAAAATCACAGAAGGTATCCAGGAGTACAAACGTTTAATAAGTCATCAGTGATGACTGAAACTAACTCTGCGGTTGTGGAAGTGGCACTTAATTAGCATTCTTATTGTGGAGTCGCACACTGATCGTTCAAAATCGTATTCAAAAAGCAGCCAGGGGAAATCGTAGCGATGCCAGTGACTGCCAGGGATGCAGCAGAGGTGTGCTGCCCCATCTGCATGATGATAACTTGCAATGCAATAGCCTGCAGCCATCACAGCCTTTCCGAGAAGGAGCTTCAGCCTTGCAACAGCTGAGCCCCCGCAGAGCAAGTGGCCACCCTGACCCAGCACAGCCCTCGTCCAAAGCAAGGCCCAGAGAAACTGCCCGACCAGAGATCGGGCAGATTCGGTTTCTGATTTGTGAGGCCAAGAGCTGATCCCCACAGCATGCAATGTAAAACCTGCTATCCAGCTCTGCAGCTCCACCTGGGACTCCAGGAGGCACCAGAGATGCAAACTCCTAGTGCTGGTTTTCCCAGGGTGATGAGTGCCACTGAGGTTAATTTATTTCTGTCTATTTCCCATCTTTTAATCAAATCCGACATCGGTTTCTTTTCGGTGAAGCTACACATGTGATCGCCTCTGCTTTGCTTCCTGGGATGGGTGAGCGTGGGGCAGACCTTCACCATGCTGCAGGGGACACACGACACCAGTGACCAATGTGAGCTGCCCCAAAAAGTGGATCCTTGCATTCCCAGAAGCGATGGAGGGCTGGGCAGATGTGGCTTGGACAACATCCTTGGCAGGTGCAAAGCCACAGACCCCAGCATGCTCCCAGGTGGGCGCTAACCACCCTGGCTCCCAGATCAACGTGCCTGCCTCCCTTGTCACCTATCTCTTTAGAAACCTCTTGCCCAACTTGGAGGTAACGCTGCCATCCCACAGCTCTCCCCAGGTCAGAGTCCCCAGCAGGCTCAAGCTTTTGGTGCCGTTTCAGGGAGCCTGAGCAAACACCATCTCTAACTCCACTAAATAGGTGTTTGTCCATTAAATCAGTGGGGCTTTAACCACACATTAAGCGCTGGGGGGCAGACAGGCACACGTGTAAAGTTTCCACTTAAAATTAAAAATTCTTTAAAGTGAGAGGCTGAGCTTCAGGTTAAAATAATTTAAATGGCGTGGCCCTGGCTCCTGCATACAACCCCCACGTACATCAAACCTCTGCACTCCCAGATGCTCGGCCACAAGGGGAGGGCAGAGACGTAGCCAGGCTCAGCCCCCACACAAGCCCAGCTCCAAAATCAGCAAAGACTGGTTATTTTCAGCAGATCCACAATAATAGGCATAGGATTAGGGGGAAGAAAAAAAAAAAGACAGAGCTCAGTGTGCAAAAGTAATCTAATCAGGGGGATGTGTCGGTCTCCCAGCAGAGCTGAGTGGCACAAATAGCCACTTATCCACAGGGCTGATCCCAGCGCGTGGCTGATCCCCAAATCCCCATAAACAGAATTACCCCCAAACCTGTAAATATACTCAGTGCTGTCAAAAACCTCACTGACTATTGGGCCCTTTTTCTGTAAGCCCAGAGCACTCGTCCTTCAGCTCAGCCAGCTCATCACGCTAATGAGGCGATGCGCACCACAACTTCCTACTCTATATAATCAGCCTGAAATTAGGGTTTAGTGTAAATCTTACAAAATATGTCACTTGAAACCGCAGAATGATTTAATTGGGCTCTTCTGCAGAAGAAACGTCCATGGGTGAGACCTTAGTGCCGATTACTCTGCACGGGGTGGGAGAAAGGGAGAGCAAAACATGGCGGGGACAGAGGATGCGTGCATGTGTTTGTACATAAAATGGTTGTCATAGAGTAGTAATGCAATATGTAAATATGTATGCATGTTAAAACACGGTTAGACATGTATATATAATGAATATATACGTATGTGTATCTATATATGGTTAAACATTTTCACTAGGCTTGCTGGAGATGGAGCATTTGCAGGATGCTCCAGAGAAGTCAAGTTTTGAAAATGCAGCTCAGGGGAAACCAGCAAATGGAAAACAGGAGGAACGTAACCCTCCCTCAGCTTGCATTTGGTACCCTTGAATTAACATATCTGCTAGACTAGGAAGGTGTTGTTTAAAGTCACACTTCAGGTGGTGTTTTGGAGGCAGGAGCTCCACAAATGTAAAGGAAAACGTATTTCAACTCGTAAATAAAGGTACTGTAATAAAACGAGCACACTGCCTCCGTCCGAGGTGGGGTTCAGACAGCCCAGACAGTGCATTTGGCCTCTTCCAAAAATAAACTCGCCTCCATTCTCCTCCCTTAGAACTCTGCATTTCCCCTTGTAGGGGGCATCTGTCAGAAGGGTTTGTTTTCTCCAACAGCTTAACGAGGTCTGTGCGACAGACAAAGAGCAGGGATTTGGGATGCACTGCCTGGGCAGCCCAGACACAGATGTGATGGACACTTTCTCCCAGAGCTGCCACCCCACTGCCTGACCACCCTGCACACTGAAAATACCCCTCCGTCCTCTTCTGTTTCTCTTTTGTGAGACGCAACACCTGGGGAGGGATTCCCTTCCCCTGCTTATGAGAAGAATTTCAACAGATTTCTAATAAGGAAAAAGCGTTAAGCATGTTGTATCTAAAAATGCCCATAAAAAAGCAATATATCCTTTAAAAATACATAGATACTAAATCTGTTGCATTAGGGTGCAGCCATTTGGCATACGCCATTAATTGTGTAGGTTCCCTTAGTGAGCACAGACAAGGCCGCTGCAGCTGCTGGAAAATTCAGACATATCCCCCAAATGGCACATTAATAATGAGATCTTTCAGAGGAGGATCCATGACTCATCCAAGAAGAAAAATGGGTCATTCACTGCACTGAGCAGTCTGAACAAAACAGCAGCTTTTTGGGGGTTTGCTCAGTTTAAACCAGAAAAATGGAGAAAGCAATGCAAGAGAGGACGCGGTGGCTGTAGCTGCCAGATAATATGAGCAGTCAGAGTTGGCGCTGGCATTTTAAAGTTAAAAGCCCCACCCTGACAGGCATTTTGTGCCTTGCATGGTTGTATGCTAAAACCAAGAGTAGAAGAAACTCCGAGCATCCTTCACCACTGCCTTGCCCTGCTCCACCAAAAGCCACAAACTGAGCAGTCCTTCCCCAAAAGTCACATCCTGGGGGTACCCAGGGTTGAAGGGACCAAACCCACCAGCACCAGAACGCTTGGGGTTGTTGCCTTGGCAGTCGTCCCCACGAGAGACATCCGAATGTAGGGAGCACCCGGGTGGCCAGGATAACACGTCATGAAGCAAATTTACTGCAGATGCAGAATACACCCGAAAATGTCAAATCCGAGCAAGGATTTTCAGCGCCCTGTCTGCGTTACTGCCAGAGTGGGAGCCAGTCCGTGTTACCTGTGTGGTTATGGGGCACAGGGTAATAAATAACGCCAAAATCCCAATCAAGCCAGGTGTGCATGCAGGATTACGTGCAAAGCAACATGCAGTCCCCTCAGACAGCTACAGCAGGTTGCTCAACGGAGCCAATGCAGAAAAAAGGGCAGGTTACAAAACTGGCATTTAAGATTACATTAGAGCTGTTAATCTTATTGCTATTACCAAATTTTAATCTCTTTCACAACCCAGCTAAATCCAGGGTAACTATCCATATTAGATGAATGTGTTTGTCATTTGGATTCAGCTTTTACTTGGGACTGTGACTTCATGTGATGCTTTGGAGATTAATAGAGGCCACAGCCCTTTCCTGCGAGCACTTGCCCTCAACATGGATTAAATAATATGCCATTTAATCGCTTTAAACTACACTTGGGCCCTTTCCTTCCCTCCCTCTGCCTGTGACCTTCACATTCAGTGTCTGCTGAGTGCAAGCCATGGCCAGTGGCAGGAGGATGGAGGAGGTTGGCCATGACGGAGGAGCGCCCATGCTCCACACAGGCACCAGTGCCAGCACTAATGAGCAGACCAGGAGCCCACGAGGGCATCATGTCCTCACGCGGACAAGCTGCAGAAAACAACTTCTATCTGCAGACCTGCCACAATGTCCTGCCTCCTAATTTAATTATCTCAGTGAGATAAAAGAGGAATTAGTGGCAAGTGGATTTTCGCCATTAAACAAATACTTGACAACTAATGCTGAGCTCTTAAAGCACCGCTGGATTGTGGGTCAATTGACTTTTGGGAACCTGTGGCCATTGTGTCTAAACACCATTCAATTCAAATTAATTTTGTCTTCAGAATAAAGAAAAAAAAAAAGAACCCTTCCCTACCTTCTTCTACAGCCACCTCTGAAAATTCAAGCCAGCCCTGCAGCACCATCCTTTCCTGGTGCTCCGCAGTGAGTGCCAGTTTTGCAATACCAAAAATTAGTAAGCATTTAATCTAAGCTGGCATTTTCCCAAACCTCGGAGTCTCTGTGCACTCTGAAAGTGGATGACGATGGTTATTCCCCTGGGAGCAGGACCACAGCCCTCCCATCAGGGCCAGTGGGGGCTGCTCCCGGGGCTCCTCCAGCCGCGCTGCTCTTGCCTCCTCTCCCAACCACAAGGGGAGATGGCAATTCCTCCAACTACCTTTGAATCAAACCTCCTCACCTTCCCACCCCATGGCAGATTTCTGAGCACAGCCAAAGGAGAATATGTTATTAGAGTTATCTCCGCACTAAGGAGGCACAAGAAGAAAGCTTCTCCTGCAAGCCTTCCCCTGTCCCATCCCTAGCAAGGTCTTCCATGGCGAGTCACCCAGATTTCACGTTATCCCAAGCAACTGCACAAGTACAAATGGACATCAGAGGGGATGAGCAGAGCAAACGCATACCTCCTAGGCCAGGGGTTTTGCTCCTGGGTTTCTGCAGGAGGGATGCAGTTATAACATGCACCGCACCCCAGCAAAGTTCCCATTCAGAAAGCTGCTTAACCACAGCGCCAGTCACTCCCATACAGCCCTGACAAACATCGCTCTATCAGCCCCCTGACAAAGAGCTTCACAAACGATGCAATCAGCAACCCAGCATAATTTTCAAGAAATACAAATGAGCAAATATCTAGTTGCCATGGTAACCCCAAGAGCTGGACTAGACTTTTGCAGATTACCGAATACAGCTACATTTCGCCAAGGCAGCAGGAGCGTGGCACCCGGGACCTCATTGGGGGACAGCAGGCAGGTGTTGCTGAGGAGCATCAGCTCTTTCAACAATCTGCCCAAAAAAGCTCCACCCTTGCTAACCAACACCAGGGGATTCACATTCATGGTGCCAGCTGCAATCCGTTTCTCTCTCACGTCACCTGCGCGTCGGCTCCGTGGCCTTCAAGGCTGACCAGTTTTATGAGCAGAAACTGCAGCAGGAATTGCTCTCTCAGGTCTGCGCTTTACGACTGACCAGCAGTGTCTCTGACAATTTGCACCCAGGAATGAAAGTTTCCAGCCAAGTTACCAAGCCCCTGCCAAACAAAAGCAGTTAATAAAAACCCTTGCCATCCTTTTTAGGTGGCTGTGCCGCAGAGCCCTGCGCCAAAAGGGGGACACAGACCACTGCTCCCCATCAAGGCAGTTTTCACAGGAAGCCTGGAAATCCTTGGCTACAAAGACAAGGAGACTTTTGGGGTGCCCATAAGGAGCAATCAACAGCAAAACGGGCCCCGGTGCTGGTGTGAGGCAGCCCCTGTGCTGAGCCAGCCCTGTCCCAGGGTCCCCGGGCTGGAGGACCCCCCGGCAGCAGCGAGCCTCTCCGTGAGGAAAACCAGCACTGCTTGAAGCCTCACTCAGCTTTTGCAATTAACAACAGTGCCATCACACACCAGCAGCTTGCACAGTTCATAAATCCACCTCCGATCATGTCTCTGGCCCTTCTCTTGACAGTCATCTCAGCTGAGCCCCCTGCCTGCCCGAGGGCGGCTGGGCTCAGCCGTGCCCAAAGGAGATGGGTTTGGCCCTGCTGGCTCCCCGCCATCCCGCTCATTCCCTGGCAGCAGCAGGGAGCAGCTGGTGCCAGGTGGGATGGGAACCCCCCCGTGCAACAGGAGGAACATCTTGGTTAAGCCAATATCCACTGGGACCTGCACAGCACGGGGCCAAATCCTGCTCGCCCTCCTCGTGTCCCACTGCTTCATCTCTCCGTGCAGCACACATCTGGGATGCACCAAAGCTGGGGGGTTTAATGCCCACACCATCGCATAGATAGGTAATGTTATTTATTATAAGGTTTTGTGGTTTGGGTATTTTTTTTTTTCTGATGGACCTCACTGCTACAATCAGTAAATGTCTGTAGTTTACTCAATGAGCTGCTGGAAGCCTTTTTTTGGCCCCGAGATATTTTTGTTCCCTGTCAAAGGGAACCACTATGTAGCATCCCTGCCCTGGGGCAGGAGCTGCTCTGCCAGGCTGGCAATTAAAACCGAGGGAAACAGGGGTGGCGGGAAGGAGAGGCACAAGAAAAAGCTCACAATTCAGCTTACCCTCTCAGTAATTTTCAGGGGGGGAAAAAAAAAAAATCTTACTGAATTAATAGAGGAAAGGAAAGCCCAGTCCGGCCATCTGAGCTGTCCAGATTAGAAAGCGGGGAGGAAAACGAGCACCAGGCTGCCTGGCTGGGGCTGGCTGCTGCCAGCTGGCACCACCAGCGCACCCTGCAAGCTGCTGACAGCACAGCACTTGTCTTCGCAGCTCCCTTCCCTGGACACCCAGGGCTGTATCTCAGGAAATAAAGACGACTAATAATAGGGAAAAAAAAGAATCAAAAGGCAAATGGTCCAGGCAGGCACATCTCTGCCCAGGGCTGGGGGCAACGCTGTCTCCACAGACCATGAAATGGGGTACAGGAGGGTAAAGAGATTTGTCACTAAGAGACAATCAGGTTTGCTCACTCCCAGGCTACATCACACACTGTTCACGTGCATCCTGGCTTTCGTGTGTTACAAAGGAAGATGTTCAGCTCCTAAAAAAGCTCAGAGACATAAAAGGAGCCTCCGGCATCAGTCGCTTGCGAGTGATGTGCAGGAGAGGTGTGGGAGAGTCCTGCCGCTGCCAGGTTTCCCACTGCCTGCACCATATGGCAAGGCAGGATAGAGAAATGCAAGATAACAGGGGAGTTAGGGGTTATGGGACCAGGAGTACAGAAAAATAGAATTTAAAAGTTCAGCTTGACAAGCCATAGCTCCTCCCAGCCACCCAAAGCCCAGCACCATCCACAGCAAGGGAAAGGGCACGTCCAAGCTTCCACCGAGCACCGACCTCACCACATCCGCTGAAAGTTCATTAGGGAGGTGAAAACTCCTGTTGTTTTCTGAACTTCATTTGATTACTGTGAAACAGAAGACACTAGCAAGGAGAGAGGGTTGTTTCTTAAGTAAGGATCCTGGAGTCTGGGGAGAAAGCTGGGGAGGTTGCAAAACAAAACCCCTATTAACTTTGGTCCTGACTTTCAGGTCATGCATGTTCAGTTCTTTTTACCTGGAAATGAAGATATTAATTGGAGCTGACAACTTTCATAGGTTTCCCCATTAGCAATATTTTTAGCCACAGTAGGGCCCAAGTTTTCAAATGCTTTTCCAAAGGAAGGTTTTAACCTTTCTTTTGAAACATCTCATGCCACTTGCAGGAAAAAAAAGTTTTTTGGCTCGAGGCATACCAAGCCCCAGCTATGACAAACTCCTGGCTCCTCTGAATAGGGGATATGGGAGGAACAGGGAAAAGAAAGTGGGGAGAGGCAGCCCAGAACCCAGAGCTGAGCTTGGCACCAGCAGGGCAGCTTCCCCTCCAGCCCCCTCACCCCCTGTCGGGTGATGGGCCTTGGGCACAGCCGAGCGAGGGGGCTCTGTAGGGGGTGCTGGCTCTACTCCCCTCCACCATGGAGATGGGCCCACACTTCAACACTGGCACCCAGAGCCTGGCACGTCCTGTGCTGCACGGACCCCGACCCCGCTGTCCTCCTGCCTGCAGCAGGCATGGGACCCATCCCTGGATGGTTTCTAGGGCAGCCAGCAAAATGGTTCCTCAAGCCCTTTTGCTGCCACAGATCAGATCCCACACATCAACATTGTGTAGGCTTGTTGGATCCAAGAACATTTTTTTTTACAGCTGTTTTTTTACATAGTTATCATCTATACGTAATGTATTGTTTTCAGATGAAGCAAAAGTCTTGAGAAGCCCCATTCAACGCTGTTTCCTGCCCAGGACTGAAAATTACGCAACTTGCTTACTTTCCATATAAAGATACACATTTTTTATATATATGTATAAAATCTATTTAAAACAATATATTTTTATTTATATGTATTATTCATTTGTACATTATATTAAAATATTTTTATACATAAAAATACATGATCAGGGATGACAACATTTCCTTATTTTAGAAACCTGCTCCAACAAACACGTTCCACTTACAACACCACTGTTCTCCCCACCAAGCTTTGCATTTTCCCTCCAAGTGGAAATGTATTTTAGCTGAAAGCCGTGCTGACACCCGAGGAAGCAGTCAGACACTCCCAGCGGAGTCTCAGTTATTTACCTCACTGTATCCAGTGCAATCGCTCTGGAACGTCTTAGGTTTGAAATTTCATGTCTCTAAGATGGTGACATCAAGGGAGACCAGGCAGCTTTATGAGAACGCTTTCACTCATCTTTGCAGGCAGCAGCTGAGACCGGGCAGCCCAGAGCTGGCCCAGCTGCTTAGGTGCTGTGAGAGCCTGGGGCTTTGCCGGAGTGGGGACAACAGGGGACACATCGCTGCCAGGAGAGGCCAAGGGGCCAGAGGGCAGGCGGCCCTCTCTGTACAGGGCTTCTCTGCACAGGACCGGGGCAAGGGGTGGGGGGGGTCACCCTGCAGGGAGCACTGGATTTGTTTTATTTGACTGAGTCCAGTAGTGCCCTTGCAGCCACGTCCCCTGAAGGGGAAGCATGGTTTTGCCCCAATAGCACTGCCCTTCTCTTGGGCCCTGGCACCACCACGGCCCCACTTGCACTCAGACCCCACAAATTCACCCAGGTGCAAGGAGGAGGATCCCATCTCCCACCGAGCATTCTAAACAAGGCGCGCTGGGGCTGCCACACCACCACACACCTCCCCAGAAATTATTTACCCAGTAGATAAATGTACCTGCGTGGTGCCAGCACAGAACAAGAGGACATCAGCAACAAGTGCAGGGAAGAGCATCATCCCCCCAGGCAACAGGGCTGCACCAAGGGCTGTACACTCTCCCCTCCCAGAAAGGTCTGTGAGGTCAGGCTGGCCCCCAGCTGTCGGGCATCAGCCCATCGGCAGCCCGGGGCCAAACCTTGCTCACCTGCTGCGGGCGCAGATGCTGTGAATCTCTGGGGTACTGAGTGGTCCCATGCACCCCATACACCCCACGCAGTGATGCTGTGTGGCGGATGGGGGCCCAGCAAAGGGTAGGGTGTGCACACAGGCTGCCCCAGGGACCCCAAAAAACAGTTAGGGACAATAAAATAAACTTTCCCAGGCATCTGCTTCCCCCCTCCCCCCCAATGCACCTTTTTAATACAGAGCAGATTGGGGTAAAAAACAGCTCCTTTTGCACGAGACCCCATGTCCCCGGGGAGTCGCTGCTGCGCAAGCACTAGAAAGATGGAGGAGCCACCGCTTGCTGTTTGCCGTTTATTGTAGTGGAGAGAAAAATAACAGGCACAAGAGGTGTTTTGCATAACTTAACAGAAAATAAAACTTTCCCTCTGCTCTTCACAGGTCAATGGCCAAAATAATTTCCTACACACAACTATTTTTTTGAGCTAACAGTTTGGTGTATCGATAAAATCCTGGGTTCCCTCTCATATGCTGCAATAGTTGATCTGAAATCCAAAGCTCAGGCTCGGGGGGCTCCTTCGCTGTTTAACACAGCTCCTGTCACCTTTTGCCCATGGGGAGTGTGAGCGCCGGGTTCACCCCGCAGTGCTCCCAGGAAGGATTTTCGCAGCCGGGGTCTGGCTGGGGATGCTGAGCAGCTCTGCGGCTCTTGCCACCTGTGCCACCTCCCGGCCGCTCTTCCCCAGCACGGCTGGAGAGGTGCCCCAAAATGAGGGGGGCGCAGGCAGCGCCGGCAGCCTCAGTCCAGGGCCAACGAGGGGATCTTGCAGACGAAGGGGAAGGCTCTGCCACAGGCGTTGTCGTTCCAGGAGCGCAGCGCTACCCCCCCAGAAAAACCAAGGCGTTAGCCAAAAAATGGCACAAAGTAACCATGCACACCCTCAGGACCGGGACCTCCTGCTGTTGAAGGAGGCTTTCCCTGGGTGTGCTTCCATTTGTGCTGCTCCCAGCCATGCCCCCTCCCAGTACCCCATCTCCATCCTGGGGATGCTGGCCGGGATGCCTGGCCCTGGCTCGAACATGGTAGTGGGGAGGCAGCTGCAAACACAGCCCCGTACCCCACAAAATATCAACAGGCTGCCCATGGATGGGGCATTTAGGTATGTCCAGGGGGTCTGGATACGCCTGCCCAGTCTCATTGGCAATGAGGGTGTGAAGTGGGATTTTTGCACCAGTAGGGTCTTGCCCTGCTTCAGCAAGATGCTTCTGGCCTGAGGGAGGGAGGGAAAAGTTGGCAAACCAATGGGTGTTTCCACGGGCCTCCCATGTGGGAGGGGAAATAGGAAAATTTGACCTTTGGCTAAATTCGGTAATTCTTCAAAGTGGATGATTCTCCCCTCCTGCTGCTGCTATGGGAGAGGGAGATGGGCTGTGAGCAGAGGGAAAGCAGGTGTCTGTGTGTGTGCGTGTATGTATGTGGTGAAAGAGAAAACACATCCCTTCTCTGCAAAGAAAAAATAATAATAAAAAATTAAAATGCAAATCCTCAGCTGCCAGCAACCTCTTCAGACAAGCACGAACCACAGTGGATTGAATTTACGGACATGCAAATAAGACTTAAGGCACCCTCCATGCCCGGTGCGGCACTCACCGCTGCTGTGCCTGTACCAGATCTGCACACAGTCCTCCTCCTCCGGGATGGAGTGGATCCCGTCGTCGGGCTGACTGCCATCCCAGTAGTGGTAGTCATAGGAGGAGCCGTCCGTCCACTCGAAGTGACCCTCCTGGTGCGGGGCAAGCGGAGAAAGGCGGCGCCTGTGGGGGGTGGCCCCGCTCCTGCGCAGACCCCATCCCCATCCCCGGCTCCCCACAGCCCAGTGACACGGGGAGCGGCTGTCACCACTCAGCAAAGGCCAAACAGTTCATTTGGGTTTTACAGCTGAAAACTCACCCTGAGGAGCCCCATTTGCAGTGGTCTCACCAGGGGAAGCACAGAAATTAAACCCATATATTTTTTTAACACACCCAATTCTGTGTTCCTTTTCCTTTTTCTTTTCCATTCCTTTCCCAATATCTAAAAAAAATTTGCTGGCATGGGACTGTTCTCCTGGCGGTCTCGATTTTTCTTTGTTACATATTAGACTATGTATTTTCAACACGTCAGCTTTGAAAAGTTGCAGAGTATCACAAGAAAGTAATGAAACTTCGTGATTTTTGACATTGGAGACATTTTCAGTTTATTTGCTCTTCTTGGACCAGCAGTACAATACTCTTTCCATTAATCCATTAATAAAATATGATGTGAATAATTAGTAATTATTAATCTATTAATTCTAGTAACACTTTTCTTGTAAGAGCAGACTGGAAGGGGTGAAACGACAACTTTCTTCCATGCGCAACAGACCCTACGCCACCACCCAGTTGATGGGGCTACAAGGAGCAAAGAAGAAAACCAAGTGGCTTTCCAGGGGAAAACACAGGGAAGTGACTTTTCCAAAGCCATTTCCCACATCATTACAGGACCTCTCACCTGCCGCAGGTCATTGAGCCCCGTCCAGATGTCGGTGGGGATACCCGGCACACGGCTGTTCACCAGGTCGTACACGAAGACGTTTTCTTCCCAGCTGGCAAAACAGAGCAATACAGAGCCGCTGAGGGGCTATGTCAGGCAAATGGTCAGGCATGCCTCTACACATTCACCCTACGGCATGGCCAAATGGGTCCCCCTCCTTTAATTGCTGTTGATTACTTTCCCAGGTCTGCGCAAGAGGTGCGCGGTGTGGATGAGAGCTGGGGAGAGGGAGTGGACAAAAAAGCCTGTGTAACCACACTGCATTTCTATCCCATTTTCAAGAGTAAAAAATGTAGTTTGGAGAAATTTAGGGAATACTACATCAGTTTTCCTGCCAGGCCAGGAAAAGGTGTTTTGTGTGTCCAGTGCATCAGACTTGATGCAGTTGCTGCTGCAGAGGGACACTTAGGCTGGGACACAAGCCTGCAGCTGGCACAGAGGCTGTGCTGTAAGAATGGGACTTCATCCCCATTTTCCTTCTTTCCCAGGCCGTGTCAGGGTGGGACGGTGTGTTTCTGCACCCCTCACCTGTGGATGGAGGCCAGCTTGGCTGATCTGATGCCAATGGAGAACTCGGCACAATAGAGGTCAGCTTCAGCCCAGGTTTTGTTGATGGGGAAGTACCGGTAGCAATGGCCTTCGTACTCTGTCCAGAAGAGTGGGCAGGAGTAGGCATGGATGGGCTCCGGCATGGCTGGGGACAGAACAGAGGACATCCAGCAGCTGGTGGCAAAGCAGCGGAGCCGGGCAGCCAAGCAGGCTGTGGAGACAGCACTGCCCAGCTCCACTCCCCCACCTCACCCAGGCAAAAAACCACCAGCCACATGCATGGAAAACCCAACCGCTGCAGAAGCCATGCAAAAGTTTGCAAAAGCCAAAACGCATTTTGCAAAAGCTGTGGGTTTCTTTGGTTTAGCATCTGCCTAAATCAGGAGGGACACTTCAAGCAAGTTTGACATTGTTTTCACAGAATCACAGAATGGCAAGGATTGGAAGGGACCTCCAGAGATCATCTAGTCCAGCCCTCCTGCTAAAGCAGGTTCTCCTAGAGCATGTTACACAGGACATCATCCAGGCGGGCTTTGAATATCTCCAGAGAAGGAGACTCCACAACCCCCCTGGGCAGCCTGTTCCAGTGCTCTGTCACCCTCAGAGAAGTTTTTCCTCATATTCAGCTGAAACCTCTTATGTTTCAGTTTGTGCCCATTGCCTCTTGTCCTGTCGCTGGACACCACTGCAAAGAGTCTGGCTCCGTCCTCGTGACATCCACCCTTAAGATATTTGTACGTGTTGATGAGGTCCCCTCTCAGTCTTCTCTTCCTCAGGCTGAACAAGCCCAACTCCCTCAGCCTTTCCTCATAGGGGAGATGCTCCAGTCCCCTTATCATCCTTGTTGCTCTCCTCTGGACTCTTTCTAGGAGTTCCTCATCGTTCTTGAACCGGGGAGCCCAGAACTGGACACAGTACTCCAGGTGGGGTCTCACCAGGGCAGAGTAGAGGGGGAGAATAACCTCCCTTGGCCTGCTGCCCACACTCCTCTTAATGCACCCCAGGATGCCATTGGCCTTCTTGGCAGCAAGGGCACACTGCTGGCTCATGGTCAGCTTGTCGTCCACCAGGACTCCCAGGTCCCTCTTGGCAGAGCTGCTTTCCAGCAGGTCAGCCCCCAGCCTGTACTGGTGCATGGGGTTCAACCTCCCCAGGTGCAGCACTCGGCACTTGCCCTTGTTGAACTTCATCATGTTCCTCTCCGCCCAACTCTCCAGCCTGTCCAGATCCCAATGAATGGCAGCACAGCCTTCCGGCATATCAGCCACTCCTCCCAGTTTTGTGTCATCAGCCAACTTGCTGATGGTACACTCTGTCCCCTCGTCCAGGTCATTGATGAATAAATTGAACAAGACTGGGCCGAGTACCGAGCCCTGGGGAACTCCACTAGCTACCGGCCTCCAACTGGACTCTGCCCTGCCGACCAGAACCCTCTGAGCCCTGTCGTTCAGCCAGTTCCCAATCCACCTCACTGTCCACTCATCCAACCCACACTTCTTGAGCTTCCCTATGAGGATGTTATGGGAGACAGTGTCAAAAGCCTTGCTGAAGTCAAGGTAGACAATATACACCACTCTCCCCTCATCTACCCAGCCGGTCATGCCATCATAGAAGGCTATCAGATTGGCCAGGCATGATTTCCCCTTGGTGAATCCATGCTGGGTACTCCTGATGATCTTCTTTTCACCTACTTGCTTGGAGAGGACAGCCAGAATGAGTTGTTCCATCACCTTTCCGGGGATGGAGGTGAGACTAACTGGCCTGTAGTTCCCTGGGTCCTCCTTGCCCTTTTTGAAGACTGGAGTGACATTGGCTATCCTCCAGTCCTCAGGTACCTCTCCTGTTCTCCACGACCTTTCGTAGGTGATGGAGAGTGGCTCAGCAATGATGTCTGCCAGCTCCTTCAGCACTCACGGGTGCATTCCATCGGGACCCATGGATTTGTGGGTGTCCAGCTTCCTTAAAAGATCCCTAACCTGATCCACCTCAACCGAGGGAAGGTCGTCCTTTCTCCAGGCGGAGGGTGCTTTAAAAAAAGGCACTGATATTTGCTACTGGGGAAACCGAGATAAAGGCTCCTCTCGCCTCTATCAGGCACTTCTGGAGCCGCCGCACCGGGACAGGAGCTGACAGCCAGGGGCTGCAGGGTTATGGCCACACTCTGCCCTCCTGCCCTTGCATCCTGCAAGGCCAACTTGCACCTCCTCCCCCTGAGCAACCCCCTCAGCACCCCGTCTGCCCCTGGCCCGTGCACGTACACACACGTTGGATTTCAGCCCCATAAATAGCCAGGCACGGCACGCGTGCCGCCAGAGTGGTGCCAGCCTATCTGCCTCCCGCTGCCAGATAAGAGCGGGGGCTCCATGGGGCTGCTCCTCCTCCCCTGCCACTTGTCAGCACAGCGGGGAAGTCACCCGAAGAGAGGCCATTTTTGGGGGGCAGGACGCATTTCTGGAGCCTCTGCAGTTGCTGCTGTGCAAACGCTGCAGCTGCATTAACACTTCCCTCTGACCCCCTCCACGTCAGGGGGAGGGCGCAGCACACAGGCACAACATGCCACCCAACACCAACACACATGTAACCCCCAAATCTCGTGGCACACATAGGCTTAACTCTCTTAGTTGCTGGGTTTTGAGCCTTGGGGAATTGCTGGATCCCCCAGACCCAGTTCCCACATCCCCGTGGGTTCCTGCTGGCGGAAGCAGGGAGGCGAGCAGGGGGTTACGCACACATCAGATGCCGTGAAACTATCCAAGCAGGTAACAGGCTCAAAGCTGGAGAGGTCAGGGTGGTGCTACAGGGCCTTCGGTATGGAGGGGCTGGAGAGAATGGCCTTTCCCGAGGGTAGGCAGAGCAAAGCCCTGCCAGCGGCAGCGCAGGACATGGGAGCAGCAAGGGCAGCATCGGCATGGGGAAAAGGAGAGGTGAGGTGAATTCAAAGCAGCTGCAGGAGCATTTGTGGAGATGAATCCTTCCCTGCCCTGGCACTGGCAGCTCCGGGCAATAATTTCATATTTCATCAGCTCTTTCCACAGGGGGATCTCTGAGTGTTTTACAAACACCCGCCAGCCAGTCCCCGGGTCCCTCCTGTCACACACCTCTCCCAGGTGACAAAACACAAATCCAAAGAGCCTTTTTTTCCTCCTGAACAAGGCACAGAGGCCAACCCGACTGCCAGTAGCACCCACTGTGCTGAACCCTTCAGGGCTGTGGTCCCATCACCCCTGCCTCAGGACCCCCAGCCGCTCCCACCTCAGCCCTGCACCCCACAGCAACAAACCCACCGAGAGCAGGGAGGGGTTCTCCCACCCTCCTCTGCACTAGTTATGGGCTGCAGAGGGAAAAAGATAAGGCACACTGGGCTGGAAAAAAACAGGAACAGCTTTATGGAAGGGTGGCCAAGCCCCAGCAAGCCCAGTGGCAATGCAGGGTTCAGCTCTCGGATTCACACCCAGCCAGCCTTGTCTTTGGAAAAATCTCAGAGTAGCCCTAAAAAATGCAAATTGTTGCTATTATAGCAATAGAGCAGAAGGACTGGGAACTCGGAGAGATGCTGGGATTTCCTGGGAGCCAAGCCCTCCTCCCCACGTGGGATCGGCCAGGGGTCCCTGCCACACTGACAGTGAAGCAGAGCGACGGCAGAGACTCAAATCCACGGGACCAGGCTTCAGCTTCATCCCCAGGTTGCATATGAGGCACGTCCCCCCCAGTCCAGGACAGAGCTGGGATTTGGTCCTGGCTCGCAGTGACTCCAGGTCGCTGCTCCCCCCTGCCGAGGGCACGCCGGGGGTCTGCGGCAGACAGGCACTGCCAGCTCCCCCAGCAACTGGGGGTTTATTATAGAGGATGTGAAGCACCTTGATGAACTCTTCACCTCTAGCAGCATGGTGGCAAAATTCACAGGGCTTAACCCAGCAGGATCCCCAGCGATCGGGGCCCTTCGCTCCCAAGTGCTAACTACAGTGGGCGTCCCAGTGCCCTGGCTCCAAGCTGGGCCAGTCCATGCCCCGATCATCCAGGAAAATCACCCTCGTTTTGTTCAGAGCAGCCGAAACAGAGTCAGAGATGGAGACAGTCCTTCTTTGTTATTCCGTACTGCTTCCCATTAGGTAGCATTAATTTGACGAGCTTCAGCGAACCAGAGGTGCCTGAAGGAATTTAAGGTTAAATATACTAAAGAGGAAAATATGGGAGGTCAGCGTTTAATTAGCATCTTTTCTCTTAGGTCAGAATCAGAGGCTTTGGCTGTCTCTTTGGAGGAGAACTATTGCTCCCAGTTTTACAGGAAGGAACAACTGGGGGTGCTGCTTTATCTGGGGTCTTTGGGGGCTATTTTTAGCAGAAAGACATAAGAAATTGGATGTATGGTTGTGAGTATATGAGCCTACTCATGTCTCTGGAGGAAAACCTCAAAACCTGAGCCAGCAGCTGCTAATGGTATTTGGACTTAAAAAGGGACTGGGAAAGCATTTGGAGGTTATTTAGACCAGATCCTCACTTTTAAAGTACCCCAGCAAACACCACCCCCAGCAGCATCAGCTCATCTTCACAGGGCAGGAGCAGCGCAGTCAGTTCATCCATTTGTTCCCAAATTCCTGGTGAAAAAATGATGGCAAGAATCTTTCCTCCCTTTGCTTATTTACAGTGCAGCAGCTTTGAGGTCGGGGCCATGTTTTAACTCAGCACCAGCAAAATAGATATCCAAACTTGGCTGAGGATGAGATCCATATCAGGCAGCTGTTACTAACTCAGAAAGCTGGAAAACAGTAATTTGGGGTCAGAAAAAACAGTTTTGTACTCTCTGGATTTGTGTTAGTATCAACAAAACTGGAGTCTTTTTTATTTATTTACTAGCTGAGACCCGCTGCAGAACCGCTAGGAAAATCACTTGTCAAAATCTTGCAGAAGCTGGCACTACTCTGCCAAAAAAGTTTCACTTCCCCAAGTGGCCATTTTCCAGCTGGAAATAATTAACTAAGAAAATCCCAGCCAGTTTCATGCATCCAGGATGCTACTGAAAAAGATAAAATACCAACTGTGTGACTCCCGCTGACTCAGGCAGGGAAGAGCAGGTTTTGTCCTGAACAGCTTCACCCCAAGGTGCAATGCTGCCTCACTTCCTGCCATCTGCAGATTTCAGATACAAAGTCTGGGGCTTGGACAAGGTTGGCAAGAGATGTCTGTGCAGGGAAGACTCCTGGGGATACTGCAGCTCCATCAGAGCGTTCTGGACGGCCGATCGGATCAGGTCAGTGCCGGCAGCAGATGCTCTTCTCGCTGCAGAGCATTGAAGGGCTCCATTTCATCAACAGCTGATGACTTCCCAAAAAGCTTAGAGATGTTAGGAGACACCTCACTGAAAGGCATGATCTTGAAACACCCCTCTTGGCACATCCATAAGCTAATGCTGCCGTATGACCTGAAAAAGCAAGTGAACCTCTTCAGTTCTTGGCAAGCAGCTGGGTTTGGAGGGTGTCCATCAACACCCCAAGAGGCTTGCCTGGAGTTGATACCAATGGAGGAGAGCTGAGGAGCTCCCCATCATGTGCAAGGCTGGGTCCTTCCCAGGGCAGAGCAGTCTCTGGAGCCCCTTCTGCTGGTACCCCAGGGCTGCGATGCCGAGAGTGAGGGATGGGGAGTGCTCCCCAGCCAGCGGCCAGAGCAGGGGTTCAGGACAAGCATCCTGGTGCTCACCTACACCAAGTTGTCTCTTACCAGCTCAGAGCCATGGGGAAGACTGTCAGCATGGCTTTACCCTGCGTCAGCGCTGCCAGAGCAGTGGGCAGTTGTAGGGGATGGGTGAGATGACAGGGCCAGGACAGGGGAGACCCAGGACCCCATGAGGACGGCTTCAGCAGAAGCAGCCTGTGGTGAGGCCACGGGCTTCAAAGTACTTGCTGAGCCAGACCTCCATCCCACCACAGCTTTGACTCATCTGCTAGCCCACGTCCTCTTTATTGAATAAACCCAAAGAATAAGCATTAAAAAGGGGGTTTGGTGGGCAGGAGTGTGTGGCAGGGGCTAAGACAGCACTACTGTATGATGCTGGGATTCATCAGGTCCCCCATGGCTTTAGAAGTGTGTCCTTAAGCCCTGACACCACAGTCGTTATGGACAAACAAGCCCACCTTCATGTGATTTGCAATATTTATCTTTCCTTAACAGATGAAGAAGTCTCTTGCTTAGCATCCACCTTCAAACCAAGCAGTTCATGGCAGGGTTTTCGGTCTCTGTGTGCCTGGGGGATGTATGGAGCTGGAAGGGATGGCATCCGCTGATGGACATGAAGCTCATTCAATAACTGGGCAATATTTTACATGCTCTGATGTGTTTTTTAAAGCACATTACAAATTTCCAAGTAAAATTTTAAACAGCAGTTGAAGCGTGTTGGAAGTGACATCCCTTCGCACAGAGGGTTTTGGTTTTCTAAATCCTGTAACAAAACCAAGCTGGTTTTACAGCTTCCAATCTTCTGCCAGGTATGTTTGTAGTCGCGAGGCTACGGCAGGCGCCAGCAGCAGCCCTCCTGCAGCCAGCACCAACAGATAGGAGTTATCTTGCATAGTTTATTTTCCTCCTTAATTAGTTTTGGTGAAGCTCCCGCAGATTACGCATCTGGCAGGAAAGCCGGGCTCGTATCGATCCTTTTTCTCACGAACTCACTGAACAGCACTTAAAGAGTCCCTCTCTGCTCACATTCCCATACAAATCTAACAGGCTACAAACAAACTCAGAGAAGCAACTCTTGCTCATGCCAGCCCCGTGAAAAAGTTTGCAAAAACCTTAAGTGACAGAAAGCAACCGCTGTCACCAATAGGCAAAGGGGGAATCACTTGTTTGTGGCCACTTTTCACAGGCAATGAGAATGAATAAATAAACTAGGTGCCACAGTGGTCCCCCTCGCCTGTCCTGCCAGGATGCAGTCCTGCACCACTCACTCATGTGCCTCCATGCAGGTTTTTCTGCCCCCTGCCACTGCCATCCACACCAGGGATGGCTGAAGCTCCACAGCATCACGCCACACGAGCGCGCGGTGCTGAAGGTGAAAGCGCAGCCTCTTGCGCACAGAAACAAAGCCAGAGCAGAGACAGACAGCTTCAATATCCCAGGAGAGAGAGACCGGGGCTGCTCTTGGCACATCCCCCCAGTGAAGAAGAAAGTTGATTTCAAGGAAAGTCGGAGATTTCTGGAGCAGTTGGAGAAAGGGGAAGGCCAGCTGCTGGCCCTGCAGGAGGTACGCACTCCCCTCTCCCTGCTAAAGCCATTGCAGTTTAGGAGTTTCCTTTACCCCAAGCCGCAATCAACGCTTTGCACTCACCTTGGCTGATCTTTATGTTTGTCTGGGGGAAAGCCTGGGTGGCGAGCAACGCTGTGGTGAGGAGCACACACACGTCCCACCCGCTGCCCATTGCCAGGGAGGGAGGATGGGGAACTTCCCCAGCTCTGCAGGCAGCCGGTTGCAGGGGTCGCCGCTCGGCCCGGGACCTCCCAGCTGTGTCAGGGAGGCTGCCGGGGCGGAGGAGGATATAGGCGCTGTGCTGCTCCCTCCCCCAAAAGCAGCGGCTCTCCCAGCGATACACGCCTCCCCACCCGCTGCCGGCTGAGCCCGGGTGCGCTCATTGCATCCCACCCCAAGGGACCTGAGCCCAGACCTTTGCCCACAGCCTGGTTCGGGGGGTGCACGTCTCCTCCCAGAGAGCCTTTGTCACACGCCAAGGCTGCAGGGAAGCAAGGAAATCCCTTATCTACCCCCGCAGTTCCTTCCCCAGACATTGTTTTGTGTCCCCAGTTTAGCACTGCCCAACCGTGCAGTGCTGGCTGCCGTGCCCTGCAGAGATGCTAGCGGGCATCAGTGGCTAGGCATGGGGGGAGCTCAGGGCAGACTCTCGCCTTGGGGAGCCTGCAAAGTGTGCCCTCCTGCCTGCCATGCAAGGCCAGCAGCCCTCCCAGTGCAGCGGGAAGGTGAGGGCTGGCTTAGCACGGGGGAGGCTGCGGCAGCGGGGGCACTTTGGGCAAGGCAAGGCTGGGGGCTGCAGCGTGTGGAGAGGGTCCCCTGGGCTGCAGGGCAGCACTGCCTTCTGCCAGCCTTTCTGCAGCCCGTAACTGTGGGGTTTGACCAATTGCTTCCCCATTTTGTGCTTGGTTTGGGTTTTTGGGGGTTTTGTTGGTTTTGGTGTTTGGTTTGTTTGGTTTTTTTTAACCAGGGAAACAGCCTGGAAGGGGAAGCCACCAGCTGTGCCGGGGGGTCCAAGGCTGTTTCAGGAACTCACCCTATCCCCATCTGCTGGGTCTGTGCTGGGTCTGTGCAGTCCTGTGACAGCAGAAAACCTTCAGCATCAGGCAGCAGTCAATATTATTATTAACAGTCAAAATTATCTAGCACATCTCCTTTCTGTGGTCAAAATTTTTTTGGAAATAAACTTCAGATTTTAAAAAATATTTCCTAGCTGTTGCACTGGTAGGGGAAATAGTACAGGCACAAATGCTATGAAATTTTTGTGGTCCTACTCCATTTCAAATTTATGCCTTAAATCAGCATTGAACTAACTGCTTAGGAACACAGCCAATGCCATTCCCTGTTATTTTTAGCTAGCGATGAAAATTTTCAGCATTTTCTGGGACTCCAGTTGGGATGACCCCTGTTTTTACAGACAAGATCCAGGCAGAAACAATTTGGGGTGACATAAAGCTTTCAGTATAGCAAGGTATCCAGATACACCCCAGAGACAGTAGCTCACTCTATCAGTTTTCATACATTACATTTTCTTTGCATTAAATAAAACCTTTTAAGAAAACTGCCCTCCCCCTTTCACTTGCAGTTCCACACATTGATCTGAAACTACATGGCTCAAGGGAAAGTCTATTAATATATCAGACCACTAAAAATGATGGAATTCAAGAGTATTAGAAGCTGAGGCATGCCTTCTCCCTTCCTAATTGTGCCCCGTCCCCAGGTAATGCCAGCGTTACAAGCAATTATCAGCGAACTCTGGAATAAAACTCTTTGAGCATATTAATCTACTCCCAAAGCACAAATGTTTATGCTTAAAGAGAGAGCAAAGATCCAGAATCACTTTAATCCTGCTTCCAACGACAGAGCAGCAGCATCTCCCCCCATGCCGGTGGGAGCACCGAGCCCCCCATGCCGTCTCCCGAGCTGGCGGCTCCGTGCCCAGCGCAGCAGCTGGGCACCAGCCTTGCTCCCAGCACTGGGAAAGTACACGCACGTCGTGCACGCAGAGCCGGCTGGTGTTGCAGCTGCACTTTGGGTTACCTTCTGGTTGCACAGAACATGAGATGTGTTTTACCTGCTGGCTGCAGCCCCGCAAGTGCAGCCATGTCTCGTTTATCCAGCCCTTCTGCTCCTCTCCCTCCCCATGCTGTTTTCCAATTGCCCTCCAGGTCAGGAGCTCCTCGGTGTGCTTCAGTACTGTTTTTATTTTATTGACCTTTCCTCAGGGTTTCCTCGCCAATCTTTGGCAGTGTATGTCCACAACAACCCCCTCCCTGTGAAACAGAGACCACATCGCTCCAAGGACAGGCTCATGGGCAAGAGCGCCCTGTGTTAACATTTCATTCCCCGTGCTTGAGCAAAGCACATGCCAGGTCCCGGGTCAGCTTCAGTGCATGCCCAGAGCTTGTACCGCTGCCCATAGACCCCACATGGAAGAATATTAATGTTGATGGCATCGGCTGCTGAAACCACAGCCCCTTTTCTGAGCCTTTTCACGTTATGGGAAGAGATCGGCCTCCTACAGCCCGTGTTTGCCCAGGACTTCCCCCGGGCTCCCTCTCCACCGTCATTTATTGATGAGACAAACCAGGAGGAAGCCAGAGAACAGAGATTTGCTATCGACCTCGCTGCAGGACAGAGGACAAATTTCACCTTGCAGAGAGGCAGGTTGGAATTGAAACCCACCATCCACAATGTGCTCGGAAACAGGACGCCCACGGACAGCCCTGTGGCAACCGCTGTCCCCATCCCTCCATGCCGCTAACACAGGGCAGTTCTGCTGAAGGGCAGCAGGCAGCCACGTGCAGTAAGAAGCAAGGGTGTTCACCAGGGGACAGCGTGCACAACCACACCAAGGGTAAGCTCCTACCTGTGTTCACCCCCAGCCACAGCAACTGGGCGATGGTTCAGCAACAAGGTCACCGAGGCCTTTTTTCGCTATCCTCTATCCAAAGCTGTGCTGTGCTCTGCCCAGGAGAAAGGTGTCCATGCTGCCCCTCTCCCCCCGCCGCTGAGAGATGGCTCGATGCAGAGCGGAGACGTCCCTGGCGGCCTCCTTATACCCATTGCATTCCCTCCACCACGACGGCAGGGTCACCGTATCAGACCTGGCCATCACACGAAGAGCACAGGGAGTGAAACACTCAGGACTCCACGCAAACCGGAGCGGGTCCCCAGCCAGAGGTGTGCTGCCGGGATGCTGCTGTCAGAGTTACAGCCCAGACCTTCACGCTGGAGCACAAACACCCTGGACCGCAGCAAGAACTACTGACTGACTGACCGACATCTGCCAAAAAAAGCACCAAGCTTGGGGTTGGTTTTTTTTTGCTTTTTAAGACTCACCTGTCCTTAACTGTAGCAGCCAAGCAACAAACATGAAATATGCATGTACCTGTTGTTTTCTTTTTAAAAATCAAAATACTAAAAGCACAGGAGGTAACAGGAGCTCATTCTGGGCTGCATTTGAGGAAATGCCTGGTGCCTGCCCCACCACCAGCTCTGGACTGTCACCACTCTGACCTCCGCTTTCAAAGGCTGAAGGGCCACGAGCGAAGGCAAAGCTTCTCACAGCACCCAGCCCCAACTCACTGCCCCAAACACCACCTTTATTTTGCTCAAGGCAACTCTCCCACTTATAGCAAAATGGGACTGAGCTGGGCAGATGGAGAGCACGCTGGTGTGCACCTCTCCCAAGCAGCCCATGGGGACCCTGGGGACCGGCTGCGGGAGGGCTCTGCACCGCGGGGTGCACGGAGGGGGAGCAGGCCATGGGCCCGGGCCACTGCAGGGGCCACGGGCTACCACCCAGCGACTGCACAGGTGACCCAGGGAGCCGGATTTGGCCAGAGCCCGCAGCCCTTCCCCCTTCCCCACCTCTCTCTGATCACAGCAGTGCTGGTGTGGTGGCAGAGCCCACCCCTCCATAACACCCCGAGGCTTTCCGGCCCGACACAGATGAACACCACTGAAGGCAGAGCAGATCCTTCCTTCTCCAAAACAAAGACATGGGAAGTCAATAAAGTCACAGGCCAGGCCCAGCTCTCTTCAGGGCACTCCCCTCGTTTGATTTCTTGAACAGGCTGTAAGCAAGATACAGATTTTTATGCAGTCTCAATGTTGACAGATAAAGCAATAAAAAAAAAATAATTTGGGGCCAGCTCCTGCAAAGAATCCAGACTCAGAGCTCAGTGCAGAGACTTTGAGAGGTCTGACCCGCAGCACGTTGGGTGTGCCCTGGCTGGGCACCATGCACGTCCAGACCAACGCGCTTGGCTCAGCTCGCCCCCCCCCAACCGATCTCCATCAGCAGGTCCCCAGTTTCTCTCAAATTGCTCCTGGTTCACCTACAGTGGCCAAGAAGGGAGTAAACGCCAACATTATGGCTTTTCTTGTGCTATAAACACAATTGATGGAGCTCAACACAAAGCTGAATTCTGCTAGCAAGTATCACCCCAGTCTACATGGCACAATTAAATAGAATTTTATTTTTAATAAATATACAATCTGCATCATACTGGACAATATGCTGTGAAAAAAAAAAAACATACAGAAGCAACCAACAGGACAGCTTGACTGTAGCTAAATTCACTTGGTGACCCGGAAAACTACCTTGGTTAACACTCACAACACAGAAAGAGCCACTGCAGTCTGAGAATTAAAATTGTGTATTTTGGGTCTTCTTAACTGCAAAAGTCCCCACAGCAGGTTTCTTTTGCATAACACAGGTTTGAAAAGACACGAGCTGGCTTTTCCGGTACAAATGCTATTGGATATGTTTACTTTGCTATGTCACCACTGTATCTACTTGACGCACACAGACTGCTATCGAGTGTGGCAGGTCTCACCGCTGACGTGACATCGGATCCGTTTGACGAGGGGCTCCACGCACGCGCGCACGCCCCGGCACACAAATGCACGCGTATGTACTAACAGGAGCTTAATTCTGTTAAAACTAGTACAAGGACAAAACTGGAGTCAGAGCTGATTTCACCACAGGTTCTACCATTTAAAAAAATATTCTAGCCTAATTACCACGTTCACCAACGAGAGTACACAGGTACTTATATCTCCGAGAGGATGAGCCATGGATTTGGACTGGAAGGACAGCGGAGGCAACTCCCAACTCTTCCACCCGCTCGGCGCTTCCTGCGGCACCTCCATGTGCAGCCCACGCCGCTGGGCCACATGCTCCACCGCATGGGATGCGAACAGCCGAGCAGTGCTGGGTGCGAGCAGCGAGAGGTCCGGCTGGCTGGGCCGCTGGTGGCCCCAGAGGGGGCCAGGACCCAGTGGTACATGGTTTGCAGAGGCCAGTGCAGCCGGTTGGGTGCCGGCAGCCACTTCAATCCAACGGAGCTGCTGTGGGGTGCATGTAGGGTGTGAGGTGGGGTGTTTCAGTCGGTGGTTTATTTTTTTTCCTCGTCTGCCTGCTTGGTCTGACTGCTGTTAGTCCCCCACCTCATGTCACCTCCAGGGACGCCGGAGAGACGCGGTCACACTCCTCCCGGGACCGCAGGCTGTGCCACTGCTCCACAGCCGTCCGGTGTGCGTTGAGCATCCGGCGCCAGTGGTTGGACTCAGGGGCACCTGTCGAGTACTGCCCGATCACGATCCTCCCAATGAAGTCATTGCTGCTCTTCACGTTGTGCCCATACACTGGGGAGAGCAGAAACAGAGACCGGTCAAGGCAAAAGCATTGCTCATCCACCCAGACCTCTGCCCCCGGAAAGCCAAACATCCTGCAAATGCCCCCTCACACAGCACACCAGATGCCAGCGTTTTTGGCATATAACTCAGCACCTCAAAAGTGTTAGAGAGAGCAAATCAGGAGTTTGGAAGGAATAAGATAAGCTGTACTACAGACTGAGATACAATTCAAGTAAACAAGACACAAATTCACAATTATTATGGTATTTAGCAAGAATAGGTGAAGTAGAATCACAGAACAGTTTGGGTTGGAAGGGACCTTAAAGATCATCCAGTTCCAGCCGCCCTGCCAACCAGACCAGGTTGCTCAAAGCCCCATCCAACCTGGCCTTGATGTAGAATTACATTGCGTAAAGAAATGCTGAAAGCTCTGCCCGGACATCATGAAATGATGAAAGCAGCCAAGCAGCCCACACCTGGGTAAATGAACAAGCAACATCTCAAACTGTCCTCCTCCAAATGCTCAAACTGTCCTCCTCTGATGTTCATGCACCATTCCAGTGCTAATCGATAGCCTTCCCGACTCAGAGACAGGAATCACACACATACAGGCTGTCAGCAGGACAGTTATGCAGAAACAATTTGCTGTAATTACCGCTGCAGCTACTTGTTAAAGTCCAGGAAAGCAACCAAGGGAGAGACATCAACCCAACACCCCATCCTTTGGATTAGCCCAGTCTCCTGGAACAAAAGATCACAGACAGCAGCAAACTCTAATGATGGGCCTGATCCCCGGAAAGGCTGCACGCTGCTGCCAGATAGGAGGAAAGCACTTTGTGTTCTGCAAATTGAAGCCCTGCCGTGGCTCATTAGAAAGTTGAACAAAAAGTCTGTGCAAGCTGAAGCCAGAATATCCACGGGCACTGACTGGCATATTAAGGATTAAAAAGTCTCCTCAGGAAAGAGAGGGATTTTTAAGAACAAATGTCTGCAGGAGCTCCAAATCCACTCAGGCTTATGCAGCAAGAGCAAGTTCAAAGGGGGAGCACAGCCGGGCATGGAGCCGTCAGCCTGGCGTGAAGCCCAGCTCTGCCGCTGCTGCCCTGCCAGCAGCACCAGCTCTCCAGGGCTGCGGAAAACCAGCGCTGGCAGCAAAGCTACGCCTGGGATCCCGGCGGCAGCACCGCCCGAGCAGCACGCAGCCTTCCAGGCAGGCAGGACACCGAGCACTAAGGACTTGACCTCGCTTTTGGCCGTGCATCTTTGTCAAGGCTGTGTGTTTCCCATTATAATATATCCCACAATTAATTAGCATTGTTTTAACGTGCTGCTCAGTATCTCTACCATCTGCATACTCTGCAAAGGCTGGTTCCTACCTACTGCACAGTATGGGATCTTGCTCCAGGTGACTCAGGTGCCACCTGCCAGTGCCATCCCAAAATAAAGCCGTGCCAAGGTTACATTTCGCTTCATACCTTCTGACAGCTCCAGCACACAGTTTTTGGGCAGAGATGCTTCTCCACGTCAAACCACCTGGGGATTTTTTTAGTAACAGCAAACCTTCAGATGTCCCAATCATTTCTCCAAATAACTGCACTAAAAAAAAATTACACGGCAACTCTGAGCATTGCAAGTCTATCTGCAAACTACAGTTAAAAATGAACTGGGGGTACATCTTCCCCTTAGGAAGACCACATCTCTCCTGCTTGTCGCCATCAGTTATGTGGGGTGATGCCATCAGCTCCCTGCGACGTGCCACCGAGGAAGCACCCCTGTCGAGACCAGGCTGGTGTTCTTGGGAAAGGCCACCTTTTGAGGATGCGGTGAAGAATTTTAAGCCATCCATCTCCAACTAGTGCACAGCCTGCCAGAGTTATTAACGAGTTCTCCTACAAGGCCACGGATCACAAATGTAGGTAGCATGGCTATGCTACATGTCCTGCTATGATTTATTATCCTAGAGAAAACAAATATTGGGATGAAATCACATAAAAGTTCCCCCAAACCCAATGCCTCCCTAATTTTTTATATAGAGGATTTTTTTTACATTCTTTTGTTCCATTCTTTTCAAGAATTGAAGGACAATGCAGCCTAATTCTGGGAGACGATACCAAGTAATTTAATCCAAGAAGTCTTAAAGGCCATCAATTAATCACAGGATAAATTAACAGTGGGGAAGTACCCCAGGCATACCAATTCTTCAAAAATAATCCATGCCAGGATTGTAAAATGAGAAGGTGTGCGAAGTAAGGGGACCTGTTATTTTACCGTTGATCTGAGTATTTTGAATCCTTATAAAGCATCTTGATAATCTCATTGTTTTGGGTAATTAGCATGTCGACTCCTTTAGGCTATTAATTGGCTAATTATACAAGCATTGTTGCTTCTGTTGTTAACTAGTTTAGGTAGCACAGAGGTAGACTTATTGCTGAAGAAGTGGGAAGACTTTCCAAGGCCAAATCCTTATTGACACACAGACGGCAAGACGTGGCACTACATTCGCCCTCAGGTTTACAAACTTGCAGCTGCACCACAGAAGCTTTCTCAAAAGATGAGAGATCACAAGTTTTTGGCCACAAAAAACAGGAACCCCTGGAGCTGCTCAGAAGCAGAAAATGAGGTAATTCTTGTTTGGGGTTTTCAGACTGACCCAGACTCCAGTTATGGGCAGGCAGACATTGCTTTCCATTTAAGAAACCTCTTTTCCTGACAGAAACTACACACCTCATCTCATGAGCTTTTTTTTCACCATCGCAGTAACTCACACAATAGCAATATCCATTTCCAGGCCAACACAGAGCAAAAAGCAATTAAGGAAGCAGAGGTCAAACCAATTCCTTCTAGAGCTGCTCTTTTACTGAGGGATGCATCTGGAAACAGAAAGACTTCTTTTAAAGAAACTCTTTATAATAGAAATGCTGAAAGATAAACAAAATTTGGGTTCACTCATGTCCATTAAAAGGGTTGAATTCTGGAGGACAAGCGATGCGATGTAAATAAAACATTTTTATGTTCCATACTTACTGATGCCTTGCTCCTAAATGATCCATATCAAACTGTGGGGTGCCTGGGTGCTACCTGAAACTTTTCGTCAGGGTAGGGAGCAGAGTCATCAGCCAGGCAGCAGCCCATGCCCCTGAGGGCTCCTGGGCAGGACGGGTGGCTGCCTGCTCCTGCAGGGCTGAGCAGCACGGCCCGGCGGGCACCAGGCACTGCTCAGCCCAAAGCTGCACCGCAGGGCTGGCAGGGACTGCCAAGAGATGCAATGGGACCTGGAGCTCCAACATTTGGCTCCAAGGGCAACTCCAGCCTGAGCTTTCCCATGCCTCCTACCAACCTCAGTTACATGGAATGGCTTTTCACTGCTCGACAGCTTCACCTGTTGCTACATAATCTGGCACTTGCCCCGAGTTTGCCTGGGTGGCACCAGATCCAGCCAAAATGCCCGTTACCTGCCCCTTTTCCCAGGCACCAGATCCAGCCAAAACGCCTGTTACCTGCCCCTTTGCCTCTACACTGAGACTTGCAAATCAAGTACTTGTGAAGAGCACAACTGCAAAGCAATCGTGATTTATGACTTATGTGTGATAGCAGAATTTAAACTGGCATTTCAAATATTAAATCATTCTTTGACTGAACATATTAGCAGCCTTGAAATGACCAGGAAAAAGCACTAATTAAAAAATTTCCTTAAGCTGACTTCAAAGCTACCAGGACCATTTATGCGACAGGGGACAAGCTTTACACAGAACCACCTTGCTCAGCTGGGGTCACACACCCTCTGCATCTCCTGTAAGCCCTCTGCCAGACATGCCCAGCCGTTACTCAGCAGTTACGGCTGCACAGCACTGCTGAGCACGGCCGCACAGCACCTCTGCTGCCGCCTGCAGCTGCCGGAGCACCCTCTGCAGCCTCTCCGGGAGCAACCAGAGAAATCTCAGCGCACGAGGTGGGTGGGCTCCGGCAGAAATAACTTAACTCTTCCTCAGCCACCTACATCAGTGACCTGCAATGCAGCTAAAACCATTTAACTCAGAGAGAAGAAAAATAACAAGCAGGAATGTGCCTGGTTTTCACCTGCCTTCTTACTCAGGCTACACATCAAGCAGAATGTCTTCACCCCGTTTATACCAGTTTGCCATTAGCTTACAGAGCGTGATTACGGAGCCAGCCTGCCGTGGCTGGGGACATTTCCCAGTACAGCAGACACAGCCACAGGATCCGGCTCCACAGCAGAACCACCCCCCAGGGAATAAAGAGGGCCTTCACCTTTTCCTTTCCACTACAGGATAAGGCTATTCAATCTAAATACTAGAGAGGAAAAATCCAGCTTAATTTTTATAGCTGGTCTAGAGGAGAATATTGGGTACCTGGGTCAATCATCAGGCATGAAAATCATTAAAGAAAATCCCATCCTCTATTCTATACCTGCAATTGCTGCTGCCACAGCCTGTAAAAGTTTCATCTGATGCCCTTGGCCCACCAGGCTAGGAACTGAATAAACACCCACACAGTAAATATTCTTACTGCAGGGGCTGTGCAGCACAGGCACACATAACCCCGCAGCCCAGAGGCACGACTGCACCCCTGCAGCCGGGCGTGCTGCCGGCTGGCGTTGGGCTGCGTGCTGCAAAACCTACACCCAGAAACCTTCGGCCACCAGTGTCCTGCTCCAGCGGCTGCACTGCACGCTGTGCCCAGATGCATCCTTGGGATTACAAACCAGTGGAAAAGGGAAAAATAAGCAAAGATGTGCCCGAGGCTGCACACAGGCAATTGAGCGGCTGAGTCTCCCCAAGGACATAGGTCTCACAAGACCATGGTGTGTCTCTGGCAAGAACGATAATCCTGTTAGCACTGACCCACCAACACTCCCTGCACTTCCCCACTTTAGCCTCAGGGTTTGGCAGGGTCCCAAAAAGCGCCCCGTTTCACATGCTTGCACCACTCAGGCAGGCAGCGCTTCATCCCCCAGCCTTTGCAGGTAGAAACCAGCGCTCAGCCTTTTCTGTGCTGGCCGCTGAGCTCTGCCATCAGCTAGTGGGTCTGAGCTGTCAGGTTAAGCAGGTCTGAAAACTACTTCTGAACTGCTTGACATCAATACTAAAAAGCTGTTTAGCACAAAGAGCAGGCTGCTAGGAGCAGGCAGGAGCAGGACTAATGATGCACACCGAGAAGGTCACAGGTATGGACTAGATTGTGCCCCTGGCTCTTTGAGCGTGGCCCGTAATATTTAGTAGAGAGGACAGAAAAGCACAGGAGAAGATGCAGTGGTTTCACATTTATCAATTTAATCTCCATCAGGCTCTGATGCGCATGTAAAACTCACTTCCCAGCATCTCCTCCGTGAGGCTGCTCCCTGCAACGTCTGCACCTGCCCAGCTCCGGAGGGAATTGGATCTGCTTGAGTGTGTGGCCAAATCCTGGCCACGCTCAAACCCACCGCGGCTCCGGCATCCAGCTGCTGCTCCATGTGGGAGAACGCCTCCACACCAAGGAAACTCTCTTTGGAAAACTATTGCCCCCCTTGGCCTCCTGCGAAGGCAGCCCCTGTGCTCTGGTGGGGCAGCCTGGAAGGGGACCCGACGGAGGCAGCCGGCACTGTGCCCCAAGCCAGCAGTCTGATTCGGCTGGGTCTAGCCTCAGAACGGGAGAGGACAATCCCATAGGAGAGAGCAGGGAAAACACAAATGCACCAGTGTGTCTTGCAGAGGTCTCAAGGACACGCAGGGATGACCCCTCATGAAATAGTCTCATCAGGGAGAACTGGAATAGCAGACTGAACGCAACTATTCTAACAGCCTGCAGATACTGAAAAGGAGTATCTACAGCTGGCTTTTCCCACGTCCAATACCTCTTTTCTTTTTTTTTTTTTTTAAATTGCATCTTAATTCTCCGCACTGTGAGCCCGAGATCCAACAAAGCCCATGAATGGCTTCATGCATATTTATACACCTCACACGAACATGCTCCGACACCAACGCCATACAGCACCTGCAACCAAAGGCTGGGACAGCCATGCAGAAGAGGCAGCTTCTGCCAGCACGTTTGTGCGCCTCCCCCAACGGCCACAGGGCCAGGCACAGGCATTTTGTCTCCAGACACCACTCCACCGCCCAGACAGGTTACTGCCAGTGAGATTTTTCCTCATTTGATACACAGAAAGATTATGGCCTTGTGAGACGTTTCAACAATTTCTTTCACCACGGTATGAGTAAAACAAGATGAAACGCTAAGGTCAAGAGAGGCATGACACCGCTTAAATTAATGGGCTGGGCAAAATGAGCAAGCGCTGATGATCAGCCTGGAAAGAGGAGGGTTTGCTCCTTTCTTTAGGAGAAAAACATTCCCAAAAATTCCACAGAGCTCCAGGACAATCGGTTTCTGCCCTGTCTGCAATCAGGTACAGACCCCGAAGCTGCACATGACTTATTAACAGAGTCAGGCCACTTGAAGAGTCTAATTTTGCCTTCTAAGCAAGCAACAGATTGGCTCGGGAAGCGTCAGCATCTTGTTGCTCTCACCAGGATTAACAGCGTTTCGCTCCTCCTTGTTAAAACAGCGAGCCTGCTGTACAAAGCCAAATCCATCCCTGGCACAACTTCCCTGAGTGGCCCTAAGCCAGAGGTGACGCCAGGCAGGATCGGGGCTGCAGGACCCCGCTCAGCATCTCCAACCGACCCTCGCTGCCCGCTCTGCTCCAGGCTGACAAACAGCACCTATCCTAGAGACCAGGAAGCCACAGGTGGGGATCTGGAAGATGGAGAGAAATGGGGACCTTCCTCTTCTCAGAAGGGTTTTGAAGCCCGTGTATCGTACCCGCTCTGGAGAGGCTCTGCCAAGCAGGGCGGTCTCCAGGAGGCCAAGGTCTCCTGCTGCCAGCGCATCTCCCCGTGCCTGTCTCCAATTGCCCCAAGAGCAGAAGATGGCTTTACAAGACCGACTGAGTCACCTCCTGTGGCCACCGGACCCTGGGCAAAGCAGCCAGGACCATGGGAGGTGCCAGTCAGGAGCGCTCTGCTCTCCCCACACCTGAGCACGGACCATATGGTGTCCCATGCATAAATACATGAAGCATTTTATAATGCCAGACACAAAGGCCAAATTATGATCTAAATTAAACAGGTATAAATCCCCAGAAAATCCAGCGCTGATATCAATGTTTTTTTCTTTTTTTTTCACCTTTGGCTAAAATAGGATTACATAGGTTTAAGTGCAGATTAGATTCTGCTTCTGAGCTCCAGATATGTGGAATATAGAGACAGTCCAGTGCTTCAGAAAAACACATCTAACAGACAACAAGAAACAATTTTCTAGCAGCAAGTTGCCTAACTATCTATCCATCTAAGAGATGTTATGGTGCCCAACATGATAGTGTTTCAAAACAGAAACCACTTCTTCCTCCTGCATTCCAGCATGGGGAAAAAAAAAGTTTCACTGGCCTCAGAGGAGATTTTTTTCCCCCCCCATATATGTGTGCAAAAGACAAAGTGCCTGAATATTTTTTTGCAGGAAAGAAAAAGCAATAGGAGAAAGGAGAGATGAGCATCTGAAGCAGCAAGTCAAAATGTAGATGTGTAATGATCCCAAACATATCATGTTTTCCATCCCTGCAAACGGGCATCTGAAGATGATACTGGTGTCTGAAGGTCATGCTTTCACACAACGAGGCAAATCAAAATTCAGGTGTATTTTGGGAGAAGCCGGAGGACAAAACCATTATCAGCCTTCAACCTGCTCACCTAACTGGGACACTTGGAAACCAGCCTTTTAATTAAAAAAATACCACTGAAAAGCCTCGCTATCTCTGCATCCCAATTCATGGGACTTTATGAATCTTGTGCAGCGCATGCAAACACCAGAAGCATCACCTTGTCTCCAATGTCCACACCACAAGTCTGATCACCAGAGCTGACGGGGGGGAAAAAAAAAAATAGTTTTAAGGTTTGAGGAGCTTCAGCTGTCTTCTCCTCAACCAGGACTCAAGCCACCTGGAGGCCCAACTTTAGGACTCACCCAGAATGAATCCTAGTTAGTTTTATTTCCAGTTGTGATGGGCAAGCGGGGGTCTGTGATCCGTAAGCCTTTGGCGCAGCAGTTTGCCCCTTCGCCTAACCTGGGCTCACTTGGCAGGTGAGGTCTGGAGCTGACGACCACCTTCAGCTTTGGCCCATCTCCATGCAGCCTTTTCTGTCTGGTCAGGGCTGTTCTGCTCCCCACCATCTCCACCACCAACGACCACCCCAGAAACTCCATCATGTGAATTAAGAGCACCCCAAAACATCTTCTGTCAAACATCCAAAAAATGCTCATCAGACAACAGGCAAAAACAAATGGGCCTGTGCCAGAGCATCTCCAACAACCCTGGGAGTGAAGGGCAACAGCGGGCCAGAGCTGTGCTCACCAGGGGCTGTCTGTGCCATTAGCAACCATTTATTCCAGATACAGAAACATCCCAAAACATCAACCTCCAACAAGAAGTCAGGTTTTCAAGGAATACCCAGTTCCTCAAGATTTCAAGGAAGACCCAGTTTCTCTCCTCTCAGGCTATAATGCCACAAAAGGAACAAATATGCGCAAACAGGCAGTATTTCTTCAAAAAGAAAATATTTTGGTGAAAGCAAATCAAACTAAACTACCCAAAACTTCACCGTTAGCAACAGACACCGACAACGATGGGTTTTTTTTCTCTAAAAATTCAAACTTCATGAAATGGTCCTTAAATTTTCCCAAAGGCCAAGGGAAAGGGAAAATGAGCCAACAGAGGAACCAGGTATATTGCTACTGAACAGCAATCGGTAAAGTACTGCCTATTAACTGGAAGTTGATTAGAGCCTTGGGATAAAGCATCGAAGTGGTCCAGGGGTCTGAAGACCTGTGTTGTTACAATACTTGGTGCAGAGGCATGTGATGGTATTGTCAGCGCACCCCTGCAGCAGCCATAAACCATGGGTGCAGGCGTGCAAAGCCTCGCTGCTCAACAACGCTGCCGTGGGAACTCAAGTACTTAGAATCATAGAATCACAGAATCGTTTAGGTTGCAAAAGACCTTTAAGATCATCAAGTCCAACCATTAACCTAGCACTGCCAAGTCCACCACTAAACCATGTCCCTAGCACCACATCTAGGTGTCTTTTAAATACCTCCAGGGATGGGAACTCAACAACTTCCCTGGGCAGCCCGTTCCAATGCTTGACAACCCTTTCGGTGAAGAAATTTTTCCTAATGTCCCATCTAAACCTGCCCTGGTGCAACCTGAGGCCATTTCCTCAGTTACAAAAATAAATTTTAAAAATGGCCCAAAATTGTTATAGAAAACAGAGACGTGGTCCATTTTTAGAACATACTGAAGAGTGAAGAGAATCATATAAGAAATCCTGCAAATGTTTCAGATGAGGGAGCGCCAGCGGGCTGCCTCCTCAGCCAGTACTTACAATGAAGATCTCGCCGGCTGTCATGCACGTACCGAGGACACCTCTCCATCAACAAGCAAACCCTGCCCCAGCCCGCTTCCCTCCCTGGCAGAGCACCCGGTCCTGCTGGAGCCATGGCCACCATTCACAGGGGAATGGTGCAGTAGGACGAGCCCCCCTACTGCCCTTCATCAGGCACCATCAGCCCCATTGCTTGCCCCAGCCCCAGCTACGCTCTGGGCCCTCTGCATTTGCACAGACGGTACCCAGAGCACAAAAATTATTTTTCCTTCTTTGGGGACCCTGCTTACTTCACAAGCCCCGAAGATCCTGTCATCTAAACCTGTACAAGAGCTTATTTAGATGGAGAAAGACACACACAGTCACCACAGGACCTCAGGGAGATAACTGTGAGCGCTGAGGGTTGTATTTTTTAAGGTGAGTGATCAAAAGATGTTAACGAGTCACCAAGATGCGGTTTGCCCTGGAGCGCTGGTGGTTTTTATCGGGCCATCAGGGCTTTACTGCACTGCAAACAGCACTACCAACGATTGTTATTAACATTATAATCATTAGCAAAATACCACAGTGCTCAGATTTCAGGTGTTGTCTCACCTCCTGCTGCACAGCCCGGGCTTTCTGAAGGTTAGGCTAGGATTTAGAGGACAGCCTGCCCAAAATCCACCCGTGGGGAGAGCGCTGTGTCTCTAGGCACCCAGCATCCAGTCCCTCCCCCAACCCCCCCAAGTGCAGAGGCTGCAGTCAAACCTCAGATACCCTTTCTTCTGCTTGGAAATGACCTCAGGCAGCTGGGGCCAAATGCCACCTTCCCCTTACCATGGGACAAGGAATAATTAACACCTTGTTCACAGCCATACACGGTTAGGAGAACATACTGTCTTTTAAAGCCTGCCCCATATTTCTGCAAGAGATGAAGCCATGACTTTCTTGCACTTGAGCAGAAGCTCAATTTGGCGCATGGGGGATGTGCGTCAAGTTGCCAAAAGACAAAAAGTGGGAAAAAAAACACCCAAAAAAGTGCATTTCTGCTACAATATGTAGATGCTCATTACCTAGACAACATTTTTCATGGAGTAAATGAAAATCAAACATCTCCACTAGCTGATGCCTCACTCATAATCTTCTTTCTGTCAGGACATTAGACTTGTTATGAGTATCAGTCGCTCTCCTGGTTTTAGCCCCTTTTGATGAGAAGCTGTGAACAGAAGACACTTGCAGCAGCAATCCCGACCCTGGATGCATCCTCCTGCAAAGGACACCTCTACCTGAGCTCATCACACCTCATTTTAGGCACCAAACTGGGACATGCAAGTTAGTGACAGTTCCAGTAAGCATCTGAGGTGGGAACAGAGGGAAATGCAGAAAGGCAGCTTGTACAAGGTGTCCTGCACCAACGTGGAAGGAGAAGCATTTTGGTCTGTAAATGGCAATAGTTTACAGTGTTGAATCCCAGTATGCCTAAGGAGGAGGAAAGACCTAGGAACCAGCCCAACGCCCCCCAGCTCTTGCCTACCACAGAGCTCACCCTGTGCACCCCATCTTGGAGGCACCCACTGCCCATCTCCCAGTCCGCTGCACTTCAGCCCTGCGTTTGGTCCAAAGTCCAGCTCTCCAGAGCCCAACCAGAAAAGCAGGGAGCAGAACAGTGCCTTGCAGAGAACCGTCCATCCGCAGCGTTTGTGCACACAGTCCTTGCTAAAGTCACAGCAAAACAGTGCAAAAATTCTTACTACAGCGCACTAAACCCAGTTTGATTCAAGATGCACATGAGAAACAACACACAGGGGAGAAAAAAAAAAAAGTAATCTTTGCCTAGATAGTGCCTTAGCTACAATGTGGCACCAGCCACACAGAGGGAGCCAGGAGCCTCGGCTGATAAGGGCTGGCACGGCTCCACTGCTTTCCAGTGAAGCCAAGCCAATGTAAAGACAGCTGCAGACTGGGTCCAAAATATGAAGCCACAAAAAAGGTTCCTTTAAATTATTGAAGATACACTCACTTCTGGCTCCCATGACTGCTTTTACAGCGCTCTCTCCATTCAAAGTATCGTCACCCTTCAAGCAGGATTATTTTCCTTTTGACTCAACAGCAAATTTAATTAACTGACCTAATGGACTAGAGCTGTGGATTGAAAAAATAAGAAATAAAAAACAACTCCCACAAAACACACAGCAGAAAGAACCACCACTGCAACCAAAAAAAAACCCAAGTAAAACCAAAAAACCTAAAGAACAAAATGTGGCTTATGCTCCTGCTTTGTAGAGATGCAAAATACTGAGAGCAGCCTCACGTTGCAAGGTACAGCTTCTCTGCGCTGGCAACCATTTGCTCTTTATTGTCTTTTAACAGAAGATCCCAAAGCCCTTTACAAGCTTTTAAGCTGCGCAACACCCTAACACGTAAGAAGGCAGCTATATGGGGAACACCACCATCCCCATCCCCGAGTTTCAGGCAAGCTGCACGCTGATACTCATTAATTTTAAAAACCCACAGATGCACACAAGAAGAAACTGCTGCTGCACTTTCCTGCTGGGGCCACGCTTCCCCCAACATCTGGAGCATCTCCATCACTTAGGTGAACACTAAACGTGGCTCAGCATCTTCACCACCACTCTGTCCCCTGAACCACCTCATGGTGGCATCAATGGGCCGAGGCCAATTGTATGAGGCTCAGCAAGGCCAAGTGCCGGGTCCTGCACTTTGGTCACAACAACCCCATGCAGCGCTACAGGCTTGGGGGAGAGTGGCTGGAAAGCTGCCTGGTGGAAAAAGACCTGGGGTTACTGGTTGACAGCCGCCTGAATATGAGCCAGCAGTGTGCCCAGGTGGCCAAGAAGGCCAATGGCATCCTGGCTTGTATAAGGAATAGTGTGGCCAGCAGGAGTAGGGAAGTGATCGTGCCCCTGTACTCGGTGCTGGTGAGGCCGCACCTTGAATACTGTGTTCAGTTTTGGGCCCCTCACTACAAGAAAGATGTTGCCTTGCTGGAACATGTCCAGAGGAGAGCAACCAAGCTGGTGAGGGGTCTGGAACACAAGTCATACGAGGAGCGGCTGAGGGAACTGGGGTTGTTTAGCCTGGAGAAGAGGAGGCTGAGGGGAGACCTGATCGCCCTCTACAACTGCCTGACAGGAGGCTGTAGTGAGGTGGGGGTCGGCCTCTTCTCCCTGGTAACAGATGATAGGACGAGGGGGAATGGTCTGAAGTTGTGCCAGGGCAGGTTTAAGCTAGACATTAGGAAAAATTTATTCATAGAAAGGGTTGTCAGGCTCTGGAATGGGCTGCCCAGGGAGGTGGTCGAGTCCCCATCCCTGGAGGTATTTAAAAGAAGGGTAGATGAGGTGCTTAGGGACATGGTTTAGTGGTGGGATGGCAGTGCTAGGTTAACGGTTGGACGTGATGATCTTAAAGGTCTTTTCCAACCTAGACGATTCTATGATTCTATGCCCGTGACACCGCAGATGCCCGTGCACGAGTCCTGGTTCAACAGCAACAAGATGGGCTCTTGGCTCCTCTAACAACAGGAGGTAGTGCAGGCATCAAACCAGCAGAAGACTGTACACACAACCATCCCTGGCTCCAGCTATATACTGGCCACACAAACCACATGTCTCAAACGATAGAGTCCTGAGCACAGCAAAAGCCCAAAGCCCAGCGATGCCCACAGCAGCGCCATGCCCAAGCCATGCATCACTCAGAGAGCGGCCACGAGAACCTAGCCCCGCTGCTCCTCCGAAAACCTCTGCACGCTCCTTCCCAGCTTTGGAGCTGCTGGTGACATTTCTGGCCTGGGATTATTTATTGCAACGTTCAAAGCAAGCAACACATCACTTCGAAAGTAAAGCACCACTTAAAAGGCACGGCACTGAAATCCAACTGCATTCCATATGATTATAAATCTGCTAACTTCCCATTGACTTATTTGAGAATACATCCATTTGCACAGAAAAAAAAAATCATCAGACATCCACTCATTAATGCTAACTTCATCAGCCACGGCGAGGAGCAGCGTACTCCCCTCACCCTTCTGACTGCACACAGCTGCTACCCTGTTTGTCTTTTCTGCTTTTATCGGGAAAACAGGGAAACAAAGAGCATTTCACGCCTGTCACAAGATCACCTGATAGGAACTTCCAAGAACAAATTCATCATTGCACATGCAAGGTACAGTCAGGCTGACAGACTTTTTGCTGAGGAAATTTCTGAGCAGAAAGGGCAAAATTTAAATTGCTGATCAGCACCACTTTTGTTATAACATGTTTGGAAACAAACTAATGGATTGGAATTATGCTCCTTGTACCAGCTTTGACACCTGTATCTGCCATGTAAGAAATAAAATTTAAAAATACTTCAAAATATGTTCTTTCAGATGCAGATTCCTTTCTCTTCATCGAAAGATTGTGAGCAATGGGTGGAAAGTTGCCAAAAAATGTGTTTGTGAAGCATGGGAGCCCAGCTGGCAGAAGAGCGTGGGTCCCACCACCCAGCCCCTCTGCTCCTCCGGAGGGCAGGAAGGTCTGGCCCCGCTCCTGGCAGTGCCCGAGCTCCACAGCGCACAAGGGCTGGGTGAAGCCATGGCACGGGAGGAAAACCCACCGCTCCCAGGGGTCCCTGCAGCCCTGCCCAAGACCTCCACGCTGTGGAATGGCACCAGCCACAGAGGGTCCATGGCCTCAGTTCAACCCCACTGCTGCAGCCCAGTCTGCGGGCGAGAGCGCAGCCGGGGACTCAGCCCTGCGCTCTGCTACCCCTGCTCCAAGCACCAAGCCCAACTGCCAACTTCTACTGACTGTTTTCATGCCTAGAGAACAAATATTGGAGATTCAGAGATTGTTTAAAAATAAGAATTCCTATCCCAGCCAAACACCTCCAGTGCTGACAAAGCCCTCGAGCGAGGTTAGGTCTGGGACTCCTCCAGGCCCTCAGCCGGTGTGGTCTGCATCTTGGTCTACCTCAGCCATGCCAGGCAGGGCTTGGCACAGAGTCCCAGCCCTTTGAAAATAAAGGCATGAACAAACCTGCTTACAGAACAGGCGATGTCAGTGTCAAACACCTATAGCTGTGTCATCTCACGGGCAAATCATGTCAAGTACCAGAAGTTATCTCTACCAGTGTTTGGGCTCTGGGATCATTCAGTACTTCCCTCTCATTCTTCCAATTTTTGACTTTATGCCCAAGTTGGTTGCTGCTAAGAAGTGCAATTAGTGCCTCTCCTCCACACAAAAGGGTTCCCAATAGCACCAATTAAGCACAGGACTGACGAGGTGCGCTCCCAGCCAGCTCCAGCCATCAGGTGGCAATGCTGGAATCAGCTTCCACAGAGCACAGAGGGCTAATGAAGCTTGCCTGGAGACCCCAGCGATGGTCACCCCTTCATGGTGGCTACTGGGACAGACACCATCCTGCCCAGGCTCATCTGCACACCCACAACTGCTTCTTCATTCACCTCAGAGGCAACTATGACCATGCCACGTTGGTAACACCACCACTTTTACCTGTGAACACTAGGCTGGCATTCTCCAGTTCTTCCTGTGGAACCTTGAAGCTGAAGGACTCATTGTAGAAGGGATCTATCGTCCCCCGCATGCAGGAGGTCTTCTTGGTTTTTGTTAGTTTTAATCCATGAACAAGCTGAATTTTCACAAAGGGATCTGACAAAAAACACAAAACACAGGCTCTGTGTTACGGGCACTGTGAGTCAGTACCCCGGTCCGTGAAGGCTGGGCACCACAGGGGTGGACCGTGCTGGAAAACGGCATTTGGAAATGCTGCACCACCATGCTGCTCCCAGGGATTTGCAGTGGAAAAAAAAGTCAGGCAGCTGGACTAAAAATGCTCCCTGCCAAAACCACAATGAATGACAGCCTTGATAGAAGCCACACTGTTCTTTTTGGAAAATGCCAGTATTCTGGCAGCAGCAGTGGCTGGGGCAGGGAACATGGGAAAAACACCTGAGGACATACGCATGAAGCATTTACCAGCCCGCATGCTCAGAAACAGCAGGGAGCAATGCCTGGACACTGGAGAAACCTCACAGCATGCACAGAGCAGCTGGATACCATGCATGAAACCAGTGCAACACCAACGCTCGGGCAGCACGCAGCGTCCACAGAACAGCGTGGCCACAAACGGGCTGCCTTACAGAACACAACGTGGGGGTAATTCAGAGCTTCTGGTTCCTCACCTCACCCTGCTTCAGAGATTTTTACTTTAAATATGGCAAAGGTATTCACACCCTCTATTTTATCTCAGGGTAAGTGTTCCAAATATTTTCGTTATTGTTGGCTGTGTACATAAAATGAGTATCTGTAGCCTTGTATTAATAGGAACCGAGCATTCAAATCTGCCTGGGTCCCCCACAAATTGCAGCCTCACCACTGATCTGCTTTAAAAGCACACATAATCTGTGCATGAGTAATGTGAGAAATGCACTGCCCTTTACCTGAACCTTGGCTCATGTCTGTCTGAAGAAGCTGTTTTGCTCTAATGATGTCCACGTTCAGTCTTCCCGCGCTGGGTAGGTAGTTTAGTGACAACAGCAGCTCTCCCAGCTCCACTTCATTCTGCAGGGAAAAGGGAACGTGGAAATTCAGAACAGAGCTTGGAGGGTAAGGGAAGAGCAGGAAGATAAATTAAATAAAGCCCATTTGTCTAAGTGCCTGAAAAATAAATTTTAGTCACGCTCTAAACTGCAACCAAGAACCATCTGGTGGTACCTCACGCTGAGCAGACACAAGAAAGAATACTATCCCCAGGTGAAGCTCGTTCTTTCATCGCTGATCCTTCGCCAGTGTTTCACCAGTCATGCAAAGAGGACCTATAAGGAGGAATGAATACGAGGTCAGTAGTTTCTACCTGCTCCATTTTGAAGGGTTCCAGGTGGTTCGGATCTTACCAACCTCACATCTTTATTAATGTACAAAACACGGACCCATTGGAGAAGACATTCTCTCTCCTTTCCAGCCCCCAAGGACCACACCAGCCACTTGGGAAGTTCAGGCACGAGATGGTTAATGCATCCCTGGGTCACAAGAAGGCAATTCAGAGGAGACATCCCCTCAGCACCAGCCGTTCTACCCAGAAATCACGCCACAGCTTAACTGTGCCCTCACTCTTCATCAGGCTGCACCACAGCCATAGCTTCACATCAATATAGCTGTTCAGCAATTACTGCTTTTTCCTTTTACTTAATGATGCTTAAAACTAGTAATTAAAAAAAGAGCTGGAGAACTGACAGCACTGCTCTTCAGCCATGACAGCTTAAAGTAACCTCTCCCCCCTAGCACGACCTGGCTCTGAGATGCTATTATTCCCAGATGCAAAATACACACAGTGAAGCAATTCTGGAGGCTGAAAACACACCAGCCAGCCCGGGCAGGGCATCGATCCATCTGCCTTCACCTCAGGTCCGTGCAGGAGTGCACAGCTAGTTCTTCATCCCAAATAGCCAAACGTTTCAAACCAAGCCTGGATCAGATGGTCACAGCCCATTCCCAAAAGGAAAAGGAGCTGCAGTGGTATTGCAATTCTAGCAAAAGGCTTAAGTATCTTTACTGATGCCCCAAATATTAGATTACAGAAATCAGAGACTAAAGGACTGGGTAGACAAAAAAGAAAAAAGCTCCAAGGCACAGTCATAGCCTGAAATGACCCAAAGAACCAGGTTCATCAGCAGATGGGCCAGTGCACGAGGTACCCATCCCTGGCAAAGCTACCAATGGCTCCGGGGAAACTGAGGCTGGGGCTGCGGGGAAACCCAACCAGTTCACAGCTATCCAGCTGCAAATGGAAAAGCACAATATCCACCGAGTGCAGATGAACCAGAGGGCTCAGACCGAACCTGAGGAGGCATCTGGGGAAAAGCCTCATCCCCCTGCCACCTCTTGCCTGAGCGGCCAGCAAGCACAGAATGGCTCCTGCTAATGGCAGGCCACTCGGCTCCTCGTCTAACAAGCCAAGTGCTAAATCTGATGTCAGGTAATGGTATCAAAAGTTTCCCCAAAGCACTTTGTCTCCTCTCCTGTTCCTGTTGACAACTCCCAGCAGAGACAGCGGGACATGCGTGGCGTGCAGGAGCAGGGGGCAGGCTGAGGAAGTCCTGCACCTCCAATGCTACATAATACAATTCAGTTTAATTCCATATCCTTTTTTTGGCTTTCCACGGAAAATATGGCAATAGGCTGCCCCATTTCACACCAAAGGTCTCTGCGTTTCAGGAGCTGGCAAAGGAACCCCTCTGTGTTTAACCCCGCACATTTAAGGAGCAAAGGACGGGGGAAGCACCATGAGGGGACCAGGGTGAAGGCTGCAAGTACAGCAGCATCCCAACTCAGCCCCCGGGCGAAAAGCATGGGCCTGCATCACAGATCCTAAGGCAAACCCACACATCCCCCTCGCATGCTCCGCTGCCCCAGGAGCCAGCACCTGGTGGCTGGGCCACCTTCTGCCCGGCCCTCCCCACAGCCCCTCTCCCAGACAAGAAAAAGCATCTGACATCTTGCCCCAAAATCCTTTTGTCACAGCATCTCCTGGGTCACGCCATGGGGCGGTATGTGATTACACAGCACACACACATTCACCACGTGCAGTTTCTCCCGTCGCTACAGTGGTTTTGATTTACCTAGAAGGCACCCCTCTTCCATCAACCTTTGTCAACTCCCACACCATGGTTTGGTTCAATATAACCTATTTTAAGTTCTTTCCACCAGAAAGCCATTCCCCAACACAAACCTGACCCAAGACGTACACAACGCTCACGACTTGCGCGGGGTCAAGACATATGTGCATACGCTGTTGTGCCCAATGGTTGCACAGTGTAAGGATCTAAAAGTCTCACATCCAAGGTGATTTCAATGTCACCTATCTAATTTAAACTATCATCTTTGGTTTGATTTTCCCCAAAACTGCTCCTCTCGGGTCTGTGGCTGGAACAGCCTGAGGACACGTTTATCATTGAGAACAGTTGGTGACTTCTAAATCTACTACCAGGACAGTAATGAAGCATCTCAGCGCCCACAATCCCACCCACAACTGGATCCACCTGAGGTACCCCTCAACCCCAGCTCAGTTTTTTACAACACATCAACATTTTTAACATATCCAGTCCTACTTTCACTTGCGTTCACAGCTGCATCAGGTTTCATGCAGGCTTTAATTCCTAGAAATTCAGGTACATTTGGACAGCACAAATTAGGAAACTAATTAGTGATGTTATTACCTGCTGCGAAGAGACAATCAAACAGCTCTGGCTGCAAATACCAAACTTCTGGAGCAGCCAGGAGGCAGGCTGGCACTGGGCATGGATGTAGGACCTTTCAACTCACCTCGAGTGCTGAAAATCCACATTGACATTTGGAGTAATTACTTCTGGATTTGTCCATTGGTGGATCCTGTTGACCTAATCCAAGACCTGCAGGAACTAAGGGGCTCCCCTGGGTCAGGGAGGAGCAGTGAAGCTCAGGAACGGAAGGTAGATCGCCACGCTTCCGACACATTTACATTTATGCTCCATTTTAAAAAAATTGCCCCACATTGTACAGTATCAGACGGGGTACATAACCCCCACTGAGGCACAGGCAGGAGAACCAGGCTTCTACCCCCACCCAGACCCTCTCTGGCAGCAGGTCCCATAACCCCTGCAGAAGTTATTGAACATAACCACCATGCTCCTGCCTAACCCGCAAGCCTCTGGCAGATAAAGGTAAAGATAAATCCCTGATTTTCCCTAGGACCTAACCTAACAGGGATATTGGAACCTCTAGAAAAATATTTTTGGCTATCTGGGCTTAAATTTGAGTAAGGCGAGATATAAAACTCTATACACTGTAAGCGTGATCCACTGAAGTCAGAAGACAAGCATCAGCTTTAATGAGTCTTGGATCAGGCCTAATTTCCCAAATCTCCATAGCACCTTCTGCCCCAGATTTCTGTTAATTATTTTAAGGGAAGGAACATACAATCCAAGCCACGGAGGCCACGGCAGGATGGGTGTGCTCAAAGCCAGCAAGAAAGCAGCAGCCTTGTTGTAGGCAGAGCACCAGCAGTGTTTACAGTGGTAACAAAAGGTGTTTTCAGAAGGAAACCCAGATCCCCGGATAGCTCACCTCCCCGTACGAATGACTCAGCCTTTTCAAGGCACTTAACTCCAGCAGTGAACTGCCTCTGATCTTATAAACGCATTATTTCTAGCTTAGCCGCAAGGATCTAGGAAACCTGCTTCAAATGCTGCCACAGTGCCAGAGAGGACATCAAACACCTGAGAAAACAAATCAGCGGCCAGCAGCCACCAGGCGCTCCTCCCCGGCACGTCGGACCGGCGCTGCCTCCACCGTGCCATGCTGCACTGCACTCGCTAGCCTTCTCCCCTTCTTCAGTCACCTGTCAGCATTAGCAAACAAGCAAGGAATTAACAAGTCGCTGCAAGAAGCCCAAGGTACAAGACATACCTCCCCCATGCTTTCCTCGACAAGCTCACGCCGCAGCATACCTTTGCTGATGTGACAGTCTTGCTAATGAGACACGCTGGTGGCACACTGTGTGTCAGAGACGGAGATGCAGACAGAGCTGTGGCTTAGCGGACTCACTGGCTCAGCAGGCAAAAGGGGGGTAACTGGGGAGCACAGCGGGGTCCACCATGAGATGGAGAAACAGGACCCTTCTTGTTACAGGCCGGAGACTTGTTGTGAGGCAGAAGACTCAGCTCAGGAAGGGACAAGTGGCCGCAGAGCTCACCTGCACCTTGGGAATGCTCTGTGTGGCGATAACCATTGACCCCCATGCCCATCACCTTGTTTATAGGCACCTTTATCAGGAACAGTGTTACTGCACGGATTGCTGGGGGACTGCAGGTGCAGAAGTGTGGGTTTTGCTTTGCCACACACCGGAGCCTCCCTAAACCTTGGACTCGCACGGGGCTGAGCGGAGGAGAGAGATGCTCAGGCACGAGAGGTGTCATCGGCTCGTTGTTCACGATGGGGAAAGGAAGTGCCTGGATTTTACTTTTCCTAGGTCTTTTCATCAGGAAACTAAAATGCTGTTGGTTTTGCCTTGAGTATTTTGCACACAGAACACAGTGTGCAGAGTCGCCCCTCAGGCACCGCCATGCAAAGGCATCATTCCACTTGCCATTATTATGCTGATGATGACCCGATTTGTGCCGAGATCCCAGATGACCCTGGAAAAGCAATTTCCTGTTTGGGGAGGTGAGGACTGACACCAAGCCTGGGATGTCTGAGGCCGTCCTGAAGCTCTGATTAGCATTTCACTCCTGGCTGTTCCTCTCCGCAGCTGTATTACACAGCCAGCCGCTTGGATTTGCAGCCTTGGGCTCGCCCGTGATCCAGAACCTTCTGCAGTTACTGTTTGGGTTGAACCAGACACACACAAGAAGGTTTTGTTTGGGTTTTTTTTCCTGTCATCTGTGAAACACAAAGAGGCTACCTCAAGGGAAGAGGAGCTTTTAATTAATGCCACTGGCACGTCTTGTTTGGATCAGGGCAATCCTTCCCTCACAGCCCCCCCAGACTGTTTGCTGTGCATTGCTACAAGACCAGCACAATTCTGCAGCTGAAACCCTCCCCGGTTCCCAACGGGAACCAGAGCACATTACATCAGCACAGACATCTATGCAACGCTCCTAATGAAGTTTCAGATTGATTTTCCTCCTCAAGGTTATCTGTGATGGTACCTCCAGGCACATTAGAAAACTGATGGTTTAGAACAGTTTGCTCTAACAGGCTTTCTACAGCATCCTGTGACACGCAGCAATCATTCATGAAGGCTGAGCTATTAAGGACCAGAATGTGAAAAAAAAATATATCTTTACCAACAGATAAGAACAAGGTTACCTGTGTAACAGATGCTGAGTAGACATATGGTGAAGAGAGTCACAAAACCCTTTCTGAAGTCTAACTGGCTTTGCATCAGTTTGCACGGCCATGAGAAAGCCCCCCTGCGCAAACACCTCTGGGCAGGTGAGAGAAGGCTTCCTAGGGAGAGTGCTGGCCCATGGCCCCACCAGCCCCTCCTCTGGGCTTCTTCTCAGCAGAACAAACCCCATGGCATCCCGGTCCTCCGCAGAAAGGGCAAGGAGTGAACAGCACAGAGGGGAAGGGAAGAGATGACCGAGACGGCAGCTGGAAGCAGAAGAGATGGATAAGGATAAAGAAGACAAAATGATCAAGAAGAAAAATTTCTCAGTGCTGGAGCTTTAAAGACTGGAAAAGGAAAGGGGGGAAAAAAAAAACCAGCTGAAATGGATCTGGGAAAAAAATAAAGATACAGTGAAAGAAAGCTGGTAGAATGCCATGAGCCAAAATATGACAACAAATCACAGGTTAAGAGCAAAAAATGTTGTCAGGAGACAAGACCACATGGGGAAGGGGTGTGAAAATCCAGGAGTCTGCTGCACTGCTGCTGAGCCTTTCCTGGGAAGGCAGGGGGACAGATAAGTGCCCATCACAGCATCCCGTCGCTGTTCCCTTAGCTCCCCACTGGTGCAGGGATGGCATCCTGCCTCCAGCCAGGCCCTGCCCAGGGCATCTCTCCCGCCGGACACGGGTAAACTGCCAGGTTGATTTTGACATCCCGTTAATGAGCCAGCAGACCCCCATGCAACCAAGCCACATTCATCATCAGTGATTCTGCATCATTCCTTTAATTAAGCAGCTGCTAAGCTTTTAGACAGATTAAAAAAAAAAGGAAGAAAAGGAAAAAACCCTGACAGCACTCACTTCCGTATTTAATTTCCGATGGCTGTCACGAACACAGACAGGGGTCTGTTCCACACTGATGCACACAGCCCCGAGCCAGCTGTTGTGTCAGCTCTTTGAACCAAGTCTCTGCCTGGCCACTTTTAGATTGGTCCAATGCTTTATGCCTGCATGAGAGAGGGGTGCTGGCATTATTTCCAATAAGACGCTGTGCTACCAAACAAGGCATCATCCACATTCCCTGAGGATGGCTCCTTCTCAGGGCTGCAACGGATAAGCCAAGGAAGAAGGGTGCCAAGGACAAACTTGGTACACGCACCACCGGAGGCCTCCACACCGTAACCACCTGGCTGCACTTTGACGTAACACCCAAAAGAAAAGCTCCGAAATTACTCATTACCTGAATTTCAAGTTCCTTTCTCCCTTTTCCTTCTCAGCCACGGTGCGGTACTTGTGGGCTTATCCCTGAGATGGGAATCAAAAACTGTAGAGAGCTGCCATAGGAAAGCCACTCCATTTGTGAAGCACCTATCACCTGGAACGTAAAAAGCTGACAGCTCCTTAAATGACTGTCATCCTAGCACACTCATAGTACAAAGTTAAAAATCAAGTCCAATACATACCCCCTCTACTATAAAAACGGCTTAATTTGAGGGGAGAAGGAAATTTTATGCTATTTTCCCACCACAACCAGGCAATTTTTTTTTTCTTTCGCAGAATGATCTCCAAGCTCTCGTTATTGCTGGTCTAAAACATTTATTCCTGCCCACTCAAATCTGCCAAGAGAGAAATGAATCATATGTCAATAAAATTTGGGGTCCTGAACATGTGCTTCAGAATTAATCTTAACGTCAAAATGTGTGAATCTGAGCCCAGCTACAGCAAGGCCTGCCAACTTCATTCATGGTAATTAAGCAAAGCCACACACATTTAAGGGGATATTTAAGGAGCGCAGAGTGTTCCTATGGGGACTGGACTCAAGAGCTACTGCATGAGCAGCTATTGCTATTTAGAAACACATTAATTACTCTGCAAGAAAAAGCGTTCCAGAACTACCAGGGATAAAGAATTTGGCAATACCTGCTTTGACATTTTCTATGGGGAATAAGTCCTTCTGCTTAGTTGCTGGATCTGGTGATGTACTGGACGGCAGCTCCCCTCTGTCTCCACTCTGGACTCAATCCCACCAAGTGCTGAACACACGATTCAAGCTAAAAAAGCACTTATGCACAGATACAGTCTTTTGCCTGAATCTTAGCATCAAGTGATTTATTGCACTGATCCCTCAAGGCTGAGGGAACCCACATTGGGGTTCTCTGACAACCCATTCCCAACATAATGAGCATGGCAATGCTGCACAGCCCCCCTCCTTACACCCAAGGTAAGTTCTCAGGCTGTTAGTCAACAACCAACTCCATGAGGTGGTAACAATGTTCTGCTACATATGATGATGGGCTTTTACCCCTTGAAGAGCTGTGCATCCCATCTCACAGCCTTAAGGAGCTTATCCTGGCCCAGCTCGCAGTGGAGTCAATGGAGTCATTGGCTGCAGAATCTGGACCATGCCTCAGTCTGGGAGAAACCCACATGTCCCTGCCAACGCCACAGACACCAAGAAATTGCTGGCATCCCCCATCTTTTTTATGCTCCTGCTGGCATAGTCCTGTCCTGGGGCAGTATCCTGGTTCTGGACTTGACAGGCTCAGTGTGAGGGTGGGACAAGGACCCAGCACCCGCCTTTACCAGCGCGCTCCAGGGCAATGGCTTCCAGGTGGATGCAGCAAGTGCAAAACAGATGTTCATCTTAGCCAACACCATTTAGGCCACTTTCTCTGTTCTTCCATGGACCTTGCCCCATCCCACTCCCACTGGTATGAAGAGAAAACCTTCTCCACAACTTGTGCCATCTGGATTCGCTCTCCTCCATCTCTCCAGCTCATCATGTTTCTGTCTATAAATGCCAGTTAAAAAAACATTTTTAAATCACATATTTTGTGTCTTTCATCTCTACATATCACGTCTATGCCTGCCTGTTTTTCTCTCCCGCCTGTTACTGGTTTTCCAAGCACCTGCTTCGGCATTTTCTGCACCATGACCTTCATCGCTGGGGGTGCTGCTGCCAGCTGCTGCTCTGTGTCAGAGCCCCAGGGCAGCCAACACAGACTGGAAAATTCTCATCAACTCACGATCAGAATGGACTCATGTTCATTCCAAACAGAAACTAATAAAGGCTGCCTGTCCCTCAACTAATCAAGCAAAAAATAAGAACGAAGTATAAAAAAGTTGTCAATGAATTAATTCCAGGACTTATTTTAACCCTTTGATCAATGCATTTAACTTTAATCACTACTAAGAGAAAATACACGTTATTCAATTAACTTTAAAAATCTTATCACTGAGAAAACATGGGAAGATTATACCAAACACCCTCCCTGGATACCCTAGTACAAGTACTGGTGTTCCCTTCGCAGTTGCAGTCTGTCAGCCAAGACCCAGCCAAAAAGAGCAAGTAAATATGAAAAGACCAAAACAAGGCACTTCAGTTATGAAGGTGCGACGGACTTTTTGTGTAAATTAAGTTTTTCCATATGATAGCAAGCAGAGAAATGCAAAAGGCTTGTAAGGTTAGGCTTGCCCATTCAAAGGGAGTTTCCTCTTTTTCTCCTTCCTTTTATAAACATCAGAAATGCCAATTCTGCATAAATAATTTATCTTGAATCCTGATGAAGCAGACAGCACAGCTGAAAACAGCAGCAGCTTTCAATGAAACTTGGGAGAGGGAGGGAGGAAGGGCTGGCTCCGAGCTTGGCACACGAAGGCAGAGATGATCTTGTCTAATCAAGGTCTGTATTAGCTGTGGAATGAATCCATGCTACTAATAAAGAGATACATAATACAGAGAAGTATTTATCATGCAAAAGCAGAGGGGAGGGAAAAAGCAAGGCTGCATGGTGTAAATCATGGGAGGACAACAGGATGCAAAGAGGAGAGCTCTGTCCTCAAATACACAATGCAGAGCCCGCAATGAAACACAAATGCCAAAAAGAAACAAACTGTTGCAGGCATTTGTAAATAAACACCTGGGGAAAAGGCCCAGGCAGTGAGGGGAGCCCAGGAATCATATCTGTCCTTGTTCATTTTCCTTATGAACCATGTCGTAATACAGCTGTCCCCTCACACCCCGCTGCCGCTCTGCGGAGCAAAGCAGATCCCACTGACATGAAGACACATCCTACATAACAGCACACTCAGGGACCCCACGGTTTTGACTTATGCACAGTTTTCAGAACTTTCCTTTTTGCATGAACGATGTTCAGGCTAATCCCGTAACACTCCTACTTCTATTACAGCAAATCTTAGCGGGCTCTCTTGCAGTTATGAGGGGTCTCAACCTTCTCCCTTACACACTGTAGAGGGTAGGAGCAAGAGGTAAAAGCGCTCTCCAGCCCCACCGCACACAGAGAGGGGGCAAAGCAGAGTCAGCGACCCTGCTGACTGCGTATAACCACTGCTTGGTGGATTTTACTTCCACAAGTGTCTGATCGCAAGTTTCCACTCCAAATCAGACTCTCGGACCCACACCGTAAATCAGCGGTGAGGTCAGTGATTTACTGTTTATCCTGTCTAATACCTCTGGCTATGCCACCCTTCTGTGAACACATACAAATCAAAGAACTGTGACCCATCCTAGTCCACACAGGGTTTTGATTCAGCGAAGGCTCTGAAACTTAGAAATTGCAGTCCCAGAGCTGGTAAGGAACTGGGAGAGGCAATCGTGTTATACCAACCTTGAGTGCTACTCTGTCCTTAGCACAAATGCCAGAGATGACGCTCATGCCAAGCTCTTAGCTTGGCTTTTTACAGCGTCCTACGCCTCTACCTATGCAGGTGATATGGCTAGTAGCAAATCTGGTAGCTAACTGCTGTTCCTGGCTGCAAAGTTCAGACTTTCCCATTGAACAGCTCTTTTCCTGGCTGGAGAGGAGGTGGCACTGTCCAGGGCCCTATCCTGAGAACAGACGTGGAAGCATGCAGACCCTCTATACCCTCTCCTCCCATCCCATCTGATGGTTGAATCTAGTCCAAAATGCATGCTCCATCTTGCACGCATACAACATGCCACTTAAATAAGACAAAATCTGTAGCAAGTTTATTTCCTTCAGGGACATGATGAAAATAAATCTATTGCTACCTCGCAATTTTTTGCTTGTGCGTTATGCCATAATAGAGACTGTGTCTTCTATACACTTTCTGGCATCAAATTATTACTGAACTGGTACCAGTGGTTCACCTCGTGTTCCCAAATGTCCTGGTTCCGGCTGGGATAGAGTTAATTTTCTTCCCAGTAGCTGGCATAGTGCTGTCGTTTGGATTTAGCATGAGAAGAATCTTGATAACACACTGATGGTTTAGCTGTTGCTAAGCATTGCTTACACTAAGTCAAGGGCTTTGAAATGTTCAGCTTCCCATGCTCTGCCAGGGGCACAAGAAGCCAGGAGGGGGCACAGCCAGGACAGCTGACCCCAAATGGCACAAGGGCTGTTCCATAGCATGTGATGTCGTGCTCAGAGGGAGCTGGCTGGGGGGGGAGCGATCGCTGTTCAGGGATGGGCTCAGCATCAGTCAGCAGGTGGTGAGCAACTGCATTGTGCATCACTTGTTCTGTATATTCTGTATATTGTTATCATTATTATTATTATTTTCCTCTGCTGCTTTATTAAACTGTCTTTATCTCAACCCACAAGCTTTACTTTTTTTTTTTTTTCCCCCAATTCTCTCCCATCCCACTGACGGGGGAGGGGACAAGCGAGCGGCTGGGTGGTGTTCAGCTGCTGGCCGGAGTTAAACCACGACACCAAAGCAGTCATGTTAACACCACAGGGGTGACTGAGATGGGACAGTGGCACTGCAGTGCCTGGGAATGGATGCAGGGCACTTCTTCCAAAAGGTGCATGCTTCCAAAGTAGTCATGATTTATTCTCATTAGAGCTGGCATAGGATGTTTTGTCATGCCACCTCCTTTGAACATGAAAGAGCACAGCTCCTCTACCTCACTGTATTAGCTATAAGACCAGTCATAGGCCCAACATGATTTCAACCCAGCAGATGCTGTATTAACAAGATGACAATGACTAATTAGACACTGCACTACTTGCCAACAAGCAAAGGAACCGCACAAAAGAACAGTGAGAAAAATTGTGGCAATAATCTGATAAATTCTGTTACCTGAGAACTAGGCACAAGGGCTTTCCACCAGTGTCCGCCTTTCACAAGGTCTACATCGCTCAAGGGCATTGACACTTTGCCAATAACACAATGGCGCGAGAATTTGTCAAAATCCACTACGGTTAAAAGCAGAGTTCTTCTCTGGGCTTCTAAAAAGGGGATTTCAAATGTGTACCTCTCTTCAAACACCGGGTTCTGCGTTTTGCGTTTCACTCCAGTCTGCTTGGAGTTCTTCTGATCAGGAAGAAGGCAGATCTTCACGTAGGGGTTGGAGTGAGCCATGTCTTGTCTTGAACCATCGTAAGAAATCGGAGGCGGCAGATCTTTAGCCTCAATGACTCGCACTATTAGATAATTATGCAACAGGTCGTACTGAGTGCTAAAATGCAGCATGCCCAGCTGATACTTCGATAAGATCTCCTCATCTGTCAAGGAGTCCATATCATCGCTATTTGAGTCAAGAGAATACAGTCTTGGTTCAAATTTTCTAAAATAGTCATCTGGGGTATAGGTTTTTCGCAGGATAGTTGGCTGAACTATTTCTTTCTTGGCTCCTATTATTCCGAACTCGATAGGCTTAATGTCAATTAATGGAGAACTCGGCCTCCTCGACTCTAAACCTAGACGAGAGAAATGCACAAACACGATTGTTAGAAACTCAGCTGAGGCCATGACAGGCACAAGTCATCCTGTGCTTCTTCGGGTACAGCTATTCTGTGCCCATGCAACACCCAGCACCGCAGGCTCCCCAGTGAGACCTTTCACCAGTACGCTGCCAACGATTAATAGCACCCTTAGTAACACTGAAGTGCAAGCTCAGCTACACTTCCCCACACACACACCATTTTTACGTCTAATTACCATGCATCTGCTTCAGCAAGAAAAACAGTGGTGGCCCCTTCCACTGTGCTCCTGCAGAACAGGATGGTATTTTAATCAATGTACCTTCAACTTTACTTGATTCCCTGTCTAAAAGATGAAAGAGCAAGCACTACAGTTTGATTTTCTTCCCCACAAGAATTACATTAATGTTGGAAGGATGACCTTACTTGAAATCCGCCTCGTGAGGCTGTAAGTGGACCGTGATGCATCTGAAGACGACCGCCTTCTGTCAGGGGAAACGTCCTGAAGAGTGGGAGGCAGCTCACTGATTGTATTATCAGAGTCTCCATCTTTGTCCTCATTTTGGCTGCTTATCCTGTTATAAGAGAACGAGAGACCTTTGGGTGATTCAACCAAGTCAAAGGAGTACATACAGAATAAAAATGCATGCTGGTATTCTGGGTCTAAACTCGGGTGCACATCCCTGGATGCTGCGGGGTATCTCATCTATTTGGCAAGCAAAAGGCTGAGCAACTGACTTCAGACCTATGTAAAAAACAGATTCTTTATCTTTCTGCCTGTCTTTCAAACAGAGCTATATCAGCATTAGAGCACGACACAGGCCACGCAGGCATGTGACGCTCAGATTTTGATCAGAAGTATTATATGTGTCTTTAAGAAAAAAGAAAGGAAAAAAAATACCCAACAACCACAAAACCCAAACAGTAGCTTATTGCTGTAAATTCACAGCTACACTTTGGAAGCACAGCCTTCACTAGGATGAACCAGTGTGGGAAACCACCACACAGGCATCTCAAACCTACTACATGCCCCTCTCAGTAAAACGGTGCTTTGCAGGTACACCACTGAGGTTTCAAAACTCAAACTTATAAATACAATTAATTAACAGCTACTTATTAACATGCCTTTTTAAATAATGGGGTGCTTTCTATCCACTTCTGTAAAAGCAGAGGTGATTCTCCCAAGACAGTAATTTTACTGCCCAGGGGTCTTGGTGGGAGCAGGGAAGTTGGCAGGATCTATATTACAAAGCAAGTTGCAGTGAGAGCTGTAGCATCTTTGAGAAGACTCAACAGAAGACTGGCATCATAAAGAAGTCCATGTGTAATTCCCATTTCAGTTGAGATTATATATTGAGAATATATATTGAGATTTTATTTTCATATAAAACAACATTTTGGTTAAAAACCTCAACGTGTCATAGCTGCAGTGGCTCATAGAAGCAGTCAAGACCTCCCAACCTTGACTGAAAGAAGAGCAAGAGCAGGCAGTACCAAGTGCAGGAGATAAAGTATCCAACTGCACCTCCAGAGGGGAGCAGCTGGCAGACATCTGCCGATGGAAATAAAAGCACACAGTGGTATGTCCTGTGTAGCGCATCATGCAAAACAAGCCTTTTGGTTAATCCATGAGACAGAGCACTCCAAAAACCAGCAGTGGATCACAAGGAAAGCATCAGCATGAAATGAGCAAACCAAAGAGAAATAACTGTGTGAGTTTTGCTCCTGATTCACCCTTTCTACATGCATGGCTTGGTTGGGTATAAACAAAATATGTTGAATCATTTGCTTTAGTAACCAATGACTGGACTAGAGCAATAAATATATTCTGCAAAATGCAGTAGACTCACAGAAAAGGCCCCCCAAATATAAAACGGATTTCAATTGGAGCTTCTTACCAAATTCACAAAGTTCACACCAGGATCCATGCAAATCTCACCAACCCAGAGTCACACAACTCATCCACATTAAAAAAAAGTCTGCTAATAATCAAAACCAAACCCTATGCTAAAAGGGGCATACAATATTTGCACAGCTCTGCAGCCCATTAAAGGCAGTCCAGATCATGCAGTTTGACATATAATCAGTGCTTGGAACACAAACAGCTTTTTCATGCCTAAATGCGGGTCTACGCAATCATAGGCAGCATTTGGATATACCTGTGTTTGAGAAGCAAATGCACAGAACGAGGAGAAGGCATGGTGAAAAGGGAATCAGGGAGAGAGGCATTAAAGATGTTCTACAGTGGGTAAACATAATAGTGAGTTAATAACATACAGATGACCTTCAGTAAGGAAATTGCTACTGAGCCACAATAATTTTTCCTCAAATAAACTTTGGCTCTGGTTAAAGCAGCTCTGTTTCTGTTTAATCCAAACCTCTGGGAAGAGGAGCTGTGTCCTGATTTCAATTCAGTCTCACAGACCCTTCACCGTTAGGGGTTTATGCAGAATATTCCACAACAGGCAGCCAACGTACACCCTCGCTCCCAGCCATTTCTGCAGAGACCAGGATGCAAGCGCTCCTCATGAAATAACAAGCAGCTACCATGCGTTCAGGTCAACGCAATTAAGACTCCCTTCAGTAAGATTTTTTTTTTCCTAAGTTGTCACAGTAAAAAATTCAGAAAGTGAGAAAAATCAAGTCCCCCAAGATGAAGGGCTTGAACTTACAGCTGTAACATCCCCTCCTCAATTTCCAGGAGAACGAGGTGTCTCAGAGCTGCCAAAGGGAACACGTATGGGCAAAAAATAAATGATGGATTATTAAGCGCAGGCATTCAGATGTTTGCTAATGGCCAATGAAGACCATAAAAGCAGTTTTCCTCTAGGGACTGGGCGGGGAGGTGAGGAAGGAGCAGACTGCATTCTGCCTTACACCAGTGTCCTGGGCCCGTGACGAAGTGGCAAGATAGAAAGATCCCAGTTGAAAACCTAGACCTATTTTTAAAACACTTTCAGGCTGCGAGCAGAGAATACAATAAATTGATTTGTTCCCAAATTCAATGCATGCATCTAAATGCAGAATATGGTGGTGTCAAATCCCTCTTCCATTTTAGGGGTTTCCACTGAATCCAAAGCCCCCTTTTCAAAAAATAAAATTAAAAAAAAGGACAAGGGGTCAATTGGCATACACAGATCTCCTCTCAATCATGTCTCCTCGGCTCCTTTCCCTCTCCATATCTCCTCTGCTGTCTCACTTCTGGGTTACCTCACCATTTCCCAACAAAGTCACCCTGGAAGCTTACAGCATTGCCATCTTCCCTGGCACCACCCTGGAGCCACACCAGCTCCAGCAGAGGAGCCAACAGCCTTTTCAAGCAAGCAAAGCCTGATCTCCAGCTTCCACATCGACGTATGTCAACAGGCATCCTTAGGGATCACAGGATTTGCAATGGTGCCAGAGGAGATGGTGACTTCAGCGACCCTAAGGCATGGCAGCATCCACTCCTCCTCAGAAAGCAAAGCTACTGCTCTCCTGTGTCCTCCTCTTGGATACAGGCTGCCCCGCTCAGGCACCACCTCTGGATCTCACCTCTTCTCAGCGCTAGAGCAGAATGGGGAGACCCTAACTGCACCAGATCCCCTAAAGCTGGAAGGGAAGATGGATGCATGACCTAGGCTGGGGTCCTGGGGACCCTACCCAGGGCTGCTAGCATGAGTAGATGCAGCATATAGCGCAACATGAAGAACTGGGCTTTTTTTTTTTTTTTTCTCCAGAGCGCACTGTCTTCTGCTTATGGCCATTCCAGTAAGTTAATCATAGAGGCTTTCAGATGGAGCAGGACTGGGAGAAAACAACACAAGCTGGAGAGAGCATTTTATGAGCCCAAAGGTCTCCATGTTCTCTGCCTGTGGCAAAGTCACCATACATCCAAGTTTTGAGATTAAAAGAACAACAGAGCTTCAGTGCTTACAATGGCCCCCTTAGCCAGACAGATGGATCCATCAGTCAAAAACTACACTGTGGAGCAATCACCCCACACCCCCAAACACACATTATGTCCCTTCTGCTCCTCAGCACACCACAGAAACTCCAAAGCATCCTCTCACATCCAGCCTAGCTACTTGTTCCCAAGTATGCAATTGTTCCTGCAGCAATCTTCTACATCCAATACTGCAGCCTCATCACTGTGTGCTCCTGGGCGCAACGCTTTCCTGTTTAGCATTGATTTTGTTTCCATTTCCCATTAATTGCAGGTGAACCCATTTCTGGGCATACATCAAACTCCTAAATATGCTGCTTCACATTTAAAAAACACTCTATCACATCTTGAACATCTCTATTTTTATTGCTTTGATATTAATTACCATCCTATTCTACCTGGATTCAAAAGAGTATATAGACAGACAAGTATCTAAACATGAGACAATTTATTTCATGCAGCACCAAGACATGGACCTTCCAGACCTGACCCAGAATAAGAGCATGTTTTCACAGGAGCAGATAAAGTTAACTGAGCGTTCTCAGTGCCTAGGTACCAAGTTCTGAGCATCACACGACGCGCTGAACAGGCATCTCCCATGCCACAGCTTCCAGAGCAACAAAGCTGTGTCCATCAAATGATCTGCTCTCACAGAAGACAGCCCAGCCAACAGAGCAGACCATAAAAGACAGGAGACCCCTGCTCCTTCTTGGTCTCACTAATGCCTCCATGGGGTCACTTCTGGGCTGCAAATTCCCAAACAAGAGGGAATAAAACAAGGAAGACTTCCCTGACTTTCTTTATAATAGATTTGCAAAAACACTAATTAAAGCCCCAGATAAAACCTGGCATTGCTGCTGTTGCTCTTTAATGATTCAAGAGGAAATCTTGAAGAGTACTAAGATGATGTGGGAGATCATGTCTTGCTAAATGAAACTTTGGATTAATCTCCCCTTCAGAGCACGCACGAGGTACGCCTTTCATCTGCCTATATGGTAACCACCTTCATGCTAGGATAAGAAAATGTTTCAAAACAACCTCATCAGCATTTCAGCTAAGTGGATGTGCTCTACAGGGCTGGTCCATTTGAAGAGGAAATAGGACTGAAGAAGAAAAGCATCTTTAGAAAAAGGTGCACAGCGAAACCAGTTATCAGCTAGCTATGCGAGTTTACAAAATAACTCACGTCTTACTCATCAGAAAAGTGTTTTACAAGGACTAGCCCTCCTGTTTGAGCTAACGGGGCTGCCCTTTTTCACCTTGCCGTTGAGTAGCCTACATTCCCACCCTCAGCAGGAGGTTCCTCCTTCCTACATGGCGTCCTCTGAACGTCCTATCGCCACTCTTTATCAATACTCTCATCACAGCTGAACTGCCCTACTCCTCAGTTAAAGCTATGAAATTGTGCATCTAAACTTACAGCCAGGCTGGAGTTTGAGCAGGAAAAGGTCCCAGGATTTCAACTTCATCTTCATTTGTTTGACAACAGCTACAGTCGAAACACTTCTGACAACAATTTCTACAAGTCCACCGGCACAGCAAGAGATCCGAGATTCTAGCGAGCAGACCCTGAAGCCATTGGAAACCAAAGTACAAGATTACAACCCATCAGTAGCTATTGAGAAATAACATTCAGCTGTATTTATGTTTGTGTTTCTGCAACAGAACATTAAGAACTATATTTATTCCATCTATATCAACAGACAAGTGCTATGCAGTTACCAGCCCAACTTCACTGATGCCATAACAAGGCAGAAAAATAAGCATTCGCTGCAGGTATTTTCTCTCTAGTAGCAATGTATTATTATGTAGGTTGGCAAGAGGGTGATTTACAAAACACTATGGTGTAGCAATATGCTGAAGTGGAAACATGCTTATTCTTTCACACACTTCAACAAACTAATAGATCGGCAAATGTACAACAGAAGGAATTAAAAGCAGAAGGTAAGTGAAAACTCCAATTTAACCCGGCAAGGGTCTACTTAATTTGAAAATCTTAACACAGCAATGTGAACACTTTTCGTCCCTGTAGATGTATCAGCACATGGTATTTGTATGATCCACACACATACAGCATTACAACCCGACAAACTTGCCACTACAATGGATTAGCAAAAGCACGCTATGCACACGCCTCCCCTCTGCTACGATGATTAATTTAATGAAGAACCTTCAATGATTTTTTTTTTTTTTCAAAAGAAGTTACTTGATCCAGGAAAGTACTGCATTTCTTCGGTTCCTTGGTGGCACTGGCAGCATCCCTGATAACAGTGCTCCTCTGCAGCTACAGCCACGGGGTGTGAGCACCCCATCAGAGGGGCAACAGGCTGCTGCCCCATTTCCACGCCATCCCTACAGCCTTCCCTCCGCTTCAAAGCTCTGCTTGCTTCAAGAGGAGCAGAAAGCCAAACCTCAGCCCATTTCCCACCCACACCAGCGCCAACTTCTACGGTTTGTAAGAAGGCTCATTAAGCAGCACAAGGGCACTGCTAATAAAAGGCATCACTCCGTAGTCGTAGGGGGAGAAACGCAGCTGCAAGAGCACAGCACGTGCACACACAGGGTCGAATCGCTTTACGATCGTATGCAACCTTGAAATGTTCCTGAGAAGCTGAAGAAATAAAGCATGTGAGAATTTCTCCGTAGATATCCCCCCAAAATACTTGAGCCATTTGCAGTATTCACAGATGTGCAGCTACAAGGGCACTACCACACCAGGCAAAGGGTCTTCCTCTGAGGAATGCAGGTCTGCGGAGGAGACTCCACAGGAACATTTCTTTTTGCTCCAGTAAAACACACAGTTTCTTCCATAAACAAAATCTGAACATTGCAAAAAAAAAAAAAAATTACCAGCCCAAAATGCGGTACATTACTTATATCTAGGACATCAGTAAAGAGTCAGAAAATACGAGACAATCCCCTCAGGACGGAGCGAGGAGACAGAGCAGAGAGTGAATCATCAGATTAACTCACCTCATTTATTGGTTCCAACTGTCCTTTTAGACATCCAGGATGAAGCAAAGGGGAACAAAATAAAAAAGACAAAAACAGGTTAGCAATGCTCAAATAACTTTAAATTTTCTGCCACGACATGCCCCAACCTGGGATGAGCTTGGATTTCTGGCAAGACAGTACCTTTAAAGTGTTAGGGGAAGGAGAGGTCTCCTGACCAGGCATCAGATTCTGCTGTTTCCAGTCCCTCTCCACCAAGCTCCCTCTACTCTTCCTTCCGCAGGAGCAAAATTCCCAAACCCATCCTGAAGCATGAAAATTCTGCTCATTGCCCCTTGCTAACAGGGTATCACATGCAACCACTTATTTTCTTTTCTTTAATAACCTGTCTCTAATTGCAGCAACTACTTGCTGCTGACAGCAAACCATATCCAAATTTTCCAGTTAGATGCCACAGTGGAAAAAAAGGCAGTTGCAATGGCAACTTGTTAAACGCAACATTTCTAGGAAGGGGCACAGACTCAGAATACTATCCATTAGTACACGTCACTTGAGGTAGCTGGGCATCTTCAGTCTTATCCTCAGATGGGACTTGAAGAATATAAAAAATAGAAGTTAAATGCTTAAAACTTGAGTCACACACTCCAGTTCGAAAATCTGCACTGCAGCCACTTCCCCCAAGTCATGGAGAAAATCTACAGCAAAGGAAGAAATCATCACAAGCTGGTGTTGTATTTGCAAAGTCACCCTTAGAACATTATACTTGACCCACTCCATTGAAAACTGGAGACTTAGTAGCATTTCAGATGCCTGCTGAAATGTCTTTCCTACCACTTTCTTTCTAACGTCTGAGTTTCCTAACTGTCCTGGCTGTCTTTCTATAGATGGAATCCCTTAAAAAAAACAAAACAAAAAACCACCAAAACCACACAATAACCCCTCCACCCCATCCCCCACTCTACTCTTCCACATGTAGAAACTGATTTCTAGCTTTATGCTCCTGACAGGGACAAGAGCAGCCTTTTATAAAGAAGCTGGGATGCAGAAGTTGCCTTCAGTTCCAAGAACTCTCCCATGGACCACATTTCAGCCCAAACCTCCCTTTTCAACTGCTCATAAACCAGTGCTTGGTGAAAAGACCACTACTTGTTTAAAACACAAATTATGAGACTGGACAGGCTGTGGTGCAATGTGACAAGACAGTGATTACCAGATACCCATGGACCAACTGTTTAAGAAAATCCTAAATGGTTTAAAGGGCTTTATCATTCCTTATTAATGCAAAGTTGCAGCCAAAGCTACGGTGGTTTAGCAAAGCTGCAACAAGAATATTTAAATTGCTCTAAAATGAAGCGGCTGGAGCCGTGCCACACGATCGAACGCCATAGCACGTGCTGTGCGAAGGAAGTGGCATTTCCGAACAGCCCACAGGGACACGCCATAGGCTTGTGTCAAACAGCCCTCCTGGTTACAATCGGCCACCGGTGATGTGAAACCACTCCTGTGTGCCACCAGCCCCAAGAGCATACGCAGCGGTCCCACAGGCACCATAATAAAGTGCCTCTGTGACCACCCGCAAATCTCAGACAGGAAATGGGAGGACAGAAATAAGAACTAAAAATTACAGTGCAGAAGAGGTAAACAAGTAACCAGCACCATACAGGGCTTAAATGCAGGGACCTATGAAAGGAGAGCAAACACGACCAGCTGTGTGCATCCACCTTGCTCACACCGGGCAGGAGGATCAGGGCTGGGGAAGGGAAGGGCAGGAGTTGAAGGAAGAATGCAACAGCCAAAAGGTGCTGGGGAATCCCAGGGAGCAAAGCTGTTACAACACACTCGGCACCCCAGGAAAAGGGTTCGGCCGTCAGGGGGACACCGTCGTGCCCTGCCATGTCAACCCAAGCTGGACGAGCAGAGGACAACCCAGCTGAGAGCCCCCAGCCACGAGTGAACCCTTATGAAGGGCCAACCGCGCGTCACCCCCCCCCCCACTGGTCACAAACAGGTCAAGGGACCAGCTACAACAACCTGCCATGGCAGCGCCCCCAGGGATGCTCAGCAGGGTGGGGTCCCCACTGGTGACAGGCTGTGTTGTGTCCCTGCAGTTATGGCCCCAGGGAAGGCTCACAAGCCCCACCACAGTGGGCACAGCAGCCCAGGGATACTGGGGTCCCCCCAGCCACACACCTGTGGGTGGCCTCCCACCGCCTCAATCTGCCTGACACCACAGTGTGGGGATAACAGGGTGTCCCCACTGCCCTCGCCCCCACCCAGATACCCCCACCCCACACATGGGGCCTGCCTGGCCTCACTTGAGGTCCCCGCTGAGCCGAGGGGCCCTAGGAGCCCCACAACCACCCAGCTCTGCCCCAAGCGGGATGGGGGCCATGGGGGCATGGCAGGGCAGCTGGAGGGGGACACGGCCCCATGGGACAGTGGGTCATGCGTGACATGGGTAGCGGGTGTCTCCATCACCGCCCCAGCGCCCAGACTCCCCGTGCAGCTGGAAATGCTCCCCTCGGGTTTATCTTAAAACTGGGCAGCAGCCTTCAGAGCTACAGATGGAAAACAGGCAGCTGGGAACCGCAGGCCTGGAGGGGAAAATTGCCCAGGGTTTAAACCAGCCCAAAATTTAATTTGGCCTCGCACTGCCGGGGGAGGGTCCCATCCCTCACGCCGAAGGCCGGGGCTCGGCGCAGCTCAGGGCGCCCATGCCCCCCACCCCGCCAGGGTCGCCCGCCCCCCCGGTGGGGCCCCCCCCCCCCCGGGCGGGGCTGGGGGGCCCGCCCCCACCCCGGCGCCCGCCGACAGCGGCCGCCGCCCCGCCCGCCCCCCGGCCCCGCCTGCCCCCCTCGCCGGGAACTCCTCCCCAGAAGTTAACCCGAAGTTGCGCACCAGCGCCGGGCAGGGAGCACGGGGGGGCCCCGCCGCGGCACCGGCCCCCGTCCCGCAGAGGAAGCAGGGGGTCGCCCCCGCACCCGCCCCAGAGCCCCTCCCGCCCGGGGACGCGGACCACAGCGGGGCCCCGCCGCTCCGCACCCACCTGGATGTACGCCATCTTCCGCGGGGCGCGCACGGCGCCTCCCGCCGCGCCTCTCCGCTCCACCCGCGCCGCGCTACGCCCCGCGGTGCGGCACCGCCCCGGGCGGGGGGCGGGGGGGGCGGCTGCAGCGCCCCGCGGGCCAGGAGCTGTTCCGCCGGGGCTCCGCGGCCGCGCAGGCACCGCGGGGGCGGCCGGGGGCGCCGTCAGGGCGGGGAGGAGCCGCCGCGCCCCGGCGCCCCCCCAGCCGATGGGGTCGGTGTGCGCCGCGCGGGGCTTGGCGCTGCGAGGGGCGGCGGGGGCGAGGGGCGGGCGGGCCCTGCCCGGCCCTGCCCGCGGAGCCTCCGCGGCGCGGCGTGAGCCGCGGGTGCAACAGGTCCACCGCAGCGCGGGCAAACACTGACCTCCAGAGGGCCCGGCGCGGAAATTCAGGGCTGGAACCCCCTCCTGGCCCGCGGGGGACGCAGCCGGGGGCAGCGCGGGAGGTGTCGGGGGAAGCAGAGGCCCGGGCGCGCGGAGCGGCAGCAGCGGGCGGGAGAGCGGTGGCCTTGGCTGATAAAGCAATTTTCATACCAGCGTTTTCCTCCACTGAGCCCGCGGTACGATCAGACGCTCTAAGCGCAGCAGAGTTCCAGCAGGGATGTGGTTGCTTTATGAGCTCGAATGAACAAAGTTAAAACATACATAGTCGCACCTTCCCAAGCAAAGATGAGGAGCTGGAGTAAGAAGCTTTTAACCCACAGACCACATAGAATCATAAAATCAATCATTACGTTTGCAAAAGACCTCCAAGATCATCAAGACCAACCGTTAACCCAATGCCACCATGCCTACTATACCATGTCCTGAAGTGCCACATCTACACGTTTTTTTAACACCTCCAGGGACGGGGACTCCACCATTTCCCTGGGTAGCCTGTTCCAATGCTTGACCACTCTTTCAGTGAAGAAATTTTTCCTAATATCCAGCCTAAACCTCCCCTGATGCAACTTGAGGTCATTTCCTCTTGTCCTATCGCTTGTTACTTGGGAGAAGAGGCTGACCCCCACCTCGCTGCCCCCTCCTTTCAGGCAGTTGTAGAGGGCAATAAGGTCTCCCCTCAGCCTCCTCTTCTCCAGGCTGAACAACCCCAATTCCTTCAGTCACTCCTCACAAGCCTTGCACTCCAGACCCCTCACCAGCCTCATTGCCCTTCTCTGGACACGCTCCGGCACCTCAATATCCTTCTTGGAGTGAGGGGCCCAAAACTGAACACAGCATTCGAGGCAGAGCCTCGCCAGTGCCCAGGACAGGAGCATGATCACTGCCCTGCTCCTACTGGCCACACTATTCCTGATACAAGGCACGATGCTGTTGGCCCTCCTGGCCACACTGCTGGCTCACATTCAGCTGGCTGTTGACCAACACAGCCAGGTCTTTTTCTGCCAGGCAGCTTTCCAGACACTCTTCCCCAAGCCTGTAACGTTGTGTAGGGTTGTTGTGACCCAAGTGCAGGACCCGGCACTTGGCTTTGTCAAACCTCACACAACTGGCCTTGGCTCATCGATCCAGCCTGTCCAGATCCCTCTGCAGAGCCTCCCTACACTCGCACAGATCAACACTCCCACCCTGCAAACTTACTGAGGGTGCCCTCAATCCCCTCATCCAGATCATCGATAAAGATATTAAACAAGACTAACACACTAAGCATTGTGTTGGGTGGCTTCATGTCCTTGTGCTGACATAGCAGGTCCTCGCCAAAGGAGGTGTGGCCCAGCAATGGGACCCTCTTGGGCAAATCCCACCACATGGGTGGTTGGACCTGGGGGACTCTCGTAGGAAAGTGGTGTCTTTTGAGGTCAAACTCTTGGAAAAGGAAAGCACAGGAAAGGTGGAGATTTGGGGCTGTGTCTCTTCAGCACCACCTTGGTACCACACAAATTACAGGCTTCCCTACACGCTGCTGTAAACAAAGGCTCCTGCCCTCAGCTTTGGAGGAAACTCTGGCTACACTTCTGGCACTTTCCTAGCACATGGATTTGCACTAAACCCTGGATAGAGGCAAGGGAGCAAGAGGCAGCATTGTTAAGCTCAGCCAGCAGGGCAGCAGTTGCGTGCTACAGGGCACTTCCCTGCCATACAACACCACCATCACATTTCAGTTTATTGGGGTGAATGGAAAAATGCTCCCACTCCATCAAAGGGGATATGTACAGCTTCAGAGGTTGGCCAGCCTTAAAAAATCACAGGTCACAGCCACTCCTTGCAGCAGGGAGGGAGCCTCTGGAGCAGGACAGCTTCAGGAAGCTCTTGCTTACTGAGCTCATTTCATGGCCCATTTAAGTGCTCATTGAATTCAGTGAAAAACTCCCGTTGACTTCCGTGGGAAGGGCCATACTCTTAAGTTAAAAAAATAAATTATCTTTTTCCCTAGGGAGAGCAGCTACTGCTTTAGAAGAATAATTACCACAATGGAGATAAGCAAGAAAAAGAAACTGTAGTACTTATTTGTTTTTCAAGCATATGATTAAACTGTGGTACAAGTTGTTTGTCAATTTTTGATCTGCAATTCTTTTTAATCCCACTTCTTTCCAAGTGCCAGTGTTTAAAATGTCAGCCTTTACTTTGAATATCGTTGCTCTGTTCATCTTGACTCACCACCGCCTTGATGCAGCTTGCAATAAGTGAACACAGATTTTTTTTCTATGTTACAATACGGTGGAGAGAGGCTTAAACTTTTCAGACAGATTTTTTTGACTCCTTAAAGGCAGAATGCTGTGAGTCACAAAAACTATGGCATGCCTCACTGTATAAACATTATGTGCATGTTTGTACTTACTCCTTTAAAAAAAAACATTTGGGACAGAGAAAGGAAGATCCAGTGCTGCATCAATTGTCACCGTTTTTCTGGCTGACACATATAATTATGAACCCAAAAAGAAGACCAAAATAAGTTTTATAGGGGGGTTCACTAATACTACTGATTTTTATGTGGAAAAACCTTCCCCCCCCCGCCCACCCATGCTTTAGCAGCAGACTGTAGCGCAAAGCCATACGATAGATGTGCTTCCCTTACACACTCATATATATACATGCATTTAAGTGCCTTTTATACTGTCGCTTGAAGGCTTTTAGATTACAGTCCCTAGCAAATACATTCACTAAGCAAACACAGCCCCAACCCAAAGAATATGATGGATTTGAAACAGCAGACAGGTGGTTATTGTAAAATCTAATTTCAAATCTGCATATGGCTGATGCTCTGATTAAGCTCTGCTTCTACAGCACTCAGAATAAACAGCCCCATTTGACATGATGACAACATAACCTTTGGATGTCCTTTGCTGTGCATGCTCTGTGTCTGATAAGACACATTCCATACTTCTCACATGTAATGGCTGCAATGCAGATGGCGAAGCTTGCAAATGCAAAATTTCTGCGCAGAAAACAAGGTAATTAACACTGCTTTTGCAGAATAGGATTTTATGATAGATTTCTATCCTTATTGATATTAATACACATTGGGAATAACATCAGCCACATCCAGAGCATGCACTTGAATCATTACAATCAGCCCAGCAAGTAGCAAAATCTACCTCCAGCACAGCAAATCAGTTCAGCAGCTTCTCAGACAAACCAGAACCAGGGCTGCTGATATTCAAAATGCCATGTCTGCATGTGTCTTCCACACCCCCATCAAAGGCTGCTTCATGCCTTAAAGTTAAAGTTAAGAGAGAGGAGCAGCCCTCTGAAAAAGTGGAGAAAGAGAGGAAAGAAGTCTGATGGCTCTTTCAAAGGATTTTCATTTGAGTCCTCCTAAAGCAATTGGCAGTGCTGTTTGCTGCTGCAAGGGGGAAAGCAAGGAGGAAAGTGGTGGTGCAAGATAAGATGAGATGTCTTACTCTGCTGTTCATACACCAAGTCCTTATCACCATCACTTGAGCCTGCTGGAATAGCCAGCTACCACTCTGCCTAAAAATAAGCTTCTTATCTCCAGATGTTTTTATAAATGGCAAGCCATTGTAGCTGGTGCTTCCCCACTGCTGTTGGCAGCCCATAAAGGTCCAGCTTCTCTTGTCATTACAGGATTAGCTTCACTCCCCACAGCATCATCCCTCCAACAAAAGCATCTCAGATTCGCTCTTCCAGAGCTACCTCTAGCAACATGCCCATCTCCTTGCAGGTTTTATGGAAATGCAGGCTCCCTCTCCAGTTTTTCAGGCTTTTTTCTGCCTTGGTGATTGTACCCTGAAGAGGCAAGCCTGTAAGGTTTTATCCAAGAAGTTTTGTTCAACCAGGAGCAGGACTGTCTCCTGAAACCTTTACCTGAGAGAGATGAAAGGCCAATAAGCACTGATGCAGAGACCCTGAGCAGTGGAGTGGCATATGGGGGGAAACACTGCATAAATACCCCTATTTGGGAGTGCAAGCCAGGCTCTGAGAGGCAGATCTACCCCAGCTGTCGAAACAGAAAACAGCAAACTCTGCTCACCTGCCTTTGCCCCCAGCTGCGTCCCAGCAGAGACCCAATGCGCAGTGCAGGTGAGAGGGAGGGCTTGCTCTGGGGCAGGACAGCTCTGCCATGCTGGCCCCACATCTCACAGCCTTTCAGCAGCACGGAGGAGCTTTAGCTTTGACTTTGCCATAGGAACCTGTATTTATTCTAGCTCTAGGACTGAGTCAGCATCAGGGTCCACGTCATGCCTTGCTACAAGTGCAGAAAATGCATGAAGTGTCCTGAGTTGAGTTCTGCTTCCTGCTGATGGCAAAGGTGCAAGCTAAACCCCACCGTTGCCCACCCAGACTCACATGCTGATCTCTTCAATCCCTTCTCCTAAATTCCCCTGTAGCAGTGTGCCCAGGCAGCTTTGTTCAGAATAGGGAAAGGTAATCCCCTTCTCCCAGATCATTCCTGCTGCGCTCCAGAGGTCAGCAAGAAGCCTGGGCCCCCAATGCCTCTCTCCCAAGCTCTGGCCCCTTGAGACATGCGAGGGTCAGAGCAGTGGGTCTTGTGCCAGCGATGATGCAGTTCCCAGCAGGAACTGGGCTGACATCAGTGTGACAGACTCAGATTCCAGCTAGTGACAAAAGGGGAAGGTGCTACAACCCATTTCCATGACTCATCCAGCCTTTGGTCTCAACCGTCTCTAAATTAGCCCATCAACTCCACGGATGCCTGTGAATATGCCCGATTCGAAGCCAAGATACCGTTTCCCAGGCTTCTGCATTTTCAGTAGCCAACTGTTCTTTGTATTACATTTCCGTATTATATTACATCCTTCTCTGCAAATTTCCTCAGCTCCTATCCCTTTCTGGTTTGGCATTACCTTCCCCAGGATCTCCCTCTTGTCACATCTCCCATACCCGACTCATGCCTGTAGCCGGGAGGAAGCTGCCAGCTTTCCCCCAGCTTGTCACCGTGCCCTGGAAAGCACTCCTCTGCTTCGCTTCAGAACCAGCCTTTGCTGATGCTGCATCTTCTGCAGTGCATCTGGATTATTAACTGGCCACCTGGCAGCTCCCTAATTGGCAATATCAGTAAAAGCACATTTTTCACTTTTCTTAAGTCTCCAGATAAAGTGGCTAAATCTGATCTAAAATCCTCAGATCCTCATTGCCTCGCATAATTTATAATGGCCTTGCTCTGTGCTATAAAAATGACAGCTACTCTCTTGCACTCAGACGCTTTCTCTTTCGTCTGTAACATACGTTCTTGCAGGGAACTGAATGACGCAGCATAATCTACTAAAGCTATTTCTATAGTAAACAGAGATAAAAACCACAGCCAAAGGGCATGCGGCCTCTGAGGAAGCAGGCAATGCATATTATCACATTGAGCACTCGAATCCAAGTTCCTGCTCAAAGGAAACCTGTCCCTGGAGGGAGCCATCACCACCCAGTTAAGTCGCACTGGGTTCCAGCACGCTGACCACGTCCCAGCTCTAGCCCCGCCATAGCAGAGCCCTCGGTGGCTTCACACGGTGTCACTACATGTGAGCTGAGCATCATCAACAGTGTTGAAGGCAAACGGTGACTGCTAGGTCACATGTCTAAATATGAATTTGAGGTCATGCTCTTTCGACGACCTCATTTTGCAATAAAGATGGGACCTCTCTGGCCTGGGACTCACTTGCTTGCAGGGTTCCTCCTGACGCGGTACAATTTCAGCAGCGGGAGAGTCCCCCAGAGAAGGCACTGCCAGAACTTTTCTGCTTTGGAACTCACTCCCTGCTTTTAGGCCAAAAAAGCTTGGATACAGTACACGTTGGGTCATGCTAAAAAGCCCAGAGTATTTTCAGACTTCTGAGGAGAGAACATTGTATTTATAGGGAAGTTCAGTTTTTCAGTTGCTTTTGTAATTGATTTTGTTTATGACTGGTTTATTTAAGTTGTAAGGCTGAGGAGTTAGCTGCTAGATTTCTTTTCCAGGCTCACATTTCTAACTGTTTGCAGACATAGGACAGATCTATTTTTGTCATATAAATCATTAGAGAGAGACTATCTCACAGTCTCCACTGAAGCAAATTCCTAAGGAAGCGAGCTCTATTTTTATAGAAAATTTCTATTAGTATTTGTTTTAATTTAATGACTGAGAAACAAGCAACATCAGCCTTCCCGAAGCTGAGAAGCATTATCCCCATTTCTTGGGAAGCCACATCCAGCAGCATGAGAGCCATTCCTACCAAGAGGAGCTGGATGGGAGCTGCAGAGGTGGCTTCCCAGCGCCTGGGGGGATGTAGCGCGGCCCTGGCGAGGGGGGCTGAGCAAATGGGGGACAGAACCCAGGTCTCCAAGGTGACACAACTTTAGAGATAAAGATGCTCACACTACCTCGAGTGCCCATCTTAAAAAGCCAGAGGATGTCTTCTAAAGAGGTCCAAGTGTGGGACTTTATAGCATAAGGCAAACTCGGTCTCACACTCACCCAAGGTCATCTCCCCGAGACTCAAGGATAAAATAGTAAGATGCATGCTGAGGGTTTTGGTTGCGTTACAAACTCATGGATGATTTATTTTAGAGGAACAGTCTCATCCTCTGGAACTTGTTCGAGTAACTCTGCTATGGCTCTTTCTGTTTGATTCACACTAATTTAATAAGTCATAATTTTAAATATTTCTTTCCTATTCATATGAATATTAAAAACTATAGAAAACCTAGAAAGAGGAGGGGGAGGAATTGGCATTTACAGTTTTCTCCTTTCCAGCAGTGGCCTAAAGGCCTAAAGTAAGCTAAGAGAGAAACAGATGTGGTCAAGCACACTTTCTTCCACTAACTCAGCAAGGCTTTCTAACTGAGCCCTGGGGCTGTGCAGCTGTAAAATGTAGCAGAAGTTATCCAAAACCTGTTTAAATATGGCTGGTAAGAGAAAAGCCTTTAAATTATGAAACAAATTACCACAAGAGAAAAATAGAGATTGCTTAAAGCTTTTGGTAAAAACAGTATCAACAGCAATAAACCCCACTTCTGAGCTGTGAAGAAACAGCTACAGGAACGAATTTAGGAGCATTCATCTGCAAATACCAAATCATCATATGCAAAAACATGCCCGTGTCGACTTCAGAATTCAACAGGTTCAAAAGGCTCCTTTTCCAATCGTCCCCTCGCAGCAGCAGCGACCATTACATCTGGTTTTCCCATCTCATTAAGCAGATGTGCAAAATACTGTATTACCCAGAAGAGCTAAACTGGGTGGGTTAAAGGGGTAATTTGCATTCTAAAGCACTGCAGTGCTATAGCTAAGAAATACATGGAATTACTGAATATTTCTGCTTCATAGGGACCTTGGTTTCACCTGTCTGATTCTGTTGTTCATTTTTTTTCCTCCCTATGCCCCATTCTTACGTGTTTACCCTGCAGTGTTTTCACCAGGACATAGCCCTGCTGTAGAGGGAGTCTGTAAATCCAGATAAATACAACCAATATAAATGAACCAAGGCCTTTCTGTATTAAAATTTCCTTCTCATGAGGAATCTCTTCTCTGGACATCAGTGGAAACCAAAATCACTGCATAGAACAACACACCGTGCTCTCCACTGTACAGACTCAGAGCTGTACCTGGAAGGCAAATCTCTCTTCATCACACACCGAGCCAACCTCATATGCAAAAGTCTGCAGGAGCTGCTCAAATCCAGATGATAAAATTCATCCTTGCCACTGGGTGTTCCCCTGGACATGTGGCTGAAGAAACCTGTTCTTGTAGATTAGCTGGTAACACGTTTGCTCTCAGGTTTGTGCCCTATGTTACACAGGGAGCAGCACAGTATGTTCCTCCCCTCATATTGTGCCCAGCAACTTGCAGCTGATCAAGCGGTGCCGTCAGGGAAGATGTCTCTGTTCCTGAGCAGTGTCCTGGTGTGGGTCCAGCTCTATCTGCTGCCTGATTCCACTGCGCCAGTAACTCAGCCAGTATCACCTGCCATCACAGGTGACAAACTGCATGCCCACAGACCTCAGAAAAGCAGTTTATATGAGTCAAGGACTGCTTTAGCCCTTTCCCAAGGAAGGAAGCTTACTTGTCCCCCTCTCTGTGGTACCCCTTTTATGATGTTGAACTGGGAACCTCATTAGCAATGCAAATAAGTTTCTAAGCAGAAAAGGGGAAAAAAATAAACCTTATCTCCTCCTGGCCTCCTCCCCCACTGTAAGAAGCAGAGTGGCTGTGGCCAGCGTGCGGTCGCCATCCTGTCCCCGTTCTGCCGGGATGCCATTAAAAGGTTATGAAAATACTGTGCAGGACAGAGAAGGGAGTTATCCATCTGCTCCCTTCACTGCAAGGGCCTGCCTCCTCTGCAAGCCTGCACCCATCATGGAGAGGGGAAATCTGCTGAAAACAAACCCTAGTTGCTCTAGAGGGGTGAAGACATACCAGAGTGGCCAGGACAGCGTATCCTGGTACATGCAGGGTCTTGTGTTCAATCAGAGCAGCACATTATCCACCCAAAATTAACTTCTGCTCTGCAACTTGCGGGTTTCCAGGGCAGCTGTGTTTGCTAACCACTGAGAGCAAGAATTTTTATTCAAATAAAATACCTGTGCACTTCACACGCAGGTACTCCAATGGCAGTCAGGCAAATAGACACTCAAACTGTTGCACTCCCACACCCCTTTGATATGAAAGTCTCATTAGAGAGGTCTTTATTGGCCGAAGAGATAAGTTTCACCATCAAAATGGCCCTCTTTGAGGTAGCAGATGTTGCATCCCTTCAGCTGCCGGAGATGGGTGAACAGCACTTTCACCAGCTGACATTTCGGAAGGCAGAAAGCAGCGCTCAAACCACATCTTCTTCCAGAAAAGCTACAAGCCCTGAAAGCCTTGGCTGAAATTCATGCATATCACAGACTTAGCCCTCAGAACAGCCATGGTGTTTTCCATTGAGGGCTGACTCTCCCGATGAGCTCCCAGGTGATGCACCTGCCCCTCTGTGCAGTGTAGCTGCTGCGTTCCCTACTTTCCCTTCTCCCACCATCTCCCCATCCATCTACATGGATGTTTCTGTTGTTGGTCTAAGTTGGATACTAATTTCATCCCGCAGCATCTCATTATAAGTAGCTCTTAACTGCCACTTAACGCAGGGATCATTTTGGAAGACCATAATGATTCTTCCTTGAGGAATTGAGTGTTGAAAGCTCATTATGTGCCCCTATAAACGTTTTGGGTAATGAGAATGATTTCAAGAGGCAAATTTAAAACACCGCTGCTCACACAAGCTCTGGATTAGCGATTAGCAGTTTCTTTGAGTACTACTAGCATTTCCAAGGAGAAAACAACAGAAGTCAGCGTGTTTTGCTATCAGTGTCCCTCCCTCTGGCACCCACCATGTCTTTATACTGAAAGCAGGAACGTGTTAAGGAGCACCTGTAAAATGTGAGGGATAAATGCCACGAGGCAGATGGGTTCACCCCATGCATTGCTGCTGCTCTGCTGGAATTGCTGCTCTCAGCCAGGTGGAGGCATGCAGGACATCCCAAAGACCCTGCACTTCAAGGTATGCAGCCACTCAAGGAGCCAAGGGATGAGCAGACTGTTAGAAGAAACTCATCCATAGGCATATACAAAGCTTCGTCCAAGACTTGCTTTGTTCCTGAACAAGTTAGACTCCTGCAAGATTTGAAAACAGACAATTTGCCAAATTCTTACCAAGATGTCCTGTGCTCTCACAGCAGAAGTTACAGCTGAGTGCCAGTCCACCTTATTTAGTCATCCACCTGCTGGGGCAGCAGTGAGGAAACAGAGAGGGACTGATGCTCTCTTACCAGGTAATGCCTTATACGCACTGTGCCTCGTAAACCAGCCATCCCAGTCTAACGTCTGGTTGCAGCACTCTGGAAAACACCACACTGAAATAAAGGGGAGAAGTGGGTTTATTGGTTAGTGAGTCTACTGCTATTCTTCTCCCACCCATCCCCCCTTTTTTTTCTTTAGATCTTTTTAATATTTTTTTTTTAAATATTCAGGAGATGTCATTAGTTTTGGTAGGGTCTGAAAGGCTGGTGAGCTCAAATAGCTTCTGGGAAAACACTCACAGGCTTCATACAGAAATACTTTTTGGAGAAGTGCCTGTGATTCACAATCCTTATGACCAGTGAGTTTCTTCTTTTTGAAACACACTTAAACAAGCCTCCAAGCATGTGTGACAAAGTAAGATGCTCAGAAGACACGCTAATACCCTCATACAACCCCCTGCACCAGCAGACAGACCCAGGGCTGACAGCGGCATGAAATACCAGCTTGAGGAAGACCCTGGGCAACACCATCCAGCAGAAGCCAAGCCTGCACATCCTATTTAACACCAAGTGAAGCCTAGAACATGCCTATTAATACACTGATGTTTGTATGCACAAAGGTGGTCCTAGAAGGCGAATTTCCAAGCATCCATAAGGATATATTCCTAAATGCATTGTACAGCACAGAGAAGTCTTTTGCAACAGAAATAGAGGAATGAGTCATTTCCTCTGTAGCTGCTGCTCTGGTGCTTCGCTTGCACAGGCAGTGGAATGGCTCCCTGCGCCATGCCAGCAGGAATTGGGAAAATCAGTTTCCAGCATACGTAAACCTAGCTGAATTTCGCCCAGGACTTCTCTTTAAAACCAGTGATCCCAGACTGTCATCTGGGATAGCAGAGGAGACAAATTTTGCAGATGGTTCCCAAGCACTCCCTCCCTTGATGGGAGCATTGTATTTCAGCATTTTAATTTTGCACAGAAAAAAACACATTGGAAGAGTGAGGCAAGAGTTGCTCTTTTCCTTGCCCTCCCCTGAAGTGTGGCTAGTAAGCACGCTAATTGGCCAGTGAATTCAGCTCTGAGTTTCTCTTCCTTACTTGAAAGTGGAAAGGAGTGACTGAAATAGCAGTGGAGAAGTGGGTTATCTTGTTGGATTTTGCTACTGTTCTTCCTCTGTTTCTACAGCTAGCAGGTTTCTATCAGAACAGCAAGACACTTCAAAGCAACTCTTTCTTGCTCCAGTAGAAATCCATCACAAGGGTAATTTTTGATCCTTAATTCGGTAGCTAGTAACCTCCACAGCATAATTCCCCTCACTCCTGTCTTTTTGCTTACCTCCCTTTTTTTATTTTCCCACCCTTTGTGGCATGGATAGAAGCCTATAGAGGATCACAAGTATCATGAAAACACTCACAAACCCTTATTACATCCTGTCCAGCCCCAAGAACTGATTATTCTGCATGCAGCTTTGGTCCTGGTTTTAAGGGAAAAAAAATTCCCAGGGGTTTCAAGAAATGCATGCCTGTAACTTGAGTACACAGAAATTTTCTGAGTCTCTGAATCGGCATTGCTATCCTTTAAGGGGAAAAAATAGGGCTCACCACAGAAGACTGGTACATGGTGACATTTGATGCATATGTGTTTGTAGCAACCTTTAAGAGTTTTGCATGTAAATCGTTATTTGAATCCTAACAGACTGTCGCACAGATACAGCACAGACGTTATCTATAGCTCTGTTGCTGATCGCGTATTACAGTGCTTTGTATCTCTCATAAAGGAGTTGCAAATATGCCAATTCTTGGTTAGATGTTTAAAATAGGACGCTGCAGGCACGCATACGAGAGCACAGGTTAATTAGGCATACCATACATTTGAGAAACCCATGATGGTAATGTAACGTACAAGCAGATCTATGTACGGTCATCCCTCCATATCCTGCTTATTTTGGAGTTGTGAGCTGCTCAGACCCCTCAAGTAAGCAGAGCACTATGCTCCGACGCATCAGCAAGCGCTGAAGGTGAATCCACGTGCTTAAATGGGTGCAGGTCCTTGCCCCTACGTCAGCCGCCAGCTTCCCAGTGCTATCGGCCCAATGAAAGCGGGGCTGGCTGCTTTTCTGCCAGCTACTCAAATTAATTCTAATCAGTCAGAATGTCACTTACCTCAGGGAAGACTCACCAGGCAGACATTTAAAGAGGCGGCACAGGAAATAAACCAGCCTAGAAAAGCAAACTTCTTGTGTCTGAACTCTTTTGGAGCCTTGTGAAAACAGTATGCACAAATACGAGTCCCTTCCCCTCCAGGCAGCTTTAACCTGCATTAGCAGTACTTAATCAGCAATTCGCTACTGACCTTGGCTGCGTTACAAGGGAGGTATTTGCACAGGGATGGAAAGATTTTAAACAATTTCTGCAATGAGTTGGATGCAGACAGGCTTTTCTTTAAACACCAAGCATGCAAGTCCTTAGGCCAGTTAATTTTTTGTTAACAGATTTATCACAAAAGGAAACTCCTATGTTTCTTTAATGATTTGCTGTTGAATAGAAACTCAGGCTTCAAACAGAGAAATATTTCAGAGTAAGGAATGAATGGAGACCAGAGGATGGTTATTGCTTTTAAAGGAAGCCATTAACATGAAATAATGCTATTAAAGAAGCAAAAGATCTAAATACACTTCCTCCATGCTGACTTGGGTGACAGAGTGTTGACACTGAAGGAACGACATTCCTCCAGCCTTTGCCAGCGAGGAGTCCATTGGCCAGCTGGGCTGCCTCAGCACTGTACCAGCGACTGCTGCCCCTCTTACAGAAGCTACTCCCTTCAAGTAAGACCCGGAGATAGTTATTTTCAGCCTAGCTTTGATTTAATGATTAAAAAGCTAGGGGTCTTGCTGTTATTTCATTCTTTAATAGGGAACATCAGCACAAGCCATGAGTGTATAGTTCTGGCATCTCACCAAAGACTAATAAAGGACAGGTAACTTGCTGGCCCATCCACAAACCCCCTGCTGGCTTCAGCAGGACTTTTTCCATATTTAAGAAAGCATGACCTATGTGGTTTGGAACGCAGACGTGTCTATACGTACCACGCTGAAAAGCTCATACAGATACTGTGAAATGAAGTCCTAGCTCTTCATTAAACACTAGAAAAAGCAGAGTTTATGCAGCAACCCAAAACTGGAGCCAGAGAAACAAGAACTGATGTCTTCTCAACCTCTGAGCAAGAAAGCCACAAACCCCAATGAGCTCCATTTCAAAAGCAAAACCAGAGAGAGTGCCAGCCACGCTCTGGTCTCTCTCCTGGCTCTCCTCCCGTATCCCTCTGCACAACTCCCAAGGCGTGGACTTCCTGCTTTCCCATGGCTTTGCCACTTTAGTAGTAGTCTCCTCCTAAAGAGCAAATAAACCTGCCGATCACAGTTTTGTGGCTTCAGGTAGCCTTCACTGAAAAAAAGATAACAAGGAATTTAAATCTTGAGGCACAGATGCTTTAAAACAGCTGTTTATTACTATAGTGAAATATTAAAACAAAACCACCAACTTTTTATGGAAACAATAAAAGTGCAAATGTATTTGACATTAAATAGGAAATGAATTTATAAATGTTTCATTAAAATGGGCTGACACTTTGAGCCTATAAACACTTTATTTTAAAAAAAAAATAATAGCAGCCGAACACTTCAGTTTAAACTTTGGTCTGATTATTAACCAGCAAAAAATAGTTGTACCAAGATTGTCCATCGCAAACAGATACTTAAAATTTACATTACTCTGCAGAGATTCAAAATCAAAAGAGGAATGTTTTCGAGATATTTAGTCAGATAAGAAATAATTATGTCTTTGAGAAATACATAGCATTTTTCAATACAAAAGCATTTTGGTACTGTAAATAAACCTGTTCTCTTGCAGGTATGACTCCTCTTCCCAATAAAAACTGCATTTGCACAGAGTCTTTGCAAAATTAGGTTGCAGATAAAGAGAACCAAGAACCCACATTAGCGCTAAGTAATGCCCCTCCTTCTTCTGTGTTTGCGTTTCAGTTTACACACAGAGAGGCAACCATGCTGAATCTATGGTACACTGCAACAGTAACCTTAACAAATACATAATCATAACCTTGTTCTGTGTACAGCATCCATGGGTTGGGAAAAGGAGGAAAGAGGCCCATGGGATTACTCATGTAGGTCAAGTTCTCTGTATACCTCCTTGCAGACAAGGCCCTGTAATAGCTCCAGGACGCTGCAGGTACCAGTGCTGTCACATTTGTTGTGGAATAAGTTGAATACCATAACAGAACTCAACTCCTTATCAGCTCCTTTTGTCAATGGTATTCATGAATACATGCTTTACAGAAGATAAAGAAAATGCACTTAATATCTCAGTTGTACAACAGAGCCACAAGTCAGTCTAAGAGATTTTCTCAGACCTCCAACCAACTGCATGTATGTTGCCTGACTGGAAGGAAGCCTGCTCTCCTCAAGAAAGCTTGCCCAAGCCTAAGGTTAAAGCAAATGCATACATTTTCCCCCATCACCAGCCACCACAAACTAAAAAAATGCCTTGCTGAGCAAGAACTCACACTGAAGATCTGCCTACAAGGCTAATAAACTGATGGTCTGCCTCGCTGTTCAGCCCTGATATCCAACCACTTCAGAAATATTGCCAAACCAAAACCCACTTAAATCTCTTTTCCCTACACTCCGTATCTGCTGTGCTTTCACTAGCTCTCCTCCAATTTTATCCCCATGTCCTTTGGCTTGTTTGCAGTGCGTCTTCACTGAGAGTTTACTGTCATTCTCACTCACCCCTCAGCCCAACTTTCGTTTTCTAAACTATTTATATTCTCCACCATCTCTCCCTGTCAAGCGTTTCCTGATGCAACTGTCTTTTCCTGGCATTACTACATTTTAGCAAGAAAGCCCTACCAAGTCTACTACAGATTTTCATGTATTGCAGCAATACTAAACACACACCAAATGTGCATCCCTTTTCAGAGAAAAGATGACTCTTCAGAGGCAGGGATGCACAATGATGTAAACAAACCAACAGCTGACTGAAGTGGTTATGATGCCAGAATTAACAGCTAAAGGGGTTTTTAGGTCATGAGTTCAGGCAGCCACAATACCCTGGGCCAGTCACCTAGTCCTTCTTTGGGCAAAAGATTCAATGGCATTGATTGCAGAACTGCATTTTATTTAAATACCAAGTAACACAAGTCTGCAAAAATAGTAGGTATCACGGTCTACTACCAAAAAAAAATAAAAATCAAAACACAAGTTAGCTCACTTAACCTTAAATACCATGTGCAAAGAACATTTGATCAATACTACCTATAAATACACTACTTGTATTTGTAGAAAGAAGCACAGTGCTTCTTATACAAAAATAACCCAACTTGCGGGTGTGACCTATAATTACCTGAAAATAAGACTGCAGGAGCAGTTAAAAAAATAGAAGTAGGCAAACATCTGCCTAGGGAGTGTTTCCATTTAGAAAAATAGGTTTTTATAAAGCTTCATAGATTTTGGAATTGTTTGTTTTGTGCTCTGATGCATAGAACTGTGAATAAAGCACACCGGTATCTCTAAGTACACTGGGGAGAGGAGGAGGGTATTAGTAATATCAAGATATCCTAAAGCTCCCCAGAAGTTACACTTGGCCATTTGTAATTCATTTCAGACTGCTCACCTAGAACACAGTATAGTGGGTAATAAGGCACGTGCTCAGCTTCCTGAGAACCAGCAGTTCAGCAACACACTTTGGGTATTAATGCATCAAATACTTGAGCAGGTGACCCAAAAAAGCAAGGATTTGCTGACACCCTGGGACACATCAGGTTCCCATATCCCAGGTACCTGCACCAGGAGCTAAAGACACTTGCAGAGCTGGCTGCGTTACAACTCGCCAGGTTATTCTGGTGACTGGGAGATAACCAGGCAAGAAGTGGAAATTATCTGGCTGATGTTCATATTTAGAGGACACCAGAATCCACAGCCACTGTACCATGAACTAGTGCTAAATAATTTTTAAGTACCCTGAGATATTTCACTTCCTCCTCCCCACAATAAGATAACAATTTGCCATAGCACGGCACTAGAAAATCCCATCAGGTTATTTGGTCAAAACACTGTCACTATCAGGCAACTAGTTAGGCAGTCACCCAAAAATCCCACCAAACTCCTACCGGAGAACAGGAGGGTGCAGCAGTCAGCTTACAGCACTGAGATTTGTACTGGTTTAAGGTTTGTTAAAAAAAAACCAAAACAAACAAGCCACCAAACCCCAAAAAAACAAACCCAAAAAACGGAATTTCTTAGTTTTGTTGTTGGTCCTTGAAGTAAAGCAAATTCAAAGAAAATAATATTTGAAGCTGGAAAAAAAATAATAAATCTCAACAAGAACCCACAAACGAACCTCCGCGTATTTCCTTAAAAGCAGGTTTTCCTCAGGATGAATCAAACATCATCCCTTTAATAAAATACTAATTTTTTGCTCCTCCATAGCAAGTATTTAGTGCAGCCAATTTTCCTAAAAAGAAGGCCTTTGTGAAAATAAAGTGCTATTTGTTTTCTTTTATCCGTATTTCAATCCTTCAGTATAACCTTCACTTGAACACAGAAACATGCAACTAGATTCTTCATACTGTTGTTGGAGAGGTTTTGCTTCTTCCCTCGGTTTTACATTAACATGTGTATTATATTTATATTCAGCACAATGTATTCGATTACACAGGAAATTTAAAGCATGTCATTGAGCATTTCAAACTGTGATCAACACCCATGCTCTAGTGCTTATCGCATTTTAAGAGCATCTTGGTACATTGGGGATTTGTTGGCACTTAGAGGATTTTTAAATCAAATGTATTTTGTATGATAAAAAGCAAATCTCAGAGAAAGGATAATTTTGCCACTAAGACAACAAGTTAACATGGATTTCCAGAAACGTCAGTGCGAGCGTGTTAAAGTTAGGTTTGCAGACGGTCGACTGAACATAACGCTTCTCAACTAAGGCATTTCCCATAAATTTCACAATTTTCCCCACAAATAACCAACGAGATTAAAAAACAAGAATGACCATTTCGTTAAGTCTTGGCCTCTGGTTTCCTAGTGTTCTCAAGTCAGGGACAAAACCACAGAACCACATTTAAACGGATCCCACCTTCCTCAGGCAGACGCAGGCTCTCAACGGACCAGCGGGCTGGGAGCATGCACTGCCCCGGCAGGGTCCACAGGCAACGCTGGCTCACCCAGCCACCGGCTCACTCTCCCGGTGACTCCTGCCTGGCTTCGGCAATGTGCCGGCACGGGGTGAGCGCTGGTCGCAGGTACCGGGGGCTGCTGTACATCCTGATGATGTGCGGGGCCTGGATCCAGGTGTTGATCAGCTGGAAAGCAGCCAGGTCCAGCGTGGGGCTGTCGAAGGCAGCCAGCAAGTTCACAGGGGCGGCTTCCTTGAGGAACCGGGGCAGCGCCACGGCCTCAGGGAGGCTGGCGTTGCCCAGGAAGAAATGCATCAGCACCTGCTTGCGCAGGCAGTCCCTGAGGTACAGCACCAGGTCCTCCAGCCGCTCCACCAGGAACCGCTCGTCCCAGGCCTCCAAGGGTCCCTGCAGCAGCAGGGAGAAGAGGGCTGTCTTCAGCACGTAGGAGGAGAGCACCCGGCCCCACTGGGAGCAGAAGGGCTCCTCCAGGCCCTGCCCGCGGAGGTCCCGCAGGCCCTTGAGGATCTGCAGGCACTTGAGGTGGCAGGAGGAGGCCGGGGCCTGCTCCTTCAGCCAGCTCAGCAGCCGCTGCTCCTGCCGCGAGGCGTTGAGGCCCCAGAGGGCCTCGGAGGCCGGGGCTGCCTGCGGGCCTTCGGGTGGCAGGGCCATGAGGTAGAGCGCGTCGCCGAGGGGGATGGCAGGGATGAGGCGCACGGCCATGGAGATGTGGCAGCAGACGTAGTCGGAGCAGGGCAGGATGTGCAGCGTGGGTGGGCGCCCGGGGCAGGCCGAGAGGCTGAGCGGCAGCGCCCTGCAGCCGGTACCGCCGCGCGGCGCGAGTGCAGCACCAGCCCCGAGGAGAGGTGGCTGCGGCCCTGCAGCTCCACACAGAAGCCCTCGGCGAAGGGCCGGTAGCGGCGCGGGCAGCTAGCCCTCGCCCGCAGGCCACAGACGAAGGCGCCGTGTGGCCCCAGCCCGTCGGCACGGCGGGGCTGGGGCTCCAGGTGAGGCGGCAGCCGCAGGGGCACCAGGATGTCGAAGCAGTCGGGGCTGCGCACCTTGTGCTGCTCGTAGGCGCTGCCGATGCGCACGAAGTCCCCGCGCAGGCTGAGGGCCAGCGGGCCGGGCTGCAGCCCCTGCACCTTGGCGGCACGCACCAGCTCGGCCACGACGCGCCCGACGTGCGCCTTGCTGTGCCCCAGCACGTGGGGCGAGAGCCGCAGCTGCCGCGCGTAGAAGCTCTCCAGGGCACCGCGCCGCGGGCCCCCCGCCGCCGCCGCCGCCCGGACCCCGCCGGGCCTCGGGCCGCCGCCCGCCGCGCCGCAGCAGCGGGCCAACAGGCAGCCCAGCAGCAGTAGCGCCGAGCCCTTCAGCAGCGGGACGGAGCCCGCCTCCGCCGCGCCCTCCCCGGCCGCGCCGCCCCGCAGGGCCTGGTAGAGGCAGAGGAGCGCGGTGCAGAGCCCAGTCACCAGCGGCCAGAAGACCCGCACGTTGAGGGCGTAGACGGGCAGGGCGCGGCGGGGCCTCGGGCCACGGGGGTGGCCGCCGCCCGGCCCCGCGGGCGGGGAGCGCCCGCCCCCGCCGCCGCCGCCCCCCGCCTCCGCCCCGGCCGCCCCCAGCGCGGGCCGCGCCGCTGCCCCCCGCCCCGCCGCTGCCGGCACGGCGCCCGCCGCGCGCCCCCCTGCCTGCCGCCCGCTCCGCCGCGAAGCTTCCTCTTCCGAGGGAAGCGGCGCCGCGTCAGCCGCCGAGTGAGCTCAGAGGAAATGCCAGGGGCGGCGGGCCCGGCCGCGGCGTGAGCGCGGGGGCGTTGTCCGCCCGGGGGCCGGCCGGCCGGCCGGGCCCCAGCGGCCCGGGCGGCGCCTTCCCCGGGGCAGAGCCCCTCCGTCCCTCGCACCCGCCTCTGACAGCGGCCTGCCCGCGCCGGCCCCAAAGCGGAGCCTGAGCCGCTCCGTGGGCACCGTGTTCCCATGCCCCCCGCACTGCGACGGGACGCTGCAGGGGCTTTTGGTGTCGAACTGAGTGTTTCTGCATCCCCGCATCAGGGGGAGGGCTGTGTCGTTGGGGAGTGCTGCTGTGGGGGCAGCGGTGCCATGTCACAAGCTCCACGGTGCACATTTTTCCTCAAATAAAAGTGTTAAAGGTCTGTCCCGCTGCAGGGGCATCTGTCCCGTCCACAGCTCTGCCCAAGGGTCTCAGTGCCAAAGGGACAGCAGAGTCATCGCCGTTAAATCACCAGGGTGTGCGTGGTCTGCTGCTGCCGAACTAACAGATGCTTGCAGTTAAATCATTCAAAAGCCCGAGTTTTTTGCCTTGTGCCCAAATTATTCAGACACTGACAAAATGGGAAGAAATAACCCTGGGAGAAATTGTTAATGTGTTGCATGGGGACTTTGGGCCTCGTCTGTTGTATGACAGCCACTGATACCAGGCTGGCTGTAGTTAACTGTGACTGTTACGACCCTTGTGGCCATAGCATCACCCTCAGCACAAACCAAACAGAAAAATTTGGGGTCCCCAAATACGCACACAGGGCTGCCTTGGGAGCGATCCCAAGCCTGCAAACAGCAGAGCCACACGTTCAGGGCAGAAGACAGGCACAGACATATCACTGCACGTGCAAAGCCTCCAGGCGCTTCTGGAGAGGCGAGCAGTCACGTTGAACCCCACAGAAATCACCAGGACTTGTCTGTCGCTAAGACTTCTTCACCCAAACTTCTCCTTCAGGGCATTGCAGGCCTGAAGAGATTGTGAGGGCCTGCCTTTCCTTCTATCTCATATGATGTCTCCCTCATCGGCTGTGCCATCCCCCCTGTAGCTGAGCTGTATTTCTGCATATGTCTTTGTGTCCCAACTAGCTTTAGCTTGAAGAGTCCTCTACAATGGTGATGATTAAACCTGAGGAACGAGCATATCAAGCTCCTGCAAGTCTTTGGAGATTCCAATTACCTGAAGATGTGATGGCAGCATTTCAAATTTAGAGAGAAGGAAAACTGTGCCACAAAGTAATGCACAGATCCAGTCGTCAAGGTGGTCTGACATTTTTCTTGTTTAGGACAAGACTTCTTTATATAGCCTTTATCTGTCACTGTATTTCTTGACTGGATTGTGTATTGCTCTTGTTTTCTTTCTAGAATTCATCCCCCCTGCATTCTGCACAGATACTTGAGATCATTTTTAAACGTGTATTTTGCTGGAAGATGCTGATGGGGACAGGATCATCATCAGCAGCTTCTGTTTGTTTAATAAATGTTTACTGAGTTTTGAAGCTGTTTAATCTGTTGTGGTTTAATTTCAGGGGATCGAGTTCCTACTGCATTACTGCAACTTGCTGCATCTGCACAGTGACACAGGTGGCCCCGTGAAGGTGAAGGAACAGTGTTTGAATACATGAGACTGAACCCAGCAAGCTGAAAACACGGTAACAAGGAACAGGTCAGAGAACAAAGTGCACGAGGTAGGCTGTACAAATGTTGGGTTATGTAATTTGTCTTTATATGAAATAAAACATGAGTTCGAGTACATAAAAATCATACTTCACAAAAAGACGCTTATGTTTTATAGCCAAGATGCTGCATTCAGAGTCAGACTAGGTAAGCAAGGTCAAGCAGCCTGAATTAATTCACAGGCAACCAAACCAGGGTGAGAGTCAAAAGTACACTTGAGAGCTACCGAGAGATGTCCTAACCACTCCAACACTGACCCTTGGAGCTATGATCAGGGGGTTATCTTTTTTTAATTACAAATAAAGCAGATGTAAAGATAAGAAACCGTAGGCAGTTTTAGAACATCTCAACCAGCACAATATTCCATGCCCTGCAATCAAGAGCATGTTTTCTGATGGCTGTGGGACAGCTAAAGCCACATTACTACTAAGAAATGTCATTCCACAACAGCTGTATCTTTGAAAACAGCTAGGAAGCAAAAAGCATCCTTCTTCCCTACTCCTTGTTTCATGTTTTCCTGTATTTTTTCGCAAAGCCAGATAAGAGGACAAAAACATTCATCATGCTGCTTATTGCCTGTGACCTGTCACTTCAAACGCTTTGTTCTGCACTCCTAAAACCCAAAAATGTTTAAAAAGCACAGCTGTGCTGGTATGAAACCCATTCTTCAAGATGTTTTATTGAAAAACACCGTTGAACTCTATGAACCCTTTGGCCCATACATTTGATTTTTACTAGCCTGTGCTTCTTCACACCCTCAAGCCCAGCATGTTTCATGTGCCTTCAGGCCTGGCTACAGGCACACTGGTTTTTCGAGACAGCCTGCGCTCTCTTTTCATGCAAGGCCAGTTTGATGAGCTGCACGTCCATGCTCAGGAGACAGACAGCTACACCTGCAGGACCTGGCACTGCCCTGCATGCTGGACGGGCAGCTGCTGCCTACGGGGTGACCTAGAGCTGACAGCACTGGGATTATCACGGTGGGACCTGGGTGCAGGGCAATGGCTGCAGCCTCCCAGCCAGCCACAGGCTGGAGAAAATGCAGAAGTCACCAGTGGCACAAGCCCAGGGGCCAGCTGGCAGAAAGAGCGCGACCAGCCACCCAGACCTGCAGTGAAACACAGCACAGGCTTGTACACGTGCCAGATGGTGCTGGCGCAGGCTTGCTCAAGCTGCAGAGTAACAGGTTGTACGCTAGTAACCGTGACCTCAAAATCAGGACCAAATCAACGCCGCAACACAGATTTTTACTACTACTGTTTAAATTACCAGCTAGTCCTTTCTCACCTCCTCAACCAGTGGCAAGACAAGAGCTGTAGAGCCTGGGGCTAATAAAAGGTGGCCAACGGCCTGGTTTCTGGGACCCCAGCTGCTTTCTGGGACCCCTCCCTGAGCACAGGCTGGGTCTCTGGGCAAAACACTGAATATGTCAGAGGTGGGAGGCTTCACAGAGGTGCTCAGCTTTACTATCTGTGCCTTACTTGGAAAGAGCAAATTTAAGAGCCACTCCGTCTATCTGCTCGCACAAGCTAAGGGCATTTGATGGCTGCTGTACCGGAACTGAAGTGGTCATAAACACAAAACTGCTTTTAGTTACCAAGTAGCAATAAGCATCATTCCTCATTACCTGTCATTGCAGTCCTACTGAAATCACGCTGCAGGGGCTGTATTTACTTTGCAATTGATACAGTTCATCCATATTATCACAGCTTACCCATAGCTTACATTCAACATCCCATCACAGAGGAAAAGAAACAAACCATTTTATCTTGTCCGGAGTACTTTGCTCCTCTTTCACTTCTAGTAACAGGAATACACTGGACTTGAGAACAAGTTGCAGGGATGTGACTCACCTCTCCTGCATGGTCTTCCACCACTTCCCAGGAGCTGTACCACGTGCAATACATTTACTTCAGTGGTGGCTGTCAATCAGATTTGTTTTCCTCTTTCTGTGTCTCCTAAAGAAGTAACAGCTCATTTTTTTGGATTAAAATATCTATAAACTCCACTGCTGGCAAGCTATAATGCTGATGCTCCTTGTTTTTTGCTTAAGCAGTGGTCTTCTTGTTCCTGTATAATACTAAGAAAAAAAAAGTTTATGAGGTTTTTAATAGCAGTTGTGTACTCCAGAAAAACAATAGGTCATACCCTAATAACCATGACCTCAAAATCAGGACCAGAGAGAAGTCACAACATCAATTTTTACTACCATTGTTTAAATCGCCCATTGTTTAAATAGATGTTATCTAAACACTTGCTTCAGAACATCCCATGTCCAGGATATCCTGTTCACTAAATAAGGAATCATGTTACACTTATTCACATACAAGTCTGAGCTAAAAATAGAGATCCCAGTATATACAACCTGCACAATATCTCTGTGGGAGATTTGCAGAGGTAAAAGGAAGCGTTGGGTATATAGCATCCATTGAAGTTTCTCCACAGTTAGCAGCATTTCATGCATCCATGTAACTGATGCGTTAATGCTCCAGTATGCCAGACACAGTCTGAGACATAGAAGAGCAGTCCATACCAGCAAGGTCACTCTCTCAGTAGGTAGAAGAAAGTGGCAGAAAGACAGAAGGCACAGATGGGTGACAATGATTGTCTGGTGCTTTCACGATGTACCTGAGACACAAGCCTTCAACTTCCCACCAGCCACCTCAGGTTGGTGTCTGCCCTAGTGAACCAAAGCTGCACGTATTGCAGGCGCAGGAGGAAATACATGGGGATCTCTTCCTGCACTGGCGATGTACAGCTGCTCTTCTACAGTGAGTGGGTGGTACCTCTAACTTACTATAATGCACTGTTTAACAGTCTATATGAGAAAAGTGCAATAATTGATTGAAAAAAAATACAAGTCTGAAAGATCGGTCACTTGACTTCATGCCCCAGTCATTACTCCTCTAAGTGTTTCCTCTGAAAGCAAACCCCTGGGTGGTCTTGCAAGGGAGATGCCATGATCAAAATAAACATCCTCCACTTGCCATTCCTCTCACTCCCAGGTTTTACAGGATACTGTCCATTACAATACAAACCAGCACAATCAGGCAGACATGAATCCATTTTGTACTGTGGACTAATGAATTTCTGCCAGTCACAACAGCATGGTGACAGAGTCCCCCTTTAGGGATGGGAAAACAGGAGACGGTGTCTTGCTACCACAAACAGCTGAGGAGACTCAGCAACCCATGAGGAGACCCAGACCTCCATAGCACGTGCATGGACACGGAGGAGTTTGGGGGTAGGGGTGTTACTGCACATTCTCTCTTAAAATATTTTCTATTTAATAAGTGGGATGTTCTTGCCTCCTCTGCCAGTCTGTTTGCTCGTTAGCTATCGGCAGGGTGTAGCACTTCTTAATCAGAAAGCCTGCAAGCAGACCTGGCTGCTGTAAACCACATATAGCCCAATACAGGATTTCCTTGCTGTAGAAGCATGACTTCCTGAGTAATTCATACAGCAACCCTTGCTCAAGCCTGTCCTTGTCACAGAGATACCCTGGCTCTACGCTGATGACCAGTACCAGCATCAGTTTGTCCCACATTGTCTGGAAACCCTCAAGGACTTTTTTGCATAGAACCTTGTGTGAGCAGGTTGTTTATTCTTACCCCCTACCCTGGCATTCAGGAAGCCAGGCCTACATGTTTCCAGCTAAGCAATGAAACTGGAACAAAAAACCCCAGCCTATCTGCATTAGTGTCTGTTGGCATGCTGAGCCCTGTCTGGCAAGCTGCGAGCATGGGAGACTGCCGTCACATGGCCTCCAGAAAGCTGAAGTTGCTGGTGTTGTGAATAAAGCCAACTACCGCATCATGGAAAGGAAACGTCTTTCAGCAGGGGGAGGGCAAGTATACAGCCGTCATATGGAAGGGGAACCAGCAGTAATTGTGGATGGAAATAGCCATAGGTATTTCCATCAGAGATGTTTCTTACATTGAGAATAGAAACACAAAAACTCTCCAGGTCAAGATGTTAAGTCTTGCACTTGCTCTTTAAGTTCAGTATTTGATGTGATCTGCACATGAATGACAACAGTGCTGTATCTAAAGGCTCCAGCCAAGGAGCCCTGCTAACTCTCCCAGGGCAGCGGTGGAGGTTAACACACTGTGCTGGTGCTCCCAGCACCTCGCTGGAGTACGCTGCCAAAAATCAACACTGAGGCCGTGCCTTACCTACTGCAGTTCAGGCTCTTACCAGAGAGCTTGGGTGGCAGGACGAGGCCCTGGCGTGTCACCTGCCCCGTGTGGGGCAGTCCCCGGGGTGCAGGAGCCTGCTCAGCCCTTCCCATTCCCAGCCACCCCCAGGGCTCAGCAGAGCTCGTGGGTCTGACGGCCCCCAAGATGGAGCCAGGAACCCCCCAAGTTTGCAAAGCATCAGGTAGAGCCAAATCTTGCATCATCCCAGGGCTCAGCAGAGTTGAGGATGTCCCTAATGTGCCTTGTTTAAAAAAAATTTAACCAAAATTAAAAAAAAATTTAACTAAGTCACTTAAATGTGTATTTGTACCATAACTTGCTAACTAATAAAAACTGATCGCATAGCTGAGCTCAAATTTGCTGATTAAAGCAGAGTAATTTAAATGAGGATTGCAACAGTTTCATTATACCCGTTTGGGGTTATTGTGCCATTTGACTGATTTTAAAATCAATTTAGCATGATTGGACCATTTTAAATAGGTCTGAATCTTTAATGCCTGTTTGCTAGCAAAGAGAGGACTTAAGAAAGAATTTAACACAGGTTTCAACTTGCTATTTATTGCTCACATTATTGGAACACACTTTTCCCTTTGCTTTCCAAGGAAACCATGCTGCTTGTCCAGCACTCCCCCTCCAAATAACTTTGCAATCAGTTTGGTTGAAATTGGCCATTGGGAAAGGGAGCAGAACTCCAAAGCATTAATGTACACCATTTCGTACAAGAAAGATCCTGTTCAGGTCCTCAGGCTGCAGCAGGTCGTCAGCACTGCCTGGCCATCTCATTCCACTTGAGAGCAATAAAGCCAAAATTTCATCGGCTGCTCAGAGAATCACCTCTTCTTTTTTAACTTTAGAATTATAAGTTTTCACAAAGCAGGTTAAAACTTCCCTCACCTTCACCACTACACATATAAATCCCATCTACCAGCATTTGTAAATTTATCCTGGCAGAGAATCTCAAGTCACGTGGTGAAAACAGCTCCTTGGTGACACTTATCACCTTAACCACAACAACAAAAAGAAAAAAGCTTCTGTTTTTCATAAACCAGTGCAAGGGAGTTAGAAGAGACCTTGGGCTTGTCCCACAGCTTTCCGCTGGTTTCAGCAGCACTGTGTCTGCGTTGCTGATGGCTTTTAAAGAGCAGCAGAGCCAGACTCTTGTTACCAGGTCCCGGCCATGAGCCTGCCTGCCTTCCATGTCCTTCAGCTTTGGGCTTGTGTACCCCAAGCTTGCCACGAAATTAGAAAGGGGCCTTTGTGCCTGACGAATAACTGCAGCAGCGAGTTACAGAGACAAAGCTTCAGCACGAAGCGATGAATTACAGCATGCAGAATCAAAGGCGAGCACACAACAGGGAACAAGCTCTGTTACCGGCTTACAGCCTCCAATAATGAGGTGATCCTGGCTCACTCCTCCTGAGGAGCCTGGGCTAGATCAGGCACCCAGGGAAAAGGAGGGGAGAAAACAGCATAGGAGGAAACCTGAGGGAGGATCAGTCCAGGGAAACTGGCTTAGCAGCACTCGGCAACTGGGGTGGGAGAAGCTGATGCTCTGGCTCACAGCACCCATTCTGCAGGTTCTATCCTTGTCCTAGACCCTTACCCATCAAGGATAGAGAGGGGAAAACCTAATGACTTAAAAGGAAAACGACCTGTAGAGAAGGAAAAGCAACCGCAAACTGATAAAAGGGCCTGAGCCAGCACTGTTTTTCACCCCTGCGTTCCCAGAGGGACTGTAGCAGAGGTCCTTGGGCTCAGGGAGGCTTCACCCCACGCCTACGGAGGGAGCCTGGCAGCAACGCCCAGCTGGCAGCATCTCCATTGGGAAGGACCACCACCCCAGCAACACCAGCCCACTCAGGGAAGCATCCTCTGCACTGCTCTGACCCACACAATTTGGGTGGAAAGATGCCAGGGGGATGCTGTGAGTGCTGCTCCTCATCGGTTGAAATGAAAACCTTGCAGCACAGTGCACAGTGCCTGGTATAGCAGATGTCTGCACATGCAGTTGTTTAAACTGCTGAAAAATCAGCCTCACTCATGTAACCTTCCTGCTTCAAGGGAAATTCTTTACCTGCCCGGCTGCCCTGTGAGGGGACCAGCTTTACAGTGCTGGAGCCTGAAATCCCGCCAGGAAGGCTAAACCTGATCTCTTCCCAGCATCCCTCCGCACCGATTCCTCAGGCTGCTCCCCTTTAACTAAGACTAAACATTCCACAGATCGATGCAAAGCAACGCAATTACTTCATTAGCAAGACAGCAAGTGCAGCATATACCTCTCTTTGTTTAAGGCCAGTCAGACGAGCTCATTTAATGACAGCTATTTTTACACCTGCTGTCATAGGTTTCTGTATTATTACAGTGCTGACCCCTTGAACAGAGTTAGGATCATCTTTCATGTCCTACCTAATTCAATTTAAATCTATTTTTTAAATTTACAATACAGAAGGCATCTTATTTGCCCCCTGGAACTGTAAAATACAAGTCATCCTTCTTATCTCACGTAAATACAAGTGCAAAGCAAACCCAGCGAAACAACAGGAACCACACAGGCTCGGCTAAGGGAGACTGAGGTCAAGCCCAAACTGCCTTTACATCAAGCTGTTTCACGGCTGCATTTTATTTCATACTTTACCTCCAGGAACATGTTGTGTCTCCTGTTCCCTTTGCTATCTCTGAAGTGGTACCTGCAAATGGGGAGGAGAACGGTGAATGCAAAAGGTTGTTTTTCCCCTGTCTTGGAGGCAGGGGGAAAGAACTCGTCCATGACCTGGCTAAAGTCCTGCTATTGCTAGTGAGTAGATCCCTCTCTTGGGGCTTTTACAGCACTCTGATAAACTAGAAGGAGGTTTTGCAGATAGGACACAAGGGCACCTTCCAGAGAAGCAAGGAGAATGCTGAGATGTCCTCCTTGGCAGCCATCAGTACCTGATCTCCACTGACACGAGGCCTGTCCAGCTCCCTGCAGGTGGCTTCTCATCAGCATTGGGCTCACGCTGCAGTGCCCAAACCCACCACTTTCCCTAGCATCAGGGTCACTAGTGCCTCCAGGATCTTTATGTCTTTGTCCTCTCTGAATGGAAAAGAACATGCTCATAATTAAAGGAAGACATAAATGTTGGAGAAAGCATGTAGCAGTAAAAGACCACACAGGAAGCATTGAAGTGAAACAGACTCAGGCACCTCTGCAGCACCACACGTTAGGGACCGCAGATGTGGTGCTGCGGAGCAGAGATGTCACCAGCCACCCTCGCAATAATTTGCTGATCCTCATGGTAGCAGAAAAAAGGGATATCCATGGTGGCCAAAGAATGAAAAGCTTGAATTGAAAAATGAAGGGGAACAGTTACCCGCCCAAACCCAAGACTTCTGCTTGGATCGCAGCTCTTTAAATGAGACAACATTGTCCTCGTATGAATGTGTTATTCCCCTCCCATCTCTGCGTGACAGATGACAGAGGCTCAGGCAGAGATGCCTCAGGCTGAAGAAATTTCAAGGTCTCTCTGAGAGCACTTTGATATTAAAAGTTACACACCTGAAATTTCCATACCTTTTGCTCTGCTGTGGTTACAGCTTTTCTGGGACCTGATCTGATCTGACGGGAGCCTTAACAACTCATCTCTGCAGGAAGATTTTTAGTCATTTAAGAAGTATGAAATACCATGGATTGCTTCTGAACTCACTAAGAGATTTCAGTTCACACAATTTCAGCACCAGGCTTTGGCTCTGGAATAAATAATAGACCCTCTTTCTAGATAATTTTTTGGTCAGGTTTATGAACTATAAGCCTAGAAATTATATTTTAAATATCACTCCTAAACATATTAGAATACAGTGAATTACTCATGATGATTGAATGCTTCATTGGATTTATTTCCCTTGTTTTAATGAATCATTCATGGACTTTTGGACATTCATCTTACTTGAACCTCTTCACCAATACTTTGAATGAGCAATTTTGAACTAGAAGGTTTCTTGGACACCATTTGCTTCCAATATCCTCTGTCATTTTTAGGTCATGCTGTGCATACGTCTGCATATGTGCTACAGCACTGAGTTAGCTCCCTGATTAGATGACTAAATAAATAATAACATAAGATTAATCAAAGGCAGGTATTTGTACGAAGAATAGGTATCTCCCAAACAGCCAGCCAACAAGTCCATTGACACCCTGTCCGTTGATCAGAGAAGGGAGGAAAGAAAAAAAAAAAAAAGAAGAGTAGAAACAAACATAACTTAGTTTTAGTGACCACCTTCGTCCACCAGCAAGAGGCAAGCCATCCAGGTCAAAATACACCCGAACAGGGCACGGTGGCCCAGTACACGGAAGCTCAGCGGCAGCCAGGTCGTCCTCTCCTGACCTCCAGCCACATTGTGGGTCACTGTAGCAGTGTGACACCACCTCTGCTCTGCTTCAGGGAACCCCAGCTCCCGCTCAGCGCTGTGACTGCACCATTCGTCACCAGCTCACCAAGAAGGGCTGGAAGGCTTTGAGTCCAGGAGAGGCATAAATATGCTGGTGCACTCTCTGCATCCCAGGAGATCCTGTGGAGAGCACCCAGCAGACTTGAAGATGTGGCTAGTAAAATGGGCTTGCCAGCTCTCCTAAATGCAAACGGCTCCATGTACAGCCACCTTCCAGCCACCACCTATCTACTTGTCACCTACCCAGGCACAGTCAACCCCACACCTGAACGCTGCTCTGCGCTTTGCTGGGGGTCGCAAGCTGCATCAGCTCTCCTCTCTCTCTGTGAACACTCTGAATAAAAGGCACATTGCCCATCCCTCGGCTCAACAGAGATATATAGTATTAACAGAGGCATGCACTGATGTCCATTTGTGTAGATACTTACACCCACCCATCAATAATCAAAATAGTGATAATACTTGCACTTGTGATTCATTACCTTCAGCACAAGAATTTGATTCTTTCTGTAACCCCCTGAAGCAGAACAGTGCTGAATAAAGGGCAGAGCTGGCCTCACCCAATGACCTAATGATTTGAATCAGCAACACCTTATAAATTTTAGAAGCCAAGGAAAGCAAAGCCCACAGAAAAATCAGACCCTACTTATGCCCAGAAAAGCACAGAAAAATGAAACACCTAAAATCAATTTAAGAAGCTGCTTAAGGCAAATACAGATGCGGTGGCTACAACTTTTGAACATTCATAGCATGCAAGTCTAAATGGAGGGGCGAGAAGCAGAGGCACGAGTCCAGTTCTGGAGACTGAATGGACTTTGATCCACTTTGGATTCTTTATCCTTCACAATAACCAAAAAAAAGCAAGACAGCACTACTGAACCAAGCCCGTGATGGTGTGTTGTAGCAATTTCAGATTGTTGACTGTTTATATGAGAAACAGATTAATATCTTCGTACGTGGGAGAACTCAGGAATGAGTATGCGTTGCCTAAGATGAACAGGGTGAACACTGAGTAAGAACAGAGTGTGGCAAAATAATTCCCAGATGCAGCAAGATTCATCAATGGTTTTACAGCATGGACAAATATTCTGCAGGGAATCTCCTCTGTAAACTTCTCCTCTTTATATGTTTTCATAACTAACATGTGTGACTCAGGTACATAATTTGTTCTATTAGTTTCTCTTGGTTGTGACAGTAAGACTGTAAGTGAAGTGTTTGGATTTTTTTTCAGTAACTCAGAAAGACGAGTGGATTAGAGAGTTCCACTGATGATTCTTAACTCACTACAGCTCAGCCTGGAATAAGTATTCAGTACAAGGTGACATGTGGAGGGCATATTATAACACAGCTTCTGCAAACAAAGGCTGTATCAGTATCACAGGTATTTTGGACAGTGCAGGGAGGATAAAAAGAGGGAAAAATATAACCATGGATTTTCTTGCTAATAGGAAAGTCACTGAAAACAAGAAACAGATCTTTCACCACTGAGTGGTGAGTTATTTCTGTTTGAATACCAAGTCTATGGAGAATGAAAAGTCAATTGAACAGAAATACTTTGTGGCAGGTCACCCTGCGGGTCACTTCAAAGCAATAGCTTCAAGGAAGCATTTTTATTCCGACGCTTTTTCAACGTCATATCCAAGCAACATATCAGGTTGGCCCAGGTGGCTGTTCCAGCAGTTGTGAATCACCAGCGATGCAAGCTGAAACCCAGGCTGTACTTGGCCCGCTCCACTTGGGATTGTTCCATGGATTAGGCAACAGTCCACGGGAAGGCCCAAGGGTACGCATACCTGCTTGCCAGGATAAATCCTCTTGCTGGTCACCAGCCTGAAACATCCAGCAAGCATTAAGATTGGTGCCGCATCTGTCGGAGAGGAGCATATGTTCCAGCTTACGCTGTACTCGTGCTTTGTGCGGCAAGTTTCTGCATTTATGACAAATGATAAGCAAAGACAACCAGCTCTAGCGCCTGTCTATAAACACACGTGTCTGTCATCTTCCTTTGCATGGCTCAGCTCCCTGAGAAGAGAGACCTGATTTCTCATGCGTTATCCCTCTAAACATATGCCTGGTGTCTTACTAGATTCTCACATTTTGTGTAAACAACAGCACTTGTGTCACTTAAAATTGAGATATAATTATTTCTCATTAGCAAGTATTGCTGCGATATTTGGGTGGGAGGAATTGAAAAGCGGACAGTCATTCTGGTTTGGGTTTTTTTGAAATTACATTTCAGCCACCTTTGAAGTCTTCAAGTAAACTGCATTTTTCCTGCCAAGTCAGCACAATGAATGCTGACAAGATGAGATGAGGAAGGCAGCTCCTCACCTGTCACTAGCAGTGAGCTTTCCAGGTCAGGGCTGGAATTGACACATTAAGCTACACCTGCAGAACAATCTCACCAGCGAGTTTAAGTCCTGCTGCTGTTCTTTTGCTGGTTAAAACGACTTAAAAGCAGTGAAGTCTGCACATTTTCACCAGATACCAGGAGTGCTGTACGGTTAGTGCAGACACCCAGGAGGTTCAACTCCTCTCAAATGCTATTTCCAGTGTATTTCTTCCGCCACAGACTTGCTAGGTGGCAAGTCACTAAAGCCTCAAAACAAGTTTAGCCTGGAACACCCAATTACCCCCATTGCTCTTGGGCTCAGAGGTAAGCAAAGTGTAAACTTACATCTCTAGTAGACTTGCACCTGGTAGCCTTCTCTTCATCCAGCCCTAAAGCAAAGCTCCTTTCTCAGGGGAACGCCGCAGGCTAGTAGAGAAGGGACATGTGTTAAACACACAGGGTCACTCCTGAGAGGAGAGCGGGGCTCTGCTGCGGGCACCTCAGGACCCGCAGCCATGGGCACAGGGAGACTTGGGACGATGCACCCAGAGAGCAGAGGCCCCGCTGTGGTTTTGGCATTTGGGCACTAGTCCTGGGAGAGCAAGTTGTGTCTGTTTTCCTGCCTCAGAAGCTGGGTGCCAGCGCTGGAGCACATCTCTGCCCCCATAAGAGGAGGAAAGTCTATCAGCAAGATGAGAGACAGCTTTAAATTAGGCTGATGTTTAAAGAGGAAATTTACTGTAATCCAGATAGCAACAAAGATCAACAGGATTGAGTCATCTGCCTTGGCATTGCATGGCTGTCTTCTAGAAGCAAATGCTTTTCACTCCGCTAATGTTTTAGCCATTTGCATACACAGTTAGCGGCCTCCGACTGTACAGCTGCCCTCACACCACAACCTTGGGAGAAATTCATGAAAGCTTGCTAAAATGCAGCTGGCAGAGCTTGCCTTCAAAATGCACTGCAAAGAAATTCAAATCCCCCTCGCTCACTGCTGCCTTTGCTCTGGCCCAAGCAGTCCCTGGCAGGTGGCTAGCCAGTGGCCGCAAAGAAAACAGAAAAGCACTTCTAGCACCAGGAATAATCTTTTTGTTCTGCAGTCCAGAAAAGATGTTTTAAATAGGAAAACCACCCACTGTGTGCATATGACTTGCTTTCACTAATACCTTGGCCTCCACATGTCCGTCTGTACCATCAAATCAATATATCCATCTGTTCTAGGCACCGGTAACATGAAAAAACAAATCACTGACATGGAAACAGGTGGGTAGAAAATACCCTCAGGAAAAGACTACTTCAAGCATTCATATGAAGCCTGGAGTCTAAAACAAATAATAAGACTGTCAAGGCAGTTACTAGATGCACTCCTTTCTTCTGTGTCAGTTCAGGAACCAGGCATTGCAAGGAGAGCTACAGCTCTCCACCCTCTATCCTGGGGACGCCGTCCTGCCAGCAGGTACCCTTTGCTCTGAAAGCCATGACTACGGCAGAAACACAGCAGGAATGATGCAGCCACACAGAGGAGGAGGGATGCGCACCCCAATCCTGCATCCCACCGCCTCGCTCACTGCCTCCCAGGCTGATCTTTGGCACAGGGCTCGGTGGAGGGCATGTACGCTGGGGAGGCAAGAACTGGGTGATAAGAATTGCCTAAAACTGCTCAAAGAGTATTTACCAAGATAGTGGAGCCAAACTCTCCTCCATGGTGCTACATGACATAACAAGCAGCAGCAGCCACAGTCTTGGAAGGTTAGGATGGATATCAGAAAAAAAAAAAAAAAAAAAAGTATCACTGGTAGGGTAATGCAGCACCAGAACAGGCTGCCCATAGAGACTGTGGAGTTTCTGTCCTTGGAGGTTTTCATCACCTGGCTAGATAAAATCATGGCTGACTTGCTTTAGTGCTGGCTGCAGGACCTGCCTCCAGCGGGAGGTTGGACGAGGTGACCTCCAGAGCTCCCTTCCAAGCAACGCTGCGTGATTCCTGGGCTTCCATCAGAACATCACCTACTTCCAGTTAAGCAGCAGCACAGTAAAGGCAGGGCCACAGCCTTGATTTGTGAAACAAAGATATTTAGCACCAAAAAAAGAATATTTTTTAATATCAGCATAGGTGTATTAATCTGCATCTTAACATAATGAAATGCTGCTGCCGCCAGAAGATGTATTACTGGACACAGAGGTGCCATCCCCTGGTCTGCTTAGGTTTGGGGTCTGCTCTGTAAAGCTGTAGTATGAGGTGGTACTTCTCAAAAACACCTGAAGTGATCAGGAGGCTACATTTATGGAAAGTACATAACAACAACAAATGGAATTTTCCTTCTAACGCAGTCAGGTTGTTTAGAGATCTGTTACCTGTTGAACCTGTTCCAGTTAACTGTCAATTTACTCAACACTAGATCAGCTCCCGCTCTAAACAGGAGCGTGAGCAAGCTTTCCTCAACACAAGTTAAATTCTGCCTCTCTGGAAGTACAACTGCAAAGCTGCTGTCATTCTCCTAAATCTGTTCAGATTTTTCATCTCAGCCACTCTGGGAAACTGAACTAATAACTAGAAAAATGGTAACTTTAACAATCTCCTCCCTTATCACCCACATTCCTCCTTTAAACTGGCTGGTATTTTTGACTTATCCCCTTAAGCTCCCCAAGCTGAAAATATGCACAGAATTCAACGCAAGTGACATGCCACAACTTTGAAGCTAGTGACAAAAAATGACTGGCACCCATATCTTCCCTAAAGTCAAGAAACGAGGCAGACACAAGAGACTGCATAAATTAAATAACCCCTTAAATGCCAAGAAAAAAATTGGGAGGTACAATCCACATCACCCCCCAGCACAGGAATCATACGGTATATCCTCAGCCAACCTGTAGCAAGCCTAGCACTACTATGCTCAGGTGAATCACACAGATTTACTCCAGACAAAGATCAAGCCTATTAGATCCGATATTTCTTCTACCTGTGATATTTATCATCTCAGACAATGATTTAGCTCTCTGCCAAACAATCTTATGAGTCCCATTTTACATAACTCGTGGCATAAGTCCATTCAGCTTATGTCAGCGTCACCACATAAATCACAGCCACGGGGATTTGATTTTTTCCCAGCCTAGCTGCGGCAGCAAGAGGCCAAAACAAGCACTGGCACAGCCAGACCTACGGCACCGTGGTATCACATGTGCCTTGCCTCCCCAGTAACTTTCTAGAGCTATTACTGACAGGCCACAGATCTTCAGAGCTGTGTTGAATTTTCATAACCATCCTTCTTGCCTTGTGAAACAGAGCTGCTCTTGCCCCTTTGCTTTCTTTTGCTGGGTTTTCTTCTCCTGAGACAGCCCGGTGCCTACAGACAGTGCAGGGATCCTGCTTCAGAGCTGTCAGAGCATCAGAAGCAGCCCCAGTGCTCAGCACAGGACCGTACCATCTGGCCGTGTCGCTCACCTCCAAGCACCCTCATTACCTTAAGCTCTGACTCTGAGCAGCTTTGGAGAACAGGGGCCAGATCATCCCCAGCACTGATTGCAGATGAAAACAGTGAGAGGTGAGATGCTGATCAAGAAGCAGGTAACAGCCCGATGCCCCCCCCCCCCCCAGGTGGATGCCCTCTGCTCCTCCTCACTGAAAAATAAAACTCACTCTCCTTCTGGAGGAGAAAATCAGGATCAAGCCCTGGTTGTTACAGGAGCTAGAAGTAGTCCTCATTACTTTGAGGGAAGGATTTCATCCCACTGAATATTACAAGACCCAAATTACATGCTTATCTTATGGTTCAGAAGGGAGCCCCAAATCCCAAAGGCACGGTGAAGACCCAGTTGTCTTCCCCACTCCCTGTTTTGAAAATGCTGCATTTCACAGCTTCCCTGGCTGATCCAAGTTCCTTTTCCTCTGTCAACACAACCAGAGTTCATCGAGAATCGCTGTGATAACAGACTTGTATAAGCTATATCCTTTGGCCTCTGCCTGCCATTAACCCTTGCCAGGATGGCTGGCATTAGTCAGCTTTAGTTCTGCCTCAGAAAAACATCAAAAAGAAACTACAGCTTTGCTGCAGCTCTGCAACAGAAGTTCTGTACCGCACTTGAGCATCTGTAGCCCCTTTGTAACCTTCTACCACCTTTTGTAGTCTTTCAAAAGCTGAAATGGGTTTTTAAACAAACAAACAAGTCCCTTTTGCATGAGGAAAATGAAAAGCAACTCCAATTTCTATGTAAAACAACAAAAATAGGGTAACGGCCAGTGAGGAGGGAAATGCACAGCCATTACAAGTGCCATGAGAACTCGCCCACACTTTAATGGATGGGTACAAATATGCTGCTCCAGTAAAAAGAAGGAACAAATCCTGATCGGCAGCACAAAGCAGAGTTGTTCTGATTCATATTTTATGCTGGCAGCTACAGACAGTATCACTGTCCGATGGCCTACTCGGATGTGCAGGATGTTTTCAGCTGCTGAGGACAAAGAACTGACTGTGAGTGCTTTCACAGTTGCTGCAGATATGGCCAAACACGCAGACCTCATACAATGATTTCCTGATATTTGATGTTCCCAGCCTTTGGCCAAACTAAACGCATTAAAAATGCGATTTGTCTCTCAAATGTTCTTGCCCCAAGTGAGCAGTGCATGATGGTCTCAGAGGCCACCCACGTCTTGGACAAAGGATCACATGAATGCTTCTCTGTCAGCAGCAAATCCTACAACTGTTGAACACCACCGCAGACACCTTCAGAGAATCCCTCTCTAACAACTGCCTTAGAGAATAGCAGGCTTTGGCCGAGGATCGCCCATCTAGGCAGGCCCCAGGGATGCCTTGTCCAGTGTTCGATCCTGATGTGATGGCTAAGAGAGCGGGAAACCGCCTGGCTCTGTTTCCAGTTTATATCACAAGACCATCGTATGCATGGGTGTGCAACCTCCAGGTTTGAGTCAAAACATACTGTGCCCCTCCCTCCCCGCTTCTAGTAATGGACTTGTAAAAGGTGCCGCCCATGCTGTCCCTGTTATTAAAGCCTTTACAAGCAATCTTTTTCCTCTTTTTACTCAATTATTAAAGTCAGTGACTTGCACAACTGCACTGCATGTTCTTTCAACACCACTTGTTATCCCTTTAGCCACTTTAATTAACCATTCTTTTGTGCCGATTCCTCTCTTCTCCGCATTCCCTAGGGATTTTCCACATGCCAGCGTATCAAATGCTTTGGAGAAATTTAGGCAAGAAATCTGCTAGATGCAACTTTTGTTCAGAGACTTGGTCGAGCTAGGGAAGACACTGTGTTAGTCAAACACGATGTACCTTCACTAAACTCAAGTTTAGGTGCACGCTGCTCACAACTGTCTGAGGCTGAGGCAAGTAAAATGAGAATCCCTTAGAGCCATCTTCTTGTTACACAGTCCCTAAGAAATCTGCAATTTCACTTTGAGTTCCTTGAGTCAAGTTATTCCCATGCGTGTACAAACCAGTCACAGAGAAGCAAACGCTACTTTGTTTGGACAACGTAAATAACATCAGTAGTTTGAGTATAACCAGGCCAGTCTTGCAATGGTGTAAGTGATAGAAATTATTCTTAAAGAATGTACAAAGTGTCAGTCACAATAAATCATACAGAACAGGAGTTTCTATATTAAGACTTAACCTTCAGTCTAAGCTCCTTCACAAAAAAAAAAAAAGGAAAATAATCCTCTTTAAGAAGTCTCTCGTGTCAAATTACACAACAATCAATTCCTACAAACACTAACAGAGCTACTCAACAAGGTAGACTCAGCCATACAGCATTAAAAGCTGCCTGAAGCCCGACCAAGCTCCCAGATGCTTGGATGTGAGATGTTCCCAGGTGCTCCCACAGGGCTGGGATTCCTGCCAGCAACTCCACGCTTCTTATCCTCCTCTGGTCTCAAAGCAGCTACGAAGTCAGTACACAGCGTTTGGCCAGCACAACAGAACTGGAACCAGCACACAGCAAAAACTTCATCAAATTACTTAACTGGCCTCAATACAACGGTGTAGTTTTGCCATTTAAGGTGAAAGTCAAGACTGGCAATGGAGGCCCCATTCCCCACAACAGCAGTGGGCAACACTGGCTACCGTTTTATTCCTTGGTTTCCAATTCTTTCATTTTCAGCTAGGTTTATATCCATTACATCCCACATCCATAGCTGACCTGTTCAATTAGTTATACCCCATTGCTTGGGCTAAGAAATACTGACTTCTAATACAGCATAGCTTTTAACCAGAAAATGAGATGCAACAAATTCTGCCACCCAATCTGTCAAGCTTAGCTTATTAAGGAAAAAACCCCCAAACAACCCCCCAAAAAAACCCGCAACCACCACCACAAAAGTCTGTAGGACTAGAAAACCTGTAAAATTGGGAAACAAAAGTCAGCTTATGGCCATTAAACAAGCTGCACCTCCCCAAAGTTTTAGAAGCATGAATCCAAGGGGAAAAGCATGGATAGGTGCTTTCTGTGTCACCCACAATATTATTTGTACGGTTTCCCTGCCTTGCCACAAACAATCAAAAGATTGTGTTTCTCAGTTATAACATGGAATTCTCTCACAGACACTTTAAATATTCGTATCGATATATCAGCACCTTCTATATAATCCATATGCATTTGGAAAGCTATCCTATTTCCATAACGATGCAATAGGAAAAGAATGGAATAGTCAGGATGTTCTTAAGACATAAAAGGCAAGAGAAACAATCTTGCAAGAAGTCCCTTTCACCCCTACCAGTTTAAGACACACTAATGCCATCACTGCACCTTTATCATCTTTGATTAGTGTTTAACAGAACGAACATGTACAACTTAGTCCTTTTTATTTTTATTGCTCCATGCCTGGCTGTCAACAGAAAGCATGAGGAAATTGTTCAAACACTGAGAAAGCAAGAGCATCTCTGTTCAAGAGCTACTGAAGACTAGAAGCAAAGCAAAATAAGCTTGAAAGCTCTAATGGAACATTAAATGCAATTCCACAGGTGCTCCAAGTTGCACTCTCCACCTGCTTTGTATCAGGGATCTATTCCTTACACACATTCTGGACCAAAAAAAAAAAAAAAGAAAAATTCTATTTGAATAATTAATTCAGAATTGAGCCTGGAAAAAACCCCCAAACAACAAAAAAGTCTTAAAAAAAAGCCTTATAATACCAATCTTTATTCAAGATGGACTGAAAAGAAATAACTTACTAGTGCTTCATTTATTTACCCTGAACATAGAACTCAAAATTATCCTACTTAGTATTAACCATTTTAAAATGAGCTGATGAGCTCCAGCTTATTTTAAGTACATAAAAATTTGAAGGCAAAGAGAACGTAGTTACCATTTTTCTATGTGTGTGTATTTATATAAATCATGTATATACATACATATTTTGCTGCCACCTTGTGAACAGTCTCTGAATAAGGAGGTTTAGTTCATACGGACCCAATTTTGCCGTCTTCATTCACGTTTAGCTCAACTGACTTTAGTATAGACACTTTCTGAACAGGTATGCAATGTGAAAAAGGCTGGGTGAATCAGATGCTTAGCAAAGAAAATTTTTAAAGGCTGAATAAAACAACTGTTATTCTTCTGCAATTTCTATACACTTTTGTGTGTCAACAGTTTATTGCCACAAACATTATGGAAAATATCACTAAATTCTTTCTGATAAAAATATTGCAGCTTTGCATCCAAGTTGTATAGCTGTCTTCAAGACTGAATAAGCTGGTGCCTGTAGAACATAGAATAAGAGATTAAATACATCTAATGAAGTGGGTTTTTTGAAACAGATTGTGGTAAAGAATAGTAAGCATTATCTAAAAAACCAAAAACACAAAGAAAAAACCACCACCAAAAATCATCTATATTTGTAGTCTAATCTACCCTAATCTAAACTACCCTAAATTAAAAATTATCAGCTTCACAGAATGTTTCCATTTCTCCACAAATGTAAGTCAAGAGAGAAAAAGGAGAGAAGTCACACATTCCTCATACAGTATTCAAGAGAGCATGGAATTTGTATTTCACACTTCCTAACATGGTTGTGTTTGCCTACCAAGATAATGTCTCCAGTTCCCAGCTGTATGCATAGCACAAAAATATTTAATCTAAACTCAGAATAAAATAAAAAACTGTGCAAGGGACACCTCTCAGGAAAACACCATCACTTTAACCCTTGACGTGAGTTCCAACAGATTCAATTCAGCTCTAGAAAAATGAAAGTTATAATATGCAGTGCTTTCTTGTATTTATCTTTGGGAAAGAATATCAAGCACCTTATTTTCTACTTCTCAAATAAAGAACTACGTCACAGTCACTGGATAAGGAAGAGAAGAATATCACATCTACATCCTCACTCACAGTGCCAATTAGTTAACATTGTACTTACCCCTTCTGCATCATGCTCAAGCCCAATGTCATGGTGCTCCCGTTCATCATCCCGAAATTGTTTTATTATCTTTAAAAAAAAAAGCAGCAGTTAATTAGTAAGTCTACTTTGCAGAGAAGTGAAGACAGCTAGTATACACTACCATATGCTGTCAACCATTGTATGCACTATCTGAGGCCCGGGTCTCTCAAAAGCTTCTCAAAGACCTGAATCTCCAATTCAGTGAGAAGGGGATTATTTACAGCATTCCCCAAACCTACCGTTCTTTTAATTTTCTCCAAAAAAGTCCTTAAAAACTAAGCTGCTGTTAGATATATCACCATCTCTTCCACTGTTTCAAGAAAACCTACAACCTATAGTCATAGTAACTCATAACACTAATTACTTTCACACATACAAATTATTCAGTCAATTTAAATAATGAAATTAAGGTCCCTAGCTTGCCAGATCATCAGTAAGGGTACTTCCCCGTAAGCCAACAGGGGTTTTGTCCATTCTAGCATACTCTAAAGGACACTATTTTTCTCTTCTAATTTTTCAACTGGGACAAAATGGTTTAAAGATTTTTTCCCTTGAAATGCCTGCAGAGGACTAGGATTGCTTCATAAAGCGCTCACAGTTTACAGACACCCAAGCACTGTCCCTACCCAATAGGTTCGCATCGCTTTTGGTTTCATCGCTAGTCTTCCTCACACTGACACTGTGCATAACCTTGCTGCTTAGCTTTTTCTCTTTATTTTGTGACCTCTCAGTTTAGTCTTTATTGTCAGGGGTATTTTCCTTGCGCACGTGTCAGCAAAACCAGGGTTACTTCAGACACTATTTCTGTAACAAGAAGACACGTTTGGAGCAACCAGACTTGGCTATATGTTAAACTAAGCACAATGGAAAATACTGACAGTTAGCAAAATTGAAAATGAACATACGGACCCTAAAGCAAGCTCCCACCAGACAGAGCACAAGCGAGCTCCACATGCTGCATGTGGAAACAGGTCAGTCTCTCACAAGCACCCTACAGGAACGTGTCCCACTTTGATGCCTAAAATACTTGGGAAACAATTTTCTTGCAGAGCTAACAAGCATTAGCTCCCTGCGTGCTCTGAACAGTGCTCAGGACTGGAATCTGAATGGGTTGCTGGCTGACAGCAGGCTCAATAGGAGCCACCAGTGTGCCCTGGCAGCCAAGAGGGCAAGCCACATCCAGAGGGGCATCAAACACAGCACGACCAGCCGGTCAAAATAGGGGACTGTCCCACTGTATTCAGCATTGGTGTGGCCTCATCTCAAGTACTGTGTGCAGTTCTGGGCCCCACAATTTAAGAAGGATGTGAAAGTCCTTGAATACATCCAGGGGAGAGCAACAAAGGTGGTGCAAGGGCTGGAAGGCATGTCCTGTGAGGGGCAGCTAAGGACACTGGGTTTGTCTGGTTTGGAGAAAAGGAGGCTGAGGGGCAACCTCATTGCTCTCTGCAGCTTCCTGAGGAGGGGATGTGGAGAGGGAAGTGCTGAGCTCTGCTCCCTGGGATCCAGTGATAGGACACATGGGAATGGTTAAGAGGTTCAGACTGGACATGAGGAAGCATTTCTTTACTGAGAGGGTGGTCAAACACTGGAACAGGCTTCCTAGAGAGTTGGTCAATGCCCCAAGCCTGTCAGTGTTTAAGAGGCATTTGGACAATGACTTTAACAACATGCATTAACCTGGTCAGCCCTAAATCAGTCAGGCAGTTGGACTCCATGATCGCTGCAGGTCCCTTCCAACTGAAATAGTCTACCCTGCTCTAACTATATAATCATATCCAACACAAGCAAACTGTTACTACACAATCATATTTTCTCCTTTTGTTTTTCCCCTAAACCCTTCCTTTCAATTAAAAGTAATAAAAATTAAACCACAGTTCTCATCATCAAAAGGGAAATGCTGAATTACTGAAAGCATGCTGAAGCTAATCCAACATACATTTTTAATTTTGGTGCCTGATCAATCTAGTGCTGCTGAAGGAAAAAGCATCCTTTTACTTAAGAGAAACTTAAAGTTTCTATTGACTTCAGCATTCCAAGTGACAGAACAAAAAGAGATCTACAGTAAATTCTATGAGCAATATTATTTTCAAAGGCTAAAGTCACATTAGATAATTAAATTAATAAGCTAAACTACTTTTAAAGACATAGTTAATACCTGTAATAGTTCTTTGTACTTTTCTGGATCTTCTTCCACAAGAGTTCGGATCTGGCTGTTGTAGTGATCCGATATACTCTCTTCCACTGCCACCGTGCAGGCCATTGCACCTTTCTTTCCAAGTAAAGCACTTCCAGCCCCTATGATTGTGGTACCAAACATACACAAACGATGAAACCTGAAGCAATGCAAATAAGTTGCGCATTTGAAGACTTTGCAAAACAACAATAACAGTAATAATACAGACTCACCTAAGACAAAACCTGCTACGTTCCAAAAAGGCAATAAAACAGTAGGTCGAACTCTGTATGCAACCATTAGTTCATTGAACTTTTTCAGGTGGTCTTTTTCTTGATTCCACATTTGCTGCAAAAGAACCAGATCACAGTAAAGTATACAACCAGGAAAATTAAACATTTCAAATAAAACCAATAAACACAAAGCTCAGGCCACTCACACTTTGACTGCAGAGGTAACACTAACGTTTCCTCTTTGTGATGCAAAGAAAGAAGGGCAGATGAGGAGAGTTAAAAATCAGCAACATAAAAACATTTCCAGAATAAGAGTCTTTGTGACAATACTAGAGCAACTGTGGCACTGGTAACTCGCTCACCACATATTACCTCCATCTAATCCCACCACTCGTCACAAACCCACGTTTAAACGTGCTTAGAAAGAGACGGGCAGCTACCTCACTAGGAGAGCCATGACCCTACAACTCCATTCCACCACTGCGGATCAAATGCAAACTAACTAGCAACGCGGCGATCGCTTTTAGGCCCACTAACCTGGATAACCGGTCCCACACTTGATCTACCCAAGACGGCCATTTGCCCCGCATAAATGCGATTCGCCCCGTACTCCCCCGCGTGGTCCACGCGGATGATGCGGTCTATGACGGGCTTGTTGATGCCCTCCAGAGTCACTCGCGTGCTGCGAAGCCGGGGGCCCCTCCGGCGGGCGGGCCCCCCCCCGGCCCGGCCCCCGGGGGGGGCCGGGGCCGGGGCCCGGGGGCGGTAGGCCCGCGGCCGCCCTTCAGAGCGGCGCCCCGGCAGGTGAGGGGCGGGCAGGCGCGGGAGCCGACCCGAGCCCCTACCCGCCCCGCAGCGGAGGGGCCGGCACGGCCCCAGCGAGCGCCGCACAGCCGGAGCCAGGGCGGCGGCCACCTCCATCCCGCTGACCCCGACGCCTCCTCCGGCGCGTCGCACAGCCGCAACGTCATCACGGCGAGCCAGCCCCGCCCCGCCCTATCGCGATTCCGATTGGCTCCCCAGCGCCGCCGCACTGCAGAGCGGAGCTGTCGGTCAGGGCCGGCGTCCCCGGGCTGCCATGGGAACGGGGGCGGGGCGAGCCCCGGAGGCGCGAGGCGCCGGCTGCGGGCGGGAAGCCCAGGGGCGTCGGGGCCCAGGCCCCGGGCGGCGACCGCCCTCCGGCGGCGGCTGCGCAGGGGCCGCTCCGCTGCGAGTCAAAGCACACCGGTTTTAAAAACATCAGACATTAAAAAAAAAAAAAAAAAAGTCATGTTAGTTTCTTTACGATGAAGACCAAAACATTTATATAAAAAGAACAGACTCTCACACGCTAACAGTGTGCCACTGCCAAATTTCAAGTAATAAACACAATTCTGTACAGAAAATCTTTAAGCACAATCTTTCGATAAAAGAAACAGTAATCTACTTAGAAACACTGCTCCCTCAGTCACGCAGCTCCACCATCCCATTTAAGCAAGAAGTGACAGGAATTTAAAGGGTACTGGCACAGGTTCCTGAATGCTGCATTTCCAAACTATAACTTAACTCTCAAATATTCACATTTAGAACAACGAGAACAGTTGTGAAGATGACTGTACAAGAATAAAACACAAGTAATAATGCCTTAACACATCTGAAAAAAAAAAAAAAAAAAAGGCTACTCCAGAGCAGTGAGGCTGGTACCTGAGCAATGGTGTTCCCTGTGACAGACCCGCACTGCTCGGTCACCAGACCCGTGGTGTCTGCCTGCTTCCAGTGTTTTTTCAGAGCTCTTTTATCAGCTTGTTTTCTCTTAAACACTTTGCAAAGTTATCCAGTATTCAACTGCACTTGCTATTTCAGAGCAAAATAAATATCAAAGTCTTTTATCTAAAAATATTTAGAAAACTGATTTAAAACCCATGCCATATTTTCTTCTCCGAAGCACTATTTCAAAATACTGATGTACGTCTCTCTTTCTTTGGTTTTAAAAGAGAAGCAAGTTGGAAACACGTGAAACCACACCTTCCTCCCCCACCGCCCTGCTGATTCTTAAAGCATAATTTATAAAAACAGTACAAAGTTCTTAAACACAGTTTCAGTTCTGATCACATTTAGAGTTCCTAAGCAGAGTTTCAGTTCTGATCAATTTTACCCACCTCCCCTGAAAAAACAGGGACTTAACAAACCCAGACAACCCTGAAATTGTAGCAGCAATAAAGTGTCCTACCATACAATTTTTTGGACAGGTCTAACAGTATAAATGAGCTAAATCTCCAGTCTTGGAAACTTTAAGGCCCACTAGCATAATCAAGATTAAGACCATAAGCGTCCATCACATAGACTGCGGTGCCAGGGTGCCAGTCAGCTGCTCAGTTTCTAGGTGCTGCAGATGCTTCTAACTCTTATCTAGTGGTTCTGGGAGTTTCAGGAAGTCAAGTTCTTCTGGCTTTTCATGGTTTTCAAGAATACCTCTGAGCTTCTGTTATCTTTCTGATTAGGAACAGCTTGTCACGACTCTCCTGGAAAGACAGAATAAAAAGTACGCTCTAGATGCACAGAAGTAATACCAGTTATCTATGAACAGCTCATTTCTTTATTAGAAATAAGCAGATGCATTCACCACATCGTACTCTTAAGTAGTGGCTCCCAGCACATTCTCAACTGCCTGAACAATTTTAAGTTTACCATAGTCTTGACATCATTTATCTCGTGTTAGGTCACATACTAACAATTCTGCGCTGAGACTAGTAAGAACATCTCACACCCCCAAAAGCTCAAAACTGTACTTGGAAGAAGCCTAACAACAGCGAACAAACAAAAGTAAAAAGCACACAAGGATTTTCAGAATTCCTAACTGATTTGGGAACCCTTGAAAAAGAAGTAAGGCTTTTGCTCCTAAATTCCTTACTCTTCAAAAATCTCTTCACAGCACAGTGTTTTTTTAAGGACATGTTGTTAAATGCCATGTCTAAAAGAGGCACATACCAAGAAACGAGCTATTTCCTAAGAAAGTGAGAAGTCTTACTAGCCAGGCTCAGTTCTGACTAGAGCAGAGTTTGACAGACCACAGTATATGAACGCTCTCAACCACAGCAGCAGCTTCTGATGGCCGCAAAGAACCATGTCTGCACTGGCACTGTTCTCCAAAGGACTAGTTAGTGGTGACTTGCTCCACTGTGAGTACCTGTTGCAATCAGTGCTGGGACCTGCACTCAGGAATAAAACCAGACATGCTGAAGTAGAAAGACAGACCTGGAAGGAAGGGTAGGGAGTTGGGTGCCTGTATGTGAGAGTGGAGAAGGGAGTAGAGGTGGGGGTTGTATAAGATGGTGGAAAGGACAGGAGGCACAAGGTTCACGTTCTTGTTTGGCAGCAGAAAAAAACCCCATGCAGACGGGTGGATTTAAGCAAGGGAACAGATGAAGAACAGGGAAGAGGCCGACCCCCACCTCGCTACAGCCTTCAACTACCTGAAAGGAGGCTGTAGTGAGGTGGGGGTCGGCCTCTTCTCCCTGGTAACGGACGATAGGACGAGGGGAAATGGTCTGAAGTTGTGCCAGGACAGGTTTAGGTTAGACATTAGGAAAAATTTCTTCACAGAAAGGGTTGTCAGGCTCTGGAATGGGTTGCCCAGGGAGGTGGTCGAGTCCCCATCCCTGGAGGTATTTAAAAGAAGGGTAGATGAGGTGCTTAGGGACATGGTTTAGTGGTGGAATGGCAGTGCTAAGTTAACAGTTGGACTTGATGATCTTAAAGGTCTTTTCCAACCTAGACGATTCTATGATTCTATGACACCACTTCTCAGAGGCCTGTCTGACATGTGTGTTGCCTGATATAACCAGACGCTGCTGCAGTTGCAGCTGATACCAAAGAAAACACTAGACTGAGAAATGCTATCGTGCTTCAGTTGCTTTTCCTGCCTAATTTGTAAAACATTCTTCACTGCCAGTGCAAACATAAAGTATCCAGAAGACTACAAAAACTCTTGTTCCTCTGCATGCCTGATTACTGACACAACAAGAAAACTTTAGGGGTACAGAAAAGCTGGTCAAATCTTACCATAACCAGTTGTTCCCTCAGCTGCTCAACCACTCGTTTGTGTGCTCCAGCCAAGGCAATAAAATAGAACATAATGAGGCTACAACAACAAACCAACATTATATATTAGCATCATGCAGAACAGAATTGGTCAGAAAAAGGCTGTTATGAGCTAGAGAAACCATCAGTTTGTGTGTTTGCTTCAGATGAGAAGCTGCCAGGGAAAAAAAAATTAGAAAGTCAATATACAGCTGCAGTAGGCTGGGCATAGCTTTGCTCAAAAGCATCTGCTGAGATATTTGGGCTGCCAGCAGGCAGGGACAGAGTGCTAGAGGACTTAGAGGCACGGCCACGTTCAGATGCTACAGATTGTGTTCTGACAGCTCTCTCTGAACTGTCAGCTTCTGACCTGCTCTAAGTGTATGTATGGGGGCTTCGCTCCTCAGAAATTAAGTTAAGAAATGAAGTTTCACTGGGGTGACTCTTTTCTCCCATTAGTGTTTGTAACTATGGTAAGCAGCCACAGATCAGTATTGCAGCCATTCCTTATAGCACATATACCACATGTAATCTGTGACCCAGATTATCCACAGTGCATTAAATGAAGAGTGGTAGCAAGACTAGAATGGCACGAATGCCTATATAAATTATGTGTTTTCTTTTCCAAATAATAATTAGTAGGGTAGCAGTGCAAGTCATCCTCCACTTCTTACACAGGCTTTATAACAAAGTAAAAAAAAAAAAAAAAACCAACAAAAAAAAAAACCCCAAAAAACAAAAAAAGAGGACTTGACATTTCCTGTGTACACAATAACAGGTTCAGTTCGGGAGAACACATAAACGTGTTATGGAAGAAAGGGCCAGATGGAGTCTGAAATAAACTGCATGGAAGTTGTAGAAAGTATCAGGTAACAAGGTTCCAAGATCTGAAAACAGTCGGGTTAAACTGAAATGCTAAAAATTCCATTTAAACAGAAGAAAAAAAAAAAAATAAACCAACTTTACTGCAAGAGTGACCAAACACTGGAGCAGGTTGCCCAGAGAAGTTGTGGAATCTCTATCTTCAGAGATAATCAAAACATGGTTCCTGAGCTGCTCTATTTGACCCTGCTTTGAACAGGAGGGTTGGATTAGATGATCTCTAGAGGTGACCTCTAACCTTAAAAATTCTATGATTCTACACTGAATTTTATCTTACAAAATGACTGGTTTGGGGCTTTTGTTTGTTTTGTTGGTTTCTTTAAACCAAGCTTTGGGTTTTGATGCTCTCGGCTGCAGATGAAAAACTTTGTCTAATAGTTGTTTGGTATCAGTTCAGTAAGGAAGGAAATGAACCATGCAGCTGCAGGACTGAATCAGGTCTCCACAGTACTCACCAGATGACCATAAAAAAAGGCACTGCAAAGGCTTCTGATGCTATGCCATGAAGGATCTGCTGCAGACCCATTGGAAACCCAAGTATTGTATATGGAACAACTGCCCATGAAGTGTTAAAACTCCTGAATGGTCCACATGCCTTGGAGGAGGGGATACTGTGAAAGAAGCAGAACAGAAAGGAGATACTAGATCAAAATGTAAAGATAAAATAATCCAACACAAGCCTACCAGCATTTTGCTGATGGGATAAAAACATCCTTGGTCTTTAAAACTCTAATTTTTATTTATACGAACTAAATAATAATTCAATTTATTATACACAGTGTATTTTGTCCCAATTTATCATCCCAAAGTTGTGCGTCTGTTTTTAGGGAACTGACAACCATAGAGGAAATGTCAACATCATAGAAGTTAAATCGTCACTTACTATGCTATGCTGATTCCCAAAGGAATAAAAGCCAAGACGAGTCCAATCAACAGTACCACCAAGAAGAAAAAATTGGAACTTGATGTTCTGATAGGCCTAGCTGCAGGTTTACACGTGTGTATCAAACTGATCTGAAGAGGGAAAGCAAGCAAGACTGTTACATCTATATGCATACGTCCAAGTATACTTTCCCCACCTACTGCATCTTTCATCCTCAAATATGCTACCAGCTACCACATAATCATCCTTCCTTTGATGGACATTGACTGAAAAGGGCTAAGACAAGAACACTTTACTTTCTGGTACAAGTCAACATCTCCCACTTTGGGTAAGAATTTAATCCAGAGGGCCTCGTACACTTGCACAGAGCCAACTGACAGTCATTTGCTGTATGATCCATAGCACAGCCATTAGCTTTGATCTGCCAAATCTTCAGTGGATACATCCCCCCTTGTAAGCACTAGAATATCAGTAAGAATTTGTTGCACAGAAGGAGCTGTCTAGTCACAGAGTAAAGCTTCTGATATGCAGAAACCACGTCTTGAACATCCAATCCATCTCAGATTACCCATTTTGCTTCCAAATTTTTAGCAGCTTGGCAAAATCTTGTCCAAGTGCTAAGCTCTGTTGCTAGTAAACAGATTACTGCAGAAAAATGTTATAAACTAGCTTTATTACATAACATTATTTTATTTATAAAAAAAAAAATCAAACAAATAAGTGTTGAGATAATTATTAAAATGTTGGTTTGCTTGATTTCAAAGCAAAATTCTACCTTCTCTTAAACGCAAAAAACCTACAGAAAATGGAATACCATTACCTCATTTCTAGTACACTGCAGCTGTGGGTGGGTTTTTTTAGGGCTGGCTGTCTGTTTTAAATCAACTGCATGTCTACATTACAAAAACCATAGATATGTACTCAATTTTATCTGTTTACCACAAACCTTCATTACCTTTTTAATGTAAAAGATGATGAAGTATTTTATAGTTGCTATTGCAGGGAGAAGTGGTGAAAAGAAGGTTCCAATCCAACAGATAGTCTGCCCATAAATGATTCCCAGGACATTGTCAGAAATTCCAAATTCCTGCAATCCACACCACTGAACTGGCTTGCAAGAGCAATGAGTAACTAACAACCTAAAACCAAAGAACATTATTAGTTCTAAACTGAAGTTACAGAGCTTAGCTGAATTCTAACACATTTTGAACATGCAGATATTTAGAATTTAAGCATTAGACAAAATAACAGAAAAATGTCTGGAGAAGAAAAAAAACCCTCAAGTATAAAAAACTACCGGTAATCTGGTTAGAAATATGGGGAATTAATAACAGAAAAAAGAAACAGGTTTCATAAGTCCTTTGCAAAAGTATGCTCAAAAGGCAGAGATACTTACTTTCTAGGAAAATCTACAAAGAGGGTCACAGCAACAATTATAATAAAATCAAATATCATCAGTTTATACATTTCTTGCCCAACTTCAGATTCCCAGCACTATAAAAACAAGTCAGGAAAAAACAAGATTAGGAATCTAAATAACAAATGAAAAATAAACCTGTCAATCACTAAAGCAACAAACCTCTCGGTCAGTTAACATCATAAAGTTCAAATTGTATTAACTCCCATTTCTAAAATATTTAAGTGTTTCAGAGCTTCCATGGCAGGCTTTTTTTGTTTGGTTGGGGTTTTGGGGTTTTTTTGTGGTTTTTTTTTGGTTTTTTTTTCTTTTTTTTTTTTTTTAGGAAAGAGCATTTGTCTTATTGGAGCAAAAGGCAGTAACACAATTGTCTCCGAAACAGAGCTACCTCAAACAATCCTCATGGTAGTCAGGAAGTCTACACTAAATGATAATCTGCCAGTGGGATAATTCTAGTCAGAGTTTTAGATAAACAAAAATGTAAGAACTGTACTGGTTTGCACTGAGCAGGAAGAATGAGCACCAGATATAACATGAACAGCAACTCTAGGTATCATTCTGAATACCTCTAGACAAGCAAGTTTCATGGAAAACAAATCTCTCTTCACAAGCCCAAGATAAATTTGCTTACAGGATAGAGTTCGTAATTGTATCCACAGGCCTTACACTTGTCAGTGGCACAGTAGGAGATCTGACTCCACAGTGAGAACAAGAGAACACCAATATTGGCCAACCGCACAAAGACACACCTGGAAGAAAAGCAAAATCCAATTCCAAACCTGCCAAGAAAGAGCCATTCCAACACCTGGCTCAACTTGCACAGGAGTCCAAGGAAGGCTTGAAACACAAAAGGGCCAAGTCATACAGAGCTTTAATGGAACCACCAGCTATTTAATAAACACACTTCTTTCCTTCGTACTAAGTTAAATTGCTTTTCACCTTCCCTGCTTTAGGCTACAACCCCTTGTTTCCTTTCTCAGTATTGTCCCTAGATCAGTCACTTCAGCTGCAGATCTTGACCCTGCAATGGGCTGCGATTCTCTCAAGTACAGTCCGAGAGGCCAAGTGACAACTCTGTGTGCAGCATTTCCCTCTCACGTGGCTTCAGGCCCTCAGAGGCACTTAGCCAAATCAGAAATACAAAGCACAGAGGCTTACAGAGTTTAGATGCTTCAACCCAGATCTTGCTGCCTTAGGCTGCCAAATGCCAGTTCTTCATGCTCTCACACTGAAGTATCTTTTAGCCCAAAACTTTTAACTTCTGCCTTGAGCAAAGCCGTGCTTCAGTCACTGCTGTACACACACATTTGCTCATTCAAGGAACTGCTGCATGCAAAGTGGTGTGAATCCACTGCTCTGCAGCCACAACCTCTGTACCAACTGTTTATTCAGGTTGTTGAAAATGTCCAGATCATGCAGCTAAACGGAACTGAAATGACTGCACCATACTGACATCAAAACAAGAGATTGTTTCCAAATTTAAAATTCAAGTTTCCAACTAAATATAAGTCAATGCCTGCTTGGCTTCCAGGGCCCAAGCCCTCCAGTGCAGAGAGTCCAACCTCTCCGCTTCTTGGTATTTTGATGTTTACAATACTTACAGCCTACGAAAACGAAGTTGTGGAAACATCCAAGGCCACAATAAAAACATCTTTACCTCATGAGTGTCAGCCTGATTTCAAAGGCTGGTAAGTAATCTTCAAATCTGATCAGAAATGAGAAGATCTGAGGAGCAATGAAGTTGGCCAATGTGATCACCATGGAAGGCAAATACTGCACTAAGAGATTAGCCTGGAAGTTACTATTGCTCACGTCCTGTACAAGAAGAGATAAGAGAAAGGTAATACTCAGAAAAACACATCTTCCTGACATCATGCTCTACCCACTAGCCTCTCTTCCACATACCATATTTTACCCTGTCTTCATCCTGCACCTACATTTGGAACTACGAGCCAGACCACCACTATCTATCTCTGCAGTTTGCTGCTACACCCTTGCTTTCTTCTGCTCCCTTCACCAGTAACTCCCCCCCCACACACCCTCCTGGCAGGTATTTTAGCGCTTCCCCAAAACTGTCTGAAGAGGCTCATCTCACCAAGGCTTGTGTCTGACCATGTTGTCTAACCCAGCACTATGGCTAACAGCTTCTACACCTATGTTGAAGTGCAGACACTTTTCAAGTTAATCACACTGGTGCCAAGCAGCTCCCCTGACCTTCCTACCATCTTAACAAGCTCCTCTACCTACTCATTTAGGCAAGGTCAAGATATCAACCTTTAAACATAAAGCTGACAGCAAGCAAGGCTGTTTTGCAAGTTGTTCAGTGTTGTGCTATCCTCTTTCTCTGCCCTCAAACAATACCTCTGACGCAAACACTTCTTTAGGCCCTGTTTCCTGCTTCTCTCTCTCCGCAATCCTGGCAGTTTACAGAAGTTAAGAGTAAGGTCCACCACGAGCACGTTCCCCATCAACAGCCAGTGCCCGTCACATCACCAATGAACGGAGGGAAAGAAAAAGTGCTGTCTCCATTCATGTCAGGCTAATTCAACACTGGGGTCCTACAGAGAAGTCAATTACTGTTGTGAAACTGTTGAAACCGTTGTCTGCTCTTACTGTTCTTCTTCTGAACCGCTCTTCCCTCCTGCTTGTTCTGCCAGGGGTGAACAACCCTACCCAACCTGATTTTTTCCACTACTGATGCAAGAACCTTTTCTTCTGCAATGTGCTCCACATTCAGTCTTCCTGTTTCCCCACACAGCTGTAACTCAAGCCACAATACAGATCATAATCTTTACTCTCCCCTTCCCTTGCTGTTCATTTTTGCAGTTGAGCAGCGAACCAGATCAAGAAACTGATCATGATGAAGTTTGTTTTAACCAGATCAGTTCCCTGAGCCAGTTCACTGCCCAGACACACAAGCACTTGCATGAGCAGATCACAGAGAGCTGTGAACAGTTACATGGGACGGGAAGCAAGGGCTGCCTTTCTTGTCAGCTGCATTAGCTCCAAGGCAGATGACACTGGAGCTTCTGTATCAAAGGGATACATCACTGGGGTATTTTTGCACATGCTTCTTGATCCTTCTCACTCTCCTCTACTAAAAAACCTCTAGGTCTGTAGAAAGCATTTTCAGATCCCTTGCATGAACGGTGCTATATTGAGATACTTGACTCTTTCACAATAGTTCCTCTTGCTGTGTAATCACCACCCTCGATTTAATCTGTCCTAATGTCATGTCTGATACTTACATTGGAATTTTCTTGAGAGAAGACAGTTACTCTATAAATAGAGTAGAAACATGCTGATAAAACTGCAATGACAATTATATTTATAAATATTCTCAGAGAGTAGATGCGTAGCTTGTCTTTCATTGTCCTGTCAGCTATTTTTCGCTTCAGTCTTTCTTCCTCCAAGTCTGTCTACAAACAAAAGAAAAGGGATGTGTAGTTTTCTGATGCAGCATACACCACTTGACACCATGTCTTCTACCTCTGGGATGTGCAAATCCATAGCCTGTTCTAGAAGTGTCACTCTACCGCCTGCCCAAGCACACTGAACTGAGAGTGCCTTTTCACCGACACAGACAGGTCCATGCAGGAGTAGAAGCCTTGTATCCTCTTATCTCTACTGTATCAGTAATGTATCTCCTTGAGGACAGAAAAACAACTTGTCTGTTTATCGTGAGAGACTGATCTTGGATAGCTTGGTACTAAACTTTGAAATGGGTAAATCAGGGTAAATCAGCCCACTCATCTCCTTACTTCTGCGGGTAAGTAACCAGTCCTCACCACTATGGCTCAAACTTTCTTATCCTACTCTTTGTGAAGGAAAATTGGGGGATGGCACAGAGAGAAGGAAGTACAGTCTTGAGCAGCTTGTCATGTAAACTTGGTACATCTCACCTTAGCTGATGTGAAAATACAGTATCACCTGTGAAGGCCATTTAACCTGGGCAAACCCACAGATTACCCAGATATTTTCTGAGGACTTATTTCCATCAAACAGCAACTTTAAGAGGCAAGTTTTTCTAAGATCTGAGTTCTAGAAGCAAAACTGTGGTAAGTGAAGAAGTCTCTGGTTATATGATGAAAAAAGATGACTATGAACTTTACTAAAGCAGGAAGCAACTCACTAATTTATGAAATCTGTTATTACTGCTTTGCAGTTTGAAGTGGAAGTATCTTTTTAAAGGTAATTGTTTCACTACACAAATCTCTGCTTCCAGCGTTGTCCTCGTTTCAGCTGGGATAGAGTTAGATAGCTAGAATCTTGGAAGTGATCACGGACTGGACAGAAGGCAAAGATTTCAGAATATCACCAGAGGAGGAGGTGGCGCGTGCTGAACAGGCCCCACTGTTTAATAAACTACCAGAAAATGAGAAGCAACATGCCCTGTTCACTGATGGGTGCTGTCGTCTTGTGGGAAAGCATTGGAGGTGGCAGGCTGCCGTACAGAGTCACATACGACAAGTTGCAGAAACTGCTGAAGGAGAAGGTGAATTGAGTCAGTTCGCAGTGGTGAAAGCCATCCAGTTGGCTTTGGATATTGCTGAATGAGAAAAATGGCCAGTGATTCATGGATGGTGGCAAACGCCCCGTGGGGGTGGTTGCAACAATGGAAGCAGAACAACTGGTAGCGCAGAGGCAAACCCATCTGGGCTGCTGCATTGTGGCAAAGTATTGCTGCCTGGGTAGAGAACCTGGTTGTAAAAGTACAACATGTAGATGCTCATGTGCCCAAGAGTTGGGCCACTGAAGAACATCAAAACAACCAGCAGGTGGATCAGGCTGCTAAGATTGAAGCGGCTCAGGTGGATCTGGACTGGCAATACAAGGGTGAATTATTTCTAGCTCAGTGGGTCCATGACACCTCAGGCCGTCAAGGAAGAGATGCAACATACAGATGGGCTCGTGATCGAGGAGCGGACTTGAGCATGGACACTCTGGCACAGATTATTAACGAATGTGAAACATATGCTGTGATCAAACAAGCCAAGCTGTTAACGCGTCTCTGGTATGGACAATGGTGGCCGAAATAGAAATATGGAGAGGCCTGGCAGACTGATTATATCACACGCCCACAAACCCACCAAGGCAAACGCCATGTGCTCACCATGGTGAAAGCGAGCAGCTATGTGGTGCTTAGTTGCCTGCCAGGTTAAACCACAAGAAGTGGGCAGCATGCAAGAAGAAGTTACTGGTTTCACCAGAAAAGCCTTTCAGACTCTCTTTTTATAGAGCTTTATGATTTGGGAAATCTATTAGCTGCATCACCATTTTGTATGTGTCAAAGACGTCTAGTGAAAAACTTTCAGTATCTTCTTACTGCAACAATGTGCTCAACTTGTATGAAAAGTACCATCTGAATTTTATTCCTCTCCAACTACTGCCTATCACATTGAAGACTTATAACCCAGTATACTCAAAGTGATTCCCAACACTACAAGGGTTTTGCCCACAGCTGGGACAGCTTTTCCTGCTGGATTACGTAGAAACCAACACAGGAAGCAGGACTGGAGTGTGAGGAAAAGGCAGATAAGCAGCTAACAGGCTGGCTTCGGTTCCCAGTGGATGGGGGAAGGGCCATCAGCCTCAGCACCAATCCTTCTCACACCACAATCCTAGTTACCTAGAAAGCATGCAAGAGGATGTGGGTTGCCCTGCCCCCAATATAAACTACCTCTTATCCTTATTCCATTATCTGCAGAATTATACACATCCCCTTTTTAGCCATCTAAGCTATATGAAGAAGTAACAGAAAAATTAAAGTTACTCACCTGAAGCTCATATTGCAAGCTTCTATGTTTTAGCCGTGCTGCATATGGATCTGTAACACAGAAGTCCCAGCCTGCAAAGACTTTGTTACAGTAACTCTGAAACTGATCTTCTTCATGCACCAAGCTCTGCTTAAACCCTTCCACAGACCTAGTGAAAAATGCAATTTTACTTCATTCATGAAAAGACATACTTTATCCACAGAAAATGAAACAAAACCCCACACCTCAAGCAACCTGGTTCATCAAAGACTAAATGACTCACACACACTTCCCTTCCCTCCCCCCTATGAGCAAACAGCCGCATTTGCTTTACATAAGGTTACTTCCTTCTGCACTTAGCCACAGCCATACCTTCTCACCTCATCCAATGCTTAGCTCTGACACTGCAAAAAGCTGGCTCAGGAAACGGAGATGGCAAAAAACCCCCCACCAAAACCCAAAAATAAAATCCTCCAACAACTACTGTATAGTTGAGGGTCTTTTATTTCTATGTATGCATACGTATGAAAAACTAATACTTCAAATTTATTTATATTTATTTGGCTGGCTCAGTTTCCCAAAGACAGACAAAGGCTACTGTGGCACTGCATCCTCAAGCAAAAGATTATCTATTTCCATATAAAACAGTTCTAGAATGCAGCATGTTCCCTACAAGCAAGAATGCAATGTAAACTGTGCTACGGGTAGCAGTAAATAAACTATACCAACATCTTTACCTTTTTATTATCCAGAGGACACTTAATCCAAGGTAGGTAAATGTAGCCAGCAGATATGCTAGGGGCAAGTTGTACCTCAGGATACTGAGCCACGCAGCATCTATTGTGTAATAGCCATAAAACAAAATTGTGTCTTCAAGGAACCCCTGTGAAAACATGAAGCTTAAATAGAATTTGTAACAGTAGCAGCAACTGCCCAGTTAAATCCAACCTGGTATTAAGCAATCATTTTGTAAATTTAAAATTACTATTGGGGTCCCCAACAAGTTACAACCATCTGTAGCTTCTAAATACTGTCATTGCCTCTGCCAGACTGTAACGTAGACACTACATGCTTAAAATCCGTCCCCTCTCCAAAGAGCTCTGTGACAAGGACACTGAGACCCTACACAGAGAGTACAATAGGCAGTGTGTTCCAGAACATATAAAACTGAGCAGCTGGGAAGGAGAGGCGCAGGCTGCAGCATGTGGCCAACCAGGCCTTGTGGATGCTCAGTAAAAGTCAGTTTGAAAACTCGCCTTCTCACAGATAAAGGACAAAGCCTGATTTTACCCCAGTGATGCAAATGCCTTATCATTTTTCAAAATTATGAAAGCTTCATTACCCAAGTAGAACGTTTTCACATTTTACATCTTATGTGAGACACAGAAACTTCATAAAAAAAAAAAAATAATCTAATTACTTACAGTGCCACTGAGCAAATCTTTGAGGTAAGTATAGAAGTAAACAAGTCCCTTATTATCACTGGGTTTATAAACAGTGCAGTGAGGCTCTGTCAAAAGAAAGGCAGGAAAAGTCACTCAAATGGTAATGCCCATTAAACTGCAAGATCAAGTTAATTCAAACATGGCAAGTTCTTATTAAAAAAGTATTTGTCGTGGGAGGTGTAGGAGAAGCTGATGGAAAAGGGGAATCTTACAAACAACAGCAGTATGTAGAGAAGATGTTTACCTATGTTCTCTGGCACAATTTTAGCAAAAGTACTGTTGAATATTCCATATTTAGAAATGATGCTGGGAAGTGTAACAAAACTGAACATCAGGATAAAAATTATAAAATTCAGCAGGACCAGAAAACGCAGGAAAGAGAAGTAGGATTGGATGCCAGTACCAAATTTTCCTGGGAATAAAGAAACATGTGCCAAAATCATTGAAAATACAGAACAAGCAGATTATCAATTCAGTTACATTGAGTTAACTGACAAAACATTACTAAAGCTAGTTTTAACTACTGCAGGCTTTTAGCAACATAACTGAAATGGAAATGTGACTTTTAAATAATTTTCTCCAGTGTATTTCCTTCTACCCCATCATGGATTTTACATCAGCAATAATAAAGGAAGCAGGTAACTTCTTAAAACACAGAGTTATATCTGAAACTACACTCGCACACATAAAACTGCCAATAACAGAAGCAACTTGAAAGAGGAGAGATTGACATAAGACAGTAAATACCTCCTATGCTGTGAATATCATGTTGCCAAAGCTTCAGGTAAGATGACAACTCCTTGACCTCATTGAGAACTTTTTTCCATGATTTACTGCTGGTTCTTTTCCATTGTTTCCATCCAGCTAAAAGTTTTACATCAGCCTGCTGACAGTCCCTAAGAATCAAGAAATCCAGTTACTGAGCACAAGAAGTACTTTTTCACTACATGTAATATGGCCTAGCACAACGGAGCTGGCTTTCAGCCTTCAGAGGGATAGCACAGTGCTAAAACTTGGAGTAACATACGCCAGTTGTCCCCATCTGTTGTTGCTCCTGGTAACCGCGACATCAGGTTAATTCAAATATAGCACGTCCTCTCACACTTGCCTCTCTTGGGGAAAAAAAAAAATAAAAATCCAATTGACAATAGGACAACACAGGAAAAAATAAGTAGCTGAACTTCCTGGTGGGATCTCAGGGAAGTTGCCATTAATGATTTCATATTTGCAAATGGCTGGAAAAGGAAGAGAAGATTCTTTCCTTAAAACTTCTGTCCAGAGCATCTTCACCAAGAGGCTCTTAAAAAAATTCTCTAAAATATTTAGCTTTCCTCTTTTAATGTTACAAATGCAGCCATTTGAAATAAAAAATTGTTCTTTTGTTCGCAGAAAATTCACAGATCTCAAAATCAGAATGAAATGACGAAATATGTTGTGGGGAAAAAAGTAAAAAAAAAAAAAAAAAAAGAGTGGTATAAAGAGGCTTAAATATTCAATTTGGATTTTACAATTTTAACTTTTATATCACATTCCAGCATGTAATAGAAAACAAATGCTATTAAAATTATTCATTTTTCATTATTCAGTTTTTATAGCATTTTCAAAAATTCACTGGAAAGTGCTAACTCAATGAATTTGAGAACCTATTTCTGTGCCAACATGTGGGAGTGTACTTTTCTAATAATCAGCTGCAAACACCCATGATGTGCCACAAACTAACTGTAATTTTTAATCATGTCTCACAGCTGTGCATAATTTGCATCTTAGAAATTGCTGCATGGTCAGCAACAGCATCAAGGAGAATTCTGAGTGGCTCAGAGTTTGCACTTCATTTTTTCTTTTAAGAAACCTTAAAACCAGACAAAACTTCCCAGAAACGTAGCTTGAAGATTGACTTGTATGCAGCAAATACTGTTCCAGCCTCTGATGCCACTGAAGAAGTGCAGCAGTTAAACACCCATGAGGACACCGTGCCAGAGTAGAAGACAAAGGTTTCAATTTTAAAATACTTTGTACACAACCCTACTGAAGCATGTAAGTGACACACTGCCACGCTATGCCACCATCATGTGTGCTGTGTGTTGACAAAGTTTCCATATCCTTCTCAGCTGAAAGTAAAATTAGGATTTTGGCAGGATGCCAAATTAAACCCTATAGGCAACAATCAAACAGGCAGCAGATGACCTCATCTTTAAGTTCAAATACACCTACTCTCGTAAGATTCCATTTTGTGGAAACTACAGGCTGCAGCATGTCGTGTTTTAAACACTCTGGAGAACTGAGAACTATTTGGCCCGTGTTTGGTCTGCATTTTAAAGAGAGGCATGGGCTGCACATTCATCTGTGTTACAGAAGTTGAGTGTTCAGCTTTCGGGACGTTTGAATCAAGCATTTTGTGTTGGCGGCTGCTGCACAATACACACAGATTACTGATACGCAGAAGTGCCAAGAAGCCCCACCAGAATCTCTCAGTGCTAAAATGTGTAAACAAGCCTGGGACATCCCAACTCCATACCTAACACGCACCATGGCCACGGGACTGCCCTTCCTTTTTCTTGAAGAACTGAGCATTAGATACCCAGCTTCAAATAAAATTTCAATGCATCAAGCGCCTTCTTTTACCATGACCTAGATCTTCTGCTGTTCCTTGAGTACAGGGTTGAACCTAACTCCAGGGTCAGGCTGTAACTCGTTTCCCAGTGCTCTTGCAGGCAAGTAACTCTTGTGCACTGTGGAGCACCAAACATAAATTGTACTTTCACCTCTCTCCCGGTTCATAACCACAACTACAAAGTACCTGATTTAAAGATGCCACTGTTCCCTGACAATCTAAAAACACATACTGTGTCCTCCCTCCTCAAAGGAGCTTTCAGCCTAGCTGTAAGGCATGAGACAAGAGACAGAGAAATACAGGCGGGGCAAAGCACGCTCTTCGCAATCCCCTCCCTGCTGGGGGCTGCCACCAGCGGGGCAGCAACTACTTACAGCTCACAGCAAAGAGCAATTTTAAAAAGGGATATGGGGAAAAAAAATAAAAAGAAGAAATGGTCCCAGAAAGCTTCTTTCCACCTGCATTGAGCCACACCAGAGAGAGCGCAATGTATTTTGGAAGAACTGCTGAGAAGACTCAAGAACAGCAGCACTCGCATAGCAGAAGCGGGTTGCTGATGACCCACAGTGACCCCCAGAAGCACAAAACCCTGCAGCAAAAAACCAAAAAAAGACACCAGTGAGAAACGCATTTGGCTGCTGCAAGTAATTCCCTGTTTTGCCTCATTTCTTCCAATTCAACCTATCCTCCTCCCGGTCAGCTACTCCCTCACACCACCCGAGAGCCCCCGGTCACGCTCCTGCTGCTGGAGGCGCCTGCCATATTTTGGCATGAGAACCTGGGCAACCTCTCGTCAAAACCACGTGCCACAGGGCGAAACAGATACCGATGAACCCAATTCTGCTTCAGCCTCCCACCGCGCCTGTGTTGTGTTTAGGGAAAAGGATTTTTTAAAAAAAAGAAAAAAAAAAATGTAAAGATTAACCTTAGCCTCCTCTTCTCCGCCATGCTCAGGGGGTATTCTCTCGCAGGGCGAGCGGCCAGCTCACCTCCCTCTCGCTCCAGCCCGCGGGCCTCGGTAGCGCGGATCCCCGCGGAGCCCTGCGGGGCCGCCCGCCGCTCCTGCGTGCCCCGGGGACCTCAGCGCCGACTGGAGCTCTGCAGGAAATCCACAGGTGCGGCGGCGCGCGTCTCCTCAGGAAGAAAGACCTCTGCGAGGGAGGAAGCACGGGGGCTGCGGCCGGCTGCCATGTTGTGGGGAGCCCCGCTGCCGCCCCGTCGCGGCCGCCCGCCGGGACCCCGCAGCGCTGAGGGAGGCGAGCCGGGGGCAGCGCCCCTCTCCCGCGTCCCTCCCTCCCTCCCTCCCTCCCTCCCTCCTCACCACCTGCCGGTGGGTGCTCCCGCCCCGTCTGCGCCCCGCGGCGCTCGGTACCTGCCTCCCCCGTCCCTTACCGTCGCTGCCGTTGCCCAGCCGCCTGCCCGGCGGCCCCGCGGCGACCCCGAGCCCGCCATGCCGCGCCCCCGGGGGGGGGGCGGGCTCCCCGCTGGGGCCGCCTGCCCTCCCGCTCAGGGGGGTGGCGCGGGAGCGGAGGCGGTGCCGGCCCCTTCCGCGGCGCCGCCGCTGTCCCCGCCTCAGCGCGGGCCTTCTCGGGGCCGCGGCCTGTGTCGCCCCGCTACGAGGGGTCAGCTGAGGCGCGCAGGGGCCGCTCCCTCCTGCACCGAGTCTTGGCCCCCCTCCCTCTACGGCTCTGCTTTGAGTCCTTAAACTTGCAGGTTTCAAATAAGGGTTTCAGGTTTGGGGACATGAGAGTCTTTTTATTCCTCTTCCCCAGGGCTTTATTTAAAAATACTGTGAAGAAGGGCAGGAGGATACACCCTCTCCATTGGAATGAGGCAAGGCCAGAGCGCCCCACATGCAGGGTGGTGGGGTGTTCCGACTGGTGGGTGTGCCTCACAGACATTTGGCTTGGAAAGGGGCTTTCAACGTCTTTGTTACTATTCAGTGGTCGTGATGGTGGTGGCTGCTGTAAAAACTCATTGCAAGTTCTGATGTTTGGTCAACACATTAGATTGGGGGCCCAAGCTCCTTAGCTTGCTTTGAGGGATCGGATCCAGTGACACGGGCTGCAGTGGGAACAACACAATTTTACCCTTGAACATGAAAACTGAGTATGAACCAGAGCGAATAAAGTCGGTAGGTGCTTGGATCTCTTTTTCCATCTGACAGTGAGGGTATTTTTTGTGTTAAGTTGCAGTAAACATCCCTGAGAGACTTATTTTTTGGATTAATTTTTGCCGTTAGTGTGAAAATAACGGCATGTGTGATGAAAATGGAACATCCAGTAGTTTGAACAATATTACATGTGGGGGAAAAAAATTCTAGCATTTCTCACTGTATTCCACTGGCAGTTAAATCAAGCAGATTTTTCTGAACATTCCTCATCCACTTCCTGCAGTACTTCTAAAAATAAGTCATCATTAGTTTTCAGGATGCTGAATCAGGCATAAATGAGCACATTTCTTATCTCACCTGTGTGTCATCAGCTCGGGTATGTGATTTTTGAACTGCTTTATTAGCAATAAGAATCTATGTGGACAATCAGTTTTCATAATAAAACCATAAAATGTTACTGATAGAAATGTAAGTTCTCAAAGTAATTTAGGTGTACATGTTTATGGTAAGTAAGTTGATGTATTACTGGCAGAGGAGAAAGAGATATCTTTAGGGGAATTGTTGTGAAATAGACATGGAATTAAAGCCCAGGAACTTCCTTATTTGCACTGAACTACTTAAAAACACACAAAACAAAACACTTTGTAGGTGTTCTTGCCTTTGTGCCTATAGAATATAACTAATATGGTTTTTAGCTATTTTTCCATGAAAATAAGCTCTAACTTGCCCTCGTCCTTCAATAGATCACTCTGGAGGCTGGTACGCGAGGGCAGGAATTCAAGCCTATTGCTTTTTCCCCTTCTCCTTTTCACAGATCTCCAGGATGATTTTTCCCAGGTGGGATTTTTTATATAGCAAAGGCTGACGCTGCATGACTGCCTGCTGCCCTCCCGAGAGGCTGGGCTGTGCTTCAGCTGGGAGCATGCAGGATTGGCTTGTTCACAACAGAGCTGGAAGCCGCAGCGAAGACTGCTATGCGTGTGGTTTTGGTTCCTTGGTCGAGCGCCACATTTCATAGGCTTCGCTTGAACAACTTCCAGTTGATCATTCCTGAAAATTCGTTAGATAGACATTGAAACCCATCAGTAGCATTCCTGGAAAATTACTTAGCATTGTTCAGCGTTCACGCTGTGTGTGATTCATATGCCAGACACGAGTGTGTATTGCACCACCAGAGCCTGAGTACCCGCTTGTCTTGGTCCCCTGAAGCCAGTCAAGCGTGGGCCGTCTTTGGTTTGGCTGTGAGGACAGATCAGGGACAGTTCTGCCTTAAATAGGAATATCGATGGTGTAAGACTTCCCTAGGGGTGTCATCTGGGGTGTCAGTTTTGCTTTTTAGCTATGTTCCTTTTCTTACTGTTAGGAATACAAAGAAAAAAGGTGAGTAATGCACTTGCCGATTAATTAGATTCTCTGAAACTCTGTGTGCTAGAGAAGTATGGGGTTAATGACACAGTGAGAACAAATTTAAATAAAGGTTGGAGGAATTGAAACAAGATTGACTTCCCCAGGAATTTTGTAAGAACATTCTTTATGCTCTCTTTTTTTCAGTTGAGAAAGGTTTTTAGACACTTGTAAATGTTTCAGTGAATTCTATGGATCACAGCAATCCCAGGTAGGAAAAGAAGAAGACAGGTGTGCTCAACAGAGGAGTCTGCCAGAGGCCGACAGTCACACGCAGGGAGTGCGGTACGTTCCTCTCGTGCGTTATTTGTACCTTATTCACAAAAGCAGCAGTTCTCTGTCCTGAACACAGAAGGAAGCCAGTCCCACATACCGTTTCCCGTGATGCTGGAGGCCCATCTGCCACCTTTAGTAACACCGTGTGTTTCCAGGGCACTTTTTCTTTCGTATGGTTTCTCTTCATAATGCCACAGCTCAAAACCACTTCTAAATATTCAGGGAAGTTCTGAGTGATAGTTTTAATTGGGGGGGGAGGTATCTTGTGTTGGGCTATGCCCTGTGGCCTGTGCAACATGCAGGCAGCTCCTGGATCAGTCCAAGAGATCTGCAGACAAGTCCTTTGCAGTCATGCCAGGAATGTTGCTTTGGGCAAAACGTAACCTTAAAATAGTATTAGAAAACTTCGCTTAAACCCACGTTGAATGCGCCTGGGACAGGATAGATGTTTCACCAGTTCAGGAGCCAGAAATGGTTGTGCTTTATTTCTAATCTACAAATGATTAATCCAAGTCTGAAAACCATTTATTTCTGTAATTTTATTGTGGTGGTATTGCGATCCAGGCCAAAAGCAAAGCACGTTTTAATTCATGGAGGGAAGGGGACTGAATGTCTTGGAGATCACCGCGCCCTATAACAGGTAACACAAAAGGACTTTGTTGCTTTCCTTTCTCTCTCCGAGCTGTAAGAGCGGGAGTTCAGCTCCCCCTTTCACGGGAGGGCAGTTCTGTGCACGGCCCGTTCGGCGGGAATGGGAGGGGAGGGGAGACGAGGCGAAGCGGGCGGGACCGGGCACCGGGAGGAGGTGCCGGTTCCCGGGGCGCCCGTCGCGGGCGTCGAGGCACCTGGCGCGGGGGGGGCCCGCGCTGTCAGCGGCGGTCGGTAGGGCCGGGGTCCCAGCAGGGTCTGCACCACTCCTCCAGCGGCGGAGCTGGAAGGCGGCTTCTCCTGGTGCAGCTGGCCTGGAGGAGTCACCCCACCCGCTTGGTAGGCGGCTGCAGTTTACTAATGCTCGCTGTTTAAATTAGAGTGATGGAACTGTTAGGGCTGGGCTGCCTGCGCGCTGGGGGATGTACTCACCTTCTGCTATCAGCTGGGAGGTAAATAGCCTCTCGGAGTGGTATCAGCCTTGATATCAGCCCTGCTGCGTGGCATCTCACAGCTTCATCACCCCGTTAGTCACGTAGGAGCCTCCACTGTACTCAGCTGGAAAGGTTGGTCCCATGGGGGATTAACAGCCACATCCTGCCCTGATGCATTCAGCCACTGTGCCACGTTTCAGTCTGGGAGGTGTTGCACCAGCCTTGCTGGGATCACCAGCTTGCAGCATCACGTCTGCTTTTGCTTTGGTGTAGTTTGTGTGTTGGAGTCTGCTAGCTAGTGAATGAATGTAGCACTGCATTTTCCAGATAGGTTGAGCTTTGTATGTTATGATAGGTACTGAGAAGCCAGAAGTACTTTTGTATTAAATAGCTGGGTAAAATCTCAGGTTTAAGTTATTCACGTTCTTTGTGGTCAGTCATTCTGTCACTCTCACAGGCATACTATTTAAATACTACTTCCTTTTTCCTCAGTCTTTTCCTTTACGACCTAACATACAAAGGTTGAAATGTTTCTACGCAGAAGGTTAAATATACATCTAAAAGTCAAATCTTTGCATCCAAGGTTTTATTGCTAAGTCTCTGTCCCTTAGCAATGCTCTGTTAGTTAAGCAAACCTGCAAGCAGTCCGTGGTACTGCATGGGAGCTGGGTTAACTTCTGCTTCTGCTGACCTAATGTCACTGAAGTCTCCTCTGCCAGTCCTGGGACCGACAGCAGCCTGATCCTGCTCTGTGTGGCAGAACCAGCCAGTCGGTAGCTCTAGAGCCACGTTCAAGGTGTGATAGTTCAAGTGCGGGTGCCGTGTCAGTCCCTGCACACATGACGCAGCCCTGGTGCAGGTTAAGGAGAGCAGTGGGCTGCCTCTGCTAAGAAATGTAGTTGAAATGGCACCTGGTCCAGGCTGATACCTCACCTCCAGGTGAGGGGGTGCGGAATGGCTGTATGGGCTGGCATAGCAGGAACTAACACTCTACAGTGCTACCCCCTTCCATGTTTTTGTGAAAAAGCCTCTAATTGTGACTTGTATGGTCCATAGATTCTGTATGTTCATTGTAGAATAGAACCCAAATATACTAATATGCTACACTGTTTTAATGTAGCTTTATTTTGTCTGAAAAAGAAGCATTTAGTTTATGTGAAATCATTTGTCCAACAATTTGAAAACTGCATATAAGGATTTTGAGGAGTTCAGAGAAACCTGTAACAAAACTGCTTCTCTTTTCTTCTGACTGGTTCTTCCCATTTTCTAGCTTCTTATTTGATTTGCTACAATATTGTGAGTAGCTTTTGTTTTTCCTCAGGGTCATCTGAAATGCTACTTGTGCAAATAGTAATGTGATGGCAACATCCTAACAGGAAATTTCAAATGGAACAATGCCCTTTGAGTTCAACAGTATCATCTATCTTTAAAACCCTGTTTATGATCTAAAACTCTGTTTATGATCTAAAATAACAATATGTGTAGTTTTCATAAGCTTTTCCAGTTGAACTTGTGAGTGAGACTCCTGTAATTGATACTGCTCATTAAAGTATAATTTGAAGGTTGCATTTAAACTGTATAGGTATCCATTGCAAGTACAGAATAAACAAAGCTTTCTTTTAAGGCGGAACTTTAGAACTGTTCTAGTAAACAGTATCTCATGCCTCTGACCTGGTGGGTTAGGCTGCCTTTCCACTGAAAGCAGAAAACTAAATCCAAACAGGTACTCAACAACTTTTTTGTAACCAGACATTTCCTTCAAATACAAGTAGCTGGTAATGTTGGTTAATAGACTTAAAAAACTCGTTTTGCTAAGCAAGATTTAGTTCTGCTATATGCAAAGAATGTGATAGTTTGCAGTTTGGAAATTTAGTCACAAGACTGACTTGCACTGATACAAAGTGATTCTTGCCTTAACCTTTTTTTCCCCATAATAGTCTGACTATGAGCTAGGTAATGTCTTTCAAGTGTTAAAGAAATAATGCAGAGTTCTCTTCACAGTTTCTTATTCTTGTTAATCTTTCTTTCCAGTCGTACCCTACAAAACTAAAAGATCTTTATGGAAATAGAGCACATGCAACCTTCTGAACCAGTTCTTCCATAGATTCTATTCCCTTCATTCAACACTATTAAGTCAACTGTGAGGTAGTTCTGGAACTTACTGTCTCCATTCCTCTTCAAGATTTGTGTAAGTAGAATTTACTTTATGTAATCCTTTTTACTGAGGGATTACAGGTAAAGGACTTTAAGGTCTAAGTGGCTTTACTGAAACTTGATACCAGGACAAAGTGCTATTTTAGCAAGACATTCATGTTTGATTTGTATTCTAAATGAGGATTAGTGTCTATAATGGAGAATTACCTGTACAGGAATGGATGAAACTAACTTGGAATATTTTGTCAAGGCTGTTGGTCTGTGACGTGAAGGCAGTTAGTTACTTTTCTGAGAAATGATCCAGAAGCATGAGAATGCACTACTTGAAGTTCCCTGTTCTGTGTCATTACAGTGTGTTTTGAATGATTTAAGTGGAAAACACCCACTCCCCACCAATCCTGTAACCTCTTTACATGCTGGTGATTATTAAAGCCACTGATCTTAAAGCCTTCTGGCCTCCAGAGGAGGAATACAATATTTGGCTAGTTGCTCACCGAAATCCAAAATGTCGTCCAACAAATGGACACCACTCTGCAAAGGGAAGATGTGTCAAGCTCCTGCTTTTTGTCTTTCACAAATGACCTCTGTTCTCCAGCAATTTTTTTTTTTTTTTTAATTTCTGGAAAATAACTTTTTAAAGAGAAAGCTAAGTCTAAATGTCATATCTTTTCTTGGTGCTGCGTCCCATCATAGGTCAAAAAGAAGAAAGAGATGGTTTAGCTTGAGTATTACCTACTTCAGGTTCTTTCCAAGGAAATATGACTGGTCAGAAATTTATAAACTGCCAGTCCTCAAACCCCAAACCAAATCTATAATGTAGGCATCAGATTTTACAAGAAGAGTTTCTCATGATCTTTGGGCTTGAGGTGGAGGAAGTGGGTGGATTGGCGTGCTGCCTGTACACCCTTGGCGTGCTACCTGTACACCACTGGTGTGCCACCCGTACACCCTGAGCGTGTGTGCACATACACACCTCCATCCCACCAGAGAGTGTTTATGTAGCAGGTAGCATAGTAATCTTTGAGTGACTACAGCCTCAGTCAGGAAGCATATGGGTTATCCATGTTCACATTCTTGCTCACTCCGAATGACTCCAGGTTTGGGATCTAATGTTCTCAGCAAGAGGAAAATCTCTATTTTTTTTTTTCAAGAACAAAATGCAAATATTTTAATTTGCCTCAGAAGACATGGGGAATTTATTTAAAATCCTTAAAACTTTGGGAGTGGAGAAAAAACAGAGTGGCTTCAGATGCCCAGTTCAGTGTTAGACTATCAATGTCCCCATGGATTTTCACAGAAATCCTGGCATAAAGCGCATCCTAAGACTCAAAGGAAATAAAGTGGATAATAGTGGAGCAGTCTGTCTTGGACTTATTTGAGTGTCTTAGCAAGCCTTTGTGGATATGCCTAGAGATGTTTAAAATGAGTAAGAGAAAGGAGTGATGGAGGTATTTTTTAGTCAGGCTGATCTGTTTCTTCTCGTTGGTTGCACTTCAGCAAGTTGGTTGATAGAGCTGGTTGATATTTCGTACCATCTTGCTTCTGGGTAATGCTGATTCTGCAAAACCCATATATTTCCATCAAAATATCCGTTCTCTCTACAGTTTGAATGAAGACCAGGCAAGTTGATGAGCTCTTTAGATCAGCGGTCAGCTTTCCAGCTGCCTTGCTGGCAGGCTTCCTGGTTTTCTGGATGGCTGAGTCTGAGTGTGTTGGGTTCCTGGGAGACTAGTTAAAAAATAGAAAAATGTAACTTTGCACACTCTTCAAAGGGAATTGCCTGAGAACTTTCTTCCCCTGAGAAAGTAATCTTTTCCTCTGTAGCTTTTTGTTACAGTTTGAAATGTAAAACACTTTTATAGGGAGAAATTTAGTTTTCCAAGCAACTCTTTGCAGAAAACCATGATTATCTTTTTCAAGAACTGTTCCCATGCATTTTAATGCAGTATAATGACAGAGTGTACTAATTCCTGAAGAATTTTATATAAAATTTAGATATATTCTAAGCTACTTCTCAAAAGATCATCAGGAGTTAAGTGGTTGCTGTCAAAGAAAACCTGCCTCACAGATTTAAACTTTCCTTTACTTTTATGTAAGACCCTTAGATTCCTGGGGTGTTTATTGGTTTTCTTTGGAGATAAGGGGAGGAGGCTCTGCTAACTACTTTCTGAATACATGAGAATCTTACTCTGTTTCTGTAGATGTGAAATTGTTGCCTGAGAAAACACAAGTTTCACCTAGGGGAGACTATGTTTATAGTTTCTTGTTGCCAGTAATCACATTCCACTGTTTACAGAAGGGATGGGTGACGCACCATGTATTTCAATTGCCTGGTATGCTTTTTTACTGAATGTTTCCTGAAGATGTGAGTGTCATAGCATGCTTCATCATGCTATAATGAAAGTGTAGACAATGTTCTGATTAACATGTAAGACTGAATTCAATCAACCACCTGTGTTTACGTGCAATCTCTTTGCAAGTCAGTGTGCAAAACCTGGGCAGTGTTTTACAACTGTATGTCACACTGCAAGAGTTTAGACTGTCTTCCAAGATCTTCAGGTGTGTAAATGACACAGTAGTAATTTAAGAGCTTATTTTGGCAAAATGAGATGATTTTGAAAAGCCTTCAGAAACTAGACACCGTACAATTATCCATTTTGAAGATACTCTTCTTCATGTGATACTTCCTTTACTGCAGTAGAAATTGCAAATAGAAACCACTGCAGACAGAAAAGTTGGTTGATACTGAACTGTTAAGTGAGATTCAGCTCTGCTTTTCTAGGAGTGGAACTGAGATAAAAGCGTGTCTGATGGGTTTTGCCAGATGTGTCCTTTGTAGTTTATTTTTTTCCTTCCCTGTTGTTGAATAGCTTGCCAGCTGATCAAACTTGGCATGGTGCCTTTAAGAACAAATGCTAAAAATTGCTTCCTTTTTAATTTTGAGTATGACTTTTGATTAATTGCAAGAACTGCCTGTTTAATTTGGATTCTGTTTTTCTAATATAAGGTTCCCTTTTCACTGAGGTACCTGAACTTCCATTTGTTAAACTCTGACCAAGCCTGGTTTGCTTAATACTAAAATGGAGCACTCTGTGAGAAATAAAACTAAAACCAAACCTATTTACAGGATCAAGACATTAAGGCATTAGAAGAGCCCTCATTAAGAGTGGGTCTCTAAATAATGTCAGCTCTGTACGTAGCAGTGGTCCAGTGGGTCCCTTGTTCACAACTAAGGCTTAGAGATGCCACTGCTAGTAAAAAAGCGGGCAGACTTCACCTCCTCTTTGGTTTTATAGTACTCAGAGAAAATTTGTGTATTTGGCTTTTCTTGTATGAGGAGGAGGAAAGAGAGAGCTTATTTTATTCTTCTTCTTAATGTTTCTACATGCTTCTAAAATGTGGATTCCTTGTCAGTGCTGGGGAAGACTTCACGTGGCACTCCAGTTCCTTAGTTTTGCAGAGAGCTTACTAGAGAGAAATATTTGTCCCCACTTTACCTGCAACTTCTGGTAGACCCTAATTTCCTGATGGTAAATAGCGCTAAGTTAGAACCATTTCCTATTTATATTGTTCATGTTATTTGTTAGCAGGGTGGCAAAGTCTTCTAACTAAGATCCTAAAATGAAGTTCCTTTCTTTTCATTTTGTATGTATATGCATCTATTTTGTAATTAGGTCTGTAATCAGTCTTCCCATGAACATATTAATGAAGCAGTAGAGTCAAAAATAAGGAAGATTTCATCCCTCAAACCAAGGACTTGTCATGTCTTATCATTACAATGAAGCCTTTGAAAATCCAGACTACCACGTCTCAGAGACACTGGAAATTGATAGAAGGTGAATTTATTTAATTTTGCTGTTGTGACTGTGCCATAAGAAATTAAATTCTCTATTTATATGCAGGAGAAACTTTTTCTCCAGAGTTTTAATTTTTTTAGTTCTTTTAATCCCTCCTTTATGCTCACATTCTCAGACATAATTTTTTAAAGCTGTTATCAGGAAGGCAGAATTCAAAAGAAATGGTGTGTTTGCTTTTTACGTTAGGTGAATTTATCAGTTAAATGTATTTTAGGATTTATGGCATAATGTCATGGATATTTTTTTAGTTCCAATAATTTTCACAACGTGCTATAACCTTAGATGTCCTTGTTTTCCAAGCAGTTATTCCTGTCTAGGTAGAGTCCAAGCTAACTTCAGGTGGAGAAAAGTTTTACTTTCTAATTAAGTTGAAGACCAAATCAGAATTATGATGTTGGAGTTCTAAATACAAAATACCTCTCAGTATCAGAGTTTGTTTTATAATGTATGCAAATTTGATGATAATAGGTAACAATTTAGTAAGGATCTCTATTGGAAGTTTTTGTGGCACTCAGGGTTTTTCTTTTTGTTGCTCACGCAGGAGAAGTTCTCAGAAGAATCTGTTCTCTCACCAAACCCCTTATGATTCTTCACTGCATGATTCCTACGGAGAATACAGTGGAAGAGAACAGGATTACCCCCTGGCCATACCGATGGCCTCCATGAGATGTGGGTCTGAATATAGCAAAAGTTTACTAGGAGTTAATGTCCTAAGCAGAAGTCCCTATGGAAATTCCATGGGTATGTAATTTCTCATATGAACAGCTTACAGAAACACTGGAACAAATAATGTCTTATTCTGTCCTGAGAGAGTCCTGCAGCTCTGTAAAGCTCAACTCTGTATATATCTGTACATGGTGGCAGTGGGTTTTTTTGCTTTTTTTCCTAGAAGTAGTTCAGATGTTAACAGGTCTGTGGACTGCCTGTTGTATTAACAGATCGGTAAATACTGACTTGTGTGGACTGTATAAGTCATTGAATATTAGGATGTATGTTGGAGTGAGATATTGGAGTTTCGTTAATGGGTTACATGGCTGTGTTTGCTGTAGAGCTGTATTTGGTCAGTAGGACTGATATTCTGTGTGTGTAAATAATCCATAGCAGCATACAACTTTCTGTGTAACTGATTCCAACAGATAATCTTTCCTTTGAGCCTGAGCCAGAACTGGCATACAGCCTACCTTCTACCTTCCATCTGCTGGATCGCCCCTATACCCACAGAATTTCCAATGTATTAGAAGGTAAGATATAAGGATTGTGGTGCTGCATTGGAATATTGAATGTCAGTCTCGCCCTCCATAAAATAATAAATATTTTAAAGCCTTCTGGTTCAGGTGGGAAGATCTTTTCTTAATAAAAGGAATCATAAAATGTAAATTCTCTTTTACTATCCTATGTCATTGTAGATGATTTTTTTTCAATATCTTTCTGAAGGTGATGATCTTTGTTTCTTGAGCAGTGAAAGATGTAATGCCTACCAATTTTACCCCAATCTCCCTATAAGTGGGTCAACATAAAACAAACTTACATGATTATCTGAAGAGACTCATTGTAGGAGGACATAAGGGGAGGATAGGATGCAATTTTGAGACTGTCTTTAGCGAATTGTTCACTATGTTGTCTCCATGTAAATTCTAGACTATTATAGTAATTCGAGATGTATATTAATTAAAACACAGGCGATCTGGAATAGTATAACTTGGGTTTTGTTTTAGGCTAGCATAGTAGTTTATTGTTCTTGTTCTGGGTAGGAACTGTTCTTCCCATATAATGTAATTTTTCTTTTACAATCAGTTCAGTTCTTGTCCACTGCTTCTGGAATGTAATTAGGAGTTCTTTTCTGGAATTGTTACCTAGATGCATTGAAAAAAACATCTCTCTGTGCCCCCAAAGTGAGAGATTCTTGTTTTTTGGTTTTTTTTTCTCTTTTTCATCTTTAAGAAGATGGTCTTTAAATTAAGATCTGATTTGACAAAATCCTGTATTCACATTAAAAAGCAATAATTTTACTGTCACCCGGAAATGCCGTACTCCATGAGTGACCATAGAAATAGGACATTTCCAGACATTAATTATCATGCATGGGTTTTAATACCTGATAGGGAGGGGAGAGTGCATTTCCAACACAATCAGCTAGAGGATAAATTTCGGGGTTTTGAAAGTTCAAGAAGTACCTCCACACAGAGGCACAGGTGCTTTTCTTTTGCTGATTGTTTTTAATTGCTACAAAGAAAATTGGCTCAAAGTGGAAATGGCACTTAACATCAGGGGACCATTAGATCTAAGTAGTAAATATGGTGAAGGAACCTGCAACATGTGCATTAACTAACAGGTGCATCAGTCATTTGGGGCCTTCCACACTAGAGGGTCGAGCTGAAAAGGGGGATGTAACATTGAGCAGACTGGCCATTAGCTTATTGGGAAGGTGAGGCAATGAAAGCTGTGGCTAAACTCATCTGCTTCATAGTGGGAAGGTGGATGCATTTAAGGAGTATAGTCACTCGTGTTTGAATAATTGGATGAAAGAAGGATGAGAGAACAATTTTCAGCATGAGTGAGTGTGATTCTAAAATAATCCCTCTGAACTCAGTGGAAGGATTTTTAAAGAAAGGGCCTGTCATCTAGGAAGAAGGTCTTAAATAATCAATGTGTACATCTGTGAATGGGTTAGATTACAAAGTTTTCCATGACAGACTGGGCTCAGTACCTCTTTTCCAGCATGTATCTGAAAAATTGTGTATGGTCATCAAGCATGACCAGGAAAGAAGTGAGTCAGGGAATATATGTTTCATAGAATCATAGAATGTTTTGGGTTGGAAGGGACCCCTAAAGGTCATCTAGTCCAACCCCCCTGCAGTGAGCAGGGACACCGCTAACTAGATCAGGTTGCTCAGAGCCCCGTCCAACCTGGCCTTGAATGTTTCCAGGGGTGGGGCCTCCACTACCTCTCTGGGCAACCAGTTCCAGTGTTTCACCACCCTCATTGTAAAGAATTTCTTCCTCATATCTAGTCTAAACCTACCCTGGTTTAGTTTAAAACCATTACCCCTTGTCCTGTCATAGCTGGCCCTACTAAAAAGATTTTCCCCATCTTTCCTGCAGGCCCCCTTTAGATACTGAAAGGCTGCAATCAGGTCTCCCTGCAGCCTTCTCTTCTCCAGGCTGAACAAGCCCAACTCTCTCAGCCTGTCCTCATAGGAGAGGGGCTCCAGCCCTCGGGTCATTTTAGATGCCCTCCTCTGGACCTGTTCCAAGAGTTCCATGTCCTTCTTGTGCTGAGGGCTCCAGAGCTGGACGCAGTACTCTAGGTGAGGTCTCACCAGAGCAGAGTAGAGGGGCAGAATCACCCCCCTCGACCTGCTGGCCACGCTTCTCCTGATGCAGCCCAGAGTACGGTTGGCCTTCTGGGCTGCCAGCGCACATTGCCGGCTCATGTCCAGCTTTTTGTCCACCAGCACCCGTAAGTCCCTCTCGGCAGGGCTGCTCTTGATCCTTTCTTCCCCCAGCCTGTACTGATACTGGGGGTTACCCCAACCCAGGTCCATGACCTTGCACTTGGCCTTGTTGAACCTCATGAGGTTCACACAGGCCCACCTCTCCAGCCTGTCCAGGTCTCTCTGGATGACATCCCGTCCTTCTGGTGTGTCAACCGCACCACTCAGCTTGGTGTCATCCACAAACTTGCTGAGGGTGCACTTGATCTCGCTAAGCCATTGATGAAAATGTTAAACAGCACTGGTCCCAGTACAGACCCCTGAGGGGCACCACTCATCACCGGTCTCCATCTGGACATCGAGCCATTGACCACTACCCTCTGGATGCGACCATCCAGCCAGTTCCTTATCCACCAAACAGTCCACCCATCAAATCCATAGCTCTCCAATTGAGAGAGAAGGATGTTGTGGGGGACCATGTCAAAGGCTTTGCAGAAGTCCAGATAGATGACATCCATTGGTTTTCCTTTGTCCACTGATGCTGTCACACAGTCATAGAAAGCCACTAGGTTCATCAGGCAGGACTTGCCCTTGGTGAAGCCATGCTGGCTATCTCGAATTACCTCCCTGGCCTCCATGTGCTTTAGCATAGCTTCTAGGAGGATCTGTTCCATGATCTTCCCAGGCACAGAGGTGAGGCTGACAGGTCAGTAGTTGCCAGGGTCTTCCTTTCTACCCTTTTTGAAAATGGGCACAATGTTTCCCTTCTTCCAATCACCAGGGACTTCACCTGACTGCCATGACTTTTCAAATATCATGGAGAGTGGCTTGGCGACTACATCAGCCAATTCCCTCAGGACTCTGGGATGCACCTCCTCAGGTCCCATGGACTTATGTTCGTTCAGGTTCCTCAGGTGGTCACGAGCCTGATCTTCTCTTACAGCTGGAGGGGTTTTGCCCTCCCGGACCCCCTCATGCCATCCATGTTTGCACGTAGGTAGTGAGATTGAAGGCTATTTAAGTTGTTTCTGCGAAAGTGAAATTTGAATTTCTTAAGTCAATTTGTCAGGAGTTTCTGGGCTTACTAAACAGTGCATTTTATTTAGATAGCTTTATTCAGAGACGCAACAGAAGACCACCTGATGAGATCGTCATGACTTCTTCCAGCCTGTTTGAAATGGATCCAGTGTGCAAAGAAGGTAGGAGTTTAGATAAGTAGTTCAATATTAAATAGCATCTTGCACGAGGATGGTGTGGTTGATACTGTTCTTGGTTTATCACCAGAATTGCATGTACAGTCTTTCTGTGGTTATAGGAACAACTTGGGTTTGTGATTCATCTTTTATACTCTACTAGCACACTAAAATCCCATGATAAATGAAGCACAGTGCAGAGTGAATATGTGTTAATTGTAGAAAGAAAAGCTAAACTCTTTATTAGAATTTATTTGACCAGATGATGGATTGTTTTCAGCCACTGTGTCTGGAATTAGCGACAAATTCCATATGCGAAAACAGCCTGATTGTCAAGTAATACAGTTCTGTCTATTTTGTAGGTAGTGCTGAGTTTGTGCTAAAATTGTAGAACAAATAAAACAAAAGCTTAGCTTTCAAGTCAATATGTAGCATCATAGAAATGTAACTATTGGTGATCAAGCAGTAGACCAGAATCTTGGAGTTTGTCAGTACTGTGTTTTCCTTTATGTTGCGGCTCTTTGTATTCACATTAAACAAACATCAGACAAGTGATATTTATTTTTTAACATTCACTATTGTACTACTTACTTACATTTGTATTAGAGTACTGATGGAGCTGAGGACATTCTGGGGGGTATTATTAAGTCTCAGAACTTGCCACACCTTGGTAGCAGTGAAAATGGGGAATGTTGTTATATCCATTTCAGATTTTGTATAAGAATTACTGTATTATTATCCCTAAATTTGGATTTTTCATGGGTTTTATGCAGAGGAAAAGTTAGTTGAAAATCTTGCAAGTATGTCCACCAGTGAAAGGATTAAAGCAATCCGAAAGATGCCAGAGACCATGAAAAAAAAGAGAGAGATCAGGTAAAAATAAAAGTTTATCTGTTTAGTTTTACCAACACTATACTTTCAACATCTAGCTATCAGTACGGGTGTTTGCCATCTGCTCAGCTTTGGTTTGTCACTTTGAAAGAACTGAAAGTACTTTTTAATGCACTTCTTTCAAAAGTTAACATCTTGCAAGGGAAAATAATTTAAAGATGGTTCATTGTCCTTTCTCTGCATGAGAATCTCTCATGGTAGTATAAAAGAGGATATCAAGGCCTTGAGGTTTGATTATGAATGACGACTTATGATTTCTTTTCAAAGGAAACTTGGATGTTGGCCATTGAAAATGGAGACAAGACCACATGGTCTCAACCATCATTTTATCTCCACACAGAATATATTTAAATTTTGTTCCTAGTGTGAGTTAGTGAAGGGGTTAGAACATGCTCTCATAGCATGGACAAGAGCCACAGTATCAGCTAACAGAAAAACAACAATCAGAACACCTCCATGTTTTAACAACTCTGTTCACCTGCACGTGTGTGAAACTGTATTTGCAGCAGCTTCTTTGGCTTCTTGTTTTAATTACAACCAATACTATAAGGCTTGTCACCCCCTGCCCTGCTCTTCCACAGGAATAAAGTTCTTAAAGAAATAAAAAAATCAAGGGACCACAGTACTCAACCCCGCTGTACACAGTATCTGCAGGGAACGGTAGTGGTAAGTGTCAGAAACTTCTGTCAGTTAAAATAGAGTAAACCACTTTAGCTGCAATGTTATCCTGTCTCTAGAGGTATCTGGTATCTTGCTTTATGTTACTTACCAAAGAACCATTTAATTGCTGCAGTGCTCATTAATGCATTAACTTGCATTATGGTAGCACTTAGGAACACCAGTTAAGTATCTTATGGTGCAGGTAGTGGGGGAAGTCTGTTCTTGTCATCAAAATGGAACTGTAAAAAATGTGAGGCTTTATTGTGTGAATTTGAGTCCTGTTTAAGGCTGCTTGATGAGATTCATCTCTCTCTCCTCTTTTGCACTTCAGTCATTTCGACGATTTGGAAATAGCTTGTCAGAATATTTCTACCTACTGCAGTTATGGCACAAGACTCTGAAGATCATTGGTGCCAAGTTTGGAACAAGTATTCTTTCTTACTTTATTTTCTTGAAGTGGCTGCTAACTTTCAACATCTTCTCATTCCTCATAAACTTCAGTTTCATCACCATCCCTCAGTTTCTTGCAGCCGAACCAAATAATCTTCCATTCACGGGTCTGGAACTGTTCACTGGAGCTGTAAGTGTGTAACAACAGATTTGTATTAGTACTGTGTGCAACAAATCTACTTTAAAAACTCATGCTAGAGTAAAAAAGTTAGTATTTCTTATTAAGAGTTGGAGTTAGAATTTTACATGACTGGAAATAATATTTAGTATTTGAAAAAGAAGCTGCAACAAACCTTGACTCAGAGTGAGATGAATGGAATTCATTCTGATGTATTTGTCTCGCTGCAAATGATTGCTGTGTTCCGCAATATTTCAAACTTTCATCACTTTCAGAGACACAAAGGAAGCCAGGCCTTCCAGAGATAGCTACAGTAGTCATCAGCAAAATATTTTTCCCATGCTAATTTTCCTCTGAAAAAACAGTGCAGATTTCCATATGTGATCCTGTGAATTTTGCGTATTTCCTAAGTTTTATTCTTCAAGGAGCACACAGATCTTTCTATGGCTGAACTCACTGGGGCCTGGAAACAGAAGGATCTTTCCATTATGTGAAGATCTTTACATTCAGGGAATAAAGTCCCAGACTGTTTTTAAAGGAAGATTTTGCACTGCTCTAACTTGACTAGTATTAATCAACTAAGTGATCTGAGAGGATGACTTACTCTTTTTTTTCTGTCTTTGCAGTAAAAAAAAAAGTCAATCATCTTGTTGTTAAAGGATATCTCTAGTTAATAAACAAGACTCTGCTCTTACTAATGCTTAGTTGAGAAGAGATCTTTCTAAAAAGGAAAGGCATCAGCCTTTTTCTCCTAAAACTGCTTTTAAAGTGCTGTGTTTTGTAGTAATGCTGTTTAACTTGTACAGTCACCATTGCTGGAGATCAGCTATAATGTAGTAACTCTAGTGTTGAGTGTTGTGAGCTTCCTTTCTGGTTCCTTCACAGTTGATACAATTTGTTAGTATAGAACCTTGCTCCTAAGAAAGAGGCAATTAAGCCTTTTTGTCTTCAGGAATTTTCAGAAAATCCTACAAAGGTGTTGAATGCTCATGACAGTCCCACATGAATCTTAAGAAGGTTACAAGTAATTTATATAACTCTAGAAGCTATTAAAACTATGGAAGATTTTAGCTGATAGAAGGAAAACAAAGGGTCTGATATTTAGAAATTTAATCACACCTGTGATTTCACAGTAGGGGATGGGAGCGCTCCCACTTCCACTAATTCGAATCACTTCAGATGATGATACTTCCCACCATATGCAGGTGATGGCAAACATTCTGAATGATGTCCGTATCTTTTCAGGGTTATTTTGAACAAACAGTGCTCTACTATGGCTTTTACACCAATGCTACAATCAGTAAAATAGAGAATGGTCTGTCTTACAACATGCAGCTGGCCTATATTTTCACTGTTGGAATATACTTTGTCATCTGTTTTCTTATCTTATTGTTCAGGTAAACTAACTATATATTCTTATTTCACTTATATTAAGGGGGGAAAAAAAAATCCCACAAAAAACCCCTACCCTGTAAATGGTTGGCAGTAGTAATTACCTGGGTATGTTTCTGTAAGTCCTTATTTCCAGGTCTAGAGTTTAAGTAGAAGTTTCTGCTCAAAAGACAGTCTCCAGAAATCAAACCCTTTTTTTAGACAAATGAAGAATAACTGCAAAATAGTAAGGGACATGCAGAGAATCCCGGTTCAAACCAATGAATATCATGATCCCTCTCTTGTAAGCTGTTGCTGCTAATATCTTCCAGTATTGATGTGGCCTTCCATTGACAACAACAACTAGGAGAAGGAAATGTCAGAGTTGTTTCTTACATAAAAGTTTATTTTCTATGTTTCCTTATGTGACATGCTCTGACAAAGGTCCAGGAGCCCTGTGGTGGGATAGAAAAACTGACAAATCTCCCTTCTTGCCCTGCTGTACAGACTTGATGTATTTTCCCATTATGCATCTCACAAATTTAATTTTCATTGCAGCATGGCAAAATCCTTCTGCAGGAACTTCATTAACCCCCAGACATACTCTGGAAATGCTAGCAAACTTCTCTGCACTTGGGACTTCAATATAACCAATGAAAAAGCAGTGAAGCTGAAACAAAAGAACCTCAGCAGACAAATAAAGGTAAAAAACACGGGAGGTACAAAAAGGAGGGAAGGTACAGAACTGGCATGCATGAGTCACTCTGCCAGAGACTTATTTTTGCATACAAATTTGTGTATGCACATACAGGTCTCTGGCAGAGTGACTCAAGCGCACTAGTCCTGTTCCTAATAGACTTAAGTTTTCCTGACTGTTAAGTTCATTTGGTTTGAACTCCTGGAGTTGGCTTAGCTACCTTTTTTTCTCTTCTCTTTAAGCTACTTATAAATATTTGTATGCTTCTGTTCTACTGAATGAATCTCTGTGACTGTTAAATATTTGCTGAACAGAGTATTTCTTCTGGTTTTCCTTCCTGTTGTTTAACCATTTTGTAAACAGAAGACAGGCTTGTAATATTATCTGCGGAATACAGTGTAACCGTCAAGAGATAAGACTTTTAGGGTAGGAACACAAAGTTGTCCAGTAAACGTTCCCAGAATATTACTCTCCCCACCCTTTAGAGAAATAATCTTTCATTCAGTCTCTCAAGTACTTACTTGAAACAAGTTTTGCTTTATGTCGTTGACTAAGGAATTCTTCATTAGGAATTTTGTTTCCTTGCAGGAAAACCTCACTGAAGTAAACAGAGAAGTTCTAAATTTTTCTGTAACAGAGAGAGTTGTTCGTATTATTATTCATCTTGTTTCTTGGGTTGCTTCCCTGGGAACAGCTGTAGCTTCTTGTGCTGGTGTTTACTTCCTCTCCATTAATAACCTAAAGGTAAGGACAGATTTTGCAGCCTGATTTTGGAGATGTGTTTTTCCACATGGATATCTTGCCCTGAGTGCAAGCAGGGGTCTGTTCACTGCTAGGACCATAGGGAAGCGTAGCTACTGTTTCTGCCAATGCAAACACAAATTCTGTTGTACCTAAAAGGCTGGTTTGCAAAGACTCACACCAATGGGGACTATGGCAAAAACGTAGGACCTGAGGGAATTGAGCAAATCTCCCTCCTTATCCCAGCAGCTGCTTTCCTGGGCTCATGGCTAAATTAGGGATAGTGTAGCTGGTGACCTTGAAAGAAATGGCAAGAAAGAAGCCTCAGCAGGGCATATCTCTCCTTTGCCTAGGAGCTGCTTTTAAGCTGGGGCTCCCACTCCTGGCCCCATGTAACACAGGGGAAATGGAGAGGGTTGTGCTGCTGGACATGGGCCCATAGAACACGATAGTCTCTAACCTAAGAGCATACAGAGAGGTGTGCCAAGTGTCTTCTCTGTGGACACAACTTGAGGCAGCATTTTGGTTAAGGCTCTAAGTTGGGGTTGGTTGGTTGATTTCTTTTTCCTCTCTAAGCTGTTTGCGAAAGAGCGTAATAATGACCTGGAGAGCCAAGCTGCCATGTTGGTGCTACCTATTGTCGCATCTCTCCTCAATACATGCATCCCGTTCTTCTACTCATGGCTTGGACACATGGAGAGATTTCAGAATCCTGGACACAAGATATATGTCACTATGGCAAGGTACTTGTTGCTACCACCTCTTAGTGCTTTTTGCCTGAAGATGTCTGACTCTTCTTTTTGACAGCAAGCTGTGTCTAGGTGGTGTGGTGGGCAGTAGGGAGCTATGGAGGAGAATTCATCTTCTCCAAAGGCTTCTGTACACTCTTCTCTCCATGTCTTGTTTATCTTCTGTAAGCCTTCTGGAGTGTTACATCTCTGCTTGAGGATGGGGTATGGTTTCCCTCTCAATTAGGCACACTCTGGCACTGGGCTTGGTTTTGTTTGTAGCTTCCCTAGATGGCCCTTGGGCTGTTGGCTCCCCAGGGAAAGGAAGGGGAGAGAGGACTGTGGAGGTCTTATTCCACTACAGATGCTTGGAATTAACAGCACATAACCCCTGGTGCCCCTCAGGCCTTCTTCCCTCCTTGAGCCCACACACCCAACGATCAGCCTGTTTAGCAGATGCTTGTGCCAAGGTTGTCATGCCTAGCTCCCCTTCTGCCAGGACAATAGAATAATGCTGCACCCAAGCTCCAAGGAGAGCTGCTGTTAGTCCTGGCACTCTGCAGTGCTATTGTTGTTACACAAGGAGGTAATAATGTGTAACCAATGGTAATCCTGCCCTCATTCCCTCCAGTGAGCTTATGGACCAGCTTTCAGTGCAGTTACTGTTAATTTTTCTTTTTAGAAATATTATCCTGAAGATATCAGTTGTTGGAATACTGTGCTACTACTGGATTAACATTGTGGCTGCATCAGAGTCACAGGTAAAGTTTCAAAAATAAAAATCTTTGATTTACAATGCCAAGTTAGGAACCACTTTGGTAAGCAGCTTGCTCCAGCAAAGAGAAGTACATGTAGCATCTTAGAAAGCTGAATTTGCCACTCCAACATTTTTTTTATTAGCATCTCTAGAGAAATAAACTGTAGGAAAAAATGAATCTCCCAACTGGGGTCTCAGCTGGTTTGCAGCATTGTTTGAAGAGATTACTATGATTACTCAGGGTGTTAGCAAAACTTTGATCTGTAGCCCAGGTTTCAGATGCCCAGGCATTTGGGAACAACATTAGAATTGCATGAATTTTGACTTCTAGATATGCTCTTTTTTTTTTTCCTTCTGCTTCTTAAAGTGCTGGGAAACTCTGGTTGGCCAAGATATCTACCGTCTTGTTATAGTTGACTTCATATTTTGTTTGCTTGGCTCTTTCTTTGGAGAGTTTTTACGAAGGTGAGTACTACTTTTCTAATCTTGTTTTTATTCATTAAACAAAGACATGGTCTTTTTTTCCAATGTGAGAGAAGTCATCCAACAGAAGCGTGGCTGTGGCACCACTGAAGCTTCCTTGGTTGTCTCTACCAGGCGTAGTCCCTGGGTACATGCCTTGCATATATTGCAGCTCCTCCTTAGGAGGAAGTCAGGGTGTGTACCATTCTGCTCTCCCAATGTGTCCTTTTTTCCTTTGGAAATGGAAACGAAGGCAGGGAGGAAGCCACGCTGCACTCCCATAGATCTTCTGAATGGGGTTGCAGAGGCCCAGGTGTGTCAAGCAGAAAATCTTGCTTTTCTGCATATGCACAGGCACACTGCTGGCTTTCCTTGATATTGTCCCCTTGTATTTTTCTTTCCTCTTAGTTATGTCACTTTACAGAGTGCACACAAGTTTAAAGTCTTATTTAAATCAGTCTCATTAAGGACGTAATACGACTCTCAGTGTAGAGTTCTGTAGCATGGTGAGAAAGTATTTTTAACTGAACATGAATACAGCTAAGCTTGTAAGCAAAAAGTCATTTAATTCTGACATCTACTGTGTGTACCTTCCTATTGCCAAACATTATTTATGACCTAAGGTAGTACTTAAGTGCTTGGCAGCGCTACAGAGCATTTAGGGTATTGTCTGCCCTTTGCACATGATGTGAACAAGACTGGTTCATAAGGCAGAACTTTGTTAACTTTATGTTAAATCAACACAAAACAATATTGAGAAACCCATGAAGACTTTCCCTCCACAGCTCTTGAACTTTAATCCTCCTTTTGTTCTCCTTCCGTCAGATAGGAAACCACCTCCCAGCAAAACGTCACAGTACCAAAACTTCAGCATCAGCTGTGATGAATGTCCTCCACTAAGCTGTGCAAAAGCACTAGAGTTACAGCCCTGAAAGATATAAAGTACAATTACTCATATTTATTTGTATGTATTCAAAGTAACACCCTGCAAGGCCAGCCCTGAAACATTATTAATGATGCAGCTGGTCAGGTGGTACCAAGACCTGTATTCAAGGAGAGATGGGATAGTTACCAAAATGTTTATTGTTCTTGCTACAACAAGCAGAAACTGAATCTTCCCAGCTCAGGAAAAATGAGGTGATTAAAAAGGCATTGTTGGCCCTCAGTAGGAATCCTCTGGGTACTTGCTTACCTGTGTGTGTCTCAGCTACTTGCAAGCCCAGTTAGTTTAAAGCAGAATATACTTTAGGATATATTAAGAGTATCAGTCTACAAGATTAGGGGTTTTTTTATTAAGCTTGAAATTTTTCAAGACTCAGGAACTGGAAAGCTGTTACAGTTTTGTACTGAGGCCATTTCAACTCTTTAATCAGCATACTTTTCTGATACAGTTACAAATCCTTTTTTTTTTCCCCCCCTCTAAGTCACATGAAAAATATCCTAGCTCTTATTTCACCCCTACTGTGTGTTATGGGAATTTGTCTTTGCCAAATTGTGTTTTGTATTTGATGTGCTGTCTAATCAACGAGCTGTGGCTGCTTTGCATGACACATGGTTAATGCAGCCCCTGAATAATTTGTCACTGATGCTTGTATTCAGGAGGTCATTTGTGGAAATTTCTACAAAGGGTTTTATCACTTAGCAAATGCTATTGTGCTGTGTTGTTTTTTCCCCCCAGAATTATTGGAATTACAGTCTGTGTGAGCCTGGGGCTGCCAGAATTTGATATTGGACGAAATGTTTTAGATTTGATCTATGCACAGACTTTGACCTGGTAAGTGGTGCATTTACAGCCAAAACTTCATTTGCACTTAGAAATACCACGGAATGTTCTTATGTAGATGTTTCAGGGTGCTTCCCATCATGGGGGAACGAACAGGATAAATGCCTGAGAGAGATGATATATCAAGTACCTCTGTAAGGATTGTGACTTGCCAGTTCTCTTTGTAACTGTGCAGGTAATGACAACAACTTTAGTCAGTAGTTTACCCTGTGGCCACCTGGTCTGTGAGAAACCCATAAAAGGACCATCCCAGAGTTTTGTTTACTCACCTACTTTATTTCTAAGAATGAGTATGTTACCCCAATTACAAGAGAGTTCCGTGGATATGTACGTAGATCTCTGTTTGAAGCTGCATATTTTTAAAGGTTGACTTGCTGTTACAAGATCAATATTAATATAATTACATTTCCAAATAACCATACACTAACTGTATGTGAAGTTATTGTGATACTTTCTGCTTTCAGTGCACTGGGAGCTGTGTGGTGAACAGTAAAGATTTAACTTTTCTTTTATAAATCCTTCCTTGTAGGATCGGTATCCTCTTCTCACCTCTGCTGCCTGGTATCCAGATGGTGTCATTTTCTATAGTATTTTATGTGAAAAAGGTAACAAACTTTACATGTATTCATCATAAACTTGCAGCATTTGAAATCTGGGCAGTATTTATTGCATTAAAGTGCTGGTTTTGTCTGGAGGCTGTGGAGTTTTGCATTTAGGAGAGGAGTTTGGTTGATTGGGTTTTGCTGGAGCAGGGTGGGGGCGTTGCTTTAAAGGAACACAATTTAGATGCATGCCCTTGAATTACAAACTTGTGAAACTTGAGAGGGGGGAAAAGCATGGAAAGGTTATAGGAGGGGTTAAGAGCAGTTAGAGAGGGGAGAGAATAAAGTAGTAAAATTAAAGGCTGGGAAATTAATGGTGTACAAGTGCATGTGTCAATACAGACACTCAGCCTGTGGCTGTGACTGGCTTCCTGCCTATGCCCCAGCAACAGCCTCCTGCCCCAGGTTTTCTAAGTGTAAGCAGAGGGAGTCAGCTAAAGTTTGTGGTGGAAATCTCTTCTTAGAATTCTTCGTCTCAGTAGTATGACTAGATGATAGATCATTTGTTGGGTCGTTGAACACTTTGTAGTGTTGAATGTAGAAGAATGAAGCTATGGCTAGAAAGATTGATTCAGACTTCCCTGAACAGTGGGTTTGCATATGCTACAAAAGCGAACTATCCAACAAAGTCCTGAAGAACCCATCAGAACCTCATTTTGCCTCTTACTATTTAAAGAGTATATTCTTGAAGTTTTCTGAAACTACAGTGTATCTATCAAATTCCTATAAAAGAAGTTCTTGGAAACTTTTGATAGATGGTATTCCAGCAATTGCCACCAGCAATTTCAGTGGGATTGACTTAAACTGAATTGAAGTGGCAGGTAACACCATTCCAAGAGTCAGCATATGTTCACCTCTTTAAAGGTCAGCCTCATGATGAATTGCCAACCCCCTCGCAAAGTCTGGAGAACTGCTCAAATGACAACATCCTTCATATTCCTGCTGTTTTTCCCTTCCTTCCTTGGAGTCCTGTCTGTCATTGGAGTCACTGTCTGGAGGTAGGGAAGACCGCTGGCATTCAAGCCTACTGTGTTATGCCATGTGACCTGATACCAGGCAGAGGAATATGCATTTTTCTATAGAAAAAGCTATATTAATTGCTCATGGAGGGTTTCATGATGTTCATGATGGAGCTGTTCCCGAGATGTTCTGTATTCTGAAAACAAGACGTGCTCAGTGAGTTTGCAAGAACGTGGTTAACACAATAACTTGTCCCATAAGAAAGTCGGAGGAGAAACAAAGTTCCCTTGAAGCTTTGGGTTCCTATTTAAGTGTCATAGCAAATTTTGGCTTTTCCTCCTCCTTAAAAGTATCTGCGACCTAGTGCAAGTTCCTGGACTTACTTGTGTTATAGGCCATACTGGGTCTGCAGTGGAAAAACACCTGGAAAAACTCAACTGAGGTCAACTTCTGGATTATTTATGAACTTTAAAGGCTCTTTTTGCAGGAAGTGCTGACCTCTGCAATATTGCATCTCGGTTGTTACCAGTATCTTACAGCTACTTTGTTTATGTGCATGTTACTCTGCTCACAGTAACGAGGGCAGCATGGATACCCCTTTTCTTTTTCTTGGCAATTCTCAGCCACAATTTCAATATTTAGTAAGACAGGTGGCTACGCATGAAACCAGGTGGGATGAAATATTTCAGAGCAAACATTTCCAGATGGCAAGTGGGAATTTCAGACTGTCTGGAGTGGTTTAATTTCAAAGCAAACGACATTTTCCTGTTTTAGTCTACCTCAAAATGTTAATTCTTGCTACAGGCTGCCTTAGTTCACCACATCCTGTTGTTACTGAAAATCTGTACTGACTCATGTCCTGGAAGGCAAGGTGAAGTGATGGTTCCCTTAAGCGCCTGTGGTGAAACCTAAAATCCAGATTTTCACTTTGCTGTAGCTTGCACTACAGCGATTGACGTGTTACATTCAGGTCAAGGCTGTGTTTGCAGGGTTTGGCACCGATCCATTGCAGCGAGGTCTCTTATCTCCCACTGCATATTCTGGGGTGGGTTATAGCTAACTAATGAGCATGTTGATGTACAAAATCACAATATTAACTAAATCACTGGTTCACACACGAAGCTTTAAGTAGCTGTTTTCTTACGCTTTCAGGTTAAAGCCTTCAGAAGAATGCGGTCCTTTCAGAGGTTTGTCTTCTATGTATGCTGCAGTCTCTGAGTGGATAAAAATACTGGAAAAATACACTGCCTCCAAATGGGTAGTGTGGATCTACCAGAACTTAATTACAAGTGAACTTTTCTTCTTCATCCTCTCCTTTCTTGTCCTGTAAGTACCCGCTAATGAAGAGGACCTGAAGTGGAAAAAACTGGCTATGATATAGCCATTCTTCATTAAAAAGTTGCAAGGTGCATTTTAAACCATCAGAAATGGTTAATATATTGGAAATTCATGTATTTGGAGTACATAAAGGATACAAAAGTACATAAAACCTATTCTTTTTATGTTAGGATACTAAAGCTCTTTCCAAACCAGCTTTGTGCTAACCCTAGGATACACTGCTTTAGATGAGTATTTCTAGTTTAGTGCTGCCTAGACTCCAGATCTTATTACCACTGGCACACTTAGCTTTAGGAACATCAGCAAAAGGGAACATGGTGCATACAGTTGGCAGGATAAATTGCCTTTTTGTCTTTTTTCCTTCCCTGCCCCGCCCTCCCCCCCCCCCCCCCCCCCGCCCCAAGGTGAATAAATAGTAGGGAAAGAGCAAGCTTTCACAAGCCCGCGGAGTACAGGCCAGATGTATACTATGACCCTGAGTGACATAAAAAGCAGAAGTTGGGCAGATGGTTGCTTTGTCTTTTCTGACCATTCCTCACCAGTGGAGTCATGAGAGGAGGTGATGCCATGTAAAGAATGGCTGAACTGCCTCAGGGACGCAGCGGTGGCAGGGGGCGGTAGTGCACGAGCAGCATGTTAAAGGGAGCGTGCCATTTCGGGGGGTGCTAGTGAGGTCGCAGTCCACTTCCAGCTAATCTCAGGTAAATTCACATACTGCCCCCTGGGCTGAAGTAAATTATTTTGGGAAAACCAGTATGTGCATATTAAGCTGTGTGCCCGTTGGTAGGGTTTGATGTTGTAGCTGTGCTGCTTGATATTTCTAGCATGGGCTATGTACACTGAGGAGCCCAAACCTGTTCTCATAAAAGAAGATCCCACTCATTCCAGTGGGAGCAGGACTGGCCTGGAAGCAGTAAGTGTTCAGTGTTGTGAGTTAAGATCCAGGCATGACTCTAAGCAAATGACGCAAAGTTGGAGAAGAGTGTTAGGTTCCTATTTGTTATCTGAAATGCATCTTGTAGTGTTGACTGACTTTAATTGTACCTCTCATCCAGAATACAAGTCCATAAATCATTGGGTCTTTTCCAAAAGAATGTCTTAAGCAATTTCATGTGTTTGCCATTCCTTGTGTAACTGTATACATGCATTTGGTTTTGTGTGTGTGTATGTGTGTATAGATATGTGTATATATGTCTTTTAATGGATAAAAAAAAAAAAATGACTAGGAGGAAATACTGATGGGTATGACTGCTCATATGTTGGACTCTTTGTTGTTGTTGTTGTTGTTTAGAATTATTACTTACCTTTACTGGCAAATAACAGAAGGAAGAAAGACCGTGACCACACTCTTACGTAAGCAAATTGTTAATGTAAGTTTGACTTTCAGCTTTATCTTGTTTTTAAAAATTGGCTTCCTTGTTGATTGTCCCATCCTGCTATTGTGAAGCTGTAATCTGCTTTTCCTATGACAGTGCAAGGGAGGGTGGGAGCTCTCCTCCATGGGAATTGCAGGGAAACTTAACTCACGAATAGAGTTGTTGCAAAATAATTTTATTTGAAGCTGTGCTGCTGCAGCTCCCTCTGTAGACAGATTATTTTAGAATAAAAGGAACCTTAATGATTATTCTGGTCAATGGTTACTCAGAGGCCTCGAGCCTCTCAAGAATGATTTGTCCATTCCAGCTAATGATCAAATATGTCTTGACCATAGGAAGGAAAAGATAAAATATTTTTACTTGAAAAACTACGGGCACTGCAAAGGGCAAAACAAAACCCATTTGCGCCAGGAGGACAAGGCCAGCAGGTCAGTTTGATAGTTCAGATACTACTGTTTCAATTACGTGCTTGGTAGAAATTCATGGGGCTCCTCTAGCCTTGCAAATGGGCTGCTGTTTGGGGATATGTCTGTATTTAAAACTTCATATAAGTTGATTGATTGCTAGCTAACAGCATTTACAGATTGCTTGTTGACAGCAAAAGAATACTGCGGAAGTTCCCTAACGATTTATCCCAGACTGGAATTTAACTTGGGAAGGATATAGAAAAGTCCTTGCCCTCACTAGACATTATTTATGATTATGAAACTGCAAGAAAACATTCCTAATCTCGGTGTGCAGTGTTTGGCCACACTTGAACCTTGCCTAGACTAAAAAGGAGGCTGCCTTCCTCCCCTGACTCTGGATTTCCTTTGGAGTTTATAGTTTGCACATGCCCCCCCCCCCCCCCGCCCTGTGTCCAATCTTCTCAGCTGAGGTAAAACTGAGTGCTTTCACCTAACCCCATTTTAAATCCCATACATCTAACCTCTTAAACTTGACTTTATTTTTCAAGTCAGTCCTGCTTGCTGAGCCATCAAATTAGTGTTAAAACGTGCACACGTAGGTGCTGTGCAATCTTTTTATTTGGGTTGAGTGAAAACTCTTTGACCTATGCACTGGTGAAGGAAAACAAATCCCCCTGTATGACTGGCCATCACTAATGTGATAATATCAAGAATTATAAATAAATATTGATAATCTATATTGATAAATGTAAATACATATGTGATAATAAAAATAAAAACATATATACATATATATATATATATATAAAATAACTATAATAACTGACTGAGAAGAGGGGAGGTTAAAGTGAATGGGCATTATCTGTGTGCTGGGGCTTTTCAAACACCAGACGGCCCTGTGGCTACGTCCAGGGTCGCAGCCGGGCCCCCTGCGAGGCATGTTTGAGAGCCTACCAAAGGTGGGTGTTCTTGTAGTTGTTAAGGCTGGATGTCAAAAGGAGATGCCAGAATAATCTCATTGTAGATCCAGTAGAAAAGCCATCTCCCTAAGACAAGGGTAATATAGCCTTGGGTGTGAGTAGTGCTGGCCATAAGTCCTGACTGGAAGCCACAGTAGTGCTAATGCCAAATATTCTGTCTTTCAGAGAAGCTCCTCTGCATACCACTCATCCAGGCAACCTGCCCAACAAGTGCCAGGCTACCCAGAAAGAAATCAAAATGTATCCCGCAATGAGGTGAGATGGTCAAAAGAAGGAAGTCTCCCCTAGATTTCCCTATATAGAACCTAGGGCATGATACAAACAATGGGCATATGTTGAACAAAGACGATGTCCTGTATGTATAGAAATAATTTTAAAGATTGATTTGAACAGATACAAAAAAGTACAGAATAGCTGTTGGAATAGTCTTACTCGCAGACCTGCTTAAGTTCTGGAGACTATGGTTTTGTCACCGGTAACTGGTATCTTTTTAAATACAAGATAACAGGCACACGAGGGAAATATCGACCTAAATCTGCTTGTGAACTTTGTTTTCAGCATCCCTATTCTGCTGGGATCTTGAGGGAGACTGGCTTCCCACTAGGTAAGTGACAAACACTAAACACAGAAAGCAACTCTTAGCAGCTCAGCTCAGTAAAAGCATTGGGTATGGTACAGATGCAGCATGTAACAGCTTGATGTAAGAGAGACAGAATTTTAGCACCTTGTATAAAGAGAAAACAAAAAGACCGGGTTTGGGGGGAAGCGTTTTCTATAGGACGTGCTTAGTGGTAGCTTGTTGCGATGTTGGTGGTGACTTCTGAAGGCTGATCACAAGCTTCTGTACACCAGAGAGTTTCGTTTCTATGGGTAAATGAGCTATTTTGTCTTAAGGGAGCAGCCGCCAGCAAGACTCTTACATCATGGTGGAGATATATTTCACACCTTGGTGTGAATCTCGGAAGAGGTTATTAATGATGTGGGACATTGTATGTCCAGAGTAAAAAAGCTATGGAAACTTGCATGGTAGCTTGAACCATTCCTGATTTACACAAATGTGTAACTTCATCCCAAGTACTTGGCAGAGGAGACACTTAAATAGCAGAGGGCTTTTGAGTGGGGGTGGTTATACCGACACCGCACAGTTACCTTACTTCCTTTGTGAAAAACAGGTTTGGAGACACCTGAGCCCAGCAGCAGGCCCAGCCTCTCTGAGGCGGTGTTGCTCGCCCTCCGTGCTAGAGAAGCAGCTCAGTGGGAAGACGAAGATGACTACAATGACTTTTGACCGTAAGCAGGCAGAATTGATAACGAACGTGAAGTCACTGACTGATGTTCTGCAGAAAGTGATGCTCATTTGCACTAATGACTAAAAGAACCATTCAATCATTTTTTTTTTAAGCTCTAAATTAAAGAAAGAAAATAGAACAGATTGCAAAATGCATCCCAACTGCAGTTTATTACTGTGGTAGAGAATACCCTGCGTGTTGGTTCTGTAGCAGTGGTATTCTGGTGATCCTCAGCCTTCCCTCAGGACTGGCCCTTTACCTTGATACAGTAGGGTCCCTCCCTCCACAGCTGGTCACTTGTTAACTAAATGTAAGGAAACTTCTGCTTAATTGTTAATAAAAGCTTTGGTCTAAAAATATTTTTATCTGATCTAAACCAAAAGCGAAGTATTAGTCAAATAAAAACAAAAGGAAATTAAAGTGCAGTTGTTTTTAACAACCGAGACATTGTCATGGCTACAAAGTAACTTGTCTGAACCAGATTAAGCTTCTATTCCATTTTCACTTTTCTAAGCCATTTTTATGGCTTATTAGAGTCACTCAAAACCAGCTTTGATGTCAAAAGTTATCAGAACTCCTTACGAGTGACTAGTTATCAAAATTCTCATCTGTGTAAATCCAATACTTGTTAACAGAAAGTTTACGACACATCTTTTCCCAGTAAAGGATGAGGGGGCTTTTATCAGACATGACTTTGCAACACTCAATGCAGCTTCTTTTTATTCAGAGCCACAACTTTGCTATGATAACTTTTTTTTAGCCCATTTTCTACTACTACCTGGTTTATGTCTCTGTTGTTGTTTTGGACATAAAAATGCCTTAGGAAGGAGGCGCAACTTTTCCTCATGCTCATAATTTAGGTTAAAGACAACCCAAAAAAAGAGGATGGTGACTCAATAGTGCCAGCAACTCAAGCAGCAACAAAAAGAATGGGCCTTTGGAGCAAGGGCCGGTTGCCATGAAGAGTTGTTTGCTCTTTGATAGCCACTTGGGGTGTGCATGTAGAAGACAGCAGTGAAGGAAGAGGCTACAGCACTCATGAAAGGGCTGGACGGAAACTGTCTGAGAGCTAATGTACACATGCTATAGGGTGGGCACCAGAACATGGAGATTGTTGGTTCTGCAGTGCAGGGTGGATGAGTGACATGAACTAAAGAGGCGCTCTCAGTCCTGACAGGAAAAACCACCCCTTGTTCCTGTGTTTCTTTGTGCTTATATATAGTTCAGTTTACAAGCAAAAAAATCTATCACACCTTGCAGAAGGTAGCATTAATCTACCGCTAATTCAGACATTTGGACTTAACTTTAATTGGGACAATTTCTACTGATCCCCAATTCTTTTTTTTTTATTACCTTTTGCCTCTCTTTATATATATTTTTTTTTAAATCTCACTTGGCTCTGTGTATGAGCCGTGAGGCGTATTATGAAGGTTTCTGTCCAAAGCAGTGTACCACACTGCACCACCACGCCCTGCAATCTGCTGTTCCATTGCTGGTAAGTGCAGCCTTCCTCTAGAGCATCGTAGCACGGTCACCAGTGTACAGTGCAGCACCTCAGTTGAAACACAGCAAGGACCAGCAAGGGGACAATGAATTCAACAACACTGAAGTAACATAAGGAGCCGCCTTACTAAAACATGGTTATGCTTTCTAGTTAAACATAGACTTTGCTACATGTGCAGTCTACGGTATCTTGAGAGATTACATCTGAATTACCCGCAGCGGGTAACCAATCAGTTAAATGTTCGAGTTCCTTGTTCCTGTTGAAATTAGTATCACATTCTTCTGAAATTAAATTATTAAACTTAGTAATTCCATGTATTGGCCATTAAGAAGAGGTGGTCTAGTTTATGTTAGGGCTGGGTCCGGAGAAGTTTCCTGCTCTTGCTAATCATTGATGGTCTTCTCTAACTGCCAGCTCCTTCCAGAGCAGAGCCAAAATTGTTCACGGCACACTGATGGTAGCTGTGATGACAACACCTTGTTTTACTTGTTAGAAAAAAATGCAAGCAACCTGCGTTAATTTGGACATTTTACATCAAGCTACTGCTGCACAGCTGATAAAGAATACCCTACTCAGGAGCTATCAGATGCTTGTTTATTATAACCGCAGACTCTTTTGATTTCAAGTTAAATCTGGATTACAGTTTCCCACATACCCTTGCCAGTGCCCTTCAATCATGCAAACAATAAGCAAAGTAAAAAGACATTTCAACTCTATTTGATCTACTACTACCAACACTCAATATACAGCTTTCTTTAGAAAATAAATACATTCATGTGCTGTAGCATTAGAAGACAATCTTCTATCCCCCCTTGGTTCCTTTAAAAAGACTGGGAGGTAAGAAGATATTCAAGTTTTATTCATTAATTCTCAGTCTTGACATTGAACGTGGAAAGTTGGCTTTCTTTTCCTTGTCAAGATGCAGTGCAGCCATCTTGCCATGCAGTAGGAAGGAAATCTACTCACCCTCTATTTTGGCACCATTATTTTCAGGTTCTGTTTTGAGAACAGTAATGTAGATGTTTAAGATGCCATAAATCAACCTCAAGTTACTATACAGTCGTAGAACAGACTGTTTAAAATTACCAAAATCAAAGTATGATTTTAAATTTTGCCACCAAAAGTTGCTGATATGACTTTATAACCAAGATTTAAACAAAGCAAAGGAGCGGTCTAAGAATTATAAAGCAACCTGCACATACAGCGTATTGCCCGCTTAGCTTGTCAAACCGATCCTTTCATGTTACTGTGCAATCTCCTCAGACTACAAGTGGCCGTACCTCAGCTTTGTCCAGTGTTGCAACAGAGGAGTTTCTGCATTCAAGATCTGACCATACAGTGGAATTAAAGCACTGCTCTTCCTCTTCCCAGAACTGTTGTTAGCGGTCCCATCTGCAGCGGTGGATACCCTCTCAACGGTGAATTCAGACCTGCCTGAGTAAGACCGTGTACTTAGGCTGGTGAGTGTCTAGAAAGCACAGGCCTAGTAATGAGGATCACAGTCCTCCACCAGGCTGTCAGTGATGTAGCTGGATTCAAGGACACTTTCGTAGTAGCTTTTTTCTGCAAATGTGTTCACTGTCCAGGCAACCACTTGAATTCCTTTTGAAGACCAGTGCCTCACATACTCCCTGCAAGGAACAAAGGCACCGTAAGGAAGGCTGACACTACCACATTTAAGGCAGACGGTGCTGAGGCTACAACTGAGTTTTAGTCTTACATCACAATCACATCAAGAATGATAGCGTGTCATCTTTTGCAATGTCATCTTTTTGTGTTTTATTACTGCACACAGGCAAAAGCAACAGTTTTCTTCCCCTTTGAGATTAAAGTTAGGATCTACCGTAAGATAAAAATACAGATTGAAAAGACAGAGGCTTAAAATAATGAAATAGTTTCTCCACTGCATGCTATCTAAACAACTTTACAGAACACTAAATGGAACATACTGATAAACATATACCATGTTAGCTCCACCCTTATATACTAAGAGAATGATACTGCCTCCTGGTACGTTAGCAAGCTTTAACACTTACTGAGAAACAAAATTTTTCTGTATGAGGAAAGCTGAGACCCCACACAATCGCCACAAGAAACTGTGCAGGCTCCAATCTAGAATGACATCCATCATCATATATGAATAATGTTTCCAGAAGGAATTGAAACGGGGTGTCCCATCTCCAAAATGACTCAGCTGCCAAGGCCTGTGTGTTAGTGCTGTTACAACATTTGTGTCAGCTTGTCTCATCTGAAAGATCAAGGAGAAAAGACTAATTCAAACAAAAGCAGCATAAAACGAGAGAGGTTAAGACACAAAGTGCTAGCTTGTATTCACAGCTCTACCAGAATCCTCCTCCTCCCTCCCAGATCCTTTTGTAACTCTTTTAGAAAGCTGTTTATGATACTTTACTGTTTTTTCTTTAAAACATACTTAATAAGCAAGTGCTCATGTTAAAAAAATTGCATAACAGTCAGGCAATGGAATATAATACATAGTAAATGGACTTGGCAGTGAGAATTAGGAAACAGTTTTAAGAATAGTCTAAATTTACATCAAGATATGAAGTTTATTTAACAGGGAACTTGCACACAGATACTTGGCCATGTGCCAACATTAAGAGTGATGAACTTACTTTTTTCTACATAGCTTTCAGAATGGAGGGTATTGCTGTAGATTCATACGTGCATCTAATGAGCACCAAGTGATCTAATAAGATTATGCAGGAGACTTACAAGTTATACTTCATTTCCATTAAAAAGTCTTGGCAATTTTAACAACCCAAAAGTAATCTGGAACTGGGAGTTGTATATCTTACTCAAATTCCCAAACAGGACTAAAAAAATCCAAAATAAACTTTTAGGAAACATCACCTTATAAACAACATCTGGCATGAAAGAGCAGACTACGCTGTTGTTATACAAACGCGGAAATTCCAGGTAGAGTTGTTTTAGGGCATCAACTGCCTGCCAATTAGAAATACAGGTAGATGTTATCTTTATACATAAGCTTATATTTACTTTATACTGCAAAGTGATTTTAGAATAATCCCCTTTAAAAATACTTTCCTGTTGTGTGTAACAAGATTGAAATGGAAAGGGGGAAGAAGAAAAACAGCATCTTGTTTATACCATTAACACAGAAATTACATTTTGTTTTATGCAGAAGTCCTTTTCATGATTCAGTTTACAGCAATGAGTAGCATTCTCCATGTTTGAAATACTCTTGAATATATCGTGGATAAAATTCTGAAGTACTACCTAGGGTTCAGTTCAAGGGGAAAATGAATTTATTTCCATATTTTGCTATGCTAAAGAAAAAATATTCTAATTTGCATAAAATGTTAATGATTGATCACCTGTATCTCCCATCAGTAATGCAAATTATAGATAAGCAGGATCCTTAGTTCAAGGCTGAAGAGGAGACACTGGCTCCCCTCAGCACAGGCAGTGAATTCACTTGGCTTTTTTTCCTGATTATGCTGTCTGCTGAACTCAACACTCACACAAGTCGCATGCTGATTTTAAGTTGCAGCTTCCCAGGACAATGGAATGGAATGAGGGAACATATTGTCTTTGCTTTGACAGCCCAACTTTGGATGACACAAATAATGGCATACCCAGTCTCACTCATATTAGAGAAGGGACTGCACCACATGTAGCAGTTTGAGACCAACAAAAAAGCAGGTTAGAAAACCAAAGAAAGGGTGAAGGAAGGTGTCTTAGTACAGTAAGCAGTACCTGATTTGCATGGCCTTTGACATCAAAGTAGATTATAAGATTGTGATGCATAGACTCCACAACAGCTTCTCTCAGAGTTGGTACCTTTTCACCTTGGAATTTGCTCCTGTAGAAACAGAGAACGCCTCACTGGAATACAGTCAATATACACATGTGCACACATGTAGCACGCACCTCCCCAACTACGCAGAGCTGTTTTCTAGGGATTCCTAAACATAGTTTGCTGATACACCAGTATTAGAAGTGGGATCAAGTATCACTAGCAATGGCAGCGGTGGCTCTCTCACCCAGTAAAAGGCTGCACACGTAGACGCATACATGCTCATCTTCTTCCCAAGAATCCCACTAGACAATGATATCTTTCCTAATCCAGGGTCTAATCCGATGCTAACTGACCCCGTGTCCCACAGTGAAACACTAACCTCGCTTCTTCACCTCCTTCCTCAGCTACCACAAATAAGCTTTCAGTCCTAACTGCTGACCACCCACTTCAGCCTGCTCCAACTGCGCTCCCTAACCCTGAGCCAGAAACGCAGAGCCTGGCAGAATTAGCAGACAAGCTGAGTATGCAAGAGAAGCAGCATCACCCATCAATAAATTATTCCTGATAAGGTGACAGTGAACAACAGCTGATCAGCGGTAACTGCCTACATGGAAGATCTTGCTGTGTGGTTCAGGTGGTCACCTCCCCAGTAACAGACAGGGAAGATGCTACTTGTACCAGACTCGCAGGTGGTACTTTACAAGAGTCTGGAAATCCCTAATGCAGTGTCTCAGGAGCACATGCTAAAATTTCTTCCTGTAAAATGGATTAACTTACGATACTGTAGAATTTGCATTGTTATGAAAATTTTTAACAATGCATAAAAATATTTTCCCCTGCATACCACTGGAAAGGACCTAATCAGCCACTGGGGTCACAGCTCCTACCTGAGGCTACCTAGGAATCTGTCTAGCTCCTTTTCAACAGTATAATCCTGATGTTTAGAATCCCCAAGACACAATCAGTCAAGAAATACATGTGAATAAAATTAGTTTTAGAAGTAATTATTCAAGTTGATTTTGACATGTAGTGAAACTCCCAGTATCTTTAGTGTCCTGCAGTTAATTTAGGGGAAGCTTATGTAGTGATTAACCTGTTTCACATCAGATGCCTGTGGATTTTGTTTTTGAAAGCCAATTATCTTGACTCTCCTTCACTGTTCCTGTTGCAAGGATGAATAAGGAGATAGTCTCATACACTTCTAAAATCAAATGAGAAGTAACATATGGGACTAAGTTTTACATTTACAAAAATTTTCATCAGTGATAGATCAAATCAATAATTTTGTTTATCAAGAACATTTTCTTCACTGTTCGGTCAGTGGTTTCAGAATAGCAATAGTTCATTTACCATAGCCTATGTTTTGCAGATGGATTAAGCCTCCTAATTTCATCAAAAGTCAAATCACGCAATCTTCCAGACCCATCAGTCGTCCTTTCTACTGTTTCATCATGCATTAGAATGGGAACACCATCTGCAGTAAATTCAAGATCCAGCTCAACACCAGTTGCTCCATTCTCGGCTGCCTTAAAAAAAAAACAAAACCAAAACCAAAACCAACCACATACACAACTGAAGTGACAGCTTTATAGATTTAATACAGGCACAGCTATAATTAGTTTGTATTGTGGTAAAAAAGTCATAAACTATTAACGTTCTTTTCAGTAAGCTTGATCTGCAGAACAAAGTAGGTTTTACCCAAGTTATTGTGAGAAGCATTCGTAGATCAACTGAAAGCATATAATTGATTTTACCATTAAGACCATAGTAATAATGTCTCGATCTTGGGATTGGGACTGTTTCAGGATAAAAGTGCACAAAAGAATCCTGCTCTCTCCTTCTGGTCCAATAACTCCCAAGTCCTTAAGTTATGTTACTCTCTTTTGTAGGCAAATGCTTACAGTTTAGATAATTTATTGATTAACACTTAGAAGCCAGAAACTGAGCAGGCCATCGGAACATAAAGTCTTTGCTTGCACAAGAAAAAGTGATCATCCCTTTTTTTATGGAACACAGGGGCAACATTTCCTTTAAGAGTCAGGTTTGCCATTCATGTGCAGTACAGTTGATCCACCATACGCAGTAGACACAAAACTTCCCAGAAGCACTGCTTACCATGCTTGTAGATGTATGTGGGCAAATCCCTGTTCCTATCTGAGGAATCCCCACATCGGATAGCAATAAGCAGCTGGGCTGCCTTAGAACATTTCATACATCCTGCTCCTGCCCTGGCTTTTTCCCAGGAACTCCTCAGAAAAGCACCCGAAAGAACTGCAAGCAAAATTAATTGTTCTGAAGGCCACATGCCCTCCTGAGAAAAGGGCCAATGCACCAGAAAGGCAAATGCCAGGTATGCACTAGACGTTACTCTAGCAGTATCTGCCAAGTAAGGATCTCTATTGTGCAGCTTCAGAATTTATCAGAATGAAGGGCCCTGCCTTGCCCAAGGGTAAGAAGCCATCAGAGCAGCAACATCTCATCATCACAAATACACTACATTTCAGACTGCTAATCACAATTTCAAATGATTCTCAGAAACAGATTTTGAACTCTGGCTGCACCATGATGCCTTGCAGATAAGGCAGCAGTAATCTTCATGGCAGGGCTGTACACAGATTTTCCCGTACCTGCGGATTCTTATTACAGACCTTCAAGGCTTAAAAAGCAAATGATCCTGTTACAAAGTTACTGTCTGCTCTCTATAGTCTGTGGCAACAGCAAAATACAGTATTTCATTATTGCTACACTGCTAAAATACCCATCAGCAGCAAGGATATAACACAGGTCCCACAAGACTCAGATCTGACCTAACTGCTCTGAATCTGCTGGAGGGTGAAGGCCTGACAAGCCATACATCTTCCTGTGGCAAGTCGGAAGCAGCTGGGGTTATTCAGGGTGACGAGGGCTCGGTGCCTGCTGAAGAGGCAGATAATCAGACACAACCCACGGGCCTGTGTTACTGCCCACCGGTTTCAGTCTCTTGCCCACCAGACCTACGGGCAGCCAGGTTCCCCGAGCCTCGCTCTCTCTCCAGAGCACTTGGCTTTGCCTCACGCCTCTAACCTTGTCCCAAGCCCTGCACGTCCTTTAGCGGCTGGGCGTGTTTAAACGCGCCTCCAGCGCCCCCCGGGGAACGGTCGGCTTCGCCGAGCTGAGCCGGGCCGGGCCGGCGGAGGAGGGCCTCAGGGCGGGGCGGCGAGCACACTACGGTGAGGCCCCTCCGTGCTGACCTGTCGGATGGCCGCCAGCGTGTTCTCGGGCGCGTCGTGCGGGCCGCCGCGGTGGGCGATGCGGGCGGCGGCGCCGCGGGGCCGCAGGACGCGCTGGGCGCTCTGAGGCGCGGCGGGCTCCAGGCTGAAGAGGTGCAGCGCCAGGTAAAGGCCGGCCGTCAGCAGGCAGGCCAGCGCCGGGCTGCGGCTCAGCGCCAGCACCGCCACCAGCAGCACCGTGAGGGAGCTCAGCAGGCCCTCCCCGTAGCACAACATGATGGCGGCGGCAGCGGCGCCCGCCTACCGCGGAGGGGAGGGCAGGGGAGGGGAGGAGACGGGGACGGGGACCGGGACCGGACCCGCGGGCGCTGCCACGGCCGCCGCCTCTCCTCAGGGCAAGGGCGACAGCAGCACCGCCACGCCGAGCGCCAGCCAACCAGCACGCAGCCACGGGCCGCACAATCGGCGCCCGCCGCTCGCCCGCCTTCAGCGAACCAGCGCGTGGCAGCCGTCACCGCCAGCCAATCCCCGCTGCGTGCCGCCCGCCGGCAGGCGCTGAGGGACGGGTGGGGGCGGGCAGCCCCTGGGGCTGAGAGACCCCCTCAGGTAACGGTCGGGGGAGCATCGCAAGAAGATGCGGATTATTCCAGATAAAAAATGGCGCAGATAAAAATAAATGAGGTTAGTTGAAGGCAAGGTATCTCTGCCCAGAGAGCCGCTGAAGAGCTGTGTGGCTCGAGAGGCTCGGGGTTTTTTTTCCAGCTATGCCCGGTAATTCGGAATATAATATTAATATTAGTTATTGTGTTTCCACGTACGGTGTTCTATATTGTGTGTATTATATAGCTAACTATCCATCCAGGCCTGCTGACAAAGCAAACCCGGGGCCTGACGCTGTGAGGGGGCGGAGGCCCCGGAGCGCCCCGGGGACAGCCCTTCCCGCCGGCTGGGGCGGCGGCTGCTGCAGAGGCACGAGCGCGCTTGCAGCGCGGCGGGTGACGAGAAGCGCGAGCAGCCGGAAAGAACCCCGGGGAAAGAGCAACAGGACAGGGAAATGCGTGAAGGCTGAACAAACCGGGCTTCTTTAGTCTAGAAAAAGAATGGCAGAGAGAGGAAATTGTCGTAACGTACATGAGGATTTTGACCTTTTTTGTGTTTTCCGTGGGAAGGATGGGAAGGAACTGACTTTGCAGTGAGGAGCTCTTGGCAACTGGAGGTGGAACAGGCACAGGCGATCTTTTAGACTGGATTTTATTTTTTTTCTAATACCTGAGATAAATATTTGTCACATATTGCCCTAGCTGGTTCTGGGCATCTCAGACGTTCTTTTCTGTCTGTGGTTTTATGCTTCTGCCAGGTGTATCTGATCTAAAATCAGACGTGTATGCAGACACATAACCAATAATGGAATGTCTAATTAAATGTCTTACATATTTAAAAATCTGTTGATAAACAACATTTGTTAAAAGTAAAGATGATGATTTAAAAAACCCCCTCAATAATACTTAACATGTTGAAGAGGTCACAGGTAAAGGAGTTGTTTTCTGAAACAAGAACGACAGCTTTAACATCTCCTAAGTGCTCACTAGGAGGGAACTAAGTGTTGCCATAAATTTAAATTAATTTTCCCTGGACCGAGTGCTGGGAAACAAGTGTGCATTCTCCACCTGGCCTGCCCGGTGGGTGAGCATTGCCCGCTCCTTGGGCTGGCTGGACCAGCAGCTGGCTGCCACCGGGGCGGGAGGGAGAGGATGGCTGCGGAGACACCGCGGTGCTGTCCTCAAAGAGCGTATTGAGAGGTTCTCATGTTTGTCTTTCCCATCACAGCATGTTCAGTGAAACTGATACCTGCTGGTGGCACATCTGCAGTCCTGACGATACAAGGACGGCACAGCCATGTGATATTTACTGTGATAAAGCAGAATAGACTTCACCCGTGCTAAGAGGGCAAGCAGAATAGACTTCACCCGTGCTAAGAGGGGAACTTGTCTTGGGAGACCTATGGGTGGAAATCGCTGGAGAGCAGGGTACCAGGACACCCCCAGTCCCATCTCCTACCTCTGAAAATCGGAGCTGCCTTTGCTGGGAGCTCGCCCCCAAACGACAGACCTGCCCCGCGGGGCTAAGTTATGTGAAGAGGTTTGCAGACGGCGCTCGCCTCCCTTCCTAGGCCAAGCCAGGCGGGATTTTCCCACCCGTCTCGGCCCGGGAGAGGGCGGCCTGGATCGCACCCACCGCGCCCCGCCCCAAGGAGGGAGGAGCGGAGCGGGGCCGCAGTGCGTGCCGGGGCTTGGAGTGTTGCGGGCCCCGAGGGAGGGCTGCGGGCCCCCGTGCGGCGGCTGCGCTGCCGCCGGGGGGGGGGGCGGGCGAGGTGGCCGAGCCGGGCCCGGGAGCGGGGGGGGCCTACCGGGCGGCCGGGGGGGTCTCGGTGCGCCCGGAGCGGGCGGGCGGCAGAAATCAGCCGAAGGGGTGTGCGAGGGGAACAAAAGCGTTGGCGGGCCTTGGCAGGTGCTGCTTGGCTCTGAATTTGTACTCCGGTAGGGATGGGCAGTGTGAGGTAGGTAGGCTTCTCCGAGGAAGAAATGCTGTAATTTATTTTTTTGGTGGAAGTACCGTCGTCTGTTCGTACAGGGATGTGTCGAGGAGGAAGCTCATGGGAATGTGACACAAATTCCTCTCAGCCCTCTAAATATAAAGGGCTGTACTTGCCTTAATACCAGCTAGTTCTTTTTATAATTTTTTGTATTTGACTACAGTTGTGGTTTTTGTTTGGGTTTTTTTTTGTTTGGTTTTTTTTTTTTACAGTTTATAGGATCTATCTGATAGCCCTGGGAGACCTTAAAGGTTTAGTCTTTGATGGGAGTTGTTAATATTATCTGTAGCATGTGTAGTTTTATAAATCTTGATTATCTCAATGCTTGCTCTTTTCACACTGTACCTATGATCATCTTTTTTTGCTCATATATGCAGATTTTCTTTTTATATGGGGGAAAAAAACAACTTTGTGTCTTTCGTTAATGATAGTAAAAAGAGAAACTTAATTGAGTTTTCTAATGTATAATTTGTTTCCCAGAATATAGTGATATAGAATTAGTTGTGATGTTCTTTCGCTTTCATGGTTTTGGAAGTATATGGAACAGTAATGTTGTTATTCTTTACAGCTTAGTTAACATGAAGATGGAGGACTATGAAATATTCTGTAAGAAGCATCTTTCCAGAATCCAAGAAGAGGCAATAAAAAGAGAAACCCCTTTCACTGTTCAGCACAAAAATATCTCCCTCATTCAATTCCATGGAGTTCCTGTGCTTTCCCCTCTAGTAAGGCTTTTTAAAAATTATTTATTTCTTTTCTTCCCTGGTGTGCTTACTGTGCTATTGGCACAAGCTTTGATGTCCACATGTAACAATTCTGCTGAATCTATTTGAGGTATCATCTGACCTGCTGCTTAGGGTATTCTAAGGACTCCTAGCTGTAATTTTACAAAGTAAAGGGCTAAAATGTACTTTTTTTCACATTGACTACATTTGCTTTCATTTCTTGAAATTTGTTATCTTCACAAGGGGAGTAAAAATGTAGTATTAAATAAATGAATGTTATTGCTGGGCTTAACTTCATGTAAAATCATATTGACAATATTGACAAATACTGAACATGTGAGCTTGTTTAAAAGTGTCAAAAAAAAAGTGGAAGTAGGAAATACTGAGATAGTTACAAAGCTTTCAAGTAAGTTTCTTTTTCGCATGTGTCCGCAGCTTCCTCTAATGTATTTCACAGGCTCATCAGTTATGTTAAGTCATTCCATGCTTAATGCAAACAGAGCCAAGCAGAAGGCTGTTTGTGGTTTGTGCAGTAATGCAGCTGACTTCCTTGTTTCACTGATGGGAAGTGTGAATGGAAAGACTCCCTAACAACGATCTCCAAAAATTGTGATACAGATATACATTGGAGACTAAACGTTATATTGTAATATTTTTCATTTGCAAGTGTTTTAAGGTTTCATAGAAGAAATGCATAATTTGACTTGAGACTACTTAATTTTGTAGAACTTTGTGAAACCATTTCTTGTAGATCTAGTTTTGACTTTTATCTGAACTACATATTCTGAATTAGTAACTCAGAAGATTTTCAGATTCTGATTGATGAAAGGATCCAGAAGACTGCTTACGTACAGGTCTGTCTTCTTGTGAAATTCACCCCTGGTTCAAGAGGGCAAGTGTGAGCTAGTCCTTCATACAGCTTAATAGTTTGAGTATGGGTGGGAAGATCGGTCACAGAAGGCTCTACAGGATGCCCAAACCTCCCATCTCCATAGAGGCCTGGGAAAGACCTGTCCTGCAGTCTGAGTCCTGTGTCATTTGAAGCTGGTACTGTAGCATGTAATTTTCATGCAAATTTTTAAATAAATGGCCTTTTACATTCATGTTAGTTTGTGTGTGTGCCAAGAAGGCATTTTGTGCATCTTCCATTTAAAAAGTGTAATTGGTTAAAAAGAAGCTGGTATTTAAAATGTGCGCAAAGCCTCAACTTAGGTGATTGTTGTTCTTGTTATTTTGTTCTGTTGTTTTTCTTTTAATTGATTTCTGTAATTCCATATTGAAATTTGCACTTAGTGATATAAACCATGTTTCTTATGCTCTGTTTTGCAGCTTAGCCTTGAAAAGAAAAAGGAAATACAGCAATATAAACAGAAAGCGCTGGACCTAGAGACCTGGAGACAGAATGCCCGGAAAAGAGCTTTACTGAATCGTGTTCAGGAGATTCTAGAACATGTTCAGGTAGTGTTAGTCCAAAGCCTTCTTAGAGTTTTACAGAAAACTTCTGCTTATAGACAATTTGAGAAAGCACTGGGGTTTAAATATTCACCGATATAAACATGAAATTAATAGCAGTTAACTCTCCAGAACCAGTGTTTGCTAGTATTTCATGCTAGGTGACCTGATAATTGATTATTTAGTGATAATATTTGTGTTCATTGTAATGCACAGGACTTGCTTTTCACTGCTTGTTTCCGTATACGCAAAAGACAGACTGCACCAGGTGACTGCCTGTTGCTTTTGTAACTGTGTTTGAAACACTAGCTTGTAAAAACAAGTGAACAAACCCCTCAGTGCTAGAGCAACCAGCTTGCTTTATTTGCTTTGTTTAATCAGAAAATAATCTATATTCAACGTTACGATTACAGAATTAAAATACCCTGCGCAACAACCTGTAATTCTGTTGTGTGCTTTATAATTTTTCTGCAACTGTTTTGTTTTCTCTGCTGCTTCAATGGTGAATTTACTCGAGGTTTAAACTGAAAAGAATATTAAATACATCTAACCAAGTGGTATTATTTGTCTTTGAAATGGTTGTAATACAGTCTTTAAATTAACCTGTTGCTTAAACAAGTACAGTTAATGCTGAATTTGTTGAGTTACTAAGGTGGCAAACAAAACCTGCTAGTCTGCATTGTTTACTGGAGTGTGCATGGCAGCAGTCATCTGGCTTGGGAGTCGAAGAGTAGACCAGGATCATAAGTTCAATATGAAAATAATTTAGTTTCCCCCCCGCAAGGGTGTCCCTGTGATAATTGTGTTGCAAACACATAGGGTAACCTAGAAGATAATTTTAGTGTGAAAATCCTTTTAAACAAATGCTGGCTAGAAGTAGCATGTAATTCTCACTTTATATAAAGTTGGTTTTCCAAGTACTTGACATATGAAAACTCTTATTTAATTGTCTCTGGGTTAGTAAAGAAATGAACAAATTATAATTTTATGGTTCTACTATTTTTATTAGGAATTTTGTTGATTTGTTTTTAGTCATCTATAGGTTAGTCTATATTTCATGCTGAAATTTTTCAATTACATTTCTTACTCAATGTAAACGTTTTCATATTTTAAGAGGAATCTTGCAAGATAATTTGAAACCATAAAATTATTTTAACATATCGAAATTACCTCATGAACAAAAGAGTATCTTTGCATTCAGATATTTGTTATTAGTTAAAAAGCTGAATAGAACATTACTGAAATTTATATTTTAATTCCAATAACCTCTTTCTTATTGTAAAGAGCTCTTATTGTTTGTAATTTGTGGGGAATTGGTAACAGAAAAAATTTTTTATTGGTTTTAAGGTGGAAGCATTCTTTTTTTTTTTTTTTTAAATTCAGGTGAAGCTTGCAAGAATCTGAGAATCTGAGGACATCTCATTGAAAAGACTTTTTTTTTTTCAATTTTTATTTGCAGATCAGGAAAGGACCTAGCGTGAGTGACATGAATGCACGGGAGGTTGAGAATAGTTGCCCTGATTCAGACTCAAAAGCTTCGATTGACGTCACAGCTCTATCAGATGTCAGTTTGGCATGTTCTCCTGAAAGGCATGGTCCCACAGAGCTTGAAAAGACACCAGAACTTATACCAGCAGATACTACTGGGCAGGTGCCATCAAACATGACAGAAGCAGTTAAAGCAGAGGAAGAAAATATTTTTTCAAAGGAAAGTGATAGTCACTTCTTAAAAGCTGTACCTTGTCCAAGGGCTGCGTCTCCTGACAACGTGCATAACAAACTTGCATCACATGCTTTCCAAAAGCAAGAGGGACTAGGAATGCCACCGTCGGATGAGGAAGTCCAAGATCCATGCGTAATGAGTCTTCAGAACCTGATGAAGAAATCTAGGGAGTACATAGAGAAAGAGCAAACCAAGCGTAGCTCAAAAAGTAATTCGAAGAGGAGTATGAGTGAAAGCCATTCAGATAAAGAAAATGATGTTAAAACGACTGACTCTGTGAAAGAAAGAGTAAAGCTTACAGGCAGAAGTTGCACCGTTCTGACACTTGATAAACCCAGTCTCAATAAATCAAATACCCTTCTCCAAGGTGCCTCTACTCATACAGGTAACACAAGTATGTCAACTTTATCCAGTTTTTCTAAAGTGGACATACCTATGAGAGTTGGAACACCCCCATTGGTGGATTCGGATTTGGATGAAGAATTTAAAAAGAATTCTATGTTTGATTGTGACAGTAGCATTGTCAGGAGCCTCACGGGCTCTTACGCCAAATTGCCGAGCCCAGAGCCAAGCACGAGCCCTAAAATGCACCGGAGGCGCCCAAGACCTTTATCGATGGGGCACATCGTTATAAATAACCCTGTGAATGCTTACGAGTTAAGTCCTAAAGGCAAGGGTAGAGCGATGGATTTAATCATGCAAGATATTGCTGATAAAAATAATGTGTCTGAATCAGTGCCAAAGTTCATGGTGGACTTCACTATGGTTTGCCCGAGCAGAGTTCCTGGTGTCAACAGGAATTCTTCAGGCCCTTGTGATGGGTTGGGGGTTGGCAAACCAAATCGCCATTCCTTTGGGCACTTGGAAAGCAAAGGAATGTTGTCAGCTACGTCGGAAGGACATGTAGTGATGGACAGCAGGGGGCCATATAAAGTAGAGACCAGTACTAATATTGTAGCTCCAAAATTGAATGAGCCATTTGCCATCAGTCAGTCTACAGTAACACAGAAGCTCCTAGTTGTGAACGAAACCAAACCGTCTACTTTGCTAGAAAATACTAAATGTAATTCTCCAGTAGAACTCAATAAATCTTACGATGTAGAAAACCCATCCCCGCTACTAATGCAGAGCAAGACTGTGCGACAGCAGATGGACACTCCAAGTGCTTCCCCAGCAAACGAGCAGTTTCTGGAAAATAGTTTTGAAAAGGTAAAACGTAGACTTGATTTGGACACCGACAACTGCCAAAAAGAAAACAATCCCTGTGTTCTAACAGTTGGAATGGAAGAACAAGAGAAGCAGTGGTTGCAAGAACAGAAATACCCTGTGAGATCAGTTTACATTGCCAAGAATGCAGCCCCTGATAGTATGGCAAAAGGTAAAAGACTTGCTGCTGTTGAGGTTTTTTTTTAAACTTCTCAGTTTATAAATCTTCTAGGAAAAACCCCAATGATCATTAGTCATCGGGGATTCTAAGTATGTATATATATCAAAATGCGAAAATTTTATTGAGTGTAAATTATCTTTTTCATAACCTAATTTCTCTAATTTTTAACGAATGACAAATTCTGAAATTCAACTCACTGCTTGAGCCATTTTTAACTGCTACAGAATGGTCTAATTGCTGCCTTAGGAGTCATGTAGAGTCAAACATCTTACAACAGTTATTTGTAACAAATACTTGATTAAACAATTTATGAGGAAGCATCAGCTGACACTGTGTGTAGGTTTTGTGAATTCTGTATTCTCGAGGGTATCATTTGACACTGCAAATATTCATTTCCAATTTGAATGCTGAAATTTGAATTTAGTTTTACTAAGAAAATGATGTCTTACTCCATTAGGTCTAAATGAGACTACTAAAAGAACAGATACCTTGTGTAAATTAAAAGAAAATACCTTTTAATGGGTTGCAAAATTATATGGGTATTTTCTTCCAATTCAAGACTGTTACGTCTGTATGTATCACTACCAAATCAAGCCGAAGTGGCATAAATAATTTTACTTCACTCAAGCAAGTGTAGATACACTATTATCAGAGCTAGATTTTTTTTTGTATCCTTGTTTTAATGTAGGCTCAGTTGGTGTTACTGCTGCTCCATTCACATGCTTATCCCACAAATATTTTGAAGAACTGTAGTAACTGATGAGGTTCTTTGCAATACACAATACACAATGGAAACTTAACATCAAAGATATGTTGTACTTTACTGATGATGCAGATTACTTCTGTTTAAAGCATGTATGTCTGTGGCAAAGATCATATAGAAAATATTTAATGCTTGATTCTTTGTAATGTATGTTCTCAGAAGATATTTTAAAAACTAAAATGTTGGCCTTTGAAGAAATGAGGAAGAGGCTTGAAGAACAGCATGCACAGCAACTGTCGATTCTGATAGCTGAGCAAGAGAGAGAACAGGAGAAATTGCAGAAGGTAAGGTAAAGAGGAAAGGTTCTAAGGAAAGGTCATGTGTGTTGTATTGCAGTTTGTCAGGAAGCAGTTGGTTTTAAAATGTCTATTCTATTGCTTTGCAGAGTTAGAAGAGTAGTCTTATAGTTGATTCTCTCTTTTGTAGGAACTGGAAGAGCAGGAGAGAAAGTTGAAAGGAAAGAAGGTTGCTACAACGGAAATAGAAATTTCCAAAGTGAATATTAACAGTAGGATGGAGTTGGAGTGGAGGAAAAAAAGCGAGAGTGGCTTGCTGGAAAGTGTGGAGTCTCAGCTGGAGACAGTCCATAATGCAAACGCTACCAGCATTGGTAAAACTGAGAGGGTAGAATATAGAGTAAATGTTGTGATATATTTTGCTCTGCAGTGTTTGACTGGACCATCTGCCCCCCTGTACTGATAAATGCATTGTTCCTGTCCCAGGGCACTTGTTGGTCAGGATATCTGGACAGCTGCTGCCTTCAGCTATTGACAGCATATGTAAAACAAATTCTGTGCTGCATCTTTGTCTAGCTGGTGTTTAGCATAGTTTCAGCCATCCTTTTACTGCTCCATGTGTTGCATTTGTATATAATTGTGTAGGGCATATTTGAGGAAAACAAGCTAAAAGTAAACTGAGTTAATCGAGGATGAGGAGATGGATTTGCATCATGTCACAGAACGTTCATCCTCATTCTGTGTAGCTGCACAGTAGTGGGCCAGGTGTTCTTATTCATGTAGGGCGATTAGAAGAGCTCTGTCAAGGGGTCTTGACTGCAAGAAAGTACAGCTATAGCTGACGGAACACCTCTCACCTCTTCCAGAACGTTATGAAATGGTTTTTTTTGGTCTTCTGTTCAGCAAATTTTGCTAGGAAATGAACCAGAAATATTCAGATTGCTTTTTCTTATAATTGACCTTGTAAACAAAGCTGCTACCTCTGAGGTGAGTTCTGTTTCTTCAATGTATTAGCATGCACTTATCAAACACAGATGGCAATCGAGTGTTCTGACAGGCAAACAGCAAAGGAACTTTCATTTGAGAGTAAGGCTGCTGAACTATATGATTATTCCTTATTCATCTTCAGGATCTATGATAGCAACATTAAATGCTTTAAAACCATTTTCTTTGAGATGCTTTGTGAATAAGATTCTCTGTAGCAATTTTAACAGTAGGTAAGTGATTTTTCATGCTGTAGCATATGAACATTTTTCCTCCCAATATAAAAGTATTATAATCTGCAATTTCAATAAGAATAGCTAACAGCACTGGGAGCTTCATTGTTCTTAAGCCCAAAAAGGCTTCCTGACTGCAACCAGAGTTAAAGTATGTGCTTGATTTTAATCTGCATTTGTTGCTTTTTATGGATTTATATATATATCTATGTGTATATGCACACATAGTCATTACTTCATGGACAGAGTGTGTTGAACTGTACATTCTCCTTTGCATGCAGGTTTTGCTCATACTACGACCCCTAACACCTTTGCTTCAACAAGTGAAACTTCATTCTTTCTCTGGGGGCCATCAGGTAGTGGAGTTATAAAAACCTCAGTATCTAGGCCAAGTAACAGGATCAAAACTAGGTGGACTCAGGTGAGGAAAAAAAGCACTTCATTTATAGCTTAAAAAGCCCTCTAGTTTTTGTAAGACACTGGTAACTTTATAATAGCTGTGCAGCAATAAATCTCACAGAAAAGTGTAGTAGCCCTTCCTATATCGACTTTGATTACATGAGAGAACTGTATTTTTCTCATTGTTCATATATACAAAATAATCATATAACAATGTATTGCTTCTGCTAAGTTAATATCTTGGCTAGGCCATAAGTAGCCACCATAACTTTATCAACAGCTTGTTTCTCACTTGGAAACTTGTGTCACATGATTGATGTTATTTGATAAATAATTCATAATTCTTGCTTTTTTATTGAATGTTTAGAATATACTTCTTTTCTTTTAAGGTTTTCAGTCCAGAGATACAAATGAAGTTTGATAAGATCACTGCTGTGGCAAAGGGCTTTCTCACTCGTAGACTCCTGCAGACAGAAAAACTGAAACATCTTAAGCAAACTGTAAAAGTAAGATCAGCATTTTTATTATGCAGCTTCTCCTCCTGTTTGTTTTTGCTCATATCTTTGATGGACAGGTGAAATCCTGCATTTTCTGCTTTCAGAAGAATTTGGGAATGTCTGTCATGTGAACATGTTTGAGTGTTGCATTGCTTAGTGTCATAAGGTCCAAGTCAAACAAAGATTGTTCGTCCTACACGTACAGTTTGTAATGATGCCTCTGTCATGAAGGATTATGCTTGGTGCTTAATTTTATTTTCCATCTTCCTCAGGATACTATGGAGTTCATAAAAAATTTTCAGTCTGAAGCCCCATTAAAAAGAGGAAGTGTTTCAGCACAAGATGCATCCCTTCATGAAAGAGTAATGGCTCAGGTGACACAATTTAAACTTTTTTTTTCTTCTTTCCTAGCTGTTCTGCTTTTGTAATACAAATACCTAAAACTTTCACAGTGACTTCCTTTAAAGTAAAAAGATTTAAACTGTGGCTGTGAAGAGAAGATTCTGTTTTGTGCTGACACATTAAGAGAGATTTCAAAATTGTCTTTTCAAGTGTTTTGTTTAGATTGAAAGTGAGAAGAGCCTGATGATCAAAACCATGGGAGTGTTAACTTCACTGAGTATTTTATTAAAATGTTAACTATTCTTTCCAGCTGCGAGCTGCTCTGTATGACATCCACGACATCTTTTTTACGATGGAAGCATCGGAAAGAATGAATATTCTGCGTCATGATCGTGAAGTTCGTAAAGAGAAGATGCTCAGACAAATGGTGTGTTACAGTCAAGAGAATGTAAACTGTTTTAAGACTTTGAGCGCTGAATCATTTTGCTTTTGAAAGATTCTTCCTCACACAGTAAAAAGGTTTTTTTAAAATCTAAATTGTTGTTTAATTATGCTTTTGTAGGTAACTTTCTTCAAACAAATAACAAAAAAAACCAGGTCACTGCAGTAGGAGATTAATATGTTGAAACTTTTAGTGTGTAGATGTATATAAAACAGAATGAAAAACATGGTGCGAGTAATAACAAGTTCATTCTTTTAAATAAGAATCATTATGGCACTCAAATATTCTTAATCAGATCATATAAGGAAAATCCTTTAATTTTATAAGAAAAAAACCTTGAATTTAACCTGAATGTGAACTTAGTACTGAAAACACTGGTGGTTTTGTTTGGGTTTGGGTTTTGGTTTTTAAAGAAGGGGCAGGTCAGATGGGGTTAAGTTCAATAACAGCAGTAACTAGTGTTACTGTTGGTTCTTTTGCTTTTTTAGGATAAAGTAAAGAGCCCAAGAGAGAGAGTGACGCTTTCAACAGCTACACAGAAATCTCTGGACAGAAAAAAATACATGAAGTATGTGCAGTTCTCTCTTTGTGGTGGTGGGGGGTGAGGTGCAAGAAGATGGGTAGGAGGCACTGGAAATAGTGAAAAGAAGTTTTTGGAGCTTCTTTGCAAATATCTCCCCTAGGAAGAATGAATTAAAAAAGTCTCCAGGTGTGTGATGATTTACTAATAGTAGCTCACTCTTAAAAGAGGCTTTTGTTTGTATGGGAGAAAAATGTTCTAAGTTGTGCATTTATGCTATATTTCGGTGGTGAGCAAAATGTTCCTCATGCACTTAGTTTGTGGTTGATTTTGTAAATTGTAAAAAGTGCTACAAGTTATTTTATCAATCTTTCTAAAGTGCCTAGCAATAGAGATACTTGGTAAGAGTATCTCTGGCAAAGTTTTTTGGGGGCATGATAGCAGCCATTTTCCTGCAACACCATGGGCTGAACAGTTGTGTTATACTTGCTCATGAGTAAAAGGTGATAATCTGTAGTACTGCTCTGGCAGTGTTACTTGTAGATCCTGCTGTAGGCTTTCTCTTGCTGTTTCTTTTTAAGACCTAGATGATGATTTTATAATTTCAATATTTTTGTTTCTCTAGGGCTTCTGAAATGGGAATGCCAAGTAAAAAAATAATCATAAAGCAAAAAACTCCTGAAAGCCGGTGAGTGAAGATTACTTGTATTAGGATGGTTTTAAAGAACTGTCTTACAATGATTGATTCTTTCATGTACATTGCTGATTTGCCATCAGTCAGTTCAATTCCTGCCACTGTTGTGACAGACAGTAATGAAATCTGATTTAGCATGGTCTGAGAAAGGGGTTTATTAGCTCATTAGAAGTTAGAAAAGATTATTTTCTTCAGAGTCAGTTCTGAAATTTTATCTTCAGAAATAATTAATGTCCAGCAATTTTTATGTTAGATATTTTTTTTTTAAATAATTTATTAGGCTTTAAATCTCTGTGCTTGGGTTAAGGTTTTTTTAGTATCTCTCATTTACTTTGCTGTGTAATCATTGATAAGCTTATGTCTAGAAAGCTGTCAGAAAAGAAGTGGCTTTCTGTTGTGAGGAAAAATTCTTGCTTCTAGACTGTGATTGTTTGCTTAGATCACAGCAATCACAGTGTTCAATACTTGCTGTTCAGGAAAACAGCAGCCCTTCTCTTATGACACCTGTCTGCACCTTTTTCTAGTATAGAAAGTCAGATAGCTGGCATCCCTTAAAAAGATTTTTTATCCCATGCTTAGCCAAAAGCTTTGAACATGTGCTGGCTACTCATACAATTCAATCTCCAGTGACTAGTTTAAGCGATTCAATCCTTTTTTCCTGTATGTCCTTATCAATGACTAGGAACCCAAGGCACTGTTGAGGGAGTTTTGTCTGTGTGCTTTTTTGTTTCTTTGTTTTAAATAGTGGAAGTAATAATCCTATTCTGGAATTTTAATTCCTGCCGCTCTTGCCTACTTGTCATCTGCATTACAGAACTGTAGAAACTGCCTTTCAGAAATTTGTTATGTGAAACATGATGCATAATTCAGTATTCCTTATGAGTCTTGGTTGTTTTTTTTTTTTTAAAGGAGGGGGAAAAGTGCTAATAAAATTTTGTGTTTTAACAGTGTACTTCAACCAAATCAAGGACAGAATGCCCCAGTTCACAGACTGCTTTGCAGACAAGGGTAAGAGCACAGCATGTTTATAGCCAAAAGATGAAAAGTAAATGCAAAGTGCAAAAGCACAATGATTTCTGAAAAATATTTACACCTACTGGTGCAGCTCTTGTTTAAAGTAAAATAATTACTTCTCGCAGTATTTTGAGAGAGTGATGAAGCTTTGTTTTACCTTATACTGCAAGAAAATATTTGGTGTTCTCATCCTCTTGTGTATTGTCTCCATTTACACTGTGTTCCAACATTTCTATTTGTAACATTCATTCCATGAAGCTTTGCTTCCACTTAACGAAATATGTGTATTTTTAAATGTAGACTTCTAATGCCACAGTATCTGAACTGAATCAGTTTCTTGAATAGAATTTTAAAACTCTGTTCATGAGATGTTCTATTTAATATATCTACTTAAGCCGTAATAATGTCAATAAGAATTGTACAGATACTCAGGAGGAGACTCTGTGGGACACTGTAAAAAATGTTTTCATGCCAAACACATTTTGATAGTGTCTTTATATTTTTGGATGCATCCTTTCAACTTTGATGCAAGTGACTTATTAACTCTTTTATATTTAATTAGAACCCCTAAGACCTCAATGAAGGGGGTTGAGCAAAATAGAAAGAAGGCTCCAGAGAGCAGAGTGTCTAACAAGGCTGTTTCAGGTGTGTAGAAAATTGGTGCTTGGATCTTATAGTAAATAAGTTACTAGTATTTAGAAGAAGTAAATGGGGCTTATCTCATTTTTGTTTTCTTGTGCACTTGCTTTGCTATCTCTTAAATCTAACCTATCTCTTTAAATAAACATGTGCTGGTAACTTAACCATCCACTTTCAAATTCTATAAAATAGTATATAGAATGTGCTGGACAGCTCATTTGCTTTCACTTACCAGATGCCCAGTCATAAAAAAGTTTGCCAGATACATTCACTGTAACTGTGTGAGAAGCTAATAGCAGTCAGACTAGACTTGGATTAGAATCTTAATGTCATCTGATTCTTAGTTCTGTACACATATGTAACTTGTCTTCAACATGAAGCCTATTGAAAGGACAGGAAGGACACTTTCAGACTTACCAGTCAGCATTCAATCCTCATACAGTCCTAAAATTATATGTTACTGTAGTATCTTACAGAATGTTTGAGTCTTAATGACCCGATTTTAAAAGTATTGCATAGAGATTACGTTTTATTAAAAAGGTTTGATAATGGTGCCAAACCTCTCAGTTTTCACCCCGTATGAAGGGACTAAACCACTATGAAACATCTTATACAATTTCCATTTTTCTAGTCAGACTTTAAATTTCTTAAGTGACAAACCTTAATTTATCAAAAGGTAAAGTGATTTATATGTTTTTTAAAAACTGTTTAAGATCTTAATTATGTTTAGTTCTCAAAGGAGAGTTCCACAAGTCAAGTATAAAAATTGGGAATTTTTGGGCTCAATAAGGCAAACTATAATATAGTAGGATTTCAACTGTTTTCCATAGTGATCTGAATTGTCTTTATTTATTAAGTATCAAACCTTTCCTATAAGGGAAATTCTCCATTTATTACTGCCCTGGAGCAATGCTGGCAGGGAGTTTAGTGCAGTGTGTACACTGTTTAAATGTGGTAATTTCCCAGTGTGTTTGGTCTTTTCACAGTACTTTGTGAAGCCAAGAAGGAAGTGTAGATAGAAACTATGCATATACATCTCTAGCGTTTCAGTTTGAAGAATGAGGGAAAAAAAAAAAGAGGGCAAAATAAAAAAGTAAACTGTGAGATTACAACCCAGGTTGGTTCATTTATTTTTCTGTTGCCAATTCTCCTGGCAGTGCCGTCACCACTGAAGTGGAGCAAGGCAGTTGTTCAACTGTACTCAGTGACACTACAGAAAAAATAGCAGAGGTAGTAAATAATCTCTCTGAAATTTAAAGAAGCAAATTAAGTAAGCCATATAATTTTAGCAACCAGAGGTAGCCATTAAGGCAAGTTTTCATCTGCAAGTTTGCAAAAATATGTCTGGTATTTAACTAGTAAAGGAGTGTGCTGAAGAACAGGGACAACAAAACAATCAAGACCTCTACCAGTTACAGTATTACAGAGGCTGTAAAAGAGTAATAGTGTAAGGGTGGTGTCAGTGTCAAGTTTAGCCCTGATTTGAGATTTGGATGCCATCCCCAATCTCATATAATTCATGCTCAGCTTGTAATGATCTACAGTGTCTTTCCCATTTCTGTCTGGCATCTGACATTGAGTTAAAGCTTTCTTGCTCACTCTTCTGTGTTGGCAGTGTGGGCTGCTCTGCTAAGTAAGTCCCTGAGTTTATCTTAGTCATAGTTATCTAAGTCGTGACAGTTGATACTTAGCAATGAAAAGAATCCTTTGGGATATATTTCTAAATTTATCTTTGCCTTTCCTTATTGCTATTTGTTGAATATCTGGAAAGCTATTTAATGCCTTCTGTAGTGGCCTTCTTGGAACCTAAAACAGATGTGTCTAACCAGTTGGACGCTGCCTAGTTCTGGTTGCACAGCGTAACCTCATTTAGTGTTTGGACATCACATGTGTTCCCATGGCATAATACCAGTACTTCCATATGCTCCTTTATAAATAGGTTAGATTACTTGTACTAAATTAATATAGATGCATTCTGAAATTATTAGATGGGGAACACTTAGCATGAAAGAAATAATGTGCATAATTTTGTGATAATGAAAAAGCCTTATGTTGAATACACTTAAATAGAACGTGGTTTTCTTTATATAAGGATAAAATGTGGATAGTGAAAGGCTTGGCAGTATGTTGAATAGGGTTTTTTTTTTTAAATCTGGTTTTTTTTAAGTAATAAAGTATCTTTTCAAGAGAGATCCTTGAAAGTCATCTGTAGTGAGGCAAGAAGTTCTTTCTGGGAAAGACCATAGACAGAGAAAATGTAATCTCAAGTCAATTTGAAAAGAAAATGTAAAAAGCCAAACAAATGCATATGTTTCTCTTATTTTAGTAGAAGTTGTGCATGTCAGAAAATAAAGAGTTGTAGCAGTGGTTTGGTCAAGGCAATACAGAGTTTTGTTTATATCTGCAACTATGTCAGTCTGTTATACTCCTAACCTGTAGTATTTCTATTTAATTTCTTGTCTTTGTTCATCCCTGACTCCCAGTTAAATTGTGCTTATTGGACAGGCAAAAGGGAAGGAGGTTTAGTAGAATATAACTATTATATATAAATGTCACTTACGCATTCGAATCAGATGTGAGACATACCCTCAGAAGAAAACAGTAACATACTCGTCCAACTACTACTTCTTTCTTTCATTCTTCTGACTATTTTTTTAAATTCTGTCTGCAAAGTGCTTTGTAGCTTTAATACCACTCCAGTTGATTGTTGTCTTTTTCTGGCAAGAAGGCATTTCTTTTAGGAATCAACTGGTGATCCTAAATTTAGTTTTTGTTGTTATTTTAAATAGGACAGAGATGCTCAGCCAATACCCTCCAAGCTGTGCCAGGCAGGGCATTTAATATGATATGATTGTGTTAGAAAGAAAGTGGTTGAGATCGGGCAGCTGCTGCAACTAGACCTGTTCATCTCCTTTGTTTCTGCCCAGTGTTGAGTGTGCATTGTGGAAAAGAAATATGGGGCATGAGGCACAGGGAGTATTTGGGTGGCAGCAGCACTGGCCAGGCATGGTCTTTCCTGTATGCCTGTCCAGCCTGAGCAGGGAGCAGACTGCCTGTGCGAGAGGGTGTGTGCTGTGAAGTGTGTTGCCATGCAGGCCAGCACTTCAGGAAGGCGTAAGAGTTGCTATCTGTGAGTAGCCGGTCAATTTTACGTCATAGGAGAGAGTCCCTTTGCCACCGGAAAATGTTGGGTGATAATTGTATTTGGAAGGACCGTAATTCTGTTTAATAAAATTTGGCTTCTTCAATTCCTTAGTCTAGATTGTTGCATTTTTTTACGCCTCCCTGTACTGTCCTATTCTGTATGTGAGTTTTTTATGTAACTTGGAGTACGCTTGAGGAGAGTTAAGAGGTTGTGTTAAATCACTAATAAAGCATTGTGCCAGTCAGCCTGGTTGGTTGTCCTACGAGACCGTAGGTAAGATGAAGAGTACAGCACTGGAGAGTGCTGGGCCAGCAAGAATGCCTTTTTGTGTAGTGGGAAACAGTGTTCAGATGTGAGGGATCCTGCTGTGGTAAGGTCTCTGTGGGCATCTCCAAAGCTGCTTTTCACTGTGCTGAATGAGCCCTTGGACACCCATGAGTAACCACTGCAACCCTGACAAAGAGTAACTGAAGATGCTAAAAAGGACTGGCACTTACTTTGTCACATTCATTTAATTGCCTGCTAATTACTTCTCTTCCATGGCTGTCTTCCATTTCCACTGCTCTGCACCATGTGGTATGATTTTCATCGCTTTGTGTAAATGTTTGCTCACATGGCTGGACACTCTCAATAACTGCCTGAACCTAACGAATGCTGAGTTGTGTTACTTTTTAGCACCCTGCAGCGCTAAACCCTTGTTACTGGAAGATACTTGCGCTATGCATAGTATAATTCGGCTTTCTAAATATATATATATGTGTGTGTGTATATATTTGTTCCATGTGGAGAGATTGATTGATTTATTATTTTTATACTTAGCAACTTTCCTTTTGTAATGGCTCTGCCTGATGACCTTATTCATCCTGCACTTCTTATTCTGGTTGTGTATATTGACATACAGAAACCTACAACTGTCTCTGTTTATTAATGTGGTAGCTGGGGAAAAGGAAAGAGTTTTCTTAAATATTTTGCTTGTGTAATATTTTTTTAATTGATTGTTTAAAAGTAGTACATGGCATAGTTAAACTTATCAGTCATTTAATCTGTCTTGGCGCTGTGACAGACTTATCTTTTAAAAACTTGTGAAATGTAGTTGATGTTTTAGAGTAGCAGAAAAGAAGATGGAATAGTTACTGAGGAAGGAAATACTATAAAATGTCGTTACTTTCAAACCTATAGGTAGTTTTTATAAGGCATTTTGGGTGTAATATTATGAAAACTGTCATTTTAGAAGTAGCTACTGAATATATAATACTGATTAAAAACAATTGTCCTAAACATTTTCACCTATTTTTGTTGGATAATCCTGTTACAAAAAATAGTACTACTAATTGTAAAATGCTAATGTTTCTACTTAATTTTTAGGAGCATATGCAGGAAGAACCCAAAGAAAGAAGCCAAATGTTGTGACAATTTAAGACGACAGCACTCGCTGGGATAAAATGGCTTTTTTTTAATGATGGCATTCTCAGCACTGATTCAAATATTGCATCTTCCATATGTATATGTATATCTAGAAATTATAAACATACTTTGTCATTGCCAGAAGATGACATGTTAACACAATCATATTGAAGTAATAAAGGGCTGTGAAGCTCTAATACTTGTGGAAAAAATCGCATGTTAAAACTTATTATATATTCATACAGCTGTGTACACAGTAGATTCATAATCTTGTTTATTTAAAGACCACCATAGGGCAACATTAAGTTAATTTGTGACTTTTTCATACTCTAATTCTTGTGTCTGATGTGCTTTTTGCATTACTTAAAATTGCAGTTTCTGTGTGTGATTGCCACCATAAATGTCGTGTATATTTTTAGTTTCATACCATAAAGTTAAAGCAGTTAAATAAGAAAAAAAAAAATTAATTCAAACAAAATTGATCTCTTACATCAGTGAGTTTGTCAGCAGCCCTTTTGAATGTACTTTCTGTATGAATGAGATTACCTCAATTTAAATACTGATGGCCTAAATATTTTGCATTTCTGCTGAGTTGGACAGACCTGGATCCAGATTAACTGCTGGGCAGACAGACGTACTCTCAATGACTATACCAAAATTGCACACTTATACACATGGTAGATCAAACCACTGTGCTGTGGAAGAATCCTAGGATTTTTCTTTCCTTGCTGTCTACCGCATTTTCTTATGGAAACAACTTTTGGCCAAGATGAAGAGAAGTTCATGTTCTACAAAAATTTCAGAAGGCAAGATTTTAATTGTTTTACCATTTCAGATTTAACAACTGATTGCCCATAATAATAATTCAGGTATCTTATGGTTTTTGATGACAGTTGCAATTTTTCTGAGCAGTTCCTCTTCTGCTGTGATCTAACAGGCCCTTGTACCGAAATCATGATTTTGGGGGGAGGAAATACCTATCTAAGCCCAACAAACACACTCTCATATTTATGAAAATCTAACATTGAAAGACCATATTTTGCCTTGGTCTTCCTAACGATGGATATTATCCTTAAACTTGAGGGGAGCAGAATTCTGTAACTTCTGTCTTTTAACAAACTTGAGACATGATGTTAACATTCAAAGTCCAATAGAGAAAAGCTTGGCTGTATAAGCTCTGCAGTGCTTACTGTTTTGCTCTCTAACGGTACTAGGCGAGGACTGACTACCAGAATGTGAACTGGGTTATATTTTATTGCTTTCCCAGTATCGATACAATGCAATGTCCTAACTTTAAAGGCTTTGTAACATTTTGGCATGAATACAAGAGAAAAAAGACCAAAAATTTAATTATGTTAAATAGTCAGCATGAAAGAGGAACGTTAACGGTGGGATGAGGAGAGTATCTTCGTGGGCAGTGGTAAGTGAATTGGCTCGCTGGTGGCACCAGCTGTGGCTATTTGCCACCAAGTCTGTCCTCTGCAGCTAGTGACATTGGTCAAAACAGATGGTTTATACCATGCGGTAAGATACCCACACTGCATACTTGGAAAATGGCAAAAATGCTGCCTGAGCACTTTGAAGAATGACACTGCTTGGTGGCTCTTTACCGTGGCATTTATTTGAAAGCTTGAGGGGGGCCTCCCCTAATGGTGTAAATTTAAGCGTTTACACCAGTGGAGGACCTGCCTCCTCCATACAAATGCTATGGTTCTTCAAAATTTGAGACTTAACACAGAAAATGACAGAGGTAAGCTTCCTGCTCACCTAGCGGGCATCAAAGCTCTGTTTTGGTTCCCACCTTTCCTTACGAATGGAAAATATCTCAAGAGGGGAAGAATTTCCAATGACAAGAGTAACCTGTGCCACAGGTGATGAGATGTGCTGTGGATATACCAGCGCTAAAGATCGGTGGTTTTAAAGGATGTTTTATGTGCTGTATTTATTCCTAGCATAGGCAATATGTTGATGTAAAAATAAGTTTAAGTGTTAGTAAAAATGCATGCTTAGCTTCTGTTCAGGTTTAACATCTAAGCCTCTTTTACTTTAAGCATGCTTCCAATATGTGTAATAAAACATTGTAGCACAAGGTTTTTTTAACTTTCATGAGGCCTTTCTCTTAACAAGTGCCAGAATTTGGTTTTTGTACTTGGTGTTTTCTATTTATACGTATTTAATTTTATCTTTTTATTTTGTGTGGAATTGTAATATCATTATAAAAGTGTATTTATTTTTGTACTTTCATTTTCACCAGTCTTGCTTTTTACTTAAAACATACGGCACAATAAACTCTAAACCTTTAAAAAGAACTGCATTTTTTTTTCTTCTTCGGGGTTGAAAAATCACTTTACATAAAATTAGGACAAGGCACACCCTACGGTGCAAAGCCTTCCCCCTCACAACTCGCTGCAATTCCTTTTCACCTGTCCTGGCTGTGGCCTTACCCCCGCGCAGTATTTATATGGCACGCCACCGAAGGGGCCGCAGCGGCGCTTCCCGCGCTGGGGGGGGGCGCCCGCGGGGCGGGGCGGGGCGCGGGGCGGGGCGGCGCGGAGTCATGTGACGGGGCGGCAAGATGGCTGCCTTCCCCTGGTGAGGCTGTGGGAGGCGCGGGCCGGGTCGCCGGGCGCTGCCTGACCTCGTCCCGCGAGGGGGCTGAGCTCCTCCGGCCCCTGCGGTGGCGCTGGGGGAGGGCAAGGCTGGGTAACGGGCTCTGAGGGGGCTGCGGGTCCCCGCCGCTGTGTGAGGGCAGCCGTCGTCCCCGGCGCCCTCAGGGGGGGGGGGGTCGGAGAACGCCCGAGCGGGCCAGTGCGGGAAGGTCCCCCGCCGAGCGCGGACTGCGGGGCCGGGGAAGCCTCGCCTTCGGGAAGCGAAAGCGCTTGCCGCCCCCGGTGCTGCTTCCTGCGGGGCTCGGGGCCGCTCGGCCTGAGGGGCTGGAAACTCCGCGAGTGGCGGGGGGGGAGCCGCGGCGCTGGGCAGCGCGGCTCCGCTGGCCGGGGAGTGCGGTTCGGCGGTTATCCGGAGAAATCTGGAGATACAGCCCAGATTTATATAAAACGCTGGTTTTGGCCAGGTGGGGTGCCGGGGCGGTGGCATAGCTCTGCGCGATGTTAGGTGGGGTTCCCACGCAGGAGCGGGCCCTGGAGGCGGGCCCGTGCCGGGGAGCCGGGCGGGAGCCGGCTGAGGGACGCCGCGCTGCTGGGAGAGCCCGGCCGCTGGTCTCCAACGGCTGCCGGGGGTGTGTTTCCCCCTAACTGAGGAGGAAAGTGACTGAAGGGCGGCTGGCGTTTGGTTTGATCGCGTTGTATCTTTCTGTGCGTCCTCTCCTCAGAGAAAGGAGCCGCTGAGGGAGAGGCGGGCTCCTCCCGCCGCGCCCGGGCGGTGTCACTGCGGGCGCCCAGCCAGAGCCCGGCCCGCGGATTGCAAAACTCTCCAGTGGAGGTGAAGGTTCCTGTGCAGCGAGTTTAAGTTTACTGGCACGGTTTAGCTTCCGTTAGTTACCTTTCACAGGCTCTTTAGAAGCAGACACGGTGTTTATGGGCTACGCGCCGAAGAGGCAGAGTCGGCTTCTGGCGATGTCCAGTATTTCTACAGGAAAAACAGAGTTGAGGAAGCTGTACTGTGTAGGATGTGGAATAACTTACACAGTCTGGTACTTGTTATGGAAAGGAAGGATACAGTAGGTGATCTCCCTCTGGCAGTGTAAAGGAAAATCTGCTCATAGGTCACTTTTCTCCAGAATAGTTCTTGTTTACAAATTAGCTGATTTTCTGTTTCTGGAGGACTTGTTCTCCTGAGGCTATTGCTCTTTTAACATGTCAGATATATCTCACTTATAGGTTTTGATGTGGCTGATGTGTTATAGTCCTGAGCAAACTAGAAATCAAACCTGATATGGAATTGAGAAAAGTGATATGCAGCAACTGGAACCTTAGGATGCCTGAAAGTTTTCCCCATATATACATTGTCATGCTGAAAATAATCTGTCTCCCTCTTTCATGTTATTAATTTGTGAGCAAACTTTCATGTTTAATAAAAAGTGGAAATAATTGGTGGATTTAAAAGTCACTGTTAGTGAAAACAGTTGTGTTTTTATAACATCAGAGCTCTACTTTTTAAAAATAAATTCACTGGGGTATGAAATACTTTAAAACTTGAATTTATGTAGCTAAGAAAACTTGAGAGTGTAAGACAGCTCTAACATACTTGTTGGCTGTTGGAACTGATGGCACTTATGTTGAGTGCAGTAATTTTGGTGGAATCTGTGTGGTGAGTGACCGTGCAGAAACTGAAAGGAATAAATGTGGCTGCAACTTTTGAATTTTTAGCAGTACCAAAAAATAATGAAAAACTAAGGACCGCAGCCACAAAGCAGAGCAGTAGGGATGCCAACAAATTGATTTTTACATAATGCAGCAATGAGGTGGCAGGCTAATAAGTAGGTCTGGTAACACTAATGCAGAAGTGGCCATGGAGAAATAATGAACCAGAGTTAAATGTTTTAATGCATGTTTTTGTGTAATATGATATTGTCATGCTTCAGGATTTGGTAGAATGCTAGCTATTTTTAAGCATTGTCGGATGCTAATTTTAAAAATGTGTTTTGCAGATTAGTTGTCTGCGTACTCATTAGTTTTCATATGAGGAAAAAATAGAACCTGTTGGCGCTGAATAAAAGGGTCTTGCATTAACATAATGTTCAAATTAAGAAAATTATTGGATTAAAAATTCATTAAAGTAGTAAAAAGAACTGGCAAATATATAAAGTAATTTAAAACGTAAGGCTAGAATTTATTTTTGTAATAACTGTGTAACTATCTAGACATATTATTTGGGTTTATACTCAGAAAATGATAGCTGCATTGACTTGGGGGATGCACTTCGTTGTATTATCAATACCAATATATGTCTCATTTTGCAAGGAGATTCTTTTCCATTTTACATGCCTTGCTTGTTTGTGCTCTCTGTAAGCTTTTTTAAGCCCTTGCTTTAGAATAAGCACTGGCTCCGTGTGGGTGCTGTGTGCCTGAGAGGTGTCGTGTCCCAGGAAGGGGAGGTGTGGAGTCCAGGCTGGTGCTTCTGCTGTGCAGGGGCTGACTTGTGCTGAACCTGGAGCGTGAGGGAGGCACTGGGGTTCCTAGGGTGGGCTGGGTGCTGGAAGGGCTTCAGTAGCTTAGGGGTAAGGAGGGTGTAGAGCCATCCCAGGGAAAAAGATTGTTACCAGGAGGAAAGAAGATGGTTGGCAGTCTGGCAAGTGTTGAAGACAGAGTGGTGGCGATTGCAGTGATGCTCGTGTGTGAAAAAAGGTTGAAATCCACTGTTAAAACAGCATCTGCAAGCAGAGGTGTGTCTTGCAATAAGCACTGGGGATAAAACCCCAGCTTGGCCTGGCTCTTATATTTATTTACTCTTGGAAGCTGGCTGCGCTGCTGTGGCCAAGAAAGGAATGCTTAATCTCCTTTCCCGGGAGAATAAGCACAACATAATGTCAGAGCAAGCCTGAACTTGTCCCCCGTATTAGCTATGTTACAAGCTGTCTTATCACTTGAATAGCCACATTGTAAATGTACTTTTTAAAGACTCATTCACAGGGTCAACAGCTCTTCTTCATTCCCACGTGTGTATTAGACATGTATAGTTGCCCAGTGATGCCTAACATTATTATTAGAGTACGATTGATTTTGGCCTGGGAGTGGTATGCCAAGAGTGAGCTGTCAGTGACATCTTTCTTCACTGCTAGTTTGGAAATATCTGTAAAGGAGAGGTATGGAAATACTGACAGAGCTGTAACAGAATAATAGAAATGTTATAATTAGGCAGCCAGGAAGAGTTTGAAAGATTTTTCACCCAAATGCTAATTAATTCATGAACAAGTGAGCAAGGAGAATCATTGAATCATGGGACAATAGTAAATTAAAGAGACTATTCATGTATAAAGAAAAGGAGCTGGAGATGAAGAAAACAAAGGAATAAGCATGTGGATTTCACTGGACTGTTTCTCTTGCTCTGCTGTATCTCAAGCTTCTCCTTGGAGTAGCACAACCATAACATTAATTATTAATTTATTTTTTTTTTTTAAATTAATCTGGGGGTTTTGGGGCTACATAGTATCTACAGGAGAGCTGGCTGCTTGGCACTGCTGAAATTCTACCTAATGAATTAGGTCTCTGGTAGGAATGGAATTATTTGAAAGTTTGGATTAGTTTTTGTGGGAAAGATGTGTATTATATGGGGGGAATACTGTTTGTTTTCATTAGGAGTCTGATTAAAGAAACCTTTGTGTGTCTGCTGGTTTTACTCATTTAGCTAAGGCCTTAGTGTGTGCTATAAACATTCTCAGGATACTGGATGAAACAGGAAAAAACAATTAGCTGCTCTGCATGCTTCAAAGACTAAGAAAGAAATCAAGAAGTTGTGAAGAGCAGAATGCAGAGAAAATATTTTCAAATAGATTTTTCTAGATTTTACTTGGGTCTCTTTCTGCCTTAATACTTAAATATTGCTGCTGCTAAAGGACGGTACCGTGATGGATGGCAGTTGTTTTAGGAAGCAGCTGTCCTATTATTTTTTGTGAGTTTGTGTTTTCATTTCCCTGTTTAGTCATTACTGTTACTGCATACATTTAAAAGGAATTAATTTTGTTTATTGATGTGTTCTCAGAGATATTAGAAAGCATTTGTAACTCTTAAGTCTCTTTTGAAATTGTCATCCGGTGATAGTCAGGGAGGTTTTAATCCCCCTTTTTGCCTTCCTACATTGTCAAACCTGCTTTAAAATCCTTCTCAAAATAGAAATTTACATCTGAGTAATTAAAACCAGGATAAATGATCTGTTTTATAGAAGAGCAGCATCCTTACACTGTGATTGGTAAATTAGTGTATGTTACTGTTAGTTCCTGGTGGCAATATTGTTGTACTCAAATACTTTTATTTATGTTCTTTTCTGGAATCAAATTTTATTTTTTATTTAGAGATGGAGGCCATAGTTATCACAGTTCTCTCTTAATATCAGATTCAAAATAAAACCTGAAATATGTATATTTCTTGATTTATTTCACTTAATGGCATACTTAATTTTCATAGGCAAGGTAAGGCTTTTATAGAAGGACTTATCTACAATGCAGGCATATGAATACTGATAGGTTTTTTTCTTATAATTTGATTTTTGCAACTTTTGTTATGAGTACAGTGAACAGATGGAAATAGCTTTCTCAGGGAAGAGCTTTGCAGCTATACAAGTTAATCTGTGTAGTCCCTCATTATATCTGTGCATGATCACTTTGATTTCTTCCCTTGTGTTTTCTCACTTAGCTTTTTCTTTGACTCTTCAGTTTAAAAGATGTGTTTAATAATCTCCATCAGCCTGTCACACATACAAATGCTGGGTTAAATTGCCCTTTTGATGTTGTATGGAATGGAAGAGAATCCAGCTATAGAGGCAGAAAACAGTTGAACGGCTAAAAGTAAAATGTCTTCAGTTTTAGTTCATGTATCTCAGTAAAGAGAGAAATTTTGGTCTTTATATTGACTTATTTTTCAACATGCATTTCTTTTTGTAAATATGCCTTCATCTGTATAGATGTAGGAAATGTTTCTCTTTTCATAAGTATGTGATTATTTATGTACATCTATACTTTTCCTTTACTCTTGCTTTTTAAGGCATGCGAGATCAAGAAACTATGTTTCAGAATCTGAAGTCTGCAAACTGGAATCTGTACCCTTGGATTTTGGTGATTACCATCCACTAAAACCCATTACAGTGAGTTTCTTTTTGTGCTTTTGTAAAACGAATGTGAATTAAAACTGATTGTGTTCCTCTTCTTACTTCCACTCCTTTAAAATTAAAAAGCTTTGAAGTTGGTGGTGGTACCAGTGAAGTTGCTTTCTGTGTTAGTAGCCTGTTATTTTAGAGACATCAAGGTTTATTCTGTTGTTTGTCCTTTACAGAAATTTTCTGGTGCTGTTATGTGTCAAAACCAGTCTCCTTTGGACTCATACAGCATTTCAACTTGTGGGTTTTCTTGGTTGCATTAAATGCTGAATAATGGATAAGTTTAAAATCAAATTGTTGCATTACAAATAACCTGCATAATTGCTTGATGTAAGATTTGTTTTGGGGTTAACTTCCAGTGAGCTGTATGCTTTAAAACATTTATAATTTCTTTAATATATGAGAGGCTTTTAAAAATGTGGATGTACAAAAAAATCCTGCTTCAAAGAGATGATAGTCATACACTAATGAATGATAAATGGACAGCAGCTTCTACTCAGGAGCGTCAGTAGGGAGATAAGACAGAGGCCTTAAGAATGGATTTGATGTTTCAGGCTTGGGTATTGTACCCAAGTAAAGGTGAGACTGGCAGAGGAAATCAAATAGCAAGAAAGAGGTTGGAGGAGAGGGAGAAAAACTATAAAATAGAGGAGGGGTACTAGAAATAAATTTACAACAGCGGTTCTTATAGTTCTGTAGACCCAGAATTGGAAAGAGAAAGAAAAAAGTAATGGAAATGCTAGTGCAGAGTGCTTCTAGATTCAGGGGAAGAAGAGGTGCTTCAATTTAAATGCTAGTGCTGATTCTAAAGAGCTTCTTGTAGGTGGGTCCTTGCTTTTGTTGCAACAGCACGATGTATGTAGTACATATTTTCATTATTTGTTAAAGAAAATAGGGGAAGAGAAAGTATTTTTGTTTAATAGTTTTGAATTTTTTTTTTTAGGTAACTGAATCCAAGACCAAGAAAATGAACCGCAAAGGAAGTACTTCTTCTACCTCCTCCTCTTCTTCTAGTTCTATGATGGATCCACTGAGCAGTGTATTGGATGGTACCGATCCCTTGTCATTATTTGCAGCATCTGCAGAACCTGTGATGACGACTACTACCATGGTAACACTGGAGGACAGTTATCTCAACTAAATAAATAAAATAAAATAAAAAAACAAAAACCCACTGCCACAAAGCCAACCCTAGATAAAATATATTTGTCCCACCAATTTGGAGGTTAATGCAAGTAGGAGATTATTATCAATAGAATAAAGTATTCTTTTTCATCTACCTGTTTTATGTTGACATTTATTTAAATATGGATTATTATTATTTTTTTTAAATTGTAACTTTTTGGATCAGTAAGCACTTGAAACATTAAGTTGACCTTTATCAGCCTTCTCTTTTTTTTCCAGATTTGTATTTAACATTTGCACTCGTACTCTCCTCATAGGATAGTACACGAAAGAAACGGGATAAAGATGACAGCTCAGCAGTAGGAAATGACTTTGAACCGTGGTCAAGCAAACGTGGTGAAATCCTTGCTAGATACACAACAACAGAGAAGCTCTCTATTGTAAGTGGCAGCTTCTCCAGTTTTATTTATTTGTACTAGACCTTTAATGGATTTTGGATGTTGCTGTTTTGCAATTATTTCCTAGTAAACACTGGTCCTCTAAATTTCAGTTTTAATGTTGGAAAGCTGTACCACAAGCTCTCACTTACAATGATTGTTTTGGAGCCGGGTCCAAAAGTATGTTGATACTTAGAAGATATCACTTTGTCTTTTTATAACAATACAAATAACTTCTGGTCTAATGTCTGCTTCTAAATGATAAGAGGCTTAATTAGCAGTGTAATTACCCTGTGTGTTCTTGGAATGCTAACAAATACATTTTTCCTAAAAGTCTGCCTTTTTCTATTTCTTCACAGAATCTGTACATGGGATCTGAAAAAGGTAATCTGTTCCTTTATATCTAACAGTAACAGATGTTGCTTGAGGTAGGTTGCAGTGGCAGGTTTCTGGTCAAAAACAGTTGAAATGTGATTTCCTCTCTTCCTCCCCATTCCAACATGTGGTTGGGTCTATGAGGGGTTTTTTTTGTGAATAAGGCTTTGTCGCGGATGGAGTGAGAGGGAGGCAAAAAAAATAATGTGGTTTATTGGTGTAAAACAGTGAGTTAACAAAGGTCAGTGGTAAATGCGACAATAGTTTATGAGATTCGATGGCAAGGTACACTTTGTTATTTACTGCACAGAGGACAGGGTCAGACAAGACTGTCAGGGAGACCCTCCCATTGAGTCATGAGGTTCAGAAAAGATCCCCTTGCTTTCTAAACTCCCTCAGAGAGGAGTCTAGGTGTGACTGGATCCAATCCTAGTCCCAGACTTGGTCAACGGTTTATGTCTAAAGGATTATATAAGCACAATCAATCCTTTATGTCACTTAGCTAAGATTTCGAAGTTAGCATGCTGTTAGTCACTTACCAAGAATCTGTCGTGGTAAGGAGTCTCTCAGCCTCGAGGAGTAACCTTGAGAGGCGTCCCTGCTCAAGGGGAGATCCTGGCGTGCAGCCCGCTGCCATGCAGGAGAGCTCAAAGGGCTCTTGGACTGCTCACTATTTATGGGGGTAAGATAATTGGCTCAGTCATATTTGCATACTGACCGCTGTGCTTAGGTGGGCACATTCCACAATAGCCCTTGGCTATTGCATTGTTATCTGTCTCCCCCCACATCCAGTGGGTGCATCCTTCAGGACCAGACGCAGACCAGGTGCATCTATCACCACCGCCACAGGTGGTTATCACTTGGAAGAGGTCAAAGGAGGGGGAGTCAGAGATGAGTCGGGAGCACACTGCCACAGGCTTCTGCTGGATTTTTACTTAAAATAATTATTGAAAACAAACCACCCAAACACCTTGTCATCTATGCCTTGTAGGCTAATGAATTTGTGATTACGTTTTGTGGAAGGAAATGGAATTCACTGCCTTCCACTGGAGCTTAAAACTTTCTTCCATTTAAAGTGGGCAATAATATTTTGAGGATCATGTTTATCAACTCTTCTGCTTGCTGGAAGGGAAAGCAAACAAGCGCCTTGGGAACCTGTTCAGTTACTCTTTACATGAAAGTGAAATGATTTCAACTGTATACTGAGTGTTCAAAAAAGAACCAAATGTTAAATATTTTATCATGTTCTCTAGCACAGCAAATCCAGGCTAAGTAGTCATAGCTGATTGCACAGTAAATCAGAATTTTTATATAAGTAAACATGCAGCATTTCAGCTTCTGAAAAAAAAAGAGAAATACTTTTTTGGAATGAGGATGGTCAAACACTGGAACAGGATGTCTAGAGAGGGTGTGAAATCTCCATCTTGGATATCGTTAAATTGTCTGGATATAACCCTGTGTAGCCTGTTAAAACTTCAAGACTGGACCTGCTTTGAGGAGGAGAGTTGGATACAGACCTCCGTAGGCCTTTTCTAACCTGAATTATCCTATGTTTCTACCCAGTGGTTCTTTCCTTACCAGCAAAACTGGCAAGAAAATCTATTTATACTCAGTTTTGCTTATTTGTCATTCCCTGTTCAAAGTGAATGAACTGTAGGTATGTTTAAATGACTTGTCTTCTGTCACAGAAGCTGACTAGTTGCCTGGGTCTGTCAAGTTCCCTCAGGTTTGTTTCCCTTTAGAAGTCCAAGTGTTGAAATGTTAAAGAAACTCAAACACACAATTCTTTACAGGAAAAGCTACAACTACTGCCTCAGCAGTTTCTGAAAAAGTGAGGACAAGGTTAGAAGAACTGGATGATCTAGAAGAGGTGAGAAAGCTTTCTGATCCAATTACATCATCATTTTAAAAGTGAAATGAATTTGTGAAATAAAAATCCTTTATGCAACCTTTTAAGAAGGTCCTGATTCTGCATGTACTTGGGCAGTATTTAGACAAATACATACTTTCCATGGGACTTTTCTAGTAATTTCAGTCCTTATTGGTGTAGAATTCAGGCAGAATCATATTTTTGTATCACTAAAAATTGTAATTGGAAAAAATTCACCTGATCTACCACTGTGGATTTACCTTGGTAAGGTCTGCAGCTGCTATAAAACTTCACGGAGCCTGATAGTCTTAACATCTGATAATTTTGTTTGCCCCTGTTGCAGAAGCTGCACACTGTCTACCTGAGCTTGACTGAAGTTACATTTATGTGCTTGATAGAAATACTGAGTACTCAAGTTATTTCTCAAACTGCAGTATTTTACTGTGCAAAGATGAGGTGTTCCATAACTAACTTCCGTAAAACCTGGATCTGTGGGGTACTTCTGGAATTGTTTTGGGTAGAAAAATAAAGTACCCTTTACCGTAAGGAAATATGTAACCTTGTGTGAAAATAATTGTGTTTGCATTTTATCTCTTCATCTGTGATTGTTTTTACTGATGGTTGCTTCTAGGCTCTCATATTATGAAATCTGTTCTGTAATGCAGCTTAATAAACTCATCAAAACTAGTCCTGAAGGTAGTTCTTAATATCACTCATACTTCAACTGAAGACTGTTCCAGAACCACCTTCTGTTTTTTCTAAATGCATTTATAATCACTTTGTTCCTGTGTCAGTTTCTAAAGCTTAAACAATTATTTCTGTTTCCAGTGTTTCACTAGTTTACTTTTGATACATGTCTTTATAAGGTCTGTAAGATCTGGAAAAAAGATCACAAGAATGCTCCAGTACTGAGCATGAAATGAAGATAGTTTTGTTTTCTTACTGAGGATGAAGCATAGCTGGATTTTCCTTGCTGTCAACAAATTTCTTAGGACCTTGCTGGCAAAACATTTCATTTCTGTCTGATACTGCTTCTACGCAGGTGCTAGTATGCGTATGTATAGTATTAGTGTCCTAATTATATCACGAGTAGAATTCCACTGACATAGTCCGGCATTTCTGGTCTCACGGACAACTTTGGATACCAAAGCAGTTGTGATGCACTCATGTGCCAAACACCTGCAATATTGATGCTGCAAAGGTAGGAAGGGAAAATTAGGTAATTCTGTAGTAAGTTTTGTGGGTTCCCCCCTGGTGATTTGAGTCTGTAATAATGGCACTCTCCTTCCTTCCCTCCATCTCTTATTAAGTAGAGTTGTGTTTTCTTGCCAGGGGTCACAGAAAGAGCTGTTGAATTTGACTCAGCAGGATTACATGAACCGAATTGAAGAACTGAACCAGTCTTTGAAGGATGCTTGGTCCTCTGATCAGAAAGTAAAAGCTCTGAAAATAGTCATCCAGGTCAGTTTTACATTTTTGCTCTGTACAGAACTAGTGAGTTTGGTGGTGTGGCATGTCCAATTTCTTCCTTGGGGAAAGAAGGGTTTCTATTCTTTATCTGTTTTCTTCTGTTCTTCCCTGAAATCCATTCCTTTCAGAGTTTTATGATTTCTGACAACAGTTGGATTTTCAACTTTGTTGTTGTGTATTGATTTTGGCTAGTGTATGTGTCATGGTTTAACCCTGGCACACAGGTAAGCACCACACAGCTGCTCACTCACTTTACCTCACAGACCTGGTGGGATGGGGGAAAGAACTGGGGGGAAAAAAAAAAAGTAGAACCCATGGGTTGAGATAAAGGAAGTTTAATAGAACAGAAGAGGAAGAGATAATAATAATAGAATATACAAAACAAGTGATGCACAAGGCAGTTGCTCACCACCTGCTGACTGATACCCAGCCCATCTCCAAGCAGCAGTCGCTGCCCCCGGCCAACTCCCCCCAGTTTCTATACTGAGCATGATGTCATATGGTATGGAATAGCCCTTGGGCCAGTGGGGTTCAGCTGTCCTGGCTGTGCCCCCTCCCAGCTTCTTGGGCCCCTGTCAGAGTGTGGGAAGCTGAAAAGCCCTTGACTGGTGTAAGCACTGTAAGCACTGCTCAGCAACAACTAAACCATCAGTGTGTTATCAGCATTCTTATACTGAATCCAAACCGCCAGCTATACCAGCTACCAGGAAGAAAATTAACTCTATCCCAGCTGAAACCAGGACACTTTGTAGATTGGGATTCTCTTTAATGAGACTGGCCAAATGACAGATGTGGCATGTAGCAATATCAACTCTTTTCAGGACATGTAATTTCCTTTCCTCTACTCTTTGCCCTCTACCCCAAATAATACCAGAATGGCTTTTGAATGCCAGTGTTTTCCCCATCCAGACTTACTAAGGCAACTGAATAATCTGATTCAGGACCCTACCAAAGTACAGAAAACAACTCCAGATTTTTTACGTGTTTGGTTGGGGTTTTTTTTTGTGGGGGGTGGGGTTGGGTTTTTCCAAACTTCTCCACAGTCTTCCTCTGGGTCATCTGGGGTGATGGACTGTGAGGGGGGCAACGGGGGAATAGGACAATGAAATGCTCTTTTATTTGGCGTGGCCTTTAAAAAAAGGCCAGAGGCAGAGTGCATCAGAGGACAGAGGAGATAATGACATCCTTAAAAGCTGTAAAACTGATGTAATGCTAATAGTCATCAAGCAAGGTTATATAAAGTCAGGATTTTTTTTCTCTCATGCTGGATACTCTTGTGAAAACTGTTTGCAGTAATTTAATCTTAGATTGTGGTAAAGGCAATAAAGGAAATGAAACATAAATGAAGGCAGATCAGAAAATTATATGTGACCTAGGGTGACTAATGTTCTATTGTGATACTATGAAATCAGCATTATTATTCTTTAAAAAATAATCCATATACAGCATTGTGAAGTTTTAATATCTTAGTGAAAAAGAATACAATATTAAAAGTCTGGAGGAGAAAAGGGACGTGGATATACAGTATTTACAGTGTATTAATATGTATATATGCAGTGTCTGACATGCAGTTGATAATCTATACATTAATACTTTAATATATTCTTTTACAAATGGTTTCACAATTGAAATAATGTAGATTCTAAGATGGATTCAGTGCTTTCTTTTAGGGAAGTGGTATCAAAATTGCATATGTTTATCTCTCTTAAATTGTTGTCTGTGTATTGTTCACTTTGCACCTGAACTTCATGCTGCAGATGCTCATCATTAATTGAAAGACTGGGTAAGAAAGAAATAGGTGTTTGGGTAATTAGCATGCATACAAAAGTCTTTCATAAAGGAGACTATAAGTAACTAATAATAATTCTATACTTATAAAGCACAATAGGCTAGAAACATGACTGAATTTTCTTTGCTGTTGTTCTTCCTAGTAGATAATTGTAAGAATGTTGTATCCTTTTAAAGAACTAAGCAGTTTTCTTGACATCAGACTGTGATTATATATGTAATCTTATCATTATTATTAGTATCACTGACCGATTAGTGTGCAGTAGGAGGAGTCAGTTTGGCCTGGTTTTTGGTTGTTATTTTCAGAAATGTATACTGGGCTGGAAGAAGCAACCTTAATTTGAATGCCAGAATTATCTTGATTTAAGAACTAATGATGAAATTACACAAGATCTTTCATTTGGACATTGGGGATGGAGCCTTCATTCTCTGTACAAGAATTTTACAAACTTGAAGTGCAGGAAGAGTTCTGGTTATTAAGGCAGGGTCTGAATTTGTAACATGAATTCCTCAAGTGCCTTTTTACAAGATACTTTACTTGTCAAGATGGAATAAGCTAAGCTACTTAAAGTAAGCTGAAGTAAGTACATTATGTATGTGAGCTCTAAGAAAAGTGGCAATTAAGTGTTCATGGTTTGTGTAGGTGCTAAACAGCTACTGAATTGCCTCTCTTTGAAGGTGACTGACTGACCACACAGTAGGGAAAATTCCGCTTTGGTTGTAAGATGTGAATGTTCTCACCTGTCTTTCTGGTGCACTCTTAATTTCCTCCCCAATGAATAAAACAAAAAGGCTACATGTGCCCCTCATTTAAGCATGTTCAAATGTTACAATTTTCTTGTTTAAACAAAGCAGTTTTGTGGGGTATTGGATTGCTTCCTGGATTTTTGGGATGTAATGAAAACTTGAGCTTTATTTATTCCATTGAGATTGCAGAACTGTCTTCTGATGGAGAGACAAGGGACAGAGATCACAGAGAATACTGTACTTGTCAGTCTTAAACAGAGACAACTTGTGGTCAGAGGCTGCATTTGGCTCAAGTAGGGAGGAGATGGATTTCTCTCCTCAGTCAGTCATTTGCCTCTTTTCTTCAGGTGGAAGTTGATTTTTTTGTGAATAAACTTCTGCCAAAGTTTTTGACTCCAGTTTAGCCTGCCGTTTTTGCACTATCTTGGAAAACAAAGTATTGATAAATTAAATATCTTAAATATCTTCATTCCTCAGTGTGTAGTTCTAATTCATATGATGAATGGACATGTTCCTACCTGGACTTGACACTCAGTGATACTAGAACTAATTTGACTAATATGTTTTCAAATGTGACTTTGTTCCAGCCATCATTATGGTTCACCTGCCACAATCACGTTGGGTGCCTGTGGCTGGTGATTGATTTCAGATTCCTCCCAGGAGTGGACTGTGGATCAGCTGGCCTGCTTCCAAAATGTTTGAACTGGTTATGTGAGCTGCAAAGATGTGTTGAAAAGCTCATTAGCTAAACTTTTAAAATTGTTTCTTAATTTAGTCTATATCAAATGTTGTGTTTGATATGGATGCTTAGAGAGCTGGTGAGAAATTGAAAAAAGCCCTTTAAAAAGGTTGTTTTAGAAAAGTGCCTTTTTATGCTTCTTCTGGGAAAGAATTTGTATTGTCTGAACAAATGCACAAATCTGCATGGTCAGCTGAAATTCTGCATTGTAGATTACCTTGTAGAAAGTAAAAACAGATCTGTGAGTAGCTCTGCTGGAAATGAAGAATAACCTGAAAAATACAGAGTACTGTGATTTGGTATGTTAGAGGCTCTTGTACTTTTTGCTGGATAGTTCATGTTGGTTCATTCCATCTGCAGATACTCATCTGTTCCAGCTTGTCTGGAGTAAAAACACAAACTTGCATTGTCTTCTCAAAATGTTTCTTCTGTTTTTTTTTTTTCCTTCTAGTGTTCTAAGCTTCTTTCAGACACAACAGTAATCCAGTTTTATCCAAGTAAATTTGTTTTAATTACAGATATCCTTGATACTTTTGGTAAGTATCTAATGTGCCAAGCTTACCTCACAATTGTTAATAAGAATAAATTAATTTTTTGTAATGTTAGAAAACATTAAAGTTGTCCAAAAAGTGCTGAAACGACTCAGTTTTAACATGGAATATTTCCAACGTAAACATTTGGACACCAGTGGTACAGAGCATGGTATAGAATTGTTCAAAAGCCTTTAAAATAAAAATAATTCATTTTGTAGTTCTATGCTTTATGTATTAGTGAATATCTAGAACAAAACCTTGGGAAAAATCACCATCTCTGCATTTTGAAATTTCAAACACACTGTCATTATTATGAAAACATTTTGGTTTTGGCAGCCTCTTGACTCAGTATTTCATTCTGTTTATATTTGAGGAATAGAAGTCAGAAGGTTTTTTTTTAGTTGAATAGGGACTCTGAAATGATCAAAATGTAGTTACTGAAATTTTTAATCTATTTTTATCATTTTTAAGTGATCCTTTAGGTGAAATTGTTACCCACTTCATGTGATTCTCTTGTTTTTCTGCCATGCTATGGAAAAGACGTACAATGGCATTCAAAGTTGAAGGGTATTTTGATGTTCAGCAGGATATGCTATGACATAGATCCAATTGTTTTTTCAGGTCTTGCTTCCTCTTTGTGCTCCTTCCTACTTACTGAAAGTTGCTAAGGATAACATAATATCCGAACGCAGCAAAGACAGGACACCAGCTGTCCTTTCCTGGCCTGGGAGAAATCTGACCCCTGTGCTACCTCTGCACTTATGGGAGCCAGCTAAACTTTTTATAGTGTGCAAAGTGCTACATTCAGACTTAACGTTTCAGCCTCACTAGAGGGCAGCATAATGTTAGTGTTCTAGGAAGTTTTTTCCAGCTAATTTCAATGTATGTTGGAGAGGGAACCTTTGTATTAACATTTTGTGTTTTACAGTTTGTTATGAATAATCTTTTCTTTTTTTTTTTTTTTTTTTTTTTTTAAACAGGGAAACTAGTGTATGAAAGAATTCTGTCAATGTGTGTGGACAATCGTGCCTCTTTGCCAGGTAGCTTTGTGTTTTTCTGCTGTGCTCCTGGAAAAAATCATGTCTGAACTAATTTGAGAAAGGTTAAATAGGACCCATGCTACTTTATTTCCTATGAAAAAAGTTCCGATTTGAATCTAGTGATTTTTAGTTTTTAATAGAGCAAAATCCACTGCTTATAGCTTTCACCGTTCATAGTGTTTATGCAAGTTTTCATTTTAACTGTGAAGAACATACAGACAAAGCTGAGAGTCTCAGGTTTTGGTAAATAGATGGTTTTGTTGCTATATTGGAAACTGTTGATAGTTTTGCTTTCATAAGGGAAGAATTTTGGAAGAAGGAGCAAGCTGTCAGTATGATCTTTCTAACTTGTGCCCTTTTCATTTTTTCAGTTGAAGTTCTAACACAATGTAAAAGTTTAATTTGATGTTTACGGTACAAACATATATGGAAGTACTTCTTTAGGAAGGCACTGAGACATTCCATTGAGATATGGGTTTTCCTTGCAATTAGGAGTGTATTAAGTGCATGTCCTTGAAATATGAAACATTCTTACTCAGTAGTTGGCAATGCAACAGTACCATTAGGTTACAGTTAAATCCATAGCATTTGAGCCAGAAGCCTGAAACCAGCAAATACTTACATCTGAAATAAACTTACAGAAAATACTTAAAATAAATTTGATTGTTGCAGCTCTGATAAACTTTTATAAACATTAATGAAGGCAGACAGTTCCCGCAGCTTGTCATGATTACTGGGCACAGTTACCTCTGTTGTGGAGAGCTGAGCTCATGCTGCAGCCCTACAGCTGCTGGGGGCATTCCTGGTGGAACTTCCCAAGCAGCGATGAAAGTGGGAGGGAGAAGGTAAATCTGCACTGTGCTTGCTGTTCATGGCAGTGCAAACCCCTGGGGATTTCAGGTCCAACCTCCGTGTTCATCCCATGGGAACCAAGTGAAACAAAGCTGGACAAGAACTCCTGTGGATAAGAAAGAACATCTTCCAGCATCTAGAGTGTGGCTTCTTTAGTCTTGGAAGTGGGAAAGTTTCTTGTGGAACAGGAGCTTCTCACCTTCTGGGGGCAGGGATGGGAGATCACTGGTATGTTAAAACTGTTTGACAAGGAGTTTATAAGCAGACATTCACAGCAGAAGCTGCTTGTGTAGCTTTACCACTGAGAGAAGAGGGACTCATCCTTCCTCATCTTGCCTCCGACCTGGGTAGATCCCAGGTAGCCCATTGTTGCCTTCTGTTCAGGCAATCTGGGTAATGAGGAGGCAGTTAGCCATGCAACTGCATGCCCGCCTGACCAGAGCATGGTCCCCATAACCCCTCTGTTCTACCCTGGGGGGGGCAGGATTTTCCTGCTGGCAGCTGACACAAATAGTCCCAGAGCTCACAAGGAGACAACTGCGCTGCAGCGTTAGATGTTTAGCATACAAAACCAAGTGTTCTGTCAGTGTTTAATTTTTCCTGCTTCTTGCAGTATAGTTTTAAATAATATTCTTTAAAAATTATATTAGCCTTTTAAAGCAAAGAATTTGAGCGCTTAAATCTGTTTTATATGTATGCATGTTATAGATCTATATACATGTATTTGTTATAGATTCCCAATACTTTTTTTACAATTTCTGCTTTTGTGGGGAGGCAGAGATTAGGTTTCCGAGTAGCAGATCTGAGATTAGCTTTGAGTGCTTGACTTCAGCTTCTGAAATGTTACTTAATGCAAGATGGAAGCTCTAGTTACCTCTTCTTGCTGTCTGTCTTGCTGCAAGAGAGAGCTGAGAATCAAACATATTGCCTGGTTTATTATAGTATGCCTAATTCCTTGTTGAAAGGAAAGAGAATGCAATTTTAAACCTAGAATGAAAAGTAACTCGTTTCCAGAAAGGATGTAACTATTTTTGAGTTGTTTTTTTTCCCCAGATAATTTTTCTCCAGAGAGTGTTAATGATACTGCTAAAGAAACTTGCTTAAACTGGTTTTTCAAGATTGCTTCAATCAGAGAACTCATTCCCAGATTGTATCCTTGTCAAATGAAACTCTCGGAGTGTCTGCAGGTTTTTCATAGACTTTTGCAAAAATGAACGTGTTTGCTTCAAGAAAACCCACAGCAATCTGATGTTTATACTGACTTTGTTTTGTTTGTTTCAGGCTGTATGTTTTGAATTTAATTTTGAGTCATGTTTCATAGTAAACTGAATGCTGAATTATTGGCTATGAGTAGCGTGGCAGTGATAAAGTAGAGTTGATGTGTGAAAACTTGGGAAACAATAAAAATCTTGTAGATAAATCATAAAAATCAACAAAGTACAGTGAAATTAATTACAGGAGGCCTTGAAATAGTTTGTTCAGTATGTATTTGGTATATAAGTTTGTTTTAATGTTTTTAAATGGCATGCATCTTAGTTTTGTTCCTTAACTTGACTTCATTTTAGTTACGTGGAAGCAGCAATACTGAAGTGCAATAAGTTCCTATCCAAAACGTAAGAGTAAATGTTAAGCATGGGAAGGAAGCGAATGGGCAGGCTTATAAACTAGTTTAAGGAGTTAAGCATGCAAGTTCTGTGATATAATGGTGGATAGGGTCTCAATAGATCTGAGAAGAAGCAATACAGAGAGGTTTTGGAGTTTTTAGTGAGAATGCCATGGAATAAATTCAAGGTGAACTGTGGTATAATTTGGAATGCAATAGTGCTTGCAGTTTTGGAATATATGTGTAATTGTGACATCAGGAGTTTGCAAATTAAAAACTGTGGCTTCAGATGGTGGAGGGGGAAGCAAGATTGTTGAGATGAGGAGTGCGGCAAAAAGATGGGATAGAAAACTGAAGGGAAAATATTGATGTGTCACATTGCTAGAGATGGAGTTGGAGAAACAGTTTAGGAGCAATGAACCGTTATCTATTGAAAAACGTATTATAAGCTTCATATGTTGCCAAACAGTGTCAGTTGCTGAGCCGAAAATGTTCCTTCACATGTAATAGTCCTTTTTCAGTTATATTTTGAAATGAGTGTTAAAAGCCAAATTGCTACTATAGTGACAACTTCATTATCCCTAAAAAGCAGTTCTTTTACTGGAATTGATGGGCGTCATCTCCAGGCACTAGTATAGCTCTGTCAAAAAGGACCTGTGGGAAAATGAGACATAGAAGGAGTTCTGCCAGTTCTGCTTTAAGTGGATGCTTTCTTCACATTGAATTACAGCCCTTCTAGAGCTCTGCTGTTCCTCCAAACTAGAGGAGTTTTTTAGTTGCGCTGGTCTTTTACAAGCCAAGCATTCAACCTGGCTGTCTGGCAAATACTACAATTTAAATATAGGATGTGTGTTACTATACAGATAAAATTTTACGTCTGAAATAAAGTTTTGTGCTGATATGCTGCTTCTTTGGTAGGTGTTTCTATAACCCATACTCAATTGTCAATCTGCAAGGCAGCTACTGAAGTTATCTGTAAGTGATATAATTTTGTTATTGATTGTTAAATCTCATTTTCATTTGTGAAAAATCTTAACAGGGGGATTTCGGAATGTCTCCCACGGTTAACATCTATGATTAGAGGAATTGGAGATCCACTGGTTGCAGTCTATGCAAGAGCATACCTTTGCAGGGTAGGCTATCATTTAACACTTCAGATCTGTATCAAAGATTTACTGCAGCTAGCTCCACCACTAAAGAAAAATTTTGTTTAACTACTCTGTCTATCTGAAGTAGTCAGCAGCCTGTCTCCCTTCTAACAAACAAAAAAATAAAATTTATCTTTTGTTTTAATAATGGGGAGTCTTTCTTTAAGTGTTTATAATAAGTAAAAATAATTCTATGTGCTGCTAATGCCAGTTTTTGATCTTCAGATAGGGCAAAATGTTAGGGACTTAAGTGGAAGGGGAGTTTGGACTTTGAGACTACATGCTGTTGTCTGATTGCTAGGCTCTGCTTTCATAGTTCATACATGCACTTTCCCTATGTTTGTCTTCCTCCTTCAACTGCTAGAGCGTATGTGGCAGGCAGAGGGCTGGCAAGCTCCTTGGCAAAGGAGCCATTTGGTAAAGTATTCAGACAGTAGGTTTTTGTCTGTCTGTGCAGTGTGGCTATGTTCTTATCCTCAACTACTCCAGAAGTTACCTTAACAGTTCAGCCAAGCTAGACTTACCCAAGAAGAGACCCTAAAATGATGCAAAAAGTCATCAATAGTGGAAAAATATTTGTGAAATATGTTTTTGAAGTAGTGGCAAACATCTCGACTATAATTGGAAAATGGTAGGGCTGCTAATTAGCAATACTTGCATGAAATTAGCTGCCATTATGAAATACGAGTTTGTTCAGTGTTGTTATATCTGTTACGTTTGAATAAAACATCCAGTATGCTTTTGGTATACTATTCAGGGGTGTCCATATGAATTCCTGCATCTGTAATCGGTAACCTCTGGTTTACTCTGATAAATGAGCTGCTTAGTTTATTTGAATCTTGAAATATAATAATGCCTTCATTTTTGTCATAGCCCAGTCGTTCCTGCTACATAGTGCAAGGTTTCTGAAGGTTTTTTAGGAAACAGTTTGTATGCACAGTCCACCTTTTACTGCTCCTGATACAGCTAGAAGAGATGCATAGTGATAGAGCAGTTAGGACTAATAATCTAGTAATAGTAATTGTAATTATGTAGTAATGAAGAGCTTAGCATGTTCCTTTTTGTCCACAGAGATGATCATATGAAGTAAATAGTGAAAATTCTCTTCGTATAAAATACTAGCTGTTAAAATTCTGACCTTTTTTTAAAATAAGAAAACTTACTGCAATGGAAGGCATTTAATCTTCTGCATTCCAGCTACTGACACTATATTAATACTTTTACAATGAAGATAATGGAAATAGATTTTTAAAAATATAAATTCTTGAACAGGAAACCTGTACTATCAATATAATTGATGTCTAAAGCCACAGCGTAGTAAAATGTGGGAATAAACACTTGCATGAAACCAAAGAACCAGATCTTTACACAGCAAGGTGATGCATTTCTCTTTAGCCCCATGGTTTGAAAGCAAACGATACATAAAGAAACGTGATAGATGACTGGCTTGGGTCAGTGCAAGGTACCGCTGCTTTGTGATGAAGTCAGCTAGAATTGCGTATGCTCAGGGATCCCAAGAACTCGGAAGCCTGGGTTTGTTTGAAGAGCGGAACCTTAAGCTGTTGGGTGGATTTGTTTGTGTGTGTGTTTAAGCCTGATCTACTAACTTCTCATTCACTTCTGCATCTTCCTCTTTTCTCTAGTAATATGCCACATTTTTATTTTTTGATCTTTTATATCTGTGTTATTAAAAACAGTCCCGTATGGATTAGTTTCCTTTGCAGTTCCAGCTTTACTACATAGGCCTTGTGTTTGTGCATCACCTTGTATTATTTATCAGTTTTACCTATATCTAGCTATATATTCATATTCTCCTTTGAGATCCTTGCTTCATTCTGTCCTCGGAGTAAATACACATGATTTTAAACAATTTCTGAACATTTGACTTTTCAGATGTTCTTCACTATAGGCTCTCTGTATGCAACGAATTGCAGTGCAGGCACTGGGATAGCCATTGATTTCCACACTGCTTACAGATACGTGGGGCTGATGTTAGGAGAACCATGTTTAACCACAGCTGTAACTACCTCAGGATAGTCATTAGTAGACATGACTGTAATAGTAAGCAAGGAAATAATCAGTCAAAAGCATGTGATTCAATGCTGTTTGTTGATTTGATGTGTGTGACTAGGTGTACTCCTCCAAAAAATGCATGCGTGTCTTACAGTTGAAGGAGAATTGTATGTGATAGATGCAGATAAAATCTTTCTCTTTCTTTCAATACAGGTTGGGATGGAAGTGGCACCACAACTCAAAGAAAGCCTTAACAAAAATTTCTTTGACTTTCTTTTAACATTTAAACAAGTAAGAAAATGGGGGTTTTATTCGCAAAATCACATAAATACACTCCTTAACCAAACTACTGCATACTTTTAAAAAATCTTTTAAGTTCTTGAATCTCGATTTAGGGATGTTCCTGTATCTAGATATACCATGGGAAATTTTACATACATTCTCATAAGTTGAAACTGCTCTATTCAGCATGTTTCCATACTTTAATAATATATGCTATGAGCTTGATAAGTTTTTCCCCAGCATGCAAGGAGTGCTTCAGAATATCTGTGTATCTTTGTGATCTTGTCTGTTGTCGTTTCCATTGATGCACAAACTTTGTCCAGTTTATCATAGCTCCTATCAAATACCTTTTCACAGCAACAGTTTTTGTCTTTTATTTCCACAGATTCATGGGGATACGGTTCAGAATCAGCTGGTAGTACAATGTGTGGAGATTCCTTTGTATTTGACTCTGTATTCTCCTGCTATAGACTGGATTTTACAGTGTATTGCATACCGTGCTCCTGAAGTAAGTAAGCTTGATACTAATGGAAGTGTTGGTGTGAAGAGTTATTTTTGCCTATCAAAAAACCCCCCTCAGTCAGTATTTACATGAGTGTGAAAGTGAGTATAAAGAGCCTAGATACAACTGTCTGTTTCTCTCTTCTATACAGGAAGAGTGTTCATTTCCACAAAGCTCAAGTTAGACCACTCTAAATTCATAGGCAGTATTTCTGTTCATTTCTTGCTGTCTTTTAGCTAGTTTAATCTTTATTTCCTGAATTCATTAGTTTCTTCTGTCATACAGATACAAAAATGATTTGAGTAAACTGTAGCTTTGTAATTGCTTTAACATAGTCAATAGGCTATTTTAATTTCAGCCAGTCTGTTTTGCATTCTGTGGCAGAGAGTTGGTAATCTTCACCTATCCTGCCAGAGGGAATTAACCTGACTGGCAAATAGTAATTATTTTGAGAAATGGCATGACTGGAGGATTGCAAATTTTACTTCCATAAAATGGTGGTTTTGATTAAAATGTGACTGTACCTATTCCAGTAGGTGTGTTTTATGTTGTACTACACCATTGTTCTCTTGTGTTGTAAATACAGGATAAGACAGCATTACTGGAATGTATTGGGTAGGTAATTAAAACAGCTTTTAGTAGACTTCACTACAGTAATTAAAGCTGAATTTATTTGCAGAGTTTCTACTCACTAACTTTAATAAGCAATTCTTCCAGGTTCTGCTTACTGAGATGATGGAGAGATGCAAAAAATTGGGAAACAAGTAAGTATTGTACAATGTCGAAGACACGAGTCTGTAATGAGTATCTATGAGTCCTGTGTAATAAAATTCTCTCTCTCCCTTTTGAAAACACTTTTTGGATGCATAGTATGGCTTTTGTTTTCCCAGTAGCTTACTAAATCATGATTGTGAACATCTGTTTTTCAGATATGAATTCTAAAATATGGTAGATTACTTGTAGAGCAAAAGTTAATTAAACTTCATTGCTGCATTGTGGCTCCTAAGCCAAAGTTTAGGACACGTAATGGAACCTCTGATTCCTGGTTGCGCTTAATTTTTCTCTATTTTCCGCCCCTTCCTTCCCCCTAGGCTCCACTGACTATAGTCAGCCCATGCCTGCATTTTGCAAGGGAAGCTGTAAAGCAGCTGACACCTTTGGAGGATGGTAATATCTAAGCGACTGCTTTTGTCAACATTAAAATTAGTATCCCAAAGTATTTCCTAGAAGTCTGTGCAGACTAATCATGTTCAGTGAGTAGTTCAGGAAGGCAGTCTGAAAGTTTTGGATGTACTTTGAGCTGTGTGAATGCAATTTGGCCTGCTGATGAGCATTTCATTGAGTAGGTAGGCTGAGTTCTGTGAAAGTTTTCAGCTACCTATTTTTTTTCTGACGTGCTTTGCACAGTCCAATTCTGCAGTGGCTGAAGAATTAAAATATGTTAATCACTTAGATGAGGAATGCCAGCATTAGCAGTCTGTGACTGAGCTAAGGAGTGTGGGGAAAGTGTGATTTTAAAAATGTGATGTGAAAATGCTATCATATCAGAGTGTATAATATAGCAAAAATAATCCACGTACTCTGCTGTATTAATTATTTTGTATAGGTGTTGATTTGTTTTGTGGAACTCATTTTTAAATCACCTTTTAGCATTTCTCGTTGTAAAGATGGGCTAGGTGCCTCCTCTTTGTGCCTGTTTCCTCTTTGAAGGAAGAACAAAATATTGAGTATAATGGGGAGGTTTTTTTAAAGAACTGGTTTTGGAACGTGTCTTTTTTTATTGGGAAGTTGAATAATATGGTTTAGATGATCTATAAAGCATGGTAGTTTTCTTTTAAAGTGGAGTTCTATGTTTTTATGTCATATCATGACTGTTATAATATTACAAAGCAAGAGGTATGAATATATAAATCTTTAAATAATCTCAGTCTGTTCCATGAACTACATTGCAACCATCTAAGTGAAAAGTGACAGCCTGCTGCTCTGTATTGCAAAGCATATACCCAGTGAACTGGAAGTGGTTGTCTAAAGATGAAATGCATATTCTAGCCAAACTGCTATGGGACCACTAATGCTCAGTCAGAAACACAGAGAATGCTGGGCTATTTTAAGTGTTCCATATAATTTCCCTCAAGGTAAACTGCCCTGTATTCAAACTGTCTGTTTCAGATTAGTGAAGGACACAGTGTTTTATGAGACAGCTTCTGTGCTAACTCATGGCAGAGTTTGCCCAAAGGAATTGCCTTTTGAATGATACTAGATTTTGTTTCTTGTGTTTGCCTAATAGTATCAGTAAACTGGGTTTTACGGTAATGCAATGAGTTCACTCTTCCATTGGTAACTTTGGCTTGATAGTAACACAAATATGTGTCTGAATGATTGATCATACATGTCTAAATATGTCATTGCTAGTTATTGTATGAGAATGATGGTTTGGATTTATTTTAATCCTAACAATGCAGCTGCTAGAAATCTGACTTCTATAATGCATATATATTTTAATTCAGTGAGGAAAAACTTCAATAGATTTTGCCCTACCAAAGTGTACTTCTGAACTGTAGTTAAAAAGAATAAGTTTCCAAATGTGTCAGCCACTCCTGGTTCATTTGATCTTTCTAGTCAACTTCTGGTAAAATGATGACTTCAGAAACCCTGCGTGGAGCAAGTATTCTGCAGATGGGGTTACCTTTTACTGATCTGATGGCTTAATGTTTTATTTTTTTGCTTATGCACTATTACACCTCATCAATGCAAGCTTGATTTATGAGGATTTTTTCTTCCTTATCACCTTTTTTCAAATTTAGCATAGATGCTGCACAGTTGTTAGTGTAAGAAGTTCAGATTAATGTAAATGAAGGGATGACAAAATTTTAGTTGATGTTGAGCTGTGTTGATTTGTATTATGTTCATTGTAGTGCTTTGCTGCTGAATTCAGTAATGTCAGCATTCAGAGCAGAGTTTATTGCTGCAAGATCTATGGACTTCATTGGCATGATTAAAGAGTGTGATGAATCTGGATTCCCAAAGGTAACTTTTTGTATGTAATTTGTAACAATTGCTTTTCCTTGTCTGACAGAGTTCTTTGTACTCTTAGTTGCATACATACATTGCACAGCATTTATATAAAAGGTGATTTGATCCAAAAACTCTTTCTGCACAGTGTACTTGCTAGAGCAGTGTTGGATGGACATGCATCTTCTGCTTTTAATTTAAAAATTCTCATTAACTTTCAGCATCTCCTCTTTCGCTCCTTGGGATTAAACTTGGTGTTGGCTGATCCTCCTGAAAATGATCGCCTTCAAATATTAAATGAAGCTTGGAAGGTTATAACAAAGCTGAAGAACCCACAGGTGAGTTGCTGTCTGTTCACTACTGATCCTGTGTTGAGGGCAAAATTGTAGCTAGTTGTTCAGTATGCATGTGCTTAGCGTGACATGGTTTAACTTTTCTAGATATACACAGTTGCCAAAAAATGTGATACCTGGTAATATCTTTATATGATCTCTGCTTTTCTGAGCTCTACTTAAAGTAACTTAGTTCTACATAACATTATTCTGCATAAGCAACTTTTGAGGTATGTCATTAGTGCTAGATCTTTAGGTCTGCATGAATCATACCTTGGAAGTTAAGTGTAATTTTTGCAGGTCTATTTCTCATAACCTCCTGTAAATATTGGTAATTGTAAGACATATGTATTTCTAGGATTATATCAACTGTGCTGAAGTGTGGGTAGAGTATACATGCAGACATTTTACGGTACGTGAAAACTATTTTGTTTCCTTTGAAGGTTTTCTGGTACAGACTAAGTGGCTATATTAGCAGTTTGGTATTAAAAATGGAAAAGCTATGACTATTCAATATAAGTGTGTAGGACTTCAGTAGCAAATGAAAAAATGTATTTCCTTTCATGAAAGATGAATAGGGAGAAAAGATGCAGCTTTGAAGGAGTCTTCACCACTCCCCAGCACTGCATATTTCTTATTGTTTTATTTTAATGGCAGATGGACCAGTTTAAGTAAGGATTTACTGGAGCTATGGCTAAAGTTCCTGGCTTAACTAGAGCTCTGTAGAAAGCTGATGCTTTGGCAAATGGAAATAAATTATCCAACTGTTTTTCAGTGACTTGATTTATGTGCTGAATTCATTACTGTATTTTGTAACCTAATTTTTTTGCTACATAGAAGCGAGAGGTCAATACAGTTTTGGCTGATGTTATCAAACACATGACTCCTGATCGAGCATTTGAAGATGCTTACCCACAGGTAAAGTATTTTGCCAAATCTGTAAAAATCTTATGTGCATTTTCTTAGGTTAAATTAATTCTTAAACGTTATTGATGTCTCTTTACCACAAAATAATTATTTTTAAACACTGGCTATAATTTCGGAAGCCTTTTGGAACAGTGTAATGCTGTGATTTGTTCCTCTTTTTTTCCCCGCACATCAGTCTTTCAGTTCAGAGAAATGCTAAACCAGAATTATTTAGGTATTTAGGAGTAGCAGTAGTTAATTCCTACATCAACAGTGGTGTTCTGCTGAAGAAAATTAGCGATCATGTCAGGTTGTTTAAACAGAAGTAAACCGTAAACTAATCCATCTCCACATTGTTAAGGCTTCAGTGAATTATCACGTCTGGTTTTTTAGACTGCATGCCAGGTGAGATATGGATTAGTTGAAGAGGTTGTAGAAGGTGTTTTTTGTGGTTACTTGGGAGGTAGATAAAGTGCCTACAAAAGAAGATTTAACAAACTGGTTTGGGGGTTTTTGTTTGTTTATTTGTGAGTGGTTTTGGGGTTTGGGTTTTTTGTTTTGTTTTTTTTTTAGTTTAGAGAGCTGGAGGGCATGCAGACTATAAATTGGAAAAACCTGCCTAACTATAAAAAGTAAAGAAAAATAAAGCCTGGGCAGGCTGGTCAGCCTCTGATCATATGAGTTCTGAAGAGCCTCTTGGAAAAACATCTGTTGGGAACAGCGTAGCTGTAGTTGATCCTGCTTTGGGGAGAGCAATTACAATGATGAATGCTTGAAACATCTTCCAACCCACTTTTCTATGAATAACTAAAGAAGAATAATCTCTGGTGTGGCTAGTCTTAATTTAACTTCTATTACAATCATGTTCCCCTTTTTTTCTTTTTTTTTTCCTTTAGCTGCAGTCAATTATTTGGAAAGTTATTACCTATATCTATGACTTCTCTCTGCTTTTTTCAGTGGTAAGTGATACTCTGTTTAATAAATTTTTAGGAAGAACTATTTTGCACTGTTTTTGCAAGAGAATTTACCCTACTTGGATATTTAGAATGCTTGCAAGCTCACATAGTGAGAGGACTTTTTATCAAGTAGATAAGTGCAGAAACCTTTTGGAAGCTCTCTGCTGCTTACTACTTAAATATTCGTTATTCTAACTCCAATTTTCTATACTTTTTTTTTTCCTTAGGCTGTTAGATTCTCTAAGTTTGTTACTGTGGCATAAGTGACTATCAATGGAAGCTAAAATACTATTTATTTTTATGTGTTCATGTGATTGCTGATAACTGTTTCTATGTTATGGTATATACTTAACATGCTCTGCTATAGGGCTTAACTTTGGCGTTGAAATAAAGTGAAACTTAGAGAGGTCAGAGACTCTGTATGAGGTAGAGAAAAAGGAACAACAACAGTGGGTGTCAAAGTACTGAAACCAACTGAAGAGTGAAATTCAAGACTGACCCTGTGGATTTGAAGTCAAGTTTTGTTCACAAATTGCTCAGATAATACTGAAGAACTTACCCTTGCTATATTCTTGAGATGATACAGCAACTAAGTATTTCAGTATCTTAACAACCTAAACCCTTATCTTTGAAGAAAATTTTTATGTCTTGGGCCTTCATAAGTTGCCCTGGACACATGCCAAATGGTTGCTGGCATGTGGTCTGTTTTCACTGTTTTTGATATCCTACCTTTTGTTCCCATAGATGTCTGAATTTGTTGTGATCTTAGGCTGTTTCAAGCATATGATTGCTTCTAAAAAATTTGCAACATTTGACTCAAACAATTCTGTGTTTTATTCTGGATCTCTGCAGTCAATAAATTGATACACCTTTCAGCCATTGGTGCTTTTCCATTTGTTTCACTCTTTCATCCTTTAAGATAAAATCACTGTCTTCAAAAAAGATTAAAATAATTTTAACTGAAGCAGCTATGATTATAAAACTTATCCAAAATATTGTTTTACTGTATTGTTTGTAAAATACCTAATTCTACTTGTTTATGTATTTGTACTTTCAGGAGAAATTCTTGCCATTTCTGGATATGTTCCAGAAGGAAAGTGTGAGGGTGGAGGTTTGCAAGTGCATTATGGAAGCTTTTATTAAGTAAGTGGAGACTATTGAGATTAAATGCATTCTGGAGGGTCTGGGGAATGTACTGAAAGATTGCTAGGGAAGATGAGTCAGTATATAGGCCACTTAGCTTGTGAAGGTGTTCCAGGCTACAGGAAAAAAATGAAAATGTGTCAATTTCGTTAATCTATTGATCAACTGTTTAACTGTTCACAAAGAAAGCTGAACTTGAGGTAATTGTATTGATGCTGACTTGCTGTGGATTAACAGAATAGTTGTTCTCTGAGCTTTTAAAATTTATGTTGCCTTAGTTGGTTTATGAAATTTATTTCATGTTCCAGCTGATGTGACAGCACAGAACTGTTACCTTGATATAATGGAGGAAGTCAGAGAGAGTCTCTTGTAACAAGCGGCATTATATAGAAAAATGAGTCTTTCCGGAGTTGAAAATGAACTTAGAAGATGAGGTTTTGTTTTCAAATATTGTAAAAGTCAAAGAATTATTTTCAAATAATAAGCAGGTTCCTTGAAACATATTTTTTTTTTCTTTTTCACCTTCCCTTCAGGTATTTATATCCTCTGCTAAGCCCCCCAAGCCATCTCTTCTCTAGGCTAAACAGTCCCAGCTCTTGGCCTTTGATCATATGAGAGATGCTGCAGCCCCTTAATTGTCTTAGTGGTGCTCCACTGCACGTGTGCCTCTGTACCTAAACGTGACACTTACCCTTCCTGTCTGTCCATCAGTAGCTGAGAAACTATATTGCTTCTTGGTAGATACAGGACTGCTTTGTTTTGATGTTCTTAGGCTGCCTCAGTGTATCACGTCTAGCTTGTGTCCCTTAAGGAGTCAGATTCTGTGGTGTGGCAGTAAAGCTCCGTGTATTAAGATAGTATTTCTTGACTGGCATTTGTTGGAATTATACGTCTGTTAACCATGTGATCTTTGGAGCTCTGTTGGTTAAAAAATGAATATAAAATTCCTGTAGCGTCATATCATGCTGATGATTGGAATTATGCATTAAATCAGTGTTATTCTATTAATTGTTTTTCATTTTGACAGAGCAGGATTTTTTCATCACTTTTTCTATGACATTTTATAGGCATCAGCAGGAATCTACAAAGGACCCTGTTATACTCAATGCACTTCTGCATATCTGCAAGACGATGCACGATTCTGTGAAGTAAGATTAACTTTATTCACACTGATAACTCATTTATGCAAAGTTTGGCTGCTTGGTGTATAGTTTCACATTTCTGAGGCTGTTTGTTTCATGGTGGATTAAGACATGAATCCAATTAGTGGTGAGGGAAGAGCTGTGCAGTGAAGTAACAGCATGTGCCCTTTGCTCTTTAATTACTGCTTTATTTTGAATACTGAAGCAGAATTTTAAAAGGAAAGTAGCAACGGTTTTGTAGAGTTTTCTAGTGAAGCAGAGACGCTAAACATCCAATCTTTTAAAAATATTTCTGAGAGTGAAACCAATGTAATCTTTGAGTTATAATGAATGATAAACTCTTTTTGAGATTTAAGTGAATATGTAGCTATTAAAGCACTGACTGCCGTACTCAGTTACACCTTTTTTTTTTTTTTTTTTGGGCCACTTTTTTCAGCCATTACAAAGGGGTGTGAAATCTTTAAAAAGACACCTGGAAAGATCTCTAGGAGCTAGAACAGAGGAGAAGCTCTCGAACCATCTATGTTTTTCCCCTAAATTCTCCTCTTTTTCCCTTTGACGTTGAGTGCTGAGGTTGTTCAGGATCCTGGGTGCCCTGTTGCACTCTTGTTCTTTAAATAGTAGTTGTGAAATGTGGGAAACAGTTGTAGTTTATAGGTAACTTGCAAAAATGACACAGAAATCTGTGTCTGACTGAAAATAGAGCCAGAAACAATGCTGCAAATTTTAGATCTTAAGAGCAAAAATCTCCCGTTTTTCTTCTGGTTTGGGTTGAGTAGAATTGTAAAGGCAGTTTCTTTTGGCACTCTGAGCCCAGAGCCTCTTAGTGTGGCAGATGCTGAAAGGAACCTGTAACTTTGTCAGCCTTGATGTCATGAATGCAAGATTTATTGCCAATAAAGGAGTCAGGTTTGGCATGTAGTTCCAATTTATACCAGCTAGAGTGCTTTATTTTGGGTTAGGACATCTTATTTGGCTGTATGTTGCACTAAAATCCGCTTCAATCTTTAAATAGAACAATATGTTGAAGCTAAAACAGCTTATTAAAAAAAAATTAAGCCATTTATGGTGATCCATATTTGGTGCTTCCTCTGACATTTTGCCAAAACAATTTGATAGTTTACTGGGGTCCTTAAAATCCCTTAAACCAGCATCTCTTTTAGCTGAGATAAGATGGTGTACATCGTTAGCTTGGTTCTGTTGTGTCATCTCTTATTGGCAAATCATCATAAATTCTATCTATCTTAAAGTAACTCCTGCATCTGTTTTTTACATCCTGGTTCAGGAAGCTCCCAACTGATTGCGTAGGGCTTGCTAACCCCCGTAACAGCTGTTGGAGGATAACAGCCTTTAGACTGGTAGAGGTCTGATTCAGAATTGAACTGGAAACCTGTAACTGACCCAGAGATCTCATTACAAGGCTTCTGAGCCTTTCAGAGCCCATCAGTTGACTCTTTTGATTGGCAATGCACTAATGAGCTAATCATGCTGAGGTTTTCTTTCCTCCTTTACTGAATTTGTATAATAAAACTATTGTTCTCTTCCCATCTGGTGTCTGAGCTAGGAAATTGGTAACCCATATACTAAAGGTCAAAGCTGGAGACAAGTATATGATAGTAAAAGGATTAAATTGTATTAGTTAATTGCAATTTAACTTTTTGTTCAACCATTTTCAGTGAAACAGGTTTGACGTACTGGATTTTCATGTGATGTAAATTTGTTTCAAATCAGATTTGGACTCTTGTAATAGAAAAGGTATCTGATAATCTTGGAAAGAAACTCTTTTACGTATCAGTTTAGTTCAGTTTTTACTAAAACATCAAAAAGGCAGCACTGTAACAAGGTGATGTTAGTTATTTTTTAAATTCTGTGGCAGTGTTAGTAAAAAAAAATCAACACCAAAGCCCAAACAAAACAATTAACTGTTGTTTCTAAAATAAACACATTAACTACTACATATACTATTTAAAGTGTATTTTAAAAGCTTTTCCCCTCAAGTAAGATATCTTTCTTCTAAGAATAGATTTACTAATTTCTTTAGGTTTTTCTAACCAGTTCCTAATCAAGTTATCACATTGTAATACAAGACTAAAGCCATTTGCTTGCTGCAGTAAAGAACGTTAGCTTAGCTTCCTTCTCCTTGTGCCAAAATCTGAGTTTCTGTAAAATCTAAAGAAACTCTTAGCAATTTTTACTCTTTTTTTTTTTTTGAATTTAGTTGGGTGCATGGTTGTCTTGGTGATATTCATATTAAAATTAGTTTTATTGCTTTATAACTAAAATTATGAGCTCAGTGGTCTGAGAAAATTTTATAATATTCTATAAATTAGTGTATATCACTTGAACCTTTACAGATAAAGAAGATAAGCAATATTCTAAAATTTACTATATACATTCTCTCTTATAGTGCACTAACACTTGAGGATGAGAAAAGAATGTTAGCAGCTTTGATAAATGGATTCATAAAAATGGTAAGTGACAATTGTGTGCAACTGTTGGGGTGTACCTTATAGCTCAGATTTTCATGTGATCCCCATGAGAAGCAGGTGCCTGTGTAGCTGAATCGGAGACCGTGTGTCTGACGTGCTTAAGACTGTTGAAAACCCCAACCGGTGTATGTTGGTGAAATAAGTATGCATGTGTTGAAAGAAATATCATACAGTGTTGAAACTGACAGTGCAATGTGAGAGTTTGAAGTGCACATGTTGCTTATTTAATCATACTTTCTGCTAGTTTTTGCAATCTCATGTAAAACATGGTAAGTATTTAAGTTAGACAGCAATTAAAGTCTTGCCTATTATAGCATCAGAGGCGTCACTGATTTATGTATATGAAGTTCTACTACCCAGCTCTAAATGGAACCAATACCAGCTTTAAAAAACACAAAATAAATATAACTTGTATGTTATTCCTCTCTCTGTTTATCTTAATTTAAAAATAAGATAATTGGATCATCAAATTAGTAGTCCCACAAAAACTCTGTTGTTTTGTCTTGAAATTAATTTTTAACCCTCCCCTCCCTCATATCCCAGTAAAATCTTTTGATCTTGGCTGTTGTGTTTGAGCTATCAGGTTGTTCTCAAGGTTTTTTAATTCTCTATACCAGGTGCTCTCAATGTTTGGCTTTTCTTTCATGTCGTTGGAGCTGACAGGCTTTGTCTCTGCTTGTCCTCTTCAGTCTTTGTTGCAATTCTATGAATTTATCTCTAGAAGGTTGCTTTCTCTTCAGCTATAATAATTTGCTATTTAATATGTTTTAATATAATTTTTCTTTATTAAGCTTTATATGCAGTATAATATTGTATAATTTCCTGTAGGAGGATTTCCCACATTTAATAATGTTTGATGTGGCTTTATAGTCTTGGTCTAGGGGGGAAGAAAAAAATCCCATAGCAGCAAAATGACTAGGTATAGATTTTAAACCAGCACACATTAAGATATGGAGAGAAAAGCAGTTGTAACAGTCATCCTTGCAGTTGGGCTTTTTGTGAAAGATTTTATATTTTTAGAGAAGCTTTCTTGAGATGAGGACTCAAGAATCGGAAGTTGCACAAATAGACGAAAGGCAAAGACAGTTGTCTGTAACGTAGGAAGCAATCCTTTGTTTTCTGGTGCAGTTCCTTTGATCTTCCACTGTATGGACTAAATGTAATTTTTATTTTAATTCTGTAAAAACTTTTTTTGCATGTGGCTTGAGAAATAATAAATAATGCAACCTTTATTTTGATTAGAAAAAAATGCTATTTGAATATATAAATGTAGACTGCCTGGAGTCTGTTTCTCTTGCTAGGCTTGTAATTGACAGCTGAGACACTCCAGCTGACAGCACTTTCTTTTTAAAATCTGGGGGGTTGGAAGTAGGGTGCTCTCACACACACGGGTTGTTTTTGACTTCTATCCTGTCAGCATGCAAGGTTGCAGGCTTTTGACATGCTGTATGAGCATATCTTCATTAACAGAACTCAAGGAAAACCTGCTTTTCTTACTGGTATATTTAGTCAGGAAAATGCTAATTTCTTTTGGAGGCCCTTTAGCAACTAGAAATTACAGGAATCTGAGTACAGATTCACTAATCTATTTATGGTTTTCTGGGGTGGTGGGTTTTTTTTTTTGCTTTTTAAGTATGAACCATACCAAGCCTTTGTCCCTGTTCTGTAAAGAATCAAGGGTTCTGCTAGTTTTGAAAACAAATCTAGGATTCAAATTTTGTTTTCTTGATAAATACTTGATCTGTAAAGTAGAAGATCATGTGGAGTATGGACATGCCCCCCCCCCCAACTTTCAAGTTTACTTGAAGGTTAAGAATTGGAAAGCAAACAGTTAAAAGGACAGAGTTTCTCCAGGTGCTATTTTGTTGTTAATGGTGGGGTTTTATCTTACCAATATATGGGGATTTTGACTTTTGAGTATCTGTTGTTTATCTGCATGCAGTTTTATCTTAAAGTTAATGGGCTACAATGGTAAAATCTAGTGGGTTTTTGTCTTTTATAGGTTTCATTTGGCCGTGACTTTGAACAACAGCTGAGTTTCTATGTTGAAGCCAGGTCAATGTTTTGCAATCTGGAGCCTGTTCTAGTCCAGTTAATTCATGTAAGCTACGTTATCTTAATAAGTGGGGATATATTTGCACTTCTCCCATTCCCTGCCCAGATTATTGGTCTATGTCAAAAAAAGTCTGAATTCTTTTTATCGGGTGTTTTTAAAGTAGACTTTGATCTTATCTCTCATCACCCTAAATTCTCTGAAGTTCTTGCTTGACAGGCATGCATGGTATCATTACAACAAAGAAAACTGGCTATCTTGCAAGAGATTTCATGTCTAATAAAATAAATGGCACTGCATTCAGAATTTGGGTTCTCTCTTCTATAATCCTCCATCTAGGAGAGATTACTGTGTCTGGCTGCCGATATAGGCAGAGTCCTGCTGTTATTGGGAAGGTTAATCTCTTTTCTGTATTGAGTCACATGTCAGGTGAGCATTAGCTGCATCTGATTCCTTTAGAGCATTATATCTTTTCTTAAATCCTTTTATTATTTTGTTTTTGTTTTTTTTTTTAATATGTGTGTTAGCTAGAAATGATTTTTACGCCAGGAAGGATATGATGACAGCACTACAGCTGGTAAGCAAGGGATTATCTAAAGCCTTGAATAAATCAACAAGTCTACCTTCATAAACCTTCAGAATCATATTTGCTTTAAGGAACAGTCACTAAAATTCTCCAATTAAAAACTAAATAGTACAGTGAGGGCACACCATCTCGGGGTCCCTTTTGACAGTTTCTGTTCTCTAAATGCATGCTGTAAAACATGCAGTTTGTCATTTGCCACTGGCCTAATTAATCTGTGCATATGTCTTAATGATTTGCTTTTGGGTGTTGTGTGTAGTCTGTGAACCAACTAGCAATGGAAACAAGAAAGGTGATGAAAGGAAATCATTCCAGAAAGACTGCTGCATTTGTTAGGGTAGGTCTGACTCTAATAAACTTCGAGCCTGCCTTCTTAGCAGATAATGCTATCTGCTGCCACCTAAGTTTGTAATTTTTGCAAAAACAATATGTTAGTATTTTTTGACGCTGTTCATAGTCTCATTTTCTCTTGTTACCATTGATTTTACTCTCTAAAGCCAAATCCTGCCATTTAAGGAACAAACGACCCAAAGCATCTAATGGCAGCTTTGTGTTAAAAAGAGCAACAAGATAGACTTCATTGCTTCATTGGAGAGGTGTGTTTGTGAATTCTGGAAAGCTCAGCTTCTCAAATTACATTTGAAATAAAATATCTAATTTCTATGATAGAAAAGAATGTATTTAAACTTTTGTATCATATTATCAGTGATGCTGTGCTGAAATCAGTATTTGAATTTCAAATAAAGTGCTCCTTTTGGCTTTAGTGCCTCTGAATCTATATAGGTATGGTCAAATGAGCTTTGAACTGTGCACAGACTATGCAAGTTGCTTGTGTTCCCCTCTTCTCACCTGAAACGTAGCAACTAAGATGTCTTCATCTTCATGTGTTGTGAAGGTGTTTGCATATGCTACCATTAATTCATGGACTTTTGTTCATGGCACCAGTGCATGATGTCCTGGACAAAGGATAGCTAGGGTGACACTGCCAACTTCTGTATGCCTGGGAGCCACTAGCTCCGTCCAGGTGTTTGGGCTGTTCCAGTAAGTCTAAAGCTGCAGAATGCTGCACTAGATCTGCTTCCTCCCAAATATACACAATGCACCTCCTTTGACCGGTTTGAAAGAGAGATTGTCCCTGAGCACCAGTAGTCTGCTTTTCTAGTTAAATTTTGGTCTTGAGCTGCAAGCTGATTACTTGAGGAGAGAGGAACTCTGAGCTCGAGTCACAGAGTAAGTTTGGAGCTACTCTACTCATAATAAAATAATAATAATAAATATTGTTATAGAAATAATAATGAGAAATGTGAACCCTCTGATTTAGGACGTCACATAATATTTCCTTTTTATTGAAAGTCTGTCCCAAAACTGATTTAGAGATTTTGATTCCTAATCCTGTATAAAATCGGTAATCATTGCTATAAGTCCAAGTTAGGTGTTTTCTTCACTTTCATTTTTTTACTTGCTTTAGGCTTGTGTTGCCTTCTGCTTCATTACAATTCCATCTCTGAGCAGTATCTTCACACGTCTTAATCTGTATCTACACTCAGGACAGGTTGCTCTGGCAAATCAGTGCCTTTCACAAGGTAAGGCACAAATTTGTCTACTTAAAAGTTCTCTTATTGCAGAAATATTTCTAGCTGTGAATAATAACTTGGTTGAAATAATAATTCATGTAAGCATATTTATGATGTAATTAAAATACAGCTCTGTTTCTAGCACTGTTACAGTGAAAACTTGTCATATTAAAGCAACTCTTCAATTCTAATGCTAATCCTGTGATCTCAGTAACCAAGACAGCTGACTCTAGTTGACATAGTCATGGATATGAGGTAGGTTGTCCAAAATTACTTTGAAATTATGGAAAGTGTAGAATGTTTTTCTCCTGCATAATTAAATTAAATTTGGAAAAGGAACTAGTTCATTCATGTAGTAGTTCATAGGCTGACAAAATCCTGCAATGAGCTGGAAAAGAATTAAAACTTAGGTCAATGACACCAGAAACTTGCTGTCAAAGCACATACATGATAAACACTTAGCTAAGAAAATATGCTGCTATATGAGAGTGAAAGAATGGAGTAATACCAGATAATATGAAGAATGAAAAATATATTTTCTTTTTTTTATCTGAATTGAACCAGGGCCTGAGTACAGTTTTTAGCCATCCTATTAGCTCAGTTGGAAATTCTGACAAAAAGTGATTTGGGGAAAAAAATTGGAGCTACTCTGGCACCGGGATGAGCATTTAGTCTGTATCACCATTTTATAAGATCTTGTTCCTGTTCATATCACAAATGGGAGACAGTTACTTATTCTGAAAGTCTTCTCATACTTTTAACTGTTTGCAGCATCTTTCTTTTCCTTTTTAAAGTGATGCCATTCTACCTTGTTTTGCAATTTTAATACTGACTTTAAATATCTGCTTTTCAATGGTAAATGCTTTTCCTTTACATGTTTTCAGTGGAGCTGTGAGAGTAATAAATTGGATTACTTTGCAACATCTTTTGTTGTGGCTATTAATTATTTGTTTTAGCTCTGTCCTTCTTCATGAGAGCTTGTTTTCCAAGCTCTGCATTTACCAGTAAGTTCCAGCTGCACAAACAAGCTGACTTAGGATGCTGATTAGGACTTTTTAGTACAGGGTGTCTGTTGTGTTTCTTTGTTTTGAATTTGATGCTGCCCATACAGCAGAGCAGAGGGATTTAGCGTAAAGCTGGCTGTTGTGTTCAAGTACATTGTGCAAATAAAAGATCTGCAAAGTATGTTGTTACGCACTTAGTACTGTGCAGTTTCTTTGTAGATAACAGAGTTTACCAAAAATGGACTCACTTTTTCTTCCTGTTTTGTTTAATTGACCAGCTTACTTATCCTTTGTATCAATTTTTGTTATTTTTGCTGTGTTACAGTGCATCTGTTCTTGGAAACAAATCCAAAGCAGTTTTTCTGTAATAATTGGTCTTTGAGGACTATGCCCTGCCCATGTTGGGACCAACTCTGTGACTTAATAATTTTCAGTTTATAAAAACTGCTTTTCCACTATTTTTGTGATCCAAGTCTTCCCTGAGTGAGACTCCTGGGCCGCAACAATTGTCCAGGTTTTTCAGTGTGACTTTGTAAATGTGCACAGCTGTTGTTTGACACTTGAACACAGTGCACTCACTAAACAATGAATAGGATCCCCATTCTGAAAACTTTTAAGGTAGCAGGTCTATGCAAAGTGTTATGAACCCAGTCACCAAAATGCATATTTATTAACCACTCTCCTATGAATTTTAGACCCACAAGCTACAGAGAGGAGCATTTGGTCTGTCTCAGCTTTTGCAGAAATGAAGCATGTGCAAAACTCTGGTATTCAGTAACTCACTTTGTTTACCAAGACTTTATTGTTACATACTTTTTTCCTTTCTAAGAAAAGCTATTTTTGGCGTAATTTGTATTTAGACACGTCACTTGTGTAATTTAGTATGTGTTAACCAGTTAGGCAACAGTGACATCAGTCTTGGGACTTTTTGTGAACTGTCTTTGCATATTCTGGTGTATTGTAGTCAGGTAATGTGTCCTTGAAAGTTTCTTTTAACACAGTTTAATCTGTATCTCAACTGAATGCACTTCATGTGTATAAGAAGTACTGATTAATTCATAACAGCAAATTTAAATCCAGTCAGTTAACTCCGTTAACTGATGCCGATTAGACCCTCATCTACTAAAACCAATGCAGCATGAAGTGAAGTTTTAAGAGCGTGCAATTAATGATAGCATTAGGCTAGGAAGTAAAACTGTGCCTTGTGTGTAACCTTTACTTCATGCTGATTGGAATTAGCTTAATCAGTTTAAAATTGGGAAGAGAAATAAAACTGAAAGGTAATGTACCTGATCTGATAGCTCAGTCAGTAGTGGGGCATGCGTGTGTGCATGTGCATGCAGTTTACCCTTAAAGATTACAGCTGTTGTTTTTAGCAAGTTAAATTCTTGGATTTTTATAAATTTTTTAAGTTCCTACAGGGAGTCTGGCTATTTCAGTGAGTTAAGTTTTCACTTAAACATATAACAAACTGGAATTCCACAGGATAGACTTCTGTTGGCAATGTCTCTAAATTCCAATGTATCTAACTTGAAAAAGGAGTAAAATTACTGATTGGGGTAGATAAGGGGAATTTACAAGATTGCTTTTTTATAAAGAGGATATGTGGGCCATAACAGTAAATAAAGTTTGCAAAACTGAGGATTGCACTGATAAACTACCAACAACTGGAGAGCCACAGCTAATCTGTTTATGACTGGAGGACTTTGCGTTTTGCCTCATTCCCAATCTCAAGGGGCAGCAGCAGCAGTAGAGACCATCAGTCCTGGTGTCTTACTGTTCCCATTTCCTTGGTCAAATCAGAGCCTTGCCTGCTGGGATTTGCCACACTGTTAATCAAAGCAACTGTGTGGTGCTTGTTTGAACTCACCCAAATACTTCAGTATTAGAAAACTGCAATTGTAATTTTTCTTGGAATAGATTTTCTTTAATACAATGAAATTGGGTCAGAAATGTGCATTTATAGGCTCATGGAAAGTCCAGTATTAATACAGTGATGGATGTCTGTCCAGGTATGCTGTTCAACATGTATTGAACATGACTACTGTCTCTCTTGTCTCCAGCTCCCAAGAGGTGCTTTAAATAAAATTAATCTGTAATTAAGTTCAGAACATTTTAGGTGATTTTTGTCCTGGATGCATAGTTTGTACCTCTGGAGAGGCTATTAAGAGCCCACTTTAGTAAGGAGAATGCTAGATTTTACAGTGATACGCTTTTCATTTGTTTTTAACTGAGCCACAGAACACTGTGCACTGCCATCATAGAATAATAAATTCTCATTGGTCATGCCTTCTGTCATAGGGAGTGCTTGGACTAAATTGAGATTAAATGCATGCTCCGTTGTGTCACTGTTCTGAATTTTTGAGATATAGGTGGTATTTTAATAGCACATATTTCCTCCCTATGGAAATGCTGCTTTTGTCTGTCAAAGAACAGACAGCATGATTTTAATTATTGGTCACAGCATTCAGCAGGTGGGTATAGATGATGCAACTTTCTGGTAATGTATGTTCAATTGCATTTTTATCTTAAAGGCTGTGAAATCCTTGCCTTGCTTCAGAAGTAACAAGCTGAGTGAATAAAGTAATTCAACGGATCTGTGTGACTAATTTCACTGGGATATTGTCAAACATGAACTTATTAAAAATTGAAAGTCTTTGTCCCCCAAATTCAACTGACACAGATCTTTCTTTTATTCAGCAAATGTAGATTTTAATTCTGAAGCATACACTGATTAATGTACTTCTAAATACTTGTTCTGTTCTATGAATGTAGCCAAAACACAGTTTCGCTAGTAGATTGCAAAAGGAATTTCTTTTTCTAACTACAGAAAATGTTACTTTTCCATGAATGTTCTCTAGATGTGACAGGCTTCAGCCACACTTTGGAGAAAGTATAGTATGGAGTATCTAATAAGTAATTTTTAATCATAGTCTAATAATGTTTTAGTGTATTTTCCCAGTAGCATTAGATAACAGTTTTTAGTATTCCTTCCTAATCTTCTAAAATCTTTATAGATCTGAAGACTATAAAGAGTATATAAATAGAGAGAATTTGAGGTAAAGAATTTAGAGAAAAAAGAACCTGAAGAGGTTTTCTTAATTACAGATTTTGGGACTTCTTGGCTCACGCTTCTCTGTTGAGACTGGTATATGCTGTCTCTGTTATCTTTATAAATACTCTTTTCCTTGATGTCAGCAAAGCAGCTTTGGGAGAAACTGATGAGAAACTCTTTTCCTTACTAATAATACTAAATATTGCTTTATTTGAACAAAATTATGACTTGTACTGTTACCTGGGATTTCCACAGCTGGAAACTTCTCCCATTCACTGAGGTTTTTCTTGGTCCTCTCTTTATCCCAGCCAACAGCTTTTCCATATGATTTGAGAAAGATGACATTTCTGTCTCTATAAGCTTTTTAGACTAGCATTTCATATCAGTTTGTCAGTGCTTCAAATCTGTCTAGCCCATGACCTGTTTTTGAAAGTGTCTAGTACCGTCTACTAAGGGAACATACAGGAAACAATAATGTAGAATGATGGTTTCTAGCTTTCAGCTGCAGGTGGTCTAAATATATCCTTCAACAGAGGTCGCACATGGACCATGGTATTTAATAAAATAGATGGCCCCTATCCTTAAGGAATTTAACTCTTTATCAATTTTTACTTTTTGGCCTTTGTAACATCATGTGACAGTTCCACAGTTACATGCTGCTTGGAAATCTACTCCTCAGGGATTTATTTCTGTATGGTTTTTAAATGTTAGCTGAGTGTTTCAGTGCGTGCAGCTGATCCACTAGTGATACTGTGAAAAATTCAGTCATTTTCTTCATGTTACCTATGAGATGTTGGTGTTGATAAGTGCCTGAAGAATTTGTGTTAGTATACTATTTTCTAATAAGGAAATGGTTCTATGCCTTAGCCCCTTTTTAATCTTCTTTTTATCCTTTTGGAAATGGTAAGATCAGGACTGTATTCCAGGTATAAATGCACAACAGCCAAATAAATGATGCAGTGACACTTCAGTTTTCCATTACTGTCCTAATGATTCTTATAATTGCCTTGCCTTTTCGACAGCTGTTTAGTTTTCAGGAAACCATCTATAATGAGTCCAAAATCTTTCATGAGTCCAAATAGCCTATTTGGAACTTAGCTTTCTATAGCTATAGCAGGAGCTGTTTCTTTCCCCGCATGCCTTACTAATATTAGATTTCATCTGCGGCTTTATTGCTCAGAATTGTGAGATCCATCTGCAATGCTTTGCAGTCGCGTTCCAGACTAGTCTGCAAACGTTGTCACCTCCCAGCTCATCGTAAGGGCAATGTGTCTGCAAAACCTTAAGGAACGCAGTAGTCGATTCACTCTGCTATGAAAACTTTTTATTCCCCTCCACCCCATCCTTTATTAAGTTATGAATCCTTGAATCCTCGGGTGGACTTTCCTCCTTTATCTTTTGTCAGCTTAGTTGTTTAAAGAGCCTTTTGTATGAGGGACACTGAATGTTTTTTAAAAATCGAAGTACTTGCATTGGCTGGGTCACTTTTAAACACAAACTTGCTGGTCCTTTGGAAAACTTGAGAGACTTCTGAGGAATGATTTCTCTCTGCAAAAACCATATTGACTTTTCAGTGTTGTATCATGTTTTTCCATGTGTCTGCTGCTTTGATTTTTTTTTTTTTTTTTTCCACCTCATAATGACCAGGAGAAACTACAGTATTTAACTATAGCATTTATTATTTCAAAGTTTCCAGTATTGCTAATGGAGCTCTCCTTAAAGACTGCTGATGATACTTTACCTCGCAGTCTTTAGGGATTGCATGGAATTTAGAGAGGCAGGCTGAAATTTGTGGTGGGCTTTGGTTTTTTTGGGCGGTGGTGGTGAGGGTGCTGTGTTGTTGCATTTACTGATTACAGCTTAAGAATAAAATATCTAGTACCTGGTGTTCTTGCTCATACTGTATGATGTCCCTGTACAAATCTCCACTTCCACTTATGCCTTTGTCTGGAAGTACTAAGGCCTTGCTAACAATGTATAATCAAGCTATTCCTAAAACTAGAACTAGCAAGCTTCATCCACATAATTACCTTTTTATCTGCACCTAATTCCTAGTATGAATTAATATGAAATAGTATGAACATTCCAGCTCACCAAGCAGCAGCGTGTTCCTTTTCTTATTTCACCTTTGTTACTTCAAATAATTCTTTGTAGCTGCTGGATTGGAAGTCATGTGTAGAGGGTTTTAAGACTGAGAATGTTCAATAGCTCAAAGGAAAAACACATTTCAACACTGTAACAAAAGTCTCACAGTGACCTCACCAGTGTGAGGAGGAGGAGTTCCAAACGTTTGCAATGCTTGGTTGTCAAAACAGTAATGCATTAATTTATTTAACAAGGGGGAAAAAAAAAAAAAGCAACCAAACACCCCCACTTGCTTCCCATTATTTTTTTGCACTGGAGTACAAGGCTTCATTAAATTCCCAACATCTGTTGGATGTGGAAGCAAAATCTTTGGAGTATTAAAATACTGAAGGACACGAAGGTATTGTGGAATGCAGAAGTATGGTCCCTGCTTTTGTCCTTTGGGTAGACTTAGCCTTGTGTAATTGTATCCGTGACTAAAAATAGTTTGTGTAGGTATGTCAAACTCACTCCTTTTCGCTCTTTGAAGGTGGAGTTAAGGAGCTTAATTGTTTTCCCATCTCTCATGGCTTTGTTCCTCCTTGGTTTTTTTCCTGCCTGAAATTAGTACAGTTTAATTGATTATCATAGATGCAGCAAATACAACGTAAGCTAAATTTTTATATGTAGAGCAAATGATATGTAGAAATATATGGAGGTACATATATTTGTGTGCAGATATAATTAAATGTATGTGTGTTTGTACAATCATGAATATTGACAGCAGCAAAACATTCAATGGCTTTTTCTTAGGAGAGTATTACTGGAAGTGCTGACTTGGATATCCAAGACTGTTAGTTTTTGTAGCCTGAAGGTCAGCATGTGTGCTTGGGGGAAAGATTTATAGGATTATGGTCAACCAAAATGAAGGAGCTGCTGTGAAAGCATAAATTTAGCGAAGCATGAAGTATGTCATGTTCGGAGCACTGCACAAGATACTAACAGCAGTCTGGCAAGACTTTATCATGGTGATTTGTTGTAACGCACAGGCTGCTCTCCACTTATCCGACTTAACGTGGCTCACTTTAGAAGCAGTATCGTACTTTAGGCAGATAGGAAAACAGCATCCTTCACCGGAAGAAGCCTTTTTTGTCTGTCTCTTTTTTTTTTTTTTTTTTTTTTTTTAATCAAGAACATGACGTTGTTGGGGTTTTTGGTGCTTCTTAACTGGTTCCTTGTAACTTTTGAAAGCCAGGAAAAGCGGGTGTATGGATTTCTCTTGAAACATCTCTACAGTACTAGCTTTATAAATTGACTTTTAAAAGATGTAGAGAAAGCACTGTTGCATAACCTCATAGTGTAATTCAGAATTAAATACCAATGCTTATTTCGTACTTAAGGAAAAAGTCAGCACTGCCGTGACAACCTATTTAGTGAACTCTTCCTCTAAACTTGGAGCATGTGATGCATACTCCGACACCTCCCTACCAGTGAATAGGGTGGTTGTGTTTGGAGGACAGTTAGTTCTCTGCAAATTCTCTAGTAAAACCTTTGCATTAATGTGAATCTACTTTTTTTTTTCTTCTTACAAAGCACATATACCTTGGATGAATGTGCTTTTAGTGTTTCCATATAAGAGCTATTTTGTGGTTAGCACAGATTGGCTGAACTTGTAGCAAAATGAACATATTCTCCTTTGCCAGTACTTCTGTATGTACCAAAGTAAAATATCCATCTCTTTAATAGAACATGCAACTAACTGCTTTTATGCTTTATTGCTTTTTTGGTTTGCCTTGCTGCATTCTGTTGAGGACAGGGGAAATGAGGCAAGGAAGAAGAATTAAAAATGTGGGGGCAAGAGCCTTGCAGTCTCCTCATTGTGCTGAGACAGCAACAATATGTGGGGGGTTGCAGGGTGACCTGCAGACACAACCGTGTGGCAGCGGTGAGAGGACAGCAGCCATGGGGAGTGGGCAGGGAGGCAGCAGCTGTGTGATTGCTGTGGTTAGGGAAGAAAAAGATGGAAGCACAGAGGAGATTGTTGCAGCAAGGGCAGGGCCCAGTGAGCTGCCTGTGGTGTGGATGGGTCTCTCCTCATTCCCAGCAGCAGTCATCCAAGGAGGAGCTGGGCAGGCTGCTCTTACTAGCAGGTCTAATGAGGGAGCTCACATCTCTGAAGGTGCTCAACCAGAGGAGAAGGCAGTTCTCATTCACAGCAATGGCAGGAGGTCAACAGGACTAAGGACTTAGTCAAATCACATTGCAGTTATGCATAGCGAAGATAAGAGGTTTTTGTTTTGTGTGAAGGCAAAAGTTGAGAGGAGTATGTGTAGGACTGCAATTGCTGGGAGAACACGCAGGAAATTAAGGTGAGATACTTTGCAGCTCTTCTCTTTCGTTGCGGATACTGCTGCACAGATCATTCCTGTCCTGTTCTGAAATAACTTAAGAAGGCAGGATTATTCTCTGCACAGACATGGGTACTTTGGTATGCAGACTATTTTCTGAGATGCATTTTTTTCATCTGGTCACATGTTTTGATTATATGGTGATGTGGGGCATGCACTTTTTTTTTCTGCTGAGACAACTGTGGAAGTGACAGCGATTCATTTACTTGTGCTAGGATGAACATTTGCTGCTGCATTCCTTCCTGTAACGAAGCTCAGAGAAAGATTACTTACCTTCCTATGGGTTGGCTGTGTAAACTTAAATGTTGTTTGAAATAAATAAAAAACATTCTTTCATCTCAAAATAAATGTGCAGAATAAAAGGAAGCATGATGTTTGACTGTGGTCTAAGCACTGAAAAGTTCAGAAGCGATTGAGCGCTCATGTGCTAAAAAGAAAGAAGAGTCAGAAGAATTACAGTTTTTCCAAAGCACATGTTTCCCTGGTATTCCTTGTAAGCTTAAATTAGATATCACTTGGTACTATATTTAGCAAATTTGCTTGGAGTCTCATGTGCTCAAATGCATTTTTCCAGAGCAAGCTGCACTCTGGGAAATGCCCATGCGTGCCTGTCAGTGGTATCTTCATCCCAGCCATGTAACACCTCTTGGCTTTCACCAAGAATTCTCTTCTTCTCTTTGCTAAAATTTGATTTCATGTCCTCAGTCTCTATTCCTGTAAAATAAAGACACTATTAACTCTGAAGGATGCTTTGGAGTATATCACTAAACAACTTGAATGGGATTTGGATACTTCGTTATTTTGAAATGTAGCCAAGAAAGTGCAAAAGAATGTTGATGTCAGAAAATTTTTTTGTGAACCCTTAGCATATATAGGAGGTGTTCTAGGGTAAGAGGGAAAATACTGTTGGTTTTAATTTGTGAATATTAACTTAATAAACTTAGGAATAGATGTTCTGGTGGTTTGGGGCTTTTTTTTTCCTTGTAGGATTAAAGACACGATAAAGAGTTATGAAAAACCTTTTAATGTCTGTCTATTTTGCCAAGGCCATAATGGTGGATGGTTTCTGTAATTCCTGTATTGTGATACTTGGAAAGAATCAAGAATCATTTTAGCTAGGTAACCAGCAATACCTCAGATTCTGGTACTGTATTATCATTCTACTTTTGGTGACTGTAAATACTTAGAGAAATGAAGTTGTCTGTAACTCCTTATAAATTTAACAGCCTTTTATGAATTTCTTTGTGAACAAGTTAGTATGATCTAAGATTTCCCCCCCCTTTGGATTCCCCATTCTCCTGGCATAAGCATTTCTCAGATAAGTAAATTTTTAATTGTGTGCTGATTTTTTTAATTATTACTATATGTGCAATATATTTGAAAAAATGGTGTCATCTTGTTAAGCAAAGGAGAGAATTATGATTTCGTAAGTCTCAAGTGATGTAGGAACTTCTTTTGAAAAAACAGCATCACTTGAATTACCACAGATTTGACTGCTGAGTCTCAAGTTTCTTTGCAGTTAAGAATACCTTCATTTTTTGTAGTCTTGAAACAAACTTGATGCAATCATTGGATCACAGGCATGACTGCCATTGCAGTGATAATACAGCAACTGTATTTTTATTTTGTAGCTGATGCTTTTTTCAAGGCTGCAGTGAGCGTTGTTCCTGAAGTGCCAAAAATGATCAGTATAGATGGAAAGATGCGACCTTCTGATGCCTTCCTCCTGGAATTCCTTTGTAATTTTTTTTCCACATTATTAGTTGTTCCGGTAAGTCGCATGTGTATAAATAGCACATAGGCTACTAGACTATTTTGATTTTCCTGTTTAAAAATTTAAAGTAGACTGGGTGTTTGGGAGTGGGAGATGCAGTGGTTAGTCTTTCACAAGCAAGCTGAATCAGTTTGCTCGTTGGCTGCAAAATCACTCACCCCCGTGCAAAATGGAGAGGCAGAATAATTGTTCGGAGGTGGAGGTACAGCATTGCCTCTCTTAGTGCACCTTGCATTTACCTGGATTTGGGGTAGAGTGAAATCTCACCATCATTTAACTGCATAAACATAATTTACTGTTTTAATAGATCTTTGCAGAAAAGTGGTATTTTAGCTGAGCACTTATATAATCTAATACCTGTGGAGGGGAAAAATATAGACATCTAGGTTCTGTTAGTTTCAGTTAGTTTCTTTGTTATAGGTTGCTTAATCTTTTGAGTGAAAACAATAACTAGAACGTGTTTTGGCATAACCGTCCTCTTCTGATGGATATTTCACAAAATACTACCATTCTATACCCTCCAATTTTTAACCAATTGTCAAGTTTAAACAGAGGCCCAGATGTAGTTTTCCTTCCTGTATTTTCAGCTATAGCTAAAAGATGAGGAAGAACTGTAAACTAATCTGGAAGACCTGAGATAAAACTTGTATAACCGAGGTATTTTGTTGACCTTGGAGAAGAAAGATAGGCCTCTGACTCGCAAGATTTCACTGCAATGGAAACCTAACACTTGAGGATTTTACTTTCACTCTGTTAACAGCTCTGACCCTCTCTTCTGGTAGTCTTCTTCCCCAGCAAGGGGTTGGCTTAGTATCATAGCATGTTTAAAAAAAAAAAAAAGAAAAAGAAAAATTTTTAGTTGTATTCATTCATTTGTTCTTTGAGAAAGTAGGTTGTTCCTCCTCACCGAAAACATTCCTTATGGTTTCCTCCTTCCTTATTTCTTTGACTACATATTTGGAGCAGCACACAAACTATAGTGCTGTCCAAATCCTCACAATCAGAGCAGTGTATTCTCTTTTTTGCAATGGAAGGGATCTCCCAAGCAATGCACGTTCAGTGATATGGAGGTGCTGTGTCGTTAGAAGGGAAAGGCCAGTTGCCACTGTGATGTGTCATTGCTGTCCACTGACTACAGAAGTAAAACTTCAAAGGAGGGCTGTGTCAGGACTGGATGCTCCTCAGAGAAAAGGCTTGGATCATTAACAGATGATGGAAGGAGGGAGATCCAACCTCTCAGATTCAGTAATGAAGAAGAACTTGCAATGGAATAACCAGGATTCAGAAATTAGGTTTCATAATTTTTTCTCCTATTTACTCTACAGGATACATGATCAGAAGGAACTGTCACAGTGGACTGTGATTTGTCCTACATATGTTGGTATCATTGCACCAACTACCAGCTTGAAATAAGCTGGGGGCAGTATTAAAACTGCTTGCAAAAACTCCTAGCTTATTTAAAGCAGATGTCTTTATATTCTTTTTAATATGAAAAGATTGTTGATTGTCTGTAACTTTGACTTCCCAGTGTAGGTGTTCTTCTGAAACTCATAATTATATGAGTAATATTCTTGTTTCCATAGCTTACTGACATTTTAATTAAAAAAAATCCTATCCAGTGTGTTTAATTTTAGGGGCTTAACTGTTAAGAAGCTGATAATTAATCTTGTACTACCCCCCGTGACTAGAAAACAAAGCATTTCAAAGTTTGTCTGTGGAGATTGCCTAGATCAAGTTTATGATATGGGTCAAACGAGCATTTTAGAAGGAAACTGGGACAAATTTTTCAAAAGGATTTGCAGGAAGCACACTTCAGAGAAGTAGTTGTCAGCTTTAATTATATTGTAGTTTTTGCTTTTATAGAGCTGTTATCATGACTCTAAACCCCTGAATGTCCACAAATAATCCCAGTTTTGTTTTGGGGTTGTTGTGTTGTTGCCTTGTTGCTTTTGACTTTTCTCTTCTCTTTTCTGTAGGACCATCCAGAACAAGGAGTGTTGTTTCTTGTACGAGGATTACTAAATGTGATCCAGGATTATACTTGGGAGGATAACAGTGATGACAAAGTCAGGATTTATACTAATGTTTTGCATCTGCTGTCTGCAATGACTCAAGAAGCATATATCTACCATGTAGATAAAGGTAATACATAAGTATGGTTCTGGATCCTTGTGTTCCACCATGCAATTTGTAGTATTGTGTTATCACCCTATCTAGTTAATGAAGATCAGTGGTAGTCAAGCTTACAGAATAGATTCTTCTCCTATGCAGGTCCAGATACTGTAACAAAATAATCACAGGAGGTGGCTGCCAAACAGATGTGCGGTCTGTTCTTTAAAGTGAATCTGTGCAGAGTGGTTTACTTTGTTCCTGGTGGTGTTGATGCAAATACTTAGAACTGTGAACTGTTGAAGTAAATATTAGAACTTTATAGGTATGGAGGGTTTCCTTTTAGTCTAAAGTATGAACTTGATTCATACTTATCATTAGTGTTTCATTCACATTTATTAATACCTTCATTTTTCAGAATGTAGTGCCTAGTCTTCATTATTTAAATGATATATTTCCTGCTTCGAAGGCAGGCTTTCATTTTTCTAGAATAGCTAGGAAAAAAATTCTGAAGATTTTGCGTTTTATAAAATGGCTGTAGGCTTTTTGTAATAATAATTTGATTGCTCTAAAATTTGAGTGTTTGCCTTCTGGGGTTACTATATTCAGGTAGAGTATTAATTGAATCTTTTAAAGCATACTGGCAAGATTAGTTAGTCTGAGAGGCCAAGCTAGTTTGGCTTTTTCTTTTAGTTGCATGGGGCTTTCACAAAGAGGTAAGCTGGAGTATATTCTGCAGTTGTTCTGGTAAGTAGCCTGTCAGAGTTACCAACAAGAGTATCTCTTGCAGTTAGCAGCACAGAAAAAAGTTGTCAGTTGAACTACTGTATAGTGAATCTGCTTTTCAAATTCTGTAAGGAAACATTGTTTAGCTGCTTTTTAAATTCCATTTGTTATATGACCAAAATAACTGCATAATCCCAATACGAGAAATTTAAATGAAGTAGATTTCAATGGATAGAAGCATGGAAATACAAATTAGTAACTTTTCCCCTGTAGTTGCATGATATTTTTTTTCTAGGTAAACCATGTACCTTAGCTTCTTAAAATGAAGTTTACTTGGGAACAGGGGATCACCTTTTGTCTTATGTACTCTCCGATTTACCCAGAATACACTTACGCTTACAAATTTGTTGTAACATGCTTCTTAGTAAAACATTATAAATAAATGAGGCCAAAACACATTTAAAATCACAATTACATAAGCACTAAGAACTTCAAGAGCTCTCTTCTTCCAAAAAACCCTTCAAGGGCTTTGAAATTAAAAATGCACTTCCGAATTTCTCTCTGTGACTTTGAGGTAATCAAAGTTTTATTTAAAAAAAACCAAAAAACCAAATACTGAAAATGCAGTTTCCTTTGAAAATCTTGTTTTCACTAAGTAAAACATAAACTGTTTGGCCCAGTCCCGCTGCCACTGAAGATGATGGCCGTACTTTTCTAAACTGATGGGAGCAGGGAGTCTGTCTGTGGAAAAAGTGAAAATTGACACTATGTGTTGCATTGTGTTTAAGTCTAGAAGATATTTTTGAACTGGCTGCATCCAGGAATACAGGACTGGCTTTAAGCTAGAAGATTTCTTTTCAGTGTCTTGTTCCTAAAATCAAGAGGACATAGTAGGCAACCAAGTGGTAGGCATTTAAACAAGATTGTTCTGTTAGTGTTTCATGAGGTGGGTCATTTTATAACTTCCAAATCTAGTCTTCTATAAATAGCTGGTGTTTTCAGTAGCAAACAGATGCATAGCTCTTTAGCCAGACCTAAGCTTGAATTCATCTCTGCAGTTGATTCCAATGATACCCTGTATGGTGGAGACTCCAAGTTCCTGTCTGAAATTAACAAACTGTGTGAAACAGTGATAGCACAGATCCTGGATCATCTGAAAACCCTTGGAAAAGATGAGGTATGTTCTTACTCAGCTTGATTCAATGCAAAACCAAAATTATTTTGGAGTTCAATAAATGGACCACCTTCTTGACTGGGCATTGGTCTTCTAGACAGCTCCAGGAACCTTACAACGAGAGGAAATTAGGCAATTTTACTTATTTAAAAAGTGAGTCAATCACATAAGCAGGCTTGTGGTGGAAAGACCTAATGATGTGAAAGAGACCATGTAGCAGTTAGAATGCATTTTTAAGATGCAGGCTAAAGTTACCTGCTTAGCTGTATGCTGTACATGGATAGTCTGACAGAACCACCAAGCAGTAGAAGCTACCCTGGCATATCCTCTGTGGTATCAAGCGTGGCGTTGCGCCAAAGGATGTGATTCTGCTGCAGTACAGAATGGTGATTGCAGAGCAGCATAGGGAGGTTAGAGTTAGCTTTAAATTAATCACCTTGAGTCCTGGGGTAGTCTGGTTATGGAAAAACATACTCAGTGTGGGATAACTTTTTTTTCTCCTTACGAGATTTGTTCTGCCTGAGCTCCATGATGCTGGTATTGCAGTTATCGGCCTAAGCTATAGAATTGTAGACAGTGCCACAGTCACTCCTTTGATGCGGTATAGTTATGCTTAAAATATGCTCCATGTCCGTCCTTCCTGTTGTTTCCTCCTGGCTGTCACCTTTCTCTCTCTGTAAATAAACCATATTTTCTTGCCAGCGAAGTTAACAGTAGCCTGAAATGTCCAATTCTGTAATGGGCAAAGTGAGAATTCACAGTTAGTCTGTTACTGGAAACCACCTTTAATTTGTAAAAGTTTTGTATCCCAGATGCTACAATGAAGTCAGGAGAGAGGTGCCGTGGAAGGGAAGAGGTGTTTTGGCTTTACCTTGGCTTTAGTACGGGGTTATATTTGTTCAATATAAAATAAAGAAAACTCTAGGCAACTTACTGGATTTCTTGATTGGAGTTCAGAGGCACTGAGAGATCAAATATAGCTTAATGCATTGTATGTGAAAGGCAGGAGACTAATGTTTTCAGTATTTCTGAAATAATGAGAACTTACTGTTCTGCTAATGTACCTGTTTCTTAGATTGAACCCCCCCAACTTCCTAATCACCCCTTGCTAAACTGCTGTATAATGATAGAAATCTTGTGGCTTGTAGACTGAAATAGGAGGGCAGGGGATGATCAATTTGATAGAATTTTTTAGAGAGCTGATTTGCACAGTAGCCTGTAGTGTTTGCCAATACAGAATGTGTTAAGTGATACCTATTTGGAGGACACTATGCTAGGTTTAGCCTTTTCTTTGCTTTTGCTATCCTGTTTATCTTTCCTTGAGCATTTGTAGAGACAGAAGATGAATAAATCCTTCGCTCAAATGCCTCTACATCATTGTACACGTCGCCATAGTGAATAGCAGTTCTTTTTCAGAACAATAATAGCAAAAAACAACCATTCTTGCACAGCTAAGAATGTCCAAGTGGGTATTGGAAGGAGATTTTAACAGTTTTCAGGACTGTGTGTTGTGTATTGAGGATTCTTTGCATCTGACTCCTATATGGAATATGTGGGTAGGAATGTTTGTGGGGCTTGAAATCTGTGGGTTCTGAAAGGCGGCTTTTTTTCTGATTTCAAGCTTAATACTTTGAGTAATGAGATCCTGTGTTGTATCACTGAAGCAGTTGTTGCATAGAAAACTGGATTTAAAGCTAAGCAGCATGGATATAGGTCCCTGCCTTTGCCTCTGTGGCCTTGGATTTACTCCTCTGTCCATCCTTATTTACAAAAGGGAGTAGCATTTATTTTGCTTTGTTCAGTAGAAGTCCTTGACGGATTTAGATAAAAATTGTTCTGTAAGAATGAATAGTGGTTTTGAGGAAGCTGTTGTTGCTGATGAAAGAGGCGACAAGAATATTGTCAGAGGCCTGCATTTGTGCTAAAGTAGAACCGATCATAAAATCACTGTGGTACTTGGATTGCTTCAGTGTTGGTGGCCTTTTATTATTAATCTGCTTGGCTGCTCATTTAAATGAACAAGCCTCCAATGATACTGGGGGTTTATTGGTTCATTTCCTTTAAAAGCTATAAAGGAAAATAAATTTTTCTCACAATAAAATGCTTTCACCAAAATGGCAATTTGGAAGAGAACAATGCATCTTACGTTAACACAGCATGGTCTTTTCGCAGTATTAGAGAATGCTTCATTTATGTTACAGTGTTTGAATGGAAATTTTCAGTTCTGGACAGTTCTGTAAAGTTCAAGCTCTTTCTGGTCATCAGAGCATGTATCAGTGAATTGTCTCTGCCTTTGTGTGAGTGGAAGACTAACTTCATGCTCTGTCTAGGTTTCTTAGAAATGTAAATACCTTGCCTCTTGCTACTCAGTGATAGATGTCGAGATGGTGTATGTTTTATTCAAACACCACTTTTGATCTAAAACATTAAGAACATGTTGTTGTGTCCTTGGAATTGCCATGTTAGGATGGCAGTCTTCCTGTATACCATGTGATAGATACTGGACTTCTTATAGTAAGTACCAAAAATGGAGCAGTAGAAGGCAATTGTCTTCTCTCTTCTAACCATCTCCGTGCTAGAGGAGTGGTGAAATAGGGCATATGCATCCTCTTGTGTGGTACATGAGCTCCCAGCTGCAGTTTGGTTCTTGGCATTTTCTCAAATCTATTTCCTTTTATTATAAATGAACTCCTGTTAGCTGCCGATGGTGCTAGTGCTTCATTTAGCTCATGTTAGGACAGTTGTGTCATTAGAGTTGAGAACCTGGTCTGTCCCATGCAGCTTGTGGTCCTTTCAAGCAAACTAACAGATCTTAAAAGGTTCCCAAAGGGCTTCACGTGAGAATTTCTAAGGAAAGGCAAGGCTGCCTGTCACAGCTATCTTTAGGAATACCTAGATTTGGATCACAAAGATGTAATCACTAGCATCACAGTAGTGTTGGAATTAATTTTCGGCTGGATAGTTCAGGTAATACCAGCAAACAGATGCTCTATCAGCATGGAGACTTGGCCTAGACTGGTATACTTAGTACCTTGGAGGAGCCTCACAGCCCATGCTGAGCTCTGTGCCGCCACAGATGGACTGTTAACAAGTACCAGAGCCAGTTATTTTAAAACTGCACACAGGAACAGCAGCAGGCTAGGCTCACCTTCAGAGGAGCAACGTATCTAAATGCACAAATGCTTTTCTAACAGAAGGCTCAAGGTATCCTTTTGTCATAGATGTCTGGCAAAAGTCACTGAAAGACAGGAATGAATATTTGAATTGCTAGCCAGAATTTTGTGAAATACAAAGTTAAACAGTCCGTTACTATGGAAGATCCTATTTTTTTTCTGTTACGCGGTATGAAATTTGGACATTGCTTTGCACTTTGGTGTAGGGGCTAGGGCACAGGGGGTCGTGTACTGTGATGATGTAGTTGTTCTTTGTTTCATTATCATCAGCATTATTCCAAAGATATGGAAAATGCTCTGCCTAGAAGGCTGGTGTGGGAATTGCTAGTCCCATGATGTATGTGGTTGCCAAATAGCTAAGCTGTTGCTTTCTCCTTGCTGCCTGTGAATACATGCCATGAGTTGGAGTGCAACCCACAATTCAGGAGGCTTGGCAGCACACTGGCATAGATGTCTCCCTTGGGTTGGAGGTCGGTGCCATGTTACACAAACATTCCTGTTCATCATCACATGAAGCCTTGTCTGACTCTTCTTGTTCATTTTCAGACATGGTGGGATTTAATGCATACCCGAGCCTGCCTCTCTTTGCTTTGCATTGTGTAACTGATGACTAGATGCCAAAATACTGTCTGTTACACGTATCCCAATACAATGAGAGTTAGCGTGCATCTCATTCTTCTAGCTTTTTAATGTGTTTCTAGATCCTTTCCTTTTTGAAGTACATATGTTTCAAATTAGTCAAAATGTCATCCTTATTTTAAAGAATGGATTTTGTATTTGCACTGATACTGTCTGGAAAACCTCACTAGATGATACTTGGATTGGAGTACTGCTGCTTTTGCATTCTGCCTATAATTTAACTGTCCCACTGCTTGTGAGGAAACCTCCAAGCAATTCCCAGGAACCTCTTTGAAGTTTGTATTCAGCAGAAGATACAGGCATTAGATGGTCAATGGGAAAAAAATTATAGGTAATACAGGTTATTTTGTTAATCCAGGATACATGGTGATATGGCAGGATGCCTTGTGAATAATGTTGCAAAACATGGAGTAGCTGGCTGTACCCTGTATCTGTTTTCCCCTGAAGGATGTTAGTCCTACAAGAGAAATACTACAGTAATATTTAAGCATTTAAGCCTAACTGCTTTCCCTTTTATTGTTTTTTTGAGTTGTAATTCTGTTCTTTGTGTTAATGCTACTGGACTAGACTGATCATTTGCATTTCTTTATCTGATACGGGGTACAGTTCAATGCTCCCAAATGATGGTTGTAGTTTTAGCCTATAAACAGGTTTTGGAGCTATTGGGATGGAAATTGCTAATGTAGGTAACTATTACAGAAAGAGCTGTAGTATTAGTAGTTTCATGTAATTAATTTAGTGTTTAGAGAACTTCTCCTTGAGCAGCTCTAGGCATTGCATATGCGTGCGTGTGCATGTGTGCACACAGTTTCTGATGTGTCAGATTTGTTCTGCACGTACAAATCTACGGTGTGGGTCACATACATACATACACTAGCAGTCTGGTGCTTCTAGTTTGGGGCATGCTGTGTCCTTTTTTCTGGTTAGCCAAGTCTTTAATAGCATGGCTTTCTTTTCCGTATTTATCCAGAGGACTGATAGCTCAGCGTGTGCTCTTTCTTTGATTAATAGCATCTGACCTCTCTTCTGCTGGCAGTGAGAAGGGAAATTAATTTACTTTTAGTCCCTTAGGGAAAAGGCAGAGGCTGCATGGCTGCATTGGTATCATGTCAGGAGCACAGAAATCAGAGAGATCACTGCACTCCTGTTACCCCAGTCTCTGCCTCATTCTTTCTGTGACTTCGTATCTGAACGCTGTATATTAGCTACCCTAGCATGTATTGAACTGAGAGGGCTGAAGTGAAGTATTATGTTCCTTAATCAAGGTGCTCAGCTGACAGGGTTTTTTTAACTACTACTCTGCTGCTGTGGTTTCTTGTGTAAGATGGAGCTTGGTTTAGTGGTGGGATGGCAGTGTTAACAGTTGGACTTGATCTTAAAGGTCTTTCCCAACCTAACCAATTCTATGATTCTATGCTTTTATCAGTGGTCTTCCTTGAGCAAAAAACAAAGGACGGTTGCAGCAAAGTAGTATAACCAAATACTACGTCTCAGATGCATCCAGGAATAATTCATCTTTCTAGTCTTTTAAAACTGATTCTGTAACAATAGGCAGAATCTGCAATAACATTTTAATTTGGTTTTCCACTTACCATGAATCAGGGTGGTAGCACCCTGTAAGCTTAGTGCAGGACTGTCTGTGCCCCAGAACGCCTACATAGGGGCTGAAGGGCACAGTGCTCCTCCGTGGTAGATTACCATGACGCAGGGGTCCTCCTCAAAGTCCCTCCTCAGCAATTTTAGGGAAAGTAGCTGCAAATGTGTTAGTACCACCAAAGTTTCAGTGAAAGAATAGCAGGGAAAAAAAACATCTTTGTTTAAATAAATTAAAGTAGGTAGACTGCTGGAAAAAGCCTGAAGTTGCATTAATCTAGATTTCTGATAGTGGTGTCTCTAAAAAATATATATAGCCATGGTGATGTAAATGGAAGGCTGGTTGGTGGGACGATGATTTCTGTTCAACTGAGGGAGTCTTGAGTTAAAAATGTCTCAGAGCTACATACTGTGCTCCACCAAAGTGGTATGAGATGTAGGAGTATTGTGTAATTATTTAATTTACAGCAATGTAGGTTGTTCCATGACTGTCACTACTTGTTGCATTTTGAATGGAACATGGAAACTATGACCATATTTGTGTGTCTGTAACTATTGCTGTGTATTACAGAATGAGTATCTGCCCCTTGCACTTCTAAGAGTTCAGAGAACCCAGCAAGATTATGCTGGATGTTTTGGGATGACTGTATGGTAATACAGGAATTACTCTCTTTCATTATAGACCCTAAAGCGGCAGAGTCAGTTGGCAATCTACTTCTTTAACACTATTCTAGCTCATGGGGATCTACGAAACAACAAACTAAACCAGCTTTCAGTCAATCTCTGGAATCTTGCTCAGAAACATGGCTTTGCTGACACCAAGACTATGGTAAGGAAAAGAGATAATGGGAAAAGGTAACATTTTCTTGATCTGAATAAACCTAATCTCTTTACAGGTTGCTGTCTTAAAAAAACCTAAATGAGCTTAAAAGAAAAAACCTCATTTTTTGAATGCTTCTTAATGAATAAGCAGCTTCTCTTATTTCAGGTGGTCTCCATCTTTCTTGCACTTTTAAATCTATTTCATTCATTAAGGAACCTCAAAATGTTGGGTGCTATAACTTTTTTTCAGTACAGAAACTACCTTACAGTAGGTTTTATTTACAAAACCGTATTTTTATTTAGCGGAGTAACTGTGTGGTGTAAGCTTGGAAAGTGGGCACTCTAGAACCTTTAAGAAAGATATACATGATAATGAGCTCTAGAGTAAGAAATGCTAGTGCTTTTGTAGCCAGTGAAATATAGGGAAAATCATGAGTGTCTTAAAACACCTTCAAGTAGATTAAATGATGGCCTGTGAAATGAGAAAAGATAAAGACACTAAAAATCTCAAAATATCTTTCTTTTCATACCCAGGTGAAAACGCTGGAATACATCAAGAGGCGAAGCAAACAACCTGAAATGAGTCACTTCACAGACTTGGCCCTTCGGCTTCCTCTGCAGTCCAGGACCTGATGAATGCCTCTTTTCCAAGGAGTCACCTGTACAAGAGAGCACGTAGCCAAGGCCAAAAATCACTGATCTAGATTTTGACTGGAGGAGTTCAGTGTATTTTTATTTTACTTAGTGTGACAGATTTACTTGGACACAGGTAAAAGTAAAACTGTTCTGAGTGCAATAATTTAACCTGAATTTGTTTCCAGTTTTACCACGATATTCTTACTTTAAATGCTGATTTAGATTCAGTAAAGGGTATTTTGAACCTGTATGGTTACAAAAGCCTTTCAAAATTTAATCTGTTGTCATTTTTAACAACAAAGGAAGAAGATAATCTGCATGGATCAATTCACAGCCTCCAAACTTCATCCCGCTTGCAGAATAGTCTTTCTCCTTGTAGAAAGCAGCATTTCAATACAATAATCCTACTAAGTTGTCTTTCTGCTTTGGGATGCTGCCAACATTTGTTTGGTCAGTTCCAGTAAAGAGAAAAATGGCCGAGGTGTTACTGTTCTAATTTGTACAATACATTTTCACAGACATGTTTATGCTTTCATTTTAGTTCAGTGGTGTTTTGTAAAATGGAAGGCATCTTTTAAGTGCTGTCTGAAAATGGAAATGTATGCAAAGTACTCTATATTCGCAAAGTACACTGTATCACTGAATAAAACAATTTGCGGTTCATCTGTTTGTTCTGGGGGAGTTTTTTTGTGTATACAAATTTATCACCTTACCCTTGTGGAATTTAGTTACATGTACTGCTATTACACGTAATAAATTTCATTCTCACCACTTCTGTCCCACGGTAAGGAACCATGTTGGGACCTTGCATCTATTGCTGCTTTTGCTTAGTGGTAAGTATTTTAATGAGCTAAATCCCTATATGGATATTAAGACGTATTTTTGCACAAAAATATTCTATTTTCTTAGGGCTAAACAAATAATGTTTTGCTAGAACTATATATTTAATACCGCCCAAATTATGAAACCATTCATGTTGCATGTTTTTCATCTCCTCAGTGGTTACTGAAGCAGGGTAGATCTAAAGTATTTATTTTGTGTTAAGGCTGTAAAGAACTGAACTAGGACCCTTTGGTCCTGGTACAGACTATATGTAAGCTGAGTGAAATTGCAGGAATACAAGACAATGATGAAGTGTTATCAACTTGACACAGAACCTTTCCAATCTTTACTATGTAACTATTTTAATTATACTGACTTTTCTTAAATAATTCTGTATAAAGTGCATGTAGATAGCGAAATTATAGTACTGCATGTTATCATGTCCCACTTTAATTTAGCTTTCCTTCTTGCTGCAGCTGCACAAAACAACTCCCAACAACACGTAGATGATTCTTCCTGTTGGGCTTGGAAACATAAATCACAAACTGGGTAAGTGGGATTAAACTCTGAGCCCTGTAAACCACCAAGTGGGTCACACGAAGTAAGCAGCTGTGGTATGGCAGAAATTGCCCTCCAGGGGCAAATGTGCTGCTCTAAACCCACAGTGGAATTCTTCCAGATTCTGTAACATGGAAACTTATGTCAGGCTTACAAATGTCCCAACTGTTCTCTTCCCCATACAGGCACCAATTTTTGCCTGTTGTCTTTTGAGCACCATATAACTTTGGTTTCTTTATTGATGCGAGACCGCCATGAGAAATGCTTTCAACTCTTTTACTATTGCTTTTATTAGTGCAAAAATAGCTCAATGACAGGCAGAAGGCTCTGGTTAATTATCAGGAGCAAACTAAACATCTAGCTAACACAGCCACTCTAATAAACTGCTTTTGGCTTACTTCCATGTTAGAGCAAAATTAATTTTAGGTAAAGCACTCTACTTATTATAGACCTCCTCTTTCTTCCATATATAGCAAATATATAGGCCAGACCAAGTTTGACTGCATGAAAAAAGCTGACAGCTTTTTCTCCAGGTATGTGTTATTTTTCAAACTACGTTTTCATGTGCACAGTATTACCAAGAGCAACGTGCTAGGCCATCCACAAAGCTGTAGTCGAGAAACACCCTGGTGTACATTATGCAGTTCTAGATGGGAAAATGAGCCCTTATCCAAACGCAAGGCTAGGACTGGTATTGCCTTTAACATCTTCCTCAGTGGCAGAGCAAGACTGATCACTAGCCATCCAAGACTGCCTCTGCAGCAGAAAGCTGAACACACTGTCCCTCTCCTAAATAAAGTCACTAGTTGATGTTTTCCTACCTGTTCCTTTTTTTTTCTTTTTTTGCCAGGCAAGTAGCTGAGGGCCTGAATTCAGCATTTATCTTAAATCAGAAAACAGAACCTCCACTACCTGAATTTAAGTAAAGCAACAGCTGAAGCCTAGAAGGGCCAGCTGAAGCCAGTTGCTGAGCTTTGAGAGCACTGGTGCAAAACAGGCTCACCCTGAGGTCGTGGTGGTTTTAAATGACACTTTAAAGGAGATGCTTTCCTCAGACAAGTTCAGACCCTGGAGAAAGTGGTTCAGCATATCCCTCTTCCCAGATATGGGAATGGATTCATGGCAAACCCTTAAGCTGGAGCCTCTGAATAATTTTCACTTCTCCTGAGGAGGTGCCCAAAATGCATTGGAACCAACTGCTCTTTTGTTAAATGTATTTTCTGCTGGAGGCAGCTGCTTTCAGGTAGAGTGGTCCACTGGAAAAAGACTATTGTGGAAAGTGAGGTTGCCTTGAAAGAGCAAGAAAATCACTAGTTCAGTTGGCATGATCTTATCACAAAGGAGAGGTAATTTGGCAGAAAAACCATGAGCTGGGCTAGTAGAGTAGTAACCTAATTCGGGGGGGGCTGGGGTTCCCCTGCAAGTCAGCAACTATTACACCACAGCAGGCATGGACATAACAGATGGTCACCTTGTTCTGCTTAAGAACCAGAGACGATACTCTAAAACTTAACACCACTGTCTCCCCTAACCAGTGGCACAGCCAATAATAAAGTACATGACAGTTTTTCACCGTCATCTTTGTCACTTCAAGCAAGACACTGATAGACTGCTTTAGACCCTTGAATTCTGAAAACGACACACACAAATGCAGTCTCGTATTTTGTACTCTTATTAAAAAGCCCATGAAAGTGCAAGTCATCTGAAAATCCAAAGGTTAAAAGTTTCAACTTGTTGCAGGCATTGCCCACATATCTTCAATCTTTGAAGGAGGCTGTCTCTTGCCTTGTAGAAAACATTGTAAAGGTTTCAAAAACTTACTGTTTAGCTGAAGTGAGGACCCAGCTCCACATAATCTGGTGTATGCAGTTGAAAACTTGTACTAAAAGTGCCTCATAAATCAAATTTCTTAAGCATTTTGTATTTTATTTCAGGTAAAAAGATGTGGAAAACAAAAAGAAGATTGCCTGAATTTTGATTCCTTTCATTCAGGGTTTTAATCTTCAAATTTTATAGATCTAGATGTATATTTGTCTATGTATACTTTTTTGTTGGCAGCAGGTTGAAATCCAAGACCAATTCCTCTGTGTTGCTTCAAGTCCACTGCTTTATCAAATTCCATCTTCAGAGCCTGCTGTAATTTCTCCTCCCCTTCCCTGTTTAACGCCATGTTCGGTTTGTTTGTAGTTGCGGAGAGATTTTGGATAGGCACAGAGCCCTTTTTAAAGCCACCCATCAGTCTAAAAAACTTAATTTCTTCCTCAGAACTTTGAAAAGCAGCTGTACTCCACTGGCCAAACTTTATATCCTGTGAAGAAAAACAAGGTTAATACTAAAATTAAATAATACCAAGACAAAGGAAGGTAATTTCTGGCTGTGTACCGTGAGAACAGAAACGCCTACAAAAACCTGGCAGGGTTGACAAAGCTGGGAAGCAGTCATTCCACAGGTAGTTCCTCTCAAGTGATGTGATAGGAGAATGACATAACCTGCATGGGTGCATCTTCATTAGCATTTCAGTCCATTTAACCTGGAGACAGGGTTTAATGCACTTTCAGAATCTCCTTTCCTTCTGTCTTTAGGAATCTTGACTTTTCTGATCTCTGGGTAATATTTACTTAGCTCAAAGAGCCAGACATTGCCCAATCATTTCTAAGACAACCATCAGCTTAATCCTCTTTCTGTTTCACTCTGTCACTTGATAGAGTTATCTTTTCATTTTCCTACTGCCTAGTTAGGTAGCTGTTTTCAGGAAAAACTGAGGGCACACCCTTATCCAACAGGAACTCTTCAAGCCTCCCCTCCCTCCCAGCTTGTCATTCCTTAACTCTGCCTTTCACTGTATTCTTTGACCTAGTTAACTCCTTCAGGATTTTTCTTCTGTCTGCAGATACTGGCTCCCTTCTGAGAATATAAGTAATGTCCAAGTAAAATCAGAATTCAGCCATTTGTGGATAACCCAAAATACATCATGTGATTACAAAGTTTATGAACTTTTGGCTTACCTAAGAACAGGCTTCATTATCTAAGAATCTTATTTGACTCCCGAGCTAGAGCTAGGAGCTATGCAATCATTTATAAATTTTTTGGCAGGACTGCTAGTCACAATTTTTTCTTTAAAATTGGGGGTGATATTAAATGGAAGAATGTTTGATCATTAATTAAATAGATTTGCTGGCTACATCAAAGGAAAAAAATGTGAATTTAGTGGTGTGTTTATGTAAGCCTGAAATCCTTCCAACCGAACAGTTGTAGCTTGCATAAAACAGTCATTCTCCACTAGACAGCCAACATGACGCACAGCATGCTACACAATATTGCAGGCAAGCTGTAGCAGGTTTTTTAAGTTAAAAAAATTGCAAGGCTGGAGTATCATTCACTACCACAGGCCATAATACCTGCTATTAAAAGAAAGCTATCCATACTACTTTAGTATTTTTACCTTGCTCAAAGGCAAGTTGCAGTATAAGCCCAGGTCTGTGACACAGACGCATGCACACATACATACATATATATATATATATATGTCCTCCCTTTGGAATGGGAGACAGCTGCAAAAATAATTATGGCTTGTCAAACCCTGTAATTTTTTTTAAGTGAATAGCTGGCATGCACTACACACAGCTCTTGCTGCAGCATTTCCAGCTCACTCTGTGTGAAGCTGATGAATAGCTTCTACTCTTCCGCATACTACTGAACAGAGACCGATCAGCACCAAAGAACTGAAATGCCCTGCCAAGGATGTCATTTTTCTCAGTGACTTCAGAGACTATTAGATAGTTTGCAGTTCCAGAACTATTGCAGTCTGCCTCCCACTATGTAAAAACCTACAGGAGTTGTTTCTGGCATTTGTTTGAGGTATATTCCAGCTTTCTAGGCATACTGGCACATACAACTAAGAATGCTGAATTACTAACAAAGCTTTCTCTCCTTCTGAATCTTATTACCCCTGTTGAACACTACTGCAAGTTCCCACTACCTTACTGTAAAACCGTCAGGAGGCAGGCTGAGTAGGATGCTAAAGCAAAGAAAGAATTGTCTTTCAGAGAGGAGGAGGAGAGATGTAGAAGTTAGGAGAGGACTGACTGTAAGTATCACACACATGTGTTACCAGTTGTTATCCCTTTTACCTTTCCATCTGCATCCCTGTTTCTGAATGTCTGCAAAGTCTTCCAGATAACAATTCAGATACAATTCAGTGACTGCTATATCCATAGCCTAGAATTATTTATATTTCACAGTAAGCAGAAAATGCTTCTGTAGCAATTTGTCGTGGCTCATTCTCCAGAGGAACCAGAGAAAATGCTGCTTTTGAGGACTTATGATGGGAATCAGAGCTCTGTACAATGCCAACTGCTGGTGGACTTCACTGGTCAGCTCCCAGACTCTCTTGAGATTGTACTAACTTGTTCCATAGCATGACCTTAAATTTACAGTCAGAAGGAAGACTGTTGTGCCAAGCCAGCTACCTGGCCCACATAAAAAAAAAAAGTGTGCAGTGGTTTTTTTCAGGAACTTGCTCTGGGACGCAGGATTTCCATCAGATCAAGGTCTAAATTCATACATACCCGTTCCACTTTGGGACCGAAAACCTTAGTTTTGCCAGATTCTCTATCGATTTCTTCTTGCAGAGCCTGCCGCCTCACCTAGCATGCAGAAAAAACAGCACAAGACACTATCTTCTGTGTGTTAAATGACAGTTAATTTAATCACAGTGAAAAGATAAAGGGAGAATAAAATAGTTATCTTCAGAATTTTGCAAGGTTAGAAAGTTGCATGTGATCCTTTTAGACACTAAACTTGAGAACTGTGATTCTTCTAGTATTTTAAATAAATATTTCGCTATATCAGATATATTTAATCTTCTAACTGCGGGTAACAGCTACACTGAAACTGCCAACATTGGTGAGAGGCAAAGAAACCTGTAACCTAATAAGCTACTTAGGCTGGAGCTATACATATTGGACTTAACCCATGGAAGGTAAAGCACAATTTAAGCAGAGCTCTGTTTAAAGGAAATCTTGGCACAGACAAGCAACCAAGCAGGTTTTTCTGTTACAAACTTAAATGCTGACTTGCTTTAAAACTTACACAGTTAAGACAAAGCATACCTTGTCTATGTTAACTTCATCACAGTTTCCTTTTTTTTCCTGAACAATAGTTACATCACCCACATGTTCCTGTAAAACAGGAAAAAGCTTGTATGAATATTTTTATCCATTCTGGTTAATTGGAATTACACAGCTCTGACCACAAAAGCAGTAAAAACACTAAGCAATACAGTAGTACTATTTTGGGGCAAGAAGAAAGTCAGATCTAAGCTGGAAATGCCAATTAAAGATGTACATTTCTTTGGAGAGACTTTCTCCCCAAGGCTTGCACAACAGAAATTTGAGGAGATATTATCCTTTTTTAACAAACAAGATAAGGGATTTTTTTTTAAAAAAAATAAATTACAAATAACATTTGCAGGCAGGGTCACTTCAAATTAAAAGTTTCATAAAAGTTAAAATATCCAATGAGGGATAGAAAGAGTAAAAGTAAAAAAAAAAAAAAAAAGAAAAAAGACATTTTAAAAATGGTGGTAAGACAATGGCCCCTCTGAATGCACAGGACAAGCTTGAAGCATGCTGATCCCACTAGTCACTTAAAAAAAACAACCAACCAAAAAAAACCAACAACCCAGTCAAGAAGCAGCTGCATTGTGCTCTGTTTTTACAGATGCAGAGTAGATGATGTCTCCAAGGAGCTCCCAGTCTGAAGAGAGCACGAGAAGAGGACTGACACATACATAAAACCTCTCCTACAATGGCAGCAAACAACCCGTTAGTTCCACATTTGAGAGTGAGGAACAGGGAGCTGATGTGAAGAGACAGAGCAGCTATGGCAGGAATGGATGGGCAGGATGGCAGGAAGGTAAATCAGTGGCAGAGTCCACAAGCAGTCAGATACTGATGACTCTTTCACAAAGTGTAACCCTTCAGCAGCTTTTGCTCCCCTTGACTGGCATTTCTAGATCATTGCCCTCAGCCTTTCTTTTCCAAATATGTAATAAGGATTTTTGGGCATCCAGTGTAACAGGATAAGTAATAAGTCCAGGATAGTGGTAAATTAGAGCCATAAGCTTTAGACCAATCTGGTGAGGGTGGCCAAAGGGAAGATCTATTAATACAGCAAACATAATAATCCAAGCATGAAATAGCCAAGGAACACTAAGACAAGGAAAAGATTTGTAATATTTCTGTCAGCAGAAGCTGCTGTTACTTTTTTGAGGGTTTACAGTTTTATTTAAAGCCATGAATAATTTACTTCATTTTCCAAAGCTACCTTTTATACACTGATCTCACACACACACAAGTACATGCACCATTAAAAATGCGAGAAAACTGTCTGCAATAAGGACAGCTCATTCTCTTGGATGAAAAGAAAAAACCAAAACCACCACCAATTTACTTCTAGATGGCCTGGTACTGTCTTTTCACATCTATTGAAACAAGCAGGAAAACTGTTGTGACAGGATTCTGCAACAGCTGCAACATTTTTTTTTTGTAGCTGGAAGGTTAAGTGGTAGACAAGGGAGGAGGAAGGCTGCACCCCCATCCCTCCTAATTCACAGCACGTTGCTGACTGGCTGAAGGCTACTCAATGGCAAAAATTACCCCCTCTGGAGGTGTGCCCATCTTCCCCCATCTTCATGGAAGTGAAGTACACTCACACGTGGTAGGATTATGCTATCTGCAGGCAAACAATTTCAAAGAAGTAAACTGAGTCCTCACTCTGCCCAAGTTGACTATAATGGCATCCAATGGGAAAAATACCAATCATTGATATCAAGTGGGTATCACTCCACACTGTCTTTAGAAAATTACTCTTTTGCTTGCTGCACAAGCCCAACAGAGGATTTTTCAAAGGCATGCAGCGGTGTGTGTAACACTAGAAAATGGTTCAGGACTATGGCACAGTTTATCAGCCATTTATTACAGCAGGGTCTTTTGGCCTGGCATGTACTGATTTACCCAGACTTCTCAATCTTGAGAATTTCTCTGAAGTACTTTTTATTATTAAAGGACAGAGCTGAATATGAGAAACAAAACATGTATCACCCTACATCCTTCTCCTCAATTGTTTGCAAGGTATTTGCTGCGTTCTCCACTGTAATTGGTCATGCAAGTTTACTTGTCATCATTAGGCTTATCTTGCCTCCACAGAATATGAGTGGCTGCAAGAATCCAAATATTGTCCACCAGTCTCAGAAAGGAAATGTCAATTTAATTAGAAAATATATCCCAGCAATAAAACCACCTTGTCCTTTGAAAGGTCAAAAGGAGAAACCCAAGTAAAAAGACCCAAACATCTGCTCACCTTAACGACTGATAAGCATACACTCTCCCAACACAAACCTTTGTGGAAAAAGCCTGTATCTGGGTCTCCAGGAAGGCTGAAGAACCTGCTTATATAAATCTGTATTTAATTATTAGCACTAGACCTCCCAGAAAGCTTCTAGGTTTCCATATAACATGAAGAAACTGCATATACGAGTGCGTAACAAAGCAAAGCACACCATGAATTGTGCTTGAGAGGCAGCTAGCACTATGGCCCACTCTATCCCTAGTTTACAAAAATCTTCAGTGACGCTTAATTAACTAGTGCTTGACTTTTAAGCAAGCCAAGCATTCAAAGTTCTTGACAAAAAACAACTGGAATGCAGTTTCCCATTACCTATGAAAATAAAAACAAGTTCCTAATGTCTTGCAATGAGCTGTTTTGAAAGTTGTTTAAGCAGCTAAAAATACAGGTAGATACCTATTGAATTTCTGAGCATCTCGCAGCTTAATTCCCAATGATAACAACAGAGGTCAGGCACGTAGGTACTAACTTTAGGCACAAACTGCTTTAAAATATGACCCTAATCAGCTAAAAAAAAAGTTAAAGAAGAAAGTTAAAGCAATAAACCCGGAGTTTAATAGTCTAATTTTTGAAAAAAAAAAAAAAATCAAAGAAGAAACCTCTCTATTTCAAATCTTTCATCTGCTCGTCTCCATGTTTGTTTTGCCTCAGAAATGGCAGCACTGCAAGACTCTGGGATGGGATTTCCTTTAACAGTCAGACTGGATACAATTTGTTACCTTCAGTTATAATTTACACAGCTCTGGTATCTATTTATTTTCTCGCATATTTTTTAAATTAAGAATTTGTGTTTAGGTTGCTCTCTAGTATTTTTCCATCACAAATTATGCATCAATGCTCTAGGCCTAGTCTACACTTAGGATTTTCTCTGAAGTTTTGTCCAAGTCCAAACAACAGGTTTGGGCTAAATTTCACACTTGTTCCTAACACTACGCAATTCCAGCAGCAAAAACTTGAGGAAAAATCTAACACACGTGGTTATATGCACTCATGCTGCCAGTGTTACCAACCTGCTCAAGTTAAATGACATGGTATTAAGATCCTGGTTTACAGGAAACACTAGATACTACAGCAGTAGGCATTAAAAAATACTTTCCCGTGTTTCACAACTATTACGTGCTGACATCAATAGATCAGCTGATCCTGCTTCTCAAAACTCAGAGGAGGCCCCTACTGACCTACAGGTAACCTAAGGGTCTGGCCAGGCAGAAGAGCCTGCAAAACAGGGAACTGTCTACCTAAAAAGCTTCCAATTCCTTAGCAGGAGGGTGCAAAGATACTCTCTTCTTTATAACTTACCAGTGCCTCATTTCCCATGTCTTCTCTTTTGATCTTTTTCTTTTTTGCATTTGCTTTTGAACCTGGTTCTTCAGCAGAGTCCTGTGGCACTTTTTTTCTTTTTTTCCTTTTTCTGTCACAGAGCATATGATTACTACTGCATAACAGCCTATCTACAACGTCCCCTGTGGCACATTCAGCTGGCTTCATTTCACTCTCTTCATTCTTTTTATTGCTTTCTAGTAGTGTTACTGTTTGGCTTTTAGATGCACTGTCATCATTTAAAGAAACTTTTGAATATGTTGTTTCCTCCTCCTCTTTCTCAATCTTCTTTTTCTTTTTGTTCTTGATTACTTCATTATTATCCTTGATATTCTTCCTGCATTTTTTTCCAGAAGGCTCTTCTTCCTCAGACTCAACTTCTTGCTGTGCAGGGAGATGCTTATCAGGAACTCTGTGACTGTAGTCTTGATCATCTTCACATGTTAAGGAGGAAACATCTTTGCTTCTCTTCTTCCTCTTGGTCTCCCTGCTACTTCCAGAGTTTTCAGTAATGTCCTCTTCCTCTCTGTTTGTCAGTGTAATTCCCTGGAAATTCTTTCTTTGCCTTTTTCTGAAGTCACTTAATGCAATGGGGCTATCAGGAACTCCGTAGATGTTGTCTTGATTATCTGCTAGTGGTAAAAAGGAGTCGGACTTATCTTTCTTTTTCTTCCTCTTCTTTCCTCTCACATAACTCTCCCCATCATCCTGGATAATATCTGTTCCATGGTTTTCACCAGTAAAAGTTTTTTCTTGTGAAAAGTGTTTGTGTGGTTTTTTACAAACTTTTTCAGACTGTTTATGTTCACTGTCCGGGATGTCTTCTAAGGCTAAATAAAAAACGCCTTTCTTCTTTTTTTTCTTAGTTACTTCACCACCCAGTTCCACATTCAAAGCAGTGTTCCTTGTGCTTTTTTTAAAAGCAAATTCATTTTCCTTAGTACCATCTGTACGATGATTTGAAAACTCCGTATCACTACTCTGATTATTCTCCAATGAGAAGGATGAATGACATTGGACTTTTTTTTTCTTCTTCTTGAGAATTTTAATTTGTTCCTCTGATTCTTCTTGAGGTTCTGAATCCAGATGGCCTTCTACATTGGTTTTCAGTAATTGAGAGCCAACTCTTTCTTTCTTGTTTTTCTTCTTCTTCTTCTTCTTCTTCAGTTCTGATTGGTCTAAACATTCACCTTCTTTTAAATCGTCCTTTTTCCTTACCTTTGTTTTTGTCTCAAGCTGGTCATCATCCTCAAGTTGGTCATCATCCTCAGTTTTAATGACAGTTTGAACACCTTTCTCAATTTTAGTGATAGTCTGGCTCTTACTACTTTTCACCTTTTTCTTCTTCTGTACAGGTTCCTCATGAACTTTTCTCTTTTTCTTTTTTATCATTCTAAAAAATGAAATGAAGACATTAGCACACCATTTCAACAAGATGACGCAAGTCCTAGTCTATTTGGCCTTCCTTTATTCTGAAACCACTCCGTATCTCTCATTGTCCCCGGCACACTTTTTTCCATTTCAATGTCTGCTTTCTGTGATGGGAGGGAACGAGAACTGCATGCGGCACTGAAAGTACAGTCTCCTGGAGTGGTGAAGGGGTGATTTTTTTGTCTTGTTCTTTACTGCTGTCCTAGTTAATTTGTAACTTTCTATTTGTCTTTTTGACAACTGCCAAGCATGACATTTTCACAGAAATATCTACCCTCTAAAAATCCTTCCTAAATGACCAAGCATATATACAACTAACTATACTATATACATAAATAAGTATAGTTAGGATGGCTTTCCACATATGTATGACTTTTCACTTAATTTAACACCAAATTTCACTTTATTGCCCACTTAGCATTACCAGATCCTTTTAAGGCACTTTAGTCATTACCTCGAATTTGCTTCTGTTTGGGATTTCTTGTCCTTGCTATCCGTTTCCTTTCTCGGGACATCTATGCCTACCAGCAGGTTATAGCAGAGAAGCCTTTGGGACCCACCTGGTGACACTCCCGGTCTTTGCCGAGAAACCTGTTTATCCCTACTCGATTTCCCATCTTTTAACTAGTAACCTAGCCATAGGATTTCTTTAAGTCCCTCTTGTACGGCACCCTGTCAAAATCCTTTAAAAGAAAATAGCTAAGGGCCATATTATCCACACCTTCCCCCTGCCCCGCAGCCGGGCCGGGGGGGCCCCCCCCCCCCCGGGGGGCCCCCCAGCCCGCGGGCGGCGGAGAGCCCCCTCCCCTCCCGCTCCACTTCTGCCGCCGGTAGACAGAAGGGCGGGGCGGCTGCGCCCCGCGCCGCCCCGCACGGCCACGGCTCGGCTCGACCCCGCCGCCCGGCCCCGCCAGCGAGGGCCGCCCGGGCAAGAGCTCCGCGGTCGCCTCCGCCGGGCCGGACGCGGCCCGGCCCCCCCCCCCCGCCGCCGCCGCTTACCTGCCGCGGCCCCGTGCAGCTCCCGCCACCCCGCGCCGCCCTGCCGACCCGGAAGGGGAACGCGGCCGCGCCCGCCCCGCGAGGGGGACTGGCGGAGGGGTTGTCGCGACAACGCGGCGCGGCATGGCGGAGGGGGGCGGGGCCCGCCGGGCGGGGGGGGGGGGGCCCCCCCCCCCTGGCCCTGGCCCTGGCGGGGAGAGACCCCGGGAGGGCTGCCGGCGCCGCCCCTCGCCGCCTCGGTCGCCCGGCGCTTTTCAGGGCCGCTTCTCGCTGCTGCCTGGGCCGAGGCCGGCGCCGGGGTCCTGCCCCGCCGTTGACGTTGGGGCGCCCGTTCCCGTACCGGTGCTGTGGGGCCGGGGACCGAAGCGGGCCCTGCGGAGGCGCGGGCGAGCCCGCCTCGAGGAGCGCGCCAAAGCCCGCCGGCTGGCCCCTGAGGGCGAGCCCGAAAGCGTCTCCGCTCACGAGCCCTACGTTACTTTTTTTTTTTTTGTTACCATCTTCTGACAGAAACTTACCCGCGGGTGTGTTTCTGCTGCCGGTAGGGCCGGAAGTACCCAGCTTACTGCAATGGCGTCACGGCCCGCCTGGCTGCAGCTGTGGGGGCTGCCCTGCAGGCCCATTATTGCCCCAGGGGGGCGGCGATGCGGTTGCTGTTAACGCACGTGCAGTGCATGCCATGCTTCTGTTACCAGAGTCCGACACCAATAGCAAAAGCCTTGGTCTTTGCCCAAATTCTGAGAGTACCGAGGCTGATGGGGAAGCTGGGCGACCAGCACCATAGTTCTGCAGTACGGGAATGGGGTTTTCTTCATTAAGTGGTTTGTAATGCCTTAAAGTAGGTATTTTGCATTAAAACGGCCATTTCAAATGCAGGATTAAAGTTGCTTATTTTAATGTAACCCAGCTGAGGCATCTGTAGTACCCATGGAAGCAGCAATGCCAGTAAATCTCCTAATTATAATGGTAGTGCGGTAAACCTGCTGAGTTTGGCTGTAAGAATATTCTGTACTGTGTAATCTGTAAGGGTTTTTTTGTATCGTGTCCATTGTCCTGCTCCTCCCTTTATTTTTCTTACCCTGATACACTCGGTAATCTATGTGGGTCATGTTCTGCTTTTGCTTTTTGTTTTTTGGGGTTTTTTTGAGCATGGAGACAGTAATACTTAGCAATGTTCTGGGGATTTAATTGCTTATAGAGGAATTAAAGTTGAAAAGCACTATTATATACTTGTAAAAACAATGGTTAATACTGTGCAAGCATCTGCATTTTACTTACATTAAAGCATTTAAAATTACTATTTTGGTTAAAAGTCTTTTTCCCAGTAAAGGGTTCTTTTATCCCTCAGGACCTTGAACTTAACTTGAAGCTGAGAGAAGAGGCTCTAAAGTTCTCACTTGCTTTAAAATATTAGATTTCACATTAAACAAATATTTGTTGTGTACTAATTGTTTCAAACCAGAGTAAGTACCTTTAGAAACTAGTGTTTGTTTAGGAGAAAAATAAATATGTTTTTAAAGTCTTCTGGATAAACGCTGTACTACTTTTTACTTTTAGAGTATGAAGCAGAACAGCCTCAATTTCCAGATGTTCCTGAATCAAAACATGGATCTGTGAGTATAGTTCAAGTAAAAAAATCTGCATAGGACTGGTTTTAAAAGATTTTAAATAACTAAATAGGAAAATTAGGTGCCTGCAAGAGCAGACTCACTCATAAATTGAAAACAAAACTACATTTTGCAAACAACTTTTGTGAATCAACAAATGTGATATTACAAATCATTGCTTTTATTTAAAGCAACTTGGCTAGCGCTATCCTAAAATTAGATTGCCAGCTGTGTTTGGTTTGCACATCTCCCCGTCTTTTCTCTGTGACTGCCTGCGTCGTAGGCCGGACTCTGAAGTATGCAAGGATCTCCTTCGGGTGGTGGTGCAAGCAGACTGAGCACTGAAGTACGCAGGAGGGGCCAGCGAGTGCAGCGGAGGAGTAGGAGGAGTTGGAGGAGTTATACCCCGATTTCACATATGTGATAGGTCACTTAGATGTAGCCATTGAAATTAGCGGAATTTGATCAGAGTTGCTTGAAGTCTAATTCTGACCAAATAAATTCAGTCTAGGAAGACTTGTTTGGCAGACTTAAAAACTTAAGAAAGGCAAACCACTTTAAATCTTTGTCCCCAGAAGTTCTTGGAGCAGCAAAATTACTTCTTTTGGGCACCACATACAGAGTTAACTTTCATTTAGATGTATTTACGTTACTTCATTATTTAAAAACTATTTTAAGTTGTTGTAGTTCAAATTGTTTGACAGTTGGTCCGTTTAGGCCTATCCTGTTTCCCCAAATGAAGCTGGCTTCATTACAGGCTGTTACTAAGTTTGAATAGTGAACGCTGCTTGGGGCATTAGTCTGGGCGTAACAGATTGATATATTTGAGCATCATATTTAAATAATACAACTTTTTATGTTGATGCACTTTTTTTTAATCTCCAGAAGGATTTTTCTTTTTTTCTGAGTGGAAAAATACTTATTCAGAAAATGTTGCCAATTTTAATTTTCAAAGAATGACTATTTCTTACAATGGCTAAAATATTTTTCAAATTGTGATATCTCACCATATTCTCTTAAAAACAGTTGTATACCTTCTGTTAGGTTTGGATGTTTTTATTGTGCTGGAAACTGCAGATTTTTTTAAAGTGTAATTCTTTCTTTTAAAGAACTCAGAAAATATGGAAATAATTCAATATTTTAATTAGAAATTATAATTCCATATATTTTTAACTGACCTTATAATTTTTCCTATTGAATTGGCATCTATATTTTTTCGCAGTCTGACTGGGGTATTTATATAGGTTACATTTATCTTGAACAGGTGTCTTTGGAAGCAGGAATATGGCAGCCATTATGTATGGAACAATTTTATTCAGTCCCTGCAGCTGATACTGTTGTCCAACAGTTGTTTCCCACACCCGAGACAGCCCCCTTTCCAGAACCACCTGATCCAAAAACATGTAAGTAGGAGTACATTCTTTTGAACTCTGCTGTGATTATTTTCTTGCATTTGGCAAGGGTTTGTCATTTGTTGAATTTCAAGTGTTAACAACAGCTACACCACCTTCTCTTAAGTGGAATTTGCATGATTAGTCCCCTGGGCTGTAAACAAGGAGCCAGCTTGGCCACTTGGTCACTGGAAGAAAGCTCAAATGGTGCATTACAAATCAGTAGCATTGTCTAGCTGTTAAGGTAGTTCTGTTCTCTTCTGAATAAGTGACTTTTTATTTAGCCACTTAAATCAGAGAAAGGCAAATATTTCTTCCTCTAATTTAATAATGTAAAACCAGGGTCAATAGACTAAATAGTTGAGTTTGAAAACTGTTTTCAAAATACTATCTTTTCCCGTCTGATTATAATTGTATTAGAATGGAAACAGCTCTAAACTTTTGTTCTTTTTATCAATTTCTATACTTTATAAAATTTACCAAGTAGCAATCTATTTTATTTATGCATTTTAGCCCTCCTTTTTGTCTTCTCTTCCATTCATTCTTGCTCATTAGGAATTCCTGTTACTAGTCAGTAGCAGTGTTACCCATGGCTTTTATATATAGTGTCCTTCCAATTATGAACATTTTCTGGCAGTGTATGAACCAATTAAAGGTATAAAGCAGACAATAAATTCAGTGTTTGAGCTGTGTTGCTGGAAGAGAACACTTCTATAACTTAATCTTTACTGACCACACCAAAACCTGAATACTTACTGAATGGCAGGCAATCTGGCTTTAAATCAAGGACAGCACTTCAGCCGATAAGCCACCCCTGTTGTCTAGGATCCTACACAGGTTTTGTTTTGTTCACCTTTCTGAGGCAAGTGCTCTTATGGCTTCATACAGGATCATGCTCCCTGTTCCCTCTGGCCCAGTGAACTTGAGATCCCCCATGTGCAGTGTCTTCATTGGAAGAGGTAGAAGGCTCCTCCACTTAACCCTGTTTATAAGTTAATGGTGAAAGGCCCCATTAGAGAAGATGGAAGTGTGGGGGAAAAGCTGAGAAGGAAACAGCTTGATACTCTCAGTTGAGCAAGCATGTAGCCATTAGGCTATAGGCAGAGCATGGGCAATAGCACCGCTGGGTTTTGGCGGTGCTGACTGCAGTTGCTTTCTTCTGCATGGAACTCACTGATGTCAATGTGTGTGAGCACATGGGAAGCATGGTAAGCAGACCTCATGTAAAGGCAGTGCAGTCAAACATAGAGAGAGATGCCAACCCAGATAGCCCTTTCAAGGTGGAAAAATTGGTATAAGGAGTCATGTTCAAATTTCTGAAGGATCTGGCAAGCAGGAAGTAATTATGTGAAAGAAATCACAGCACCACTGAAGTATAACCTTTGTTTTTTCCTCTGTCTAGAAATTCAGTTTTATGACTAACTCTGTTAGTGCAGATTGTAAAGGGCATGAGTACAGATACCAGAAGTGGTCTAGCTGTAACAGCACTGAGTTCAGCGCAGGCTAATTTACTTTTCTTTCTGTCAGAGTAAATTAGTCCACATTGCTTTCATTTCCATGGCTAAACTGCTTCTGATGTCTGAGTTCACTCATTTAAAGCGAAGTCTGACATCTCTGAGGCACACTGTAGTTTGCAATGTTGATGCACCTTTAGTTTGAAATTTACTCAAGTTTATGTCATCTTGGTTGAAGAGAAGTGACTGTATCTGAACTGAGTGGATCTGTTTAGTTCAAGCTGTGATAGTACTGATAAAATGACTGATACCTAGTTTATGACATCTAATGTTTGTCTTTTTGTGAAATCAAAGTGCTCACCTGTAAGTGAAGGCTGTACTTTTTTGCTCAGGTTCTCCTCGAGAATACTTAGAGTATTACATATTTCCTGTACTCTTACCTGGAATGGCTGAACTTCTGCATCGAGCAAAGAAAGAAAAGTGTTTTGAGGTGAGTTTTTAGTTTTCAGTTCAAATCACGTGCAGGAAGTTACAGCCTTTTATTTCACGGGCCATATGTCTTTATTTGGTCTTTTGCAAGAAAACCAACCACAATAATATGAAATAACATATCATGAGTTGTTTTGGATCTGGTCTTGAATGTTGTTCTCTCCAGTAATTCAGAACAGATTGCATGCTACACACACTTGATCATTATAACAATCTCTAACTCACAACAAACGCTTCTTAAATATCCAGTTGTATCTAGTGTTGTATTTTAGAGAAACAGGCTTTCTTTCAGATTAATACGCATCACCCATTTGAGGGTGACAGAAAGAACTTGAATTGTACTTCATTACTCAATTATTTTTGCCAGTCTGCTGTCCTAATAGAGGTACATTTTGTATTTTAGCTTTTTAACATTCTGTTTCCATTTAATTGGAAAGCAGGGTATTCAGCATTAATGAGCTTATACAAATTGTACATTTAAAAAAAAAATTGTTTGCTAGATATATTTTGTTTTCAGTGGACATGTGCGTAAGCATATCTGGAGAGACATTCCTCATTGTATATAGGGAATGCTTAAAAAAGCGTTAGAACTGGTACAACATAAAGCTCATTGTATCACCATAGCCTAACTCACAGACCCCCAGCAGTAGATTAGGTATTGGGAGTGTGGTGTCTTTCATAATTTCTCCTATTTTCTCCAATCATGGAAGTAATTGTTTTACTATTTCTTTCCTACTTTCTGCCTGTCACCCACACTTTCCAATGTAAAACTTCTCTGTATTTTTATGCCTGCAGCTGAGCCTCTTCTTACATGCAGCTTCATAATATAAAGAGCAATTAATATAAATGACAATGAAAATATCTGCCTTTTTCTACATGATGAATACAGTATTCTGAGGAATACAGTCTGTGCTCTTGGGGTTATAGATTAAAATGATAGCGTAGTGAGGAGGACTTTGTGTTACTGGTGGGTTGTTAATCATCTTAGGTCTTGATCTACCTCCTCTCCAACTACTGACATTGACTTCCTGTTATAGGCATGTATATATATGACAATAGATATTGTGGAACAATTTGTAAAAATGACATATGTGCTATTTGCCACTGACCTATACATGCCTGGCACACACAAAGCTTACCATGCTTGAATGGACACCTCAAACTGGCATTTCAAATCCAAATCTGTGCCTTCAATAACAGAAGTTATTTCAATTTTTGCTCAGTCTTCACAAGATTCATATGTGTCTATAAACTGATTAATTTATAGATATGTGTATATGTATTTATAATCTGTGATTAATACAGGTGAAACAGGAAAATGGTTCATTTACACGTCGTTATGGCATGACATCTCTGTATATCATTCCTGCCATCACATTTACATTACCTAGCCAAGAGCAGATTGAACACATATATTATTCATCACACTTTTAATGAAATATATATTGATTTGTTTTCTTTTTTCTTAAAGGAAGCACATATCCTTTAACAGGAAAAAGGCATGTCTGTCTTAGCTGGCTTAAAATACAGTCTTGATAGATGTTACATATTTCTGAAGGCAATAAAACTTACTACAAAAATATGAGAATTCATAGAAATATTTCTGTTTCAAACTCAGGACAAATGTAAGGTTTCTTTGTCTATTTTTAATCTGAGAAATTTTGCAGAGCTTCAGTGGTATATAGATTAGAAAGTGTTCTGAAAATGTATTTTGTATGGGTCTGTGTGTTGCTTTATAGTAAACTAATAAAAAAATTATTTTCTAATGTACAGAAACTTCATGAAATCGAGCACATCTTATCAAAAAGACACTAGGTGATTTTTGTTGTTATATGAAGAGATGTCCTGCTTTTGGGGAACCAAGTTTAGGAAAGCAAGCTTATGTCAGATGATCGTTTTCCACTGTGACATCATTTCTTCTGCCTTTTGAACAATAACTAGTAAAACAATAGCTCTTTATGCCTGCCATATAACTGAATATTTGTGTTCTTTTCCATTACTGTCCAGGTGCTTGTACTTGGACGTTCTGTTTTCTTATCTGACTTAAATATGTAATTTCTAATTATACTATAAGATAACTTCAAAAAATAGAAGGAGAACAAAGAGTAGAAAGATTCATGGAATTCACGAGAGAACAGGAGAGGAACATGATTAATTGTGATTAAGCTAACTGAATTCATGAAGGAAGAGAACAGAATACTAGGTTTGAATTTTGGCTAGACATGAGTCATTAAAGCCTGTAAAGGGCAGCTGTATAAAATAAACCAGTGGAAGATAAATGAAAGAAGCACTGGAAAAAAGGGAGGAATAATCAAACTGACTGCAGTCAACATTGAATGAGCCTGGGAGAAGAGAGAGAGAATTGCGAGGGAGAATGAAGAGTGGGTTTTTGATGAGAGGGGCTAAAGGTTTTCATGTTTTGAAGGTGAATGAAGATGAATGAGAAGAGAATGAAAAATTAAGTAGGAGAGTTGTTTAGCAATTGAAATTGTGGTAAGGGAGATCAGATCATGGGCCCAACAGAGGAATTTAAGGAAGAGATCAAAAAAGATGCATCCATGTCTGGAAAGGAAGAATTGTAGAATCAGATGGGAAAGTTAGGAAAAGGAGGCAGTTATGCTGAAAGTAGTTATTTGCATAGGAAAGAAATCTGCAAGATCTTATTTGGAAGATGGTATAGAAGCGTAAGAACTTAAACATTTAATTGAAAATAGGCTCTCTTGCATTATGTAGTGCATATAAAAAAATCTGAAAAGCAAAAACCTAGAAAAAACACCAGCTGCTAGATATATTTGCAGACTTCAAACTGACATAAATATGAGAACAGTCTGCAGAAGCTTCGTTTTTAAATTAGAGATGAAAGAAACCTATTAGGCTGCCCAGTGTATTCCCTTGCTGATTTTTTTTTTCCCCCACCATAAGTTCTCCTGTGCTTTATCCTATCTCCTGTCAAATGTCTCCAGGGGAAAGACTATTTTCTTAAATCTTTTCTCTCACGAGAACTAACTAATGCATTAATTTTTCAGCAGTAAAACTAAACAATGTTTGAATGTTTTTATCAGCATATCTCTGATTTTTCTTTCTGGTTAGCGATCACAGAAAGAGGATGCCGTATCACACTCTGTAAAGGAATATATTATATTTAAAAGTATGATAGATCAGGGAAAGTGAATGGAAGAAGGTTTCCTGATGACCTTGCCATGTCCTGATCACCAGTATTTTTGCATGGTAATTACCAAGCGTATCATATTTAAACTGAAAAATGGAAAATTAATTCTGAATATAAATAGTTTAGAAGCACATCTGCAGGTTAACAATGCACATTGTGCAGATATTTCCTGTGTTTATCCTGATTCATGTAGCATAGGAGGAATGTGTCAAAGGCAGGTCAATTTATGTAATTTTTTCCCTTCTATAAATGTTGACTGCTGTGCAACTAATGATTTAATTCGCTAGCAAAGCAAACTGTTTCCTGGCAAAAAAATAACAAAATAAAAAAATATTCAGCTTGACCGAACTCCTCCCTAATAAGTTCACTGGATCACAAGGATAAAGCAAGATGAATTTGATTCCTTTGGTGACTGTTTTGACAACACTGTTCTGAGTGTTTTTTCCCATTGCAAAGTAAAAGCAATTTACTTAACACAGATTAAATTACAACTGCTAGATTAAATTGGATTTTGTTGTTAGAGTATAGAATTTATTCTCTGAAAAATTCACTAAGTAATGGGACCCAGTTTCATGCTTTGAGAATAGCTGTACAAAGATGATCAGACTCTGCTATTTGTTTTCAGATTCTGTTCAAGTAAAAATTTGTCCATATAACATCTAAAATGTCCTGTAGAAAGCTCTCCAGTGCAGGTATTAGTAGTTTGGCTTCTCAGAACAGTATCTGGTATTAGCATGACAAGCATGAAGATTCCTTAGAGAGATGTGTTTCTTCACAGCCAACCACTCTAATGGAGCACTACATGAACCCCAAAGCTTTTGTTGTCATGAAACAGATTGTAAAGGCGCGTGGGGTTCAGGACTGATAATTGTATTGCAATGTTCTCTTTTTCTGTTCTGCTTTTTTTTTTAAGATGTTCTCTCTCTTTTCTGTGGGAGTCAGTATGTATGTCTACCAAGGGTAAGATTCACTTAGAAAAGTAAAAGCTTTCCTGTGTATCATCTAGGAATGCCATGCAGTCTAGCTCTAAACTTTGCATTTGTCATCCCCTAGCTACATGACTGCCCCATATTTTTCACTGTGCAGTCAGCACCTTGCGTAATGTTCCTCTTCCACTTCACCTGTGGCTGAAGTAATACACTGACCCCCAAATTATGCCATGTGCTAATACCTCACAGTGAAATAATTATGCCATGTAGAGCACTTTTTTCCTGCCTCTCTGTTCACGTCTCCCAGCCCTTTTTGTATCATATTCTTGTAGCACAGGGAGAAACACAGATGGTGAGGATAATGCATAGAATAAAGTAATTCATCATGCATTAAATTTCCAATTACATATTTATTGTATTTTTCTTAGCAAGTGGTAGTTGTACCTTCATTTCTTACATTTTAATTGAGACTCCAGCCTCTCTTATGAGATTTAGCAGTTTCACAAATATGGTTGACCAGTGTGAATTGTTTTCCTAAAAAGTAATAATTACAGTTGAATCTCCCATTTGACAGGGTAAGTATTACCTTCTGGATGGGAGCTAGGCTTTCTCTTAGCTAAATGGCTGCTATTTTGATAAAGCACTTGGTGTCTCTGTTCTGCAGGGGCTTAATGTTTTTTAGTCTTCACTCACTGGCTGTGTACATCCGTAACACATCTCATGTAAGAGGGGTTCAGAAGGCGCTAGTTAAGTTCCTCTGTTATTCAAACCAGAAGTCTTCGTTATATTCTCTGCATCATGGTTACTCTGGTTTGTAATAAGCAGAATAAGCACCTGTACCCATTTATACATTCCATCTGTAAAGATGGAATGTGGAGATGAAATCTCTTAAGAAAAGGAAAGCCCTAATCAATTCTGTATTGATCAAAATTCTTGCTTTGAATTTTGAACTCAAAATGTATTTTATGGCATGCAATGCTGTCCAGCAAAAGAAGTACTGGCTGCATGAGTCACTAAAGATAACCTGCTGCAAAGCATTTTGCAAAATTCTCTTTGGTGGTGAAGAAGTCTTAGAACTGGGAGCAAAGGGCACAAATGTTTTGTTCCCAAGCTCCAGATTTTGAACTTTTTACCTGATTCTCTGTAATGTCCACGGTATCTGTGGTTGTAGATATACATATGCCTTGTTTCTGCCTTCCTTTCTGGACTACCCAACAGACGATTTTGTCTGAGCAGCCATACAATGCTCTGCTGCATGTGTGTCTTAAGTATTCACAATGCCTTCAAGCTGGTTCCATGCAGGAGGAAACAGCATTCCACCAATGTTCCTTCTGTGCCTTGGAAGCAATGAAGTATTTTAAGTACGATAAAGAACTTTGAACAAAATGGCAAATAATTAACATATTTTCATATACAGGTTCTGTTAATTTCTTTGCAATGAGATTGCCACTTACTTAGAACACTATTCTGAGATATTTGTTATGGCTATACTGTAGTAAATATCCAAATAGTATATGTAGATTTTCTCACTCATTTTTTGACTTGACTTGAAAGCATTCCACAAAATTTCTAAAATTTTGGCTGAGCCACTGACTGTTGGCAGTAGCAATATTAAAGTAGACAGAGTGATGTACTGTATATTTTATTTAATAAAAGCAGTCAATTTAGCTTCTGTTCCTCTCCAGTAGTAAAAACATGTGACCGATCCAAAGATAATAAATAACTTGAAACTATCTTTTGTCTTTAGAGAAAAAGGACCAAATTTATTGCCTGTGATTTCCTAACTGAGTGGTTATACAAGTAAGTTAATCGTGGCTTTTACTATTAATTATGCTCAGTGATTCAAGCATTAATTTGCAAGTAGAATAGCTACAATTTAAATTAATATGAGTTGTTTTCTTTTTTTGTTATCAGCAAGAACCCAAAGAGGAAAGATGAGTCATTCACAGAATTCTTTTCCATTCCTTTTGTTAACGACTGGCTAAAGGACCAGTAAGTTATTGCAGTACTCCGAGTAACCTTTTCTCCTTTTATTCTTTTTCCCCTGCTATTCCAGAAAAGTAATAGAGCTTCGATGCGTTACAATTGTGCCCTCTAAATGCCCTTTACTGCGTGCAACAAAGAACTGTGTGATGCTTTCTAAGTTGGTAATGTATTAGTTACAAGGTATTTTGTACCAGAATTGTTCACAGAGAAAATAGTTTAGAATTCTTAAACATTTTAATTGCAGAGTGCAGGGCATTCAAATAGTCTGGTAGTATTATGAACATCTTTGTACTAAGGAGCAAAGCAGTGCTGCTTCCTACTATGGAAATCTTTGAGGATATACAGTCTAGAAATTCTTCCTCTAACTGTAAGCAGCTGTTTTAAAAATACCTGTAATAATCCTTGGCATCAGGATGCATTTCTGCAGACATTTATGACTTTGCATCTAAGAAATGAACACTTGTTTTGGCAGCCTCAATCACATATTCCTTATTATTTCTGTTGAACCAAGCTACACAGTAGTTTTGAAAGAAATTTTACTGTCCTTGAGACTGCATTTTGTTTTAAAATGTAGCTGTTGTATGAGCAAAGAAGTAATAGTCCACTGTGAGATAATAAGAAAATTAGATAATCAGATTTTAAATAAAGTTTTCAATTTGAAACTTAATTGGAGGCTAGGTTGGTGGTCAGTGAAAACTTAGATATTAATATCTTTGTAGTTATGTTTACTTCATTACACTATGTAAGTGGAAATTGAGCTTTCTTGAACTCTTGTCCTGTAAAACGTAGAACCTTGAGTTCAAGAAGAAAGCTCCTTGACATTCACAGGTCTTTGGAGAAAAGCTGGTGATTGCGACATGAACAGTTAACTTTGACTACCTTAAAGGTGGTCATGTGGTCACAGTTCTTTAGGAAGTTTCTGTGGTAAGAGGTGGACATCTTTGGAGAGTGACCCATTTCATCTCAACTCTGATACCTTCAGGTACCTGCTACTGCATCATACTGCCCAGCCGCTGTTGTTCAAGCCTGACCCTAACAGTTTCATTCTGTAGATCACTAGGTCCAGTCAACAAGATTCCTGTTTAAGGCAGTGAATTTTGTAGTTTGGAAACTGATTGTGAACTGCAGTGAGGTTGTCACAGTAATTTCTTAAGCATACTGAGGAGCTATCTGTTAGTAAGGCAGTTTCGATACCACTGAATTGTGAGGATGGATATTTGTACCTAAGATAAGTATCTAAGATCCCAGTTTTACAAACATTTCTCTTGGAAATAAAACTGACCTAAATGGTTCCCTGCTCTCTTCTGTTCTTCACCCCTAGCTGTTTGTAGGCAACCTAATATCACCCTGGCTGTTTGGTAAGATGCTTGGTTATTCTGATCAGGGACCTCCTCTGACATAGAAATCTCTCTGCCAAAATGTGTGAGGAGGGTTTGTGTAGCTATTTAAAATACAGATAATTTCTCCAATCTGGTTCTCCTGGGAGCCTGACAAGCCTTTGTACTGGCACAAGTGAAGGATTAAAATGAAGGGCTCAGGGCGAGGTGAAGAGAACAAATGAGTTGATAAGATATAGAGGTGGTGGCAGGAACTGCTTAAGTCAGCTTTGCCAACAAGAGGAATACACTGTGGAATCACAGTCTGAATGACTCATAGCTTCTGTTAGTACTTGTGCTCCTAAATAACATAGTGACAGCTCCCCAAGGACACTGAAGTGTCAAAGTCCTACTTAAATTGATACAAAGTAAACAAGTAGGCCTTTAAAAATTGTAATTATTAAAATTGTTATTAGAAACCAACTTTTTGTGAATTTACCTTAAAATTACAGATTTCTTTACAAATATTGCCTATGAAGTAAGCATTATTAGAGCAAAGTGAAAGATTACAATGTTAAATAAGAATAAAAATGAGAGAATTTATTATTATGTCCTTCTGGATATGTCATAAATAGTTTATTATGATATCACATTTAAAGTGTAATTGATTCTATGTTTTTTATTGTAATTTTCATTTTTATTTGTAAAGAAGTTTTCACGTTTTAACAGGATTTTTGAATATGTAAGAGACAACAAGCTAAAAAGTACTGGTCAAATTTTGATGGGAAACATCATTATCCCAACTGTTTAGATGGTATTAATAAAGAAAAAGAAGGAAAAAGTGTTGCTGCAAATTTAAGGGGTAAACTCTTGTGTTACTTTTTCAGTTACTTGCCTAAATTTGGAAAGTATTCTGAAAGCTCTGTTAAATAGGAATACGTTTCTATATGCTGTTAAAATAGGGTTTATTGGTGCAAAGTGGTCTTCATGCTTAAAAAAAAAAAAGCAAAACCAAAAAAACCCCAGAGGGATACATTTTTGTTCTATCAGAGATCCCACTTTTCTTAATATATTCCGTACCTGAGTATGACTTTTTTGGCTGTCCTCCAGTGCCTCCAGTTTTTTCTTTGAAGCTCAGTTTTTTTAAAGATTAGTCAAAGCCACAATCTTATGAGCCTCACATTCTGTATGATGTGTTTCTAAATGAGATCTTGCAGCCTACTTTTACTTTATAAGCCGACCCAAATGCTGCATTGGTTTCCAGAATTTTAAATGCAAATATTGTACCTTCAAAAGCTGGTTGCTGTAGGTGAAGGAGCTTGTAAAATTTGAATTTGTTTCCAGCTTTAGTATTTATAGTAATTGCTATGACTTCAGTAAATAAAAGCCTCAGTATAGTTCCCTTGTCTTCCACTGCGTTCTGTATTTTACCAGTAGCACTGACAAAATACTGCATCCCTTGGGAATCCTTGATTCCCGACGTAGATTTCAAAAGCAATAGAAGGAGCAGCCTCAAGACTGACTGGTAATCTACAGTTCACATCCAGGAGAACACAAAACATTTCTGTTGTCTTAAAGGACAGCTGTACCTTTCAGAGAACAGGAAACCGGAGTTTTAACAAGAAACTAACAAAAATTCTTGGAAACTTGAGGAAATACTTACTGCAGTCCCTATTCCTGCTGATATAGCCAAGTAAAGTAAATAGAATTCAAGCCTTGAATGTTTTGTACTCCTATAAACATGCTAATAAGCAACACAGTTGCCTTTTGTCAGCATTTTCCAGTGGTGTTTCTGGTTGAATAGCAGTGAAGCTTAGTCACAAGCAACCAAGCTCTGTGTACTGAATCAGGGACAGGGAAAGAGAGCGGTCTGTGTTTATGCCCCGATCCCACTTGAATTCTACTTTTCTGGCATAGATAGGCTGAGTTCTTATTCTGAGTATCATGGGAGTATCATTACCCAACCTTCTTTAGCATATTAATGAAAAAAATATGAAGAAAACAATAAAAAACAGTTCCACTGGTCTGAAAAATACCAATATTAGAAAAATGTACTGTCACGTGAATATAATACAACAGTATTGTTCAAGTTCACTTTCAACACTTACATTCAATGAAAGAGAATGGTGTATGGATCTAGGTTAGGGATAAGTATTGTCCTGGCTGTTGAAGATCAGTCTTTGTATGCATATTTTACAGGGGTTACAGGAACCAAAGGTGCATTTTGTAAATAAGCATTCATTCACAATAATTTATTTATCTGCATTTTCTAATTTTCTATGTAGAGGTATTTACTTGATACTCAGTTCAGGACACATTTCCAGCTTTAATCTATCTGTGTGTACAGATACAGAGAAAATAAATGTATGATGGCTTTACTGAAGTAGGCAGCTAAGATAAAATATATATATATATATATATATATATAAAAAATGATTACTAAATTTAAAGTGGCTTTTTGCCAAATATCTATATATAATATATATACATTGATTTTTTTTTTTTTCTTCCCTCCCCCCCTGATATTTTAATTAGGTGAAGTCTGCTGGTCTCAGCTGCCTTTACAGTTGACTTCATTGTCAGTTCTCAGATGGCCAATGGGGGTAATTTTGCATGGGTGACTGATTTCTTTCTTTCCATAATGTGCCCGGTTTCTACAGGCTTTGCTTTCTGCGCACTGCTATATTTTACTGTTTGACTCTAAACCAGCCGTGTTTAGAGTATATTTAATTTGCATTATGTTTTTTCTTTAATTTTCTTTAATAATTTGAGCTTTAAATTTAGGGAGGTGAGGGGTATGATGAGCAGCCCATTTAATTGTAATAGTGGAAAAGTCCAACAAATACGTCTGTGTGGATGTTATTCTACGTGGATCCAAGTAAGGAACTGCCATTCCAGTAATGTGGCAGAATTCAAGTTAACAAAAGAGAAAATTTTGACTTAAAACTACAACTGTGTGTTGGAAAATTGTACAAAGTTTCTGCATACAATATTTATATTGTGTAATGGTGTTTTATGAGGTTGAGGTTTTATGGCTACAAATCCTCATGCAGTGCTGAAACTTGCCTTAATTATGTAAAGATTATCAAAATGGCAATGAGAAAATTGAGAACATATTAGTGGTTTGTGATGTCTTCCTAATGTTTCTGTTAGAACACTAATTGGAGATTATTTTTGCTGCTATTAGTTTTTCATGTTTACAGCATGCAAGGTCTGATTTCACATGCACAAACATAGATGGAAATTTCCCCATTGACATGAGTGGACTTTGGAATAGGTCCATGTTTGGTTTCTTTCAGTCCAGGACCACAAACACTCTTACAGAATACATAAATATCAGTCCTACAAAAGAGAAAACTGAGGCAACGCATTGTGACTTGCAAAATATGTATGAAGCATGCAAGCACAGGAGGAGGACTGAGTTTTATCATTAAAATGGATAAGTCCTCCCCAAGTAGCGAGCATATTAAAGAGGCAAGAAAGCCACTATAATTTTCACACAAAACTTAAGACAAAAGATTCTTGCTCTGTTATTATCTTGGCATGTTCTTGCTGCTAAGACTTCTTGCTGTGCTTTCTCTAATTCCTCTCACATTCTTTTACCATTCACCTATTCTGCCTCATTCTCCTGCCCATTATATGACCCTGCCTCTCTGCTTCCCAACTTTCTTGTGCTGGTTCCATGCTATCTTTTCTTTTTACCATATTTTTCTTCATTATAAATAGGTAAATAAGTATATAAATAGCTTGTTTGTGTTAACAGTTGTATGCATATTGTCACTTTGATCACTTTAATAATACTTCTGAGTGTGTTTTATTATATTGTAATATCTTGCCTCTTTTTTGGTTTTGTTTTGTTAGAATTGTGGCCGAGACAGAAATGAAACAGGAGATTTAAAAGTGAAATGTTTCATATGTTCAGAACATATAGCCTTTATATTTGAGGATATTCAAAAGAAAAAAGTGTATTCAAAGACCAGCAAAGCAGTGGAAGATGAAAAGAATGGAGGGGGGCAAAAGGAGTCAAAATATGTATATATTTTTTTTTTTAGTCTTCATTTAGCGTTGACAGTATCAAGGAGCTTTTATTTGGAGAAGGTAATGGAGAAGAAGAGTTCAGACAGCAGGAGTCACACTTCAAAATGTCTGCTTGTTTGTGCTTCCTTTCTTCAGAAGATTAAATTTGGTTATTCCCACATTCACAGTCATTCAAAAATGTGCCCTCCATATAATGCACAATCATGTTTTCATATCTATTGTAAGGATTTTTTTCTCCAAATATTTTTCTCTTATTCTAGTGCATTTAGATTACTGCAAATGAAAGCCAGTAGTTAGTAGTTTATTTCTGGCTGTTAATAGTTCATTAATATAACAGTCTTAAAAAGAAAGGTCTCAGTTCACACTCAGCTTGACCTATGAAAATATTCCAGGGTATTTTTTTCAAGTGTTTGGGAATATTTCCCTGTAAGCCTGTGAGGCTCATACAGTGATAGCATAATATGGGATTAATATATCTAATTGGTTTTAAATACCAGGTCAGATAAATCAGTACTTCAGTCTCTGATTGTTTATGAACCATCTTTTTCCTGCTTTTTGATCTTAATAGTGTCTATAATCAGAGATTTTTTTATACATTTATTCTGAAGCAAAACAATAGTTTTTCGTTGTTGCACACTTCTGCAACTCTGGGTAGGCATGTAAGGACTTAATATGCTGTAATTTTTCTAGATTCTCTGAGTAGGAATAAAAAATACTGAAAATAGAAAAGAAAACTACTTTGAAAAAATTCCAGAACAATTCTTTTGGTTGTTCAGACCAGTATATGAATTTTTGGAGTACTTTCCAAACCAAAGACTTTCTCAGAATCCTTTTTTTAAGAGTTAACGCAGATCACCATGGTCATTTACTTGCATGTCTTACATTTATCCCTATTCTTTGGTCTGTTCTTTTGTCTTTTAGATTATGAATTTTGCACTAACTCTGTCATTGCCTGTGTTCACATGTGATATAAATATTCAAAACCAATAACCATCACAGCCAAACTAAAGGTGAAGTGGTTGTGGCTGTTTAATACAGCAGTGGCTGTCATATTGAAACTTGCAGGCCTCCAGAAGGCCTGATTCTTGTTGTTAGGGTTGCTTCAATGTTTCTAGAGAAGAGCTTTCTAAAACCAGAGAGAAACCCTGATCATTCATTGACTGCACCTGGATATTCCGCTGCCCCCGCACACCATCCGCCCCAGGCACCGATGCTCTCTGTCGCTAGTAGGGTAGTCCTCAGGCAGCTAGCTGTAAGGCTGGTGGTTAAATTTGGTGGTTGTCTGTTACTGTTAGGGAACAAATTTGAGTAAAAAGAGCAATTACAAATTCCTGAATTATACGTAGAGAAAATTTTGCTTGATTACATTTTTTTCTTATATTTCCTTTTCAAGGAAGGAATCAGACCTTCTGTGGTAGGACAATTGGGTTTTCTGGATGTTACTGTGTAAAAATACTGACTGTATACAGTGTCCATCAGCATGACTGTGAACCCCCAGAGGTTAGCTTGTCTGGTTTGGTGACAAGATAACAAAGGGCCTTTTTCCCCCCCTTCTTGTGAGTTCATTGAGAAACCCAGCACAAGCTGGGTTCCTTGTGGTCCATGAGGAAATCAGACACACATCTTCAGTAAGATCCTCTTTCAATACCTCATACATTTATTTAATGCAAGTCTGCTTTATATCTTCTGGATGCCAAATTCTACCTGCATAATGTAATATAATTAGTATCTCACATAACCAGAATCTGTACAAGTTTGCTCAGAAAGCACAAAACGTGGTTTTGAAATTTAACTTTCCTCTGGTGAATGTCTGCTTTATTCAGATTTGGTAAAATACAATACTTAAGAAAAATCATTTTATTGATGCTCTTTTATAGGTGCAACTTGTGTTAATATATCTGATATATATATCTCAAAATAGATATCGATATGTTTAATGTGTGGGCTTTTAAGATTGTGCATAATTAAAGACTAAATAAGCAGAATATAGTGTACATTTTACTGTCAGTTTCAATCTTCTTGGAGGCACACAGCTGTCTTCTGCCACAAATGACATATTCCCTCTTTTGCAGGTTCACTGCTGAGGGGTGATTGCCTCTGTTCAGATTCTATTTTTATTTGACCCGAAGCCAATTGCGTATATTCTCTTAGACAAAACTGGACCTGGCATGACTTCTGTTCTTTATAGCTGCCCTGCTGAAATGATTGATATTTGCCAGTGACTGTCATACTGAAAAATAAGTCCTGTTTTTTGCGTGATTTTATATTGGTTTCTCAAAATTAGTGTTGGATTATAAACTAGATATTTTTATAATTTGAAAATGAAAGCAAATTAATGCTAGAGTCAGCCTAGCAGGCTATGAGAAATCTCAGTTTGGTCTTTAGAGATGTACTCATTCTTAGAGAAAGTTCAATGTCTTTGATATAACCGCTGTAGAATATGTAGGTCTTTCTGTGATTTTCCCACTCTAAGTTTTGGTTTTCAAAAAGATCAAAAATAGAACAGAGGATGAAAGCCTATCAGCCAAACCAGCGCAGTCCAACTTCATATTTTTAAATCTGATTATAAGAAGCAGTTTGCTCAGGAAGCCTTGCTTGTCCAGCACTTACAGTTTCCCTTGAGCAGTAGAAATGCTAATTAATTTTCACAGAGCTAGAACTGTTTAGCTTAATGGAAAGACTTCTTTTTTTTTTGCCTTATTTTTACTCTTCCAAGCACACCAGGGTTTTCTTTCATATTAAAATAAATGTAGGCCAAAAGCCAGTTGACATGATGATGAGACCAGTTTAGTCAAGTACACAGACTCCAACGGTGTAGCCAGTCTAGCATTAGAAAATAGTTAAGATTGTTCTTTAAGTTTAGAAATGCTCCTTCAGTGAAAACAAGCCCCAAGAGAAAGATGTCGGAAAGCATAGGAAGCTGACTAGGGCAGAGACTAATATGAATGAAATTAAGTGAAAGGAAAATGTAAGCTGTCAAGCCTCCTAGCTTGAGCTGTAATATACTGTAAAATAAATTTCCAAAAGAAATGGCAGACGTAATGTTTGGCCAGAAAATGTAAGATTGCATAAATAGCTTGTTAATTGATAGTCTTTGCAGTATATGTGTCTGTACAGTATAAATACTATAAATAATGTTCCTGCGTGGGTTGCGTGTGTCTGTAGTTCTGGTAAAATAGACAGCTTACAACTGGTATAGACAAAAACATATTTGACAGTTAAATCCAAATGATTGCTGCATCCAAATTCACAATGCTGTGGGCTTCCAAGTTAACGCTGTGTTCAATCAGTGTCCCATGCAGGGAGCGTGGCTCTTAGCAGCCATCCTAACATTCTGCCAAGTCTGCTGTTTATAGCCGGCAGTTTCGTGAGTTGCGACATTATTGCCCTATAGTTCATTAGCTTTAAATTACATTTATTATAAAAGAAACTATATAAATGAATTTTGTCTTCTTTTCTGTGGATGCTCTCTGATCATTGTGTGTGAGAAATAAATCAACATCCATAGAAAATGGCTTTTGGGAAGCAAGGTTTGATATAGTGATTTGAGTTTTTGTTAGTGATGGCTGAATTGTAATTCTAGTTTAGAGTGTTTCCCATTAAAATTGGTAGGAACAGAATCAGCAAAAATCCATTCAAATTGCTGTGTATTTTGGCTGAAAATTGTTAACTTCACATATGTATTACTTTCTTTTATCACCAAACAATGTGTATATACTATCAAAAGTAAAATTTCAGCATTTTAAGAACTTGTTTAGACATTTCTAAACATGGATCCATGCCTATGCAGATATGATAATCCATTACTTTTTCCACTACATTTTACTTTTAATTGAAACCATAATGTAAATTTATGTACTAAAATATATTTATGTTCTGTGGATTTAATAATTGTTAGGAACATTTATGTTGTTCAGTGTTGCATGCACACTCAAACTCCTCGTCTTTACAAATGGCACGCCTACCTCTCTTGCTCCCCTCCCACCACCACCTCAAACCCTACCATAATGGTAGGAATTTGAAATTCATGTACAAGAATAAGAAAGATTACTGTGCTTGATGTGCCACTTTTATATTATTGTTGTAAAGAAGAAATTTTTGTAGCATACATAACAAAATATATTTTAAAAGGAGATATTCTTTGCACATTTTATCTTTGGAGCAATAATAAATGTGTCTTTCAAGCTCCTGAACAACTTCTCTTTTTTTATAAAATATACTGTTAGGGAAGAAAGTATTTTACATGTATAGGCTGTCTAAAAACCTTTTTTTTCTTAAGTCCTAGGCCACCAATTCCTCTCTCTCTCCTTCTGTCGGAAGAAGAAGCAAGCATAGTAATTCAGTCCTTCTGGAGAGGTTATCGGGTAAGAGTAATCTATAATTATTTTGCTTGATGTTGGAAACCGTAGGACTGTGAAGGCCTCAGGGAAAATCCTTACATAAATTTTAAGTAGGGGATACTATAAATAGCTGCTCAGACCCTCATGGTTCATTGGGTTTGGATGTTGCTCTGCCTTATGCCTAGTGACTACAATTTTTTCACAGGCATTTACGCTGATGTAATCTCACTGTTTTCCTCAACAACAGAAAATCTGCAGCAATTTTATTTTCAAAAGTACAATTAACACTGAGCAATTTTCTTTTTTTAGTTGATCTTTGGCTAGTTGCTAAAGGATGAAGTGTTACTTGCTTCATGCAGGGATATGTGAGTGTGCAGATACACAAGGAATATTGGTGAGGTGTGTTAAGAAATAAAAACATACAGAAACAAAGGAGAAAAAATTGAGACCAAGAATGTGACAGTAGATGTAGGAGAGGCATGGAGGCTGTTACTCAAGCAAAGGGCAAGCGTAATGATAAAACCTAAATATTTAAGGGGGAAAAAAAAAAAAAAAAAATTGGAATTTTGGGGGCCCCAAGGAAAAAAAACCAATTATTTGAAAGGCTCCAACACCTTCATGCCTTGGAAAGAGAGAGACTTGAAATTCAGGTGAATTTGGTGACAAAGAAATGTCTTTGACTGCCTTTATGAAAATTTAAGCTTGTATAGTCTCCAGATATAGCAGTAATTTCGTTGTGATGGACAGTGAGACATCTCTGACTGTACATCAGGTGTTTAAATAACAGTCAGTATAAAACACTCTGTTAAGTTCTTCTTTGCTACTTTTAACAAGCACAAATATGAGTGGCTACTATAATGTGCCATGCAGCCAAAGATGATTAAATACCTTGAAATTATCTTCTTGACTGATAGTTTTGTGATGCTTTCTGCTTGTTCGTTTTCCTTTATTTTTCTTTTTTTAAACAGAGATGGCATTGACACTAACATTAATTAGCACTGACAATATCACTGCAGGCGTCCTTACAGTGGAGTATTGCAAAGGCAACCATTATCCAGTAACAGTTACGTTTGCTGAGCACTGCCAGATTGCTCAATACCTTGTGCTTCTACCAAAGCCTCTGAAGGGCACTATCCTTCCTTGCTATATATATTAACTTCTAAATTTTCACAGTAGTATTTATCATTCTAAACCAGTTCTCAGAAATCAGAAACTGTAGCTATACAGAGTAGGAGACATCAAAAAGAATTCAGACTATAAAATGAGTTGTTACATGTTTCAGCTTATTAGAGCTGAAAGAACTTGAGGTTTTAAAAGTTCAAATTTAAATTAAAATCAGAATATAAAATAAAAATAATTAGTAACAAGTTACTACATAGGGCAATTTGTTATCCTTGGGCTTGAAAATTAAGAGAACACTAAGCTTAAATGGGATTTTGTTGCATTAATGTTAAAGTATATTATGAAAATTTACCAAAGAATTCAGATTATTTGCTTTTAAAATAATTAGCTCTGTCAGCTAACGCTGATTTATTGTAGTAATAACTGAATGCTTACAAATAATGTCCTTTTGCATTCTAAGGATATTATTCTGTCATCATTTTAAAGTATTTTTTGATGTTTTTCATTAAACCTAGTTTTATAATTCACAGATTTGGAACTTTTACACACTATTATTGAAATAAAAATTTACACGTTGTGATGACATTGCACACATACATATTTTACATGGCACTGTGATAAAGGAACAGTATACTTCATCATTTGTCTTCTCAAGATACACTTTAAAGGACATAAAATCCATAGATACTTGTTTGAGAGATGGGTGGAGCGGGATTCTGGACTCACTGTTAGATTTTAGAAAAAGTAAGACACTCAGAAATCTGGGCAGGATAATTTTATCTTGAACCATGCTATCCCAAATGTGAACCTTGTAAATTTTTTATTCTTAAACAATGTCATATAAAGTGTGAGAAACTACAGCAAGTTATTTTCTTGGACACATCTTCTGTGAACTCAGACCATTTTTGAGATATTTCGTTAACTCTATGGATCTAGGCAATAGAGTTTATCTTGTTGTATAACTGACTGAGCATCGTGTCACATCCAGCTGTCTGAGTGTGCCAGTATCAAAAACACATGGCAATCAGCAAAAATGGATCAGGCAGGAAAGGTTTTTCTATGTAAAGGGGGAAAAAAGCTATAGGCACAGAAGATGGAAAACTTTTTGATAGTAAAGCATGATTGGTGCAGGACATTCATCCTTAGCTGAAGCAAATTCAGAAAAATACCTGGTTTGGTAGTAATAATTAATGCCTGCTGTCAACAAAGTCCTTTCTACAGTCTTCCATACAAAGATGTTGATGAGTACTCCAAAAGTTATTTCAAGTTTAATCAAGAATTAAATTCCAGTACAAACAACAGGGGAAGCTATAACTGCTGAATACTCTTAAGGAGATCAGAAAGGAAGATGTCATCTTGAGGGGTCTCCCTGAGGGCAAGAAGGAGCACCCAAATAAAGCTTGAGACAGCTCTGTCATCAGAATTCCTTCTCTTCTCTTGCTGTACTCTTTATTGAGATTCCATTCATCTGTTGTGGGCCAAGGCAGTATTCAGTATCTGATGAAAACACTTGATTGGTAGGTATCAATTTTCCAGGCACTTCTCCAATAAAAGAAGATATATTCCTTCACCCTTCTACTGCAGAATCCATGCTTAGTGCCATTTTTTTAATGGGGTCTTTTTAATCTTTACAATTTGTGTAACTATTCTAGATTGAAGGGATTTTTCATTCATACAGTTTCCTCCAATGTCTCTGGTCAAAGCTTTAGTCTTATCCTTCCACTGTTGTGCAACATGTTCTCACCTAGCACTGAAAGCAGTTTTATTTTGACTAAATCTTGTAATATGGAGTTTAAATTAGGCAACATTATGTAAATATTCAGTGCTATTTTATACATAAATATTGTTTGAGCAAAAGTTAAATCAGAATTGAACAGGTTTTTTTTCTTACAATTTGTTGTGCTTTTACAATTTATATTCCTTTCCAGCAAGTTGTGGCTTCTAGCAAAGATTCAAACCCAGAAGGTCACACAAATATTCACTGTTCTTTACAGCAAGTCTAGATTCAGTCCAAGTAACTTGGGTAAGAGTGAACTGTCACTTCAAAGTTGAGACTCCTTCAGTGCTTCATGCGTTGCTGGTCTGCAGGAGATACACATCAGTTGTTTGGACAAGGCTCTTGGCACTTTCATTATTTGCCTGGAGATTTTGCTGCTGAGTTGTGGCTTTTTAAATCATGGTAGAATTGCACACTGATTACAAAATAAAGGCTGCTTTCTGAGAAATTCACAGCTATGCTAAATTATAATCTCTTAAGCATATTTGGAACATACTGATAGTATTTTGTTAAGTTGCTGTTACCTGTTTTACTGCAGGTCATGTAGCTGTGTTCCATTTTCTTTCACTTTTCTAAAAAATCACATTGTTCTGGGAGCTCATGCTCACTGCTTGGATTTAATGTGGAGTATTTCAGTCTATCTGACTATGCCTTTATCTGAGAGCCCTGTATTTTGCTATGTATTTCACTATACTTTCGCTATTTTATTTATCTAGGGAGAATATGCAGAAGCTACTATACTTGCCTTTTGTCTTTTAACTGTTAAGAGTTATTGTCTTTTGTTTTCAGTATAGAGAGACCAACTGTGGCCCTGTCACAGGCCAAAATACAGGTCTTGCATAGCTGCAGTTATAAATGGACACTTCATTTTTTCAAAAATTTCATAGTTAGAAATAGAGGTAGGAATTTCTCTTCTCTTCCTGCCTCTTCTGCTCCTGTCATTTGTATGTCCCATAAGCATTCTCTTAACCCCTTTCTGTGCAGACAAGCTGACTCCATGTAATAAGGAATTATGGATTCTATAAAAGCATACATGACAATATAAAAGAAAAAATTTCTCTTGCAAATCTAAAGAAAGTGTTTGGGATTATATTGTATTTTTGGAAATAGTATTAGATGGATTTAATAGAAAATTATTTTTTTTGTATAGCTCAAAACAAGACCACTAGTAACAGTATCTTTTTTTCCATTTCTAAAATTTCATATCAACTGTGAAAGAACTTCATATAACTTTTATAGAAGATAACACAGAACTATATTAATATAATGGCATATTATTAGAGGCGTAAGAGGTATCTGATGTTAAGTCACTAAATAAAAGTCTTGCCTGTCTTTATTGATCATGTAACCTCGTATTGTATTTCTGCTCTGCCAGTGCACAATCTGAAATATAGCACGTTACCTTCTCCTAAGTGGATTGGAAAGTGCTGTGGGAGTTCAGTTACTGTCTATTGCATTCTTAGCTGCACCACAAAGGAGAAATTCTGGGTGGAAGAATACTTTTGATAAATAATTTATATTGTTTTCTTGAAGGTTTTTTTTGTTTTTGTTTTTAACTAGTGGAAAGCTAAGTCTGCTCTTTTGCTCTGTATGTGGCTCAGGGAAGTGGGAGAAAACCAGAGTGTAATGGAGCAGAGTAATAGAGTTCAAATCACAGAGCAAACTCATTACCATATCATGTAAATATAAGAAATTTTCTAGAAAACAAAGTAGTCGGCTTCCTGAAAGTAAAAATGTGCCAGGAGAAACCAAGCTTATCGCTGCTTATTTCTACCATGTTATTTGACTTCAGCCTGAATTACTAGGACATTAACTCCTAAACCATAATGACATTTTATATACATAACATTTAGAAAAAATAGAAACTCCATTTTTAATAATTCTGTTATAATTTGGATACTACACTAATAGAATAATCACTTACCAATGTCTAAGCTAATAGCATGTCCCCTTCCCACTGTTGTCAGAGGGACAGCATCTATTCTGTTTTTTTGCTCTAGTACTGGAGGTAGTAATTGTGTGAATGCCGAGGTATACAATTGGCAACATTCTGCTAATTAATCAAATCCTGCTTAGAACAAGTGCAAGTGGCGGAGTGGTAAAAGCTGTTAAAGCAAAGCTAGCTCTTATGCTAGCCCTTTCTTATATTAGTAGGATCTACACCAGTACAAAAACAGTAATAGAAGAATTCAACTGAAATCTTAAATGGAGTCAAGGCCTATAGCTTTTGTCATTTTATGTGGAAGCAGAATTACGCCCTTCATAGGGGTGATTGACTGACAGAGAATAGATATCATGTCCTGCATTCCAATTACTTCAAATAACAGATTAATGGCTCTACTGTTTGTGAAGACTGTATGCCTGGGATCGTCAGTAAGCCTGTTTGCAGCTGGTAGCAGGTGTGAATCAGTTTGCTGGAATAAATTTCCTGCTGTATGACCCTTCATGCTCCTCTTCTGCTCTATTATGTTGGTCAATGGGTTAGTTTTATAGTGCTGTGGTTTTCTAAAGGCATTAATACCCTTCAGCATAACGCTTTAAATTTTAATTAACTTGAAGAATAAGCATCTCACTGCAATCACATTCTCAGGAGTCCTTGGTAATCAAAATGATCCCCTAATTGGCATATTTATGTTTTCAACGTGGTTTGTCAATTACATGGGTTTTATTTCTAAGGTGAAAACTGTAAACCTCTGGGATTGTGCTTTTATAAGGATGGATGTCACGTATTTGCCCAGCCACAGCCCTGCAAAAAAAATTGTCTCATCATCTTGGATAACAGGAATGTATATAATTTTAGTTGCATTTTCTGTTTTCCCTTTCCCAGGTCCGCTGTGATAGTGAAATACAAGAGTTACGTCAGTGGCAAAAGCAGTTGAGAGAGGACAAAAACATTACTAAGAGAGTGAAAGAATTCTGGACTAAGCAGGAAGCCAAAGGTAGGTGAATTAAGTTGTATATTTTAATGATTTTTCTTTTTACATTAAGTGTTTAATTTTTTGTATTTCAAGTTGTATTAAGAAATAGGACACACAGTAAGACATGAATTACGAGTGAGAAGGCAATGTCTGTTGGAAATGCCTGGTTTGTTTCTGTACAGTCATACTTACTCAAAGTTAGTTGCCTGTATAGCTGAAAATGGCAATTAAAAATACAGTACAGGGCCAAAGCTCAGTAATTTCACAGGACTATGATAATGTGCTGGCACAGTATTTCCTAGCGCAGGATCAGACCTCTACCAGCCACACATATAAATACTGATTTTTACCAGATGGGTTGTTGTATGGTTTTTCTGAACTGTGGGATTTCTATTTGGTAAATGTTCTACTGGCATTTTCCTGTAGTTATTTATAGCAGAAGTTGGCCTGTACTGTTCTAAAAAAAGAAAACAAACCCGAACAACCCAATATAATTGCCAAGGGAAATGAGGAATTGCTTTAAGAACCAACACACTAATATGTTTCCTTTTTGCCCTGATTGTGCACAAGGCTTTACTGACAGGGCCAAAGTTATCATTCACTTACTCAGGCACAGTTGTGTAACTGATTATTCGCCCGGCCTCTTTGTCTACTAATGCAGAGGATTCACTAACTCCTCAACCAGTCTACATTTTATCAGCCTCTGTGGGCTAGACTCAAATGTGATACACATAGGGATGTGAACTACATGCCAATAGATGGAGGTGAGAAGAGGTCATTCAGCTGTGTTGAAGAGAGGGAAAATTATGTTGTACCAGTCGCCATTGTGTGGTCTTTCAGTCTGATGTGTGTTCTCAGATGGACGAATCTTTGCCCTGAACTATGTAAGACCATTTGGGGTGCAGTTTCACACAGTCAATTGGATCAAACTGGAAGCTGCCAAAAGGGTTGATCCCACTCTGTAGCTCTTGCATCAATTTTAGTGATTGTGTAACTGCACCATGGGTTTGTATCAGTGAGGGGTTTTGGTACAGGGCAGGTTAGTGTTCCACAACCTTGTTGCCACATGATTGCTGTATCTAACAGAAAGGAAAAAGTGGACTGGAGAGAAGAGAGGGATAATGACTTTGAGTAGCCCACAGCTTGGTTAAATTGAGCAAAATACAAGATGGTATTCCCATAACTGGTTACAGTTCATGGCTGAGGAATTGCCAATCTCCATGGGATTGGCAGGAGTTAAAAGCCAGGGGCTTAGACCTCTTCAGCTCAGTACACGAAACCACATCTGTCAATTCCCTCATTCCAAGCCTGGGTTTTGTGGGACTTCACTGAGAAAGGAAAGACTTACATTTGAATCCCTGCAGGGTGAGATAGTTTAGAATCAGGTTTCTGTGAAAGGTTTTTAAATGCTGAGTCATGTTAAGTTAGATGCTATCCAGAAAAATCTACAACTCTGGATTCCAAGTGACAGAAAGTTGCTGATGTGCAATCTGGAATTAGGCAGCTTAATGGGAGGCCTCTGTCCTCTGCATTGCTTAATCACCTAGGCAGCTTTTCACTCAGCATTGAATATTTGTGGGTCACCATTTGGAGCTCCTTCTCTTTGCTGCCTCTATAGACCATGCCATTGTTTCGTTGGTTCACCTTTAGGTGCCCAATTTCTACACATTTAAAGTCTAAGCTGAGATGTTGAGTATGTCCTGCTGGGTCTTCACTCAAATGTGTTTTTCCTTATTTTCTATGCAACTTAACTGTTCTTTTTAATTAAGTGGAGTTATTGTACTCATGCACAGATACAAATATAGGGTATTCTAGATTTAAGTATTTGACATCCTCACGGTATGCTTTATTTTAGAAACTACAGTAACAATGTCCATACATAAATAGTACTTATTAACATCACTGCTGTAGCAATCGGAGCTTGGTGGAAGTGACTAGAGCCTTGCAATTCTTCAGTAATTCTAGTCATCAAATCTTTTGTGGCTATTGTTAATTTCAAAACTGTTCCACTTTTTAATAGATGATACAACTAACACTTCCCTGTGAGCATTTTAATTATAAAATAGTCCATGCTCTGTAAATGTCAAAGGAATTAAGAGCAGTCAGGTCATTAACCTGATGCACTGCAATTATTCTTTCACTTTTTATTGTGCATCCATTCTAGCTATCATTAGTTACAAGCAGATCAGCCTAAAAGAATGGCATGAAAGTTCCACACATTTCCCTTTCTGCTTGCAATCTTCTTTTGAAATTTTTGCCAAAAGGTGAAAGGAGAAATCTGTCACTAGTAACAATCATTGTAACAACTGGGATTACAAAATAGCCCCTTGCTTTCAGTTTTCCTTATTTTGATGTTTTTTTTCTTCACACAAAATACATGTAATAGGCAGTTGGGGCTAATAACAATATTTTAAACAAATACTAGGCTCTTTCTCATATGAAATCCCAGCACTTCGGGATGGGCTACTTTTTATAACACCAGCAAACACAAGGTTATATACTGCTAAGTTCTCCATGTTTTCAAGCTCCCCCACTAGCAAACCTTGATTCCCTAAACTTCTTTTCTATTATTTCCTATTTGTACTTGCATATCTGTTGGATAGCATTAGTTTTTAGGACATCCAGTCAGGGTAATGTTGCCATTGTAAGTGTTAAGTTTGCTGTCAAGCCTTCTGAAGTGTATGCAGAACACCAACTAATTCTGCAATCAGAATTGGATAAGTAGGTATTTCCACTGGGTATTTTCTAATGAACACAGGGTTCAGCAGTTATAGTATAAATCTTTACAATAAATATCTTAATACATGGTGCTACTGTAACACAATTTCTCCTCTATTGTATGACGTGGAACAGTGTTTAAACCCACTCTCACACAACAGCTATGCTGCAAACCAGGCAGTACTGGGAGCAAACGTTTTAAATTGTTGCTCTGGATTTCTGAAGTAACCCACATTTTGTCACATAATATGAAGTGAATCAGTGGCAACTCTCATCCTCTAGGACAGTGTTCACTGTTAAAAAGCTGCCTCCTTTAATCCTCTGCAGTGCTTACCTGCCAGTCGCATGTACAAGCTGGTACCACTGGGTGATGAGGAAAAAACTTCTTTGAGGGTGACAGAGCACTGGAACAGGCTGCCCAGGGGGGTTGTGGAGTCTCCTTCTCTGGAGATATTCAAAGCCCGCCTGGACGAAGTCCTGTGTAACATGCTCTAGGAGAGCCTGCTTTAGCAGGGGGGTTGGACTAGATGATCTCCCGAGGTCCCTTCCAACCCTTGCCATTCTGTGATTCTGTGTGATTTAATGTTTGCAATTGAGAGAATCACGTTCAAGTACTGCATCCACCATGTTCCCCAGGGCCTGGACAACCTCAGCAACTCCTCCTGGCTTACCTACACTAGACAAAGCTCTCGCACAAAGGGAGGTCTGTCTCCAGTTTGCTGCTTTTCTTGTGATGACAGATGGTGACTGCAGCAGCAGCTACTCCATAGTTCTGTTAGCATGTTTGCAGTGCAAGGAAAAGTGTTTTCCTGTTGAAGGTACTTTTCCTGCCCAAACAGCCATTCTTCATGATCTCCAGGGAAAAATGTGTGAGCTGGGTTGAAGCTCCTGCCAGCTAGCTTCAGCTGCATCATGCTATTTAATAGAATGTATCCATCTACTTCCATTGTAATATTGCAAGATTTATGCTATATGTATTACACCTTAGTTCATTAGAAAATACCAACTGGAGAAATCTACTTTTCCAGTTCCAATTGCAGAATTAGTTGGTGTTCTGTGTACACTTCAAAATGCCTGATGTCCTTCCAGTGTTCCTTCCCTGTGTTAGGAGTTCTTGTCAAAAGGACTCTGCACTGATACCAGTGCTATACAAATAGCAATAGATTTCTTTGAATAGATATTTAGATACATTGAGAGGCAGGCTTTATAATTAAGACAGACAGTAATGAATGACAACCTCAAAAGCGGTTCTGCATGTCTACACCAGTATCAGGACCACAGTGAAAGCTGTTCCTGCAGGCTGTATTTCAGCTGTGAAGGCTTAAGTGTGAATTCAGTCTGCAGAATTCTCAGGGTAAAAATTTTTAAATCATAAAGACAGTCAAGTATCAGCTGATATAAAGCTGTCATAAAAGAGTAATTTTTCCAGACACTGTTTTCAAAACCTTTTTCATGTATCACAGCCTCCTCAGTTGCCTTGCTGTTAAGTATTATATATTGCAAAGTGTTAGGAGCTGACACACTTTTCTGTGTCTGCACTGTGCTATGTGCAGGACCTTTTGATCACTGCTTCACTTAATTATGAAATGTTCAGAATGAAAAGAATTTTCTTCAGGGCAGTATACATTATAGTACAAATACTGAAACTGGAAGACTGTCATGATTTTTCTTTGTGATAGCAGTTTGTTACAAGGGCTGCATAGATTTTCCAAACATGTATTCATATTTATATTGCAGTTTTAATCCACAAAAGGTCAGGTTTTATTTACCAACCCATGCAATTGCCTAAGGGATATTTTATAGCTGAAGAGAAGTCATTCTGAGGAGCAGAATCATACATCACAACAGGGAAAAACTGCATTTATATGTGTGTATACATATGGGGTGTTTGTATGCAGTACATGAAGTAGAAGTCTTAACTTTAGTAGCTTAGAGCTAGAAGATTAAACAAAGTAGCACCTAGTGACAGTGTACAAAAATGATGAAAAATAAAATCCATGAGATTTTGGAGTAGTTGTCTTCCAGCAGACCTGACTGATATGTAAAGAAAACTTTGGCAGAACAACCAAGGTTTTCTTCAAGGCTTTGCAGGCTTTCATAGCCTTATTTACTATGATTTATTAAGAGTTTGTTTTGAAATGAAAATGTAGGCATCTGGTTTTGAAGACCTGAAAACAATGGATTTAAACTTACTATGATAAAATTAATCTCATTATAAATTTAAAAAATAAAAGCCAAATTCTTCTCTTTGTAATACATGTTTAATTCTGTCAGTGTTAATTGTTGAAAAGTTGCATTGCTGAAGGTGATGATAGAAGTTGACCTAGCAGGCTTGCTAACTCATTTTAAATGATTGCAGTTTAATGTTTGTGTTTGGACTCTCTGTTCTCAATTTGTTAGCATTTACATCATCTCATTAAGGCATGTTTTTTCACATGTTCCATTGTCTGTGGTACCAGTAAGAGTTACAAATGCGTGTTTCCCACTTATTTCTAAGGAATAAACCTATATATTTACAACATATTGCTGTGAAAAAGTATGTGTATGATATTAGGTGATTATAGGATCATTGTTTACAGTCTTCATGCTTCTTAAATCTTAAAGGTGAAAATTACAAGTGCATTTTCAGAGGACAAGATTAAACCATTTTCAAAATGTTGCAGCTAAGAAAAGTAGGGGCTAAGGGTGGAATGGACTGTGTCATTTGGCTGTTGAATTGATTCAAAAAACTCCTGTCTCTGAAGGAATTTAATCTTTCCATAAACTATATTTATGTTGTTGTGGAGAGTAAGGCAGTGATAAGATTTCCTTTGCCGCTTTTGCCAATTATTTCAAAAGGAAAAATAAATTTCCTTTTAATCACTCTCATAGAGCTTTCCTGTCATCAGATCAATATTTCAGGACTCTAGGACACACAGCTGTTTTACCACTTCAAAGGAAGTTGCAAAATTGCCCCTTTTCAGTTTTTTTTTTTAAACCACTGCAAGTTCATATTGCTTATATCACATTAGCTTTCAATATTATCACGTTGTTTCTGTAATTCCTTAACTGAGCTCTGCTAAGTTAATTTAAGAGTGTCCATACATAAAATAGCCTTGGGGCTCAGCCAGATGGCTATTTGGAAACAGCTGTACTAGTTTGAGAAGTTGCTGTCCAGGGGTTTTCATTATCAATCTCAGCTGTGATGCCATAATTCATTTTGTTAGTGCTCCAGCTGCTCTTACTTCTGCTATTATTATTCTGCTGTTTATTAATGTCATTAAGCCCCATTTCATTGTAAAGTCAGCAAGGTTAGTTTAAACTGCTTTTACCAGGGATTCAATCGAACTCAGCTGACTTTGCACTGAAGTGGATTGTGAGCGCTCATACAATAATGAATAGCGTTAAGTCAACTACTTCTTAACCTTGTCTTTCTGCACATTTGGTTTAGCTGTTAATTCAGTTAATTCAATTAATCCCCTTTAATTAAAGCACTGAGCTCTTCACATCAAGCAGGACAAAGCATTTATTGTTATTAAAAAATCAGATGTCACAAATAAAGCATTAAGATTCATGATCAAAAGAAAAAGAAGAAAAACATTTTTAAATAGATACAGCAATTTATTACAAAGTTAACTACATTAAGAACAACAATGAAGTATCACTTAAATTTGAATATGACACTAACCCTGTTTATTAAATGCTGTAAATGGTGTTGAATCTAACTGTAGGGGATGAATGGTGAGCTGCCAAATAGCTCATAGAAAATGCTGACTCGAGCAGTAATGTGATTCTATTGACACTACTAGAAAGATCAGCATACCTTCCATGAAAATATCAGCCAAGGACTCCGTTAATGTGAGCTAACAGTCAGGTTCTGCTTTGTTGTGGCTTTCAGCACAATGCTATTTCACAGGTATATTTTAGGCAAAGATGGATAATTTTATGAAAGTATGTTTGTATAATCTTGACTAGTGTGATGTTTAAAAAGGATATTAAGAGGAAGTTAGAAATGTAAACTGATTGTAATTAACAGAAGCATTCTTAATTTATCTTTCTGGTTTCAGAAAGTGTGTTAAAACATGTTCATTATTATTGAAACAAATAGTGGAGTTTTAGTTTTCATTAGAACATAACCGGAACAAAACACTTCCAGGGTTTTTTTCAGGTAGGGACCAAAAGTATGATTTTTATGGGGCAGCTAAGGTGTTCCAGCAACTTCCATATTAAAAAGGCAGTCCTGTCCTTGCTCAACCAAGGTTTCCGCTATCTTTTCCTTTTCTTGGCTCTATCAACAATGGCTTCGTGGTGAGTTGGTTCAGCTGGCAGATGTGACAAAGAGCTGGTCTTCTGTTCTGTGCTGCTGCCCCTCGGGTTGGTTTTCTGCTGGATCAGCCTGATAAACTGATGTGCCCGGTAATGACACAATCCTTACATCGGATATAAATGAAATGGTTCAACAGTAATAGAGGCAAGGAAAACTGCCCATTTGTGATGGCCGCTCACTTTTAGATCAGCTCATCTGTCCTGTGCCTGCTGTGTCATGTGAAACCATGCCCTGCATGGTCTGTCTGCTTGGTTTGGTAGCCCAGGGTATAACGTCGCCTCATACAAACCACTGATTCTCCCCCTGCTTCATAGCATGTTTAAAGCATCTCTTTGTTTTTAATTCTTTATTCTTCTTCCACTATGTCTTTTATACTATTTGCTACTAATTCTGAAAAGTGTTCTGAGATAGAAAGTGTGAAAACTTTGCATGAAAGTTACTTTATAAATTAATAGCATCTTGCAGGACTGTTGACCTCTTTATTGCATATGCCTGCTAAATTTCTTGTTGAGTGCAAAGAAAAAAGTGTGTTTCAGCCTTTACCGAAGATCATAAAGCATTCTTGGCTGACCTTTTGTTTGCTATACTGCTCCACTGCTGTAACATCACATTCCACAACATTATCTTTATTTAAGTTTCTACTTTCAGACTGAAAATGTGGAGGGAAGGAGAGCACTCAGGACTTAGTTGAGTGGCTCACAGCTTTAGACTTGTAGGGAGAAAGAGAATTCTCCCCAGTATAGCACAGCTGATGGGATAAATTTGTTCTAGAAAATTTTACAGAATTTTTTAAAAATATTACCTTCTCTAGAAAATACAGCTAATAAAAAACAGTCTCCAGAGGATGTGAGTGAATAGCAGATGAAAACTGGATGAACCGGGGCTTTTCTCTTTTTTTTTTTTTTTTCCTGGATAATGTCCTTTCTGATTTTATTATTCCGATTTGCTGAAATTAATCTATTTAAATAGATGATTTAATAACCTGCATGTTATTTGAGATCATGTTTGGCTGGGTGTGACACAGTGGCACACACATAGCAAAACCTGCTTTTAGTTCCATGAGGCTGATGATTTACCATGAGATTGTCTGTTTAGGAGAACTTCTTTTCTCAGTGTGCATTTGTCTGGGGCTGTCCATATCAATTTTGTTAATATCTGCAGCCTAAAACATCCCTTTGAAACTGGACATAATTTGCTGCATCTTCTTGTTTTCTAGCTGGTATCCCACATAGCTCCAGTTGTATATTTGCTCTAATGTTTCCAAGAAGAAATAGGCCTTCACTTTTCGGTTAACAGCCTGGTTAATTGGATTTGTGCCTCCATGTAGTGGACAAAACCCACCTAGTCGTGATCCTGAGCAGTGCCTTATGCAGATACAGTACTGATGAGACATCACTGGAAATGAAAAAAAATCTGTCCTACAATGAAAGGAATTTGAAAATATTTGACCTTTTTTATGAAAATACCTAAATCTTCATTCATCACTTATGTGAACAAAACACTCTGCTGACAGTGTTCGTTACAATGGTTATTTCTCTGCTGTGTGCTGTTGGAAAGACAGTCGGTTCTGTACACACTGTCTAGTACTTTCAGCTATTTTATTTCCTAAGGGCTTTATTTTCTTGTGCTTCTTACCCGTGTAAAATTTGATTTTTAAAAAGCATTGTTCTTAGGGAAGATAGTGAAAGAAATCAATATTCCTGCTTTTATGGCAAAACCAATTGTGACCCTACTAGCTAGCAGTTCTTACAGAGCAGCCATAGCCTCGGCTTTGCAAGGTTCTTCTGTAACAGTGAATGTACACGGTGTATGGAAAATCTAGTTAAACCAAACAGAGACAGAAAGTAATCTTCAGAGCAGGTGGGTGGGTTGATTTCCAGATTCAGGAGGGAATATTCCTTTACATTCCATTTGATTTTCAAGCTGTATTTCTCCTTTGGCAGTAGAAGTTATTACTGACCTATACTGAGAGATTTTAAAAATACTTCTTTCATAGAAAGAATCTTTTCCCTTGGGGAGATGCAACCAGCAACATGCCGAAGAACTCAAAATGTAGGTGGTGTGTCACTGGAAAATCCTTGAAACTACGGAGGAGATTGCAGATAAAGGGGAGAGCAGGCTGCATATTTTAAAAGGAGCACTAGAGCAGGAGCAGATGCATGCTGTCAAGAAGCAAGGAAATGCAGTCAGTCCCTCCTTATACAGCTGTGCTGTGTCTCCACCTAAATGATGAGGAAAGATTTGAGAGCTAAATACACTCACCAGGTTCATTTGAACAGTCTGGTTAGTCTGCATACTTTTGAAGGATGTAATAGTATCACAGTAAATAATCCTATCAATCAAAGCAGAATGAATTGAGGAGGGGAAGAATGTTAAATTCAGTACCCAGAAAAAAAACGCTATGCTGTGAAATTTCTTGGAATTCATTCCATAAACAAACAAACATATGAATGTAGTCATGTGCTCTAATGGCTCCTTATTAATGGGGCTATAAATGAACTTACAATCACATGCATGTTTGCAGGACTGAGTAGTTGCCCAAGGAAAATACTGAAAGCGGGATATATAAAAATGGGACGTCTTAGACAAGGTTTAAAAAATATTTAAAATGTACTGTAGGTAATAATGCTCGATTAGGAAAAGACCTACTCTGAAGGATTTCTTAAAGATTGCACCTCTGTGGTTTATTTAGAAAAATTCAGTACAGTAAACTGTGTTTATGTGAGAGTTTCTCTCTCTTCCCCCCCCCCCCCCCCCTTTCAGCAAAGAGTTGACGTGTGGTCATGTTGTAGGAAGATTTTAAACAAAATAATTTGTTTCTAATTTTATCTGCACTATTTTTACTGTAGCTGTAATTCTTTAATTAATCTCATTATGGAGATCTTGTAAGTGGTGACTTCCCCATATTCCGTGATTTTACACTTTTAATATATCTGCTACATTGTATAACATATATATATACACTCACATATGTTAAGATCTGACATGTTGAAGGTATGTTCTCAAAACTGAGCCATATAACAGGTTTAAAGTGGAAGGCTACTTGCTGTCAGTAGGACAATGCAATTAAAAGAATTTGACTTTTTTTTTTTTAAACACTACTGTGTCTGCAGTTAGTCGGTTGTTTCTTTCTGAAAACAAAAATGCTGCAATCAAAATGGTTTAAAATGGGTTCATATATATGATTGCTTTTGATTTAAAAGCACGTGTATAAAGTTTCAATTGCACAAAAGACCTTAACATTTATTTAAAAAAAATAAAATAAATAAAATCCAAGAACAAAGCGGTGCCGATAGCTGAGTATGTGGTGGTTTTCATCAAGCCTAATACAAGATGCTTGAGATGTTTCTGAAAGTTTAATCTTGGCACTAACAGCTGAGAATGTCGTGATAAAAGTCATAAGACTCATGATGCAGATTCCACTTTATTGGTCCACACCCTGGACTGAGACATCTTTGAAAAGTTATAAAGATTACAGTAACATTTAATTTCTGAAACCACGTTGGGAATGTTGGGGGAAAAAAAAAAGGAAAGATGATCATTTAGATAAGCTACAAAATACGTGATCTTCTGAACTCTGCTTACACAGGCACAGCAGCGTATCTGCTAGCACAAGTCTGAACTAATCCTCCAGTACCAAAGCTGTATTTTTACCTATCACTCTGCAGTTGTTAATAATGATTTGTAATGGAAAATTGGGTCTGGAGCACAAGGCTCACGAGGACCAGCTGAGGGAACTGGGGTTGTTTAGCCTGGAGAAGAGGAGGCTGAGGGGAGACCTTATTGCCCTCTACAACTGCCTGAAAGGAGGCTGTAGTGAGGTGGGGGTCGACCTCTTCTCCCTGGTAACGGATGATAGGACAAGGGGGAATGGTTTGAAGTTGCACCAGGGCAGGTTTAAGTTGGACATTAGGAAAAACTTCTTCACCGAAAGGGTTGTCAGGCTTTGGAATGGGCTGCCCAGGGAGGTGGTGGAGTCCCCATCCCTGGAGGTATTTAAAAGAAGGATAGATGAGGTGCTTAGGGACATGGTTTAGTGGTGGGATGGCAGGGTTAGGTTAAAGGTTGGACTCGATGATCTTAAAGGTCTTTTCCAACCTAGATGATTCTAAGATTCTATGAAAAAAGACAGTTGCAATTTGGTGATTTTTCTGTGATTAGATAAAGTTTTTTTTATTGTTGTTGGTTTTCTGTTTTAAAGGTGAGGAGAAATTCTTCATGGTTTTTGCAATCTTTTTCTTTTTTCTTCTTTTAACCTTTTTCAAGATAATAGTGAAAAAATGGGAGCATTTATAACTATGAGATGCATTAAAAGCCTGGAGAACAGATTGTCACCAGTTAAAAAGTAAAACCTCCGAGTAGTCCTGCAGAAAATTAGACTTGAGACTCTTGGTTAAAAAAAAGGGGGGGGGGGGGGGGGGGGGGGGCAGGAGGGAAAGAAAGCCCACGAACTGTTAGTGGAGTCTTTCAGAGATTAGCAAAGAAGCGGGTGACAGATTGCAAAACATACAAGCTACTTGCCCCAGACTTCCCTTTAAACCCAGACTGTGGGATCAGTCACTTGGACGTCTTTTCCGACATAGTTATGTCTGTCTTTTTTTTTTTTGTTGGTTTTTTTTTCTTTTTTACCTGATCGTTTGTTTTAGTCTGTGTATGTTTAAATTTGGTGACTTTACAGAACTGATCATATTTTGCAAGTAGGAAACATTTCAGAAATATAAAGGGGCCAATGGGTATAAATGCAGTTTTCATGAAGCTGCACAGCAAATCTGCCATTCCAGTTTTCTGCCTGTGTTAGCTTCTGCCTGTAAATCCCAAAATGCTTTTTGCTGGGTACCTGCCACTACAGATTTGTTTCTCTCCATTTCTGGTCTGTTCTTTCTATTTTCACCATTTTCTTTTTCTATCTTGACTATTTATGTGGAAAAAGCAGCATTAATCAGATGCACTGAAGGTGCGCTGGTTGCCTTGATTCTGGATTTTTATCTCAGCCCAGGGTCATCTTCCCTAACCTGCAGTGTTTCTGTGGCTGTCTCTTCGTGAATCTCAGGTTGCTGAATGATTTGGAGGACACTTGGATAATCAGTAGCAATGCGGTACACAGTATATCTAATTCTGTGTAGTTTGTTCTCTTCTAAACTTGGGTGTTATGTCAGTTGTTCATCTAGTCTAATGCTTGTATCTTCCAGTATTTCTTTTCTCTTTGTACACCTTAAATTGTAAAAAATCATATATTCAAATGAATTCTTAATTTTTCTGTCAAAATATTTGGAAAGCATGGTGTATTGTGCAAATTCTGCTAGAGATCTTTGTCCTTTTTTCCCATCTCCGTTACTGGATGTTGGTGTTTGGGAGACTCCTGTATGTCAGCTTTTGCTTCCCTAATCCTAAGTGCATTTAAAAAATGTCCTGAAATTGTTTGTTCCCTAAATTCATGGAGGCAAGACTAAATGTTTTACAAACTCTGTTGCTGATTTGAAGAATTAAGACTTGCCCTGTCACTTGCATAGATCCTTTTTGCAGAAAGGATTACTTCTGAGGAGTGATCCTCTGACAGTTCCATTTCAGGTTCAGGAGGAGCAGGCCTGTCTGTGGGCACAATTTCCCATTTATTTGCTTTTTGTTTGTTTAACATATCTTTTTTCAACACATCATTTTCCTATGACTAGTGACTGAAAATTTCCTGAAGTGAAAGGTTTCACTAATAATTGTCTACGTGTTAACTTCCAACAGTAAGAGGCTAAAATTATACACCCTTTATAAAGAACTGTCTCTTTAAGTCAGGTCTTATTTCAGACGGATTGCTGGTGGCTCCAATTTCATGTTCAGGCTTCTTTGGCATTTCATTGGGAGGCTAGGGTGAAACTCCTTTCTATATATATATTTTACTCTAAGCCCCTGCTAATAAGTTATTCCAATAGATTTTCTTTAATGGATTTGCATCTTCTTACAGTCTGAGTCTATGGGATTTTTCATTACTGTTTTCAGCTGTCTAAATTACTAACTGTAATTCTCATAGTTCATGTGATTTAAACAAAATAAAGAGTGTGGGTGTATAAACCTTTCATTGGCTACTGTCGCAAACCAGTTGCGTTACACAGCGGTGTACAAAGTAGGTCACAGTTTGTTCGCTGTTAGGCTGAAACAACCAAGTCTCAAACCAGAACATCAGTCCTGATTCTGTATTAGTGCATTAAGATGAGGGAAAATTGCCTCTGTTATCCAAAATAGGGGGAAAGATGTTTGAACTTAATGCATATATAAATAGGACAAAGGCTAATCCTCAGATGTCTAATAGGAATTTTTCTGATTTTTGAGCATTCCACTTCCAGGAGCTGACCAAAACAGTAAATCCAAATGCATTCAAAGCCAGCGCTTCCTTCAGCCATCATCTGTGCCTTGACATTGCCACACATACGTGCTAAACTATGTCAAATGAGCTGCATTTCCAAGGAGCGTGGCAGACAAACTCATAGATAACTTTATTATAGTAGGAGTACCCAGTCAAAAATAACAGTTAACAGTTGTGCTAACCTCTGTGGAATAGCCCCCACCTTACTTCCAAGGAAATCAATCCCAGTCTCCACTTGTGCTTATTATTGCAGTGATGGTTATAGGGTCCTGTGATTTAGAACATACAGGTGACTAAAGCATGGCTTAATCAGGTTTGCTCTGTATTAAAAAAAAAAAAGTAATGAGACTGAAACATAGTGCTAACAAATTCAACTGTCCTGACAGTAGAAACCATATGACCTATATAGATAGAAACCATAATACTGGAAATAAGCGAGATGTGAGATTATTTTTTTTTTTTTTAACTTAACACTGTCATAGCACTTAAGGGCTGCAGTTGCTCTATGTCTTAGGACTTAACACAGGAGCTGATGTTTTAAAATTATGTGAAATGCTGTGATGATGCTATCAATGATCACGACTGTGTTACTTCTATTTAAATCTTATGTTGCACCTCCTTAAATTAGCGATTATGCATTCTCTGTAGGTAATTTTCACACATTCTGTTACACAAACATCTTGGGAGTTAAGGTGTTTGTCATTTGCATGGGAGCCGAATGCAGCCTCCTGTGAGAATGATTTTCCTGGCACTGCCCTGAGACTGGCAGCAGTGCACAGTTGCAATCGCCGCTGTCTAACTGGCATCCTCGGGCAGTTTGTTCTGCCCGGTTATGTCCAAACGCCTTTCCCCAGCATGCAGGAAATCTCTGTAAGGAAAAAGAGATGGTCTCTGCTGCAGCAGAACCACGGTTCTGCAATGGTAGGCATCTGCCAGTATAACTGCACACAGTGACTAGGGACGTAGAGGGATAAAATGGGAACTGTGCTGTTGAATGCAACTGGAAATAGAAATGGGTTTTTCTCTTGTTCTGTTGAAAGAATGATAGGACTTCTAAGACTGAAGTGGTTAAAATTCAGCATATGAATGGCATGTTTGTAAGGTAGTTGTTCATGCTGACATTTATGCTATTAATTGCTTTTAGATATGTGTTGTCTTGAAAGAAATGGGCTGGATTATCAGCTAGTATAAATTGTTCTACATTTAATGGGAGCTATGCTAATATACAAACCAAACATCTTCCTTAGGGGTTTCAAAATATTTTAAGCAAGTTAGTTCATTTTGAGGTGTCACAGACTGAAAAATAATTTTTTCCAATGGAAGCTTCTAGTGAAAAGACTTAGCCAGGCAGCTTCTGTCCCCATCTTGCCAGCCTATCTGAATCCTGAGGACATCTTACTTTTCTGTCTGCATAGGAAGCAAGTATATGTCAAAAACTATTTAAGTAACTGCCTGAAATCCAGATTCATGCTGACAACCTGTGCTTCCTGGTTAGTGTGATGTGATTTGAAAATGTTATGCTTAAGTAACACAGGTTATGATATGGACGCTTCTGACTAAAAGCACTGCTAGCAGCTACCTAATACACCTGCTCATTTTAATATGAAATCATGTGTGAGCCCTGGGGTTTTTGAATTCGTTGCAATTTTTATGAAATATTTGCAAAGGCCAGCCTTATCACATGAAGGAACAGTAGATAAAGTTCAAGGCAACAGTATTTCATAAATGGGACATTCATAGTCACATGGGATGTTTAATCCACTCTGCTTTTTCTCCTTACTAGCTGTACAAACAAAAGCCCTAAAATCCGGAAGGGTCTTGTGCCAGCAAGGCACTGGGCATATATTGCCTTGACTGTTGTAGAACATAGGGTATATCCTGCCACTGCAGTCATAGTTTGAGTTTCTGAGGTATTGTCTGTGTCCTTATCATCGCACATCACTTTTCCTGTATGTTTTCTGAGCTGAGATCTCCCAGGTTGGTAGCACATTGAGCACCAATGTAGGCCTCTTGCAGCCCGGTATTCCAGGTATGTACCAAGTTTGTTAGCTGGTTTTCAGTTGCACACCTTGGAAGGGTACCTAACCTCTCCTGAACCCGTACGTGCAAAAGGGGATTTTTTGGGGCTTATTTGGCCTTCTTTGCCTCTAGCATAACTTTTATATATAATCTCCCAACAAACTTGCTCAATGTGAAGGGTGTATGTACCGATGCATCTTCTGAAGTGTAGGGAGTAGAAAAAGAGATTTTTCTAAGTTAAAAGGCAGTTTGTAAAATATTAAAATATTAAGAGCAGAATATGACAGCTGAAAACACACAAGTAGACTGAAGAACCAGACTGTTGTATCAGCAGAAGAAAAACATTAGGTTAATCTGCATTACAGCACTCTGAAAGAATACAGAGCTTTGAAAACAGCTTTCACTAGGGGGTGGGACATTTTACTTTTATGTAGAGCTTTTGTTCATTTAGAATTGTTTACTCCAGCAAGCAACCCTGTGCTCTTTGTTTGACTGATTTTTCCCATTTGGCAGACCCTTTGCAATCACATGGATAACATTCTTCTTTCCACTGAGACATAGAAAAACTATTCTTTATTGACCTTGCGTGTTGTCCTAAATGACAAAAATATATTTATATACCAGGTGAACTGTATGACTTCATCACGGACTTTTAACTGTAATTTCTTCAAAGCAAAAACCTCAAAGCGCTGCTTTCATTATTTTTTTTTTTTTTTTGAACAAACCAGTAACTTCTTACTAGCAAACAACTCTGCCCTCAGCTACACATGCACAGCTCCCACAGATGGCACTCAGAACTGTGTGCAAGTATCCAACTGCTGAAGCTATGTCAAAAAATTGCCATGCCTAGAAGAAATAGGTCTTTTGGTCTAGGTGGGGGATTTTTATTTATTTATTGAACAACAGAGTATTTGTTGTGGAAGTATGGATGTTTACTTTTTTGTTTCAGTGGATGTTTTGGAAAGTTAAGTATTTAATGTTTTATTTTGTATGGTTGCAGTGGGAAGCAAATCGGAAGACTCAGAAGAACATACACAAAATCATGCAACATCTCTATTTTAGTTTTCTCACTAATATCACAAAACACAGAGCTCATGGACTAAACTTTGTGGTACTGATTTAGAAACACTCTTAGCATTAGTTTTACTTTTACATGTGAGGTGCTGTAAATCGAAGGGAGACGATGTAAGGACCTAGCATGCCAAGACAAAATTCAGTCCTAGTGTAAGTGAGAACAATTCTGTTAAAACAGATGGAATTGTGCACATTTAGCCAAAAATTTTGAGTCTGTGTTTATCTTGTGTTCCTGAATGCTCACTTGCAAGCTTTTCTGACAGGGACAAAACTCTGGATGAAACAAATGGGGTTACACCCACATATAGGCAAAAACTAAGGCAAAAATCTTTTATTTAGTATAAAGTGGAGTAGCTTCACTGACTTCTGCAGAGCTGTGACAATTTACACAAATCCAGGCTCTGTTCATAACAGTCTCATTTTCAGAAATGCTGTGCCTCTGCAATTCCAACTGAAGGCAATGAGAGCTAGGGTTGTTCTGCATTTCTGCAGGGGAAAAAAGTCAAAGGCCCTTTTGTTATCACTTAGCACATGTGCTGAGAAAGTGTAAAATTAAGATCACAGTGATAGCATTTTCAGTGATCTTGTGTACGTGTCCTTAAGGTGCAAGCAAAATAAAAATCAGACTGGGGCCCCTGCTAAGGAGCCCTCAATATTTTTTTTAACTCAGTCTTGTCAAGCATGGTCCTATTTCGGCCTTTATAATTTCACAGTTAGGGAAGATATTTGCAGTTCCACTACTAATTCCACACAAGTCAAACAAAGGTCTAGTTGTTTTGAATGAAAGCATGATAAAACACAGATACCCTCTAGCTCTTGCTGTGGTTCAATGTGGATTTCTTCCATCACTTACAGAGAGTTTGTCTTCACTGTTTTACCAGTACCCGCCCCTTGTTTTTCTCCTGGTTGGTGATGCTGGTTGTTGTGCCAGATCAGGATAATCAAACCATTTGAAGAAAAAAAACCCCTTTCCACCTGCATGATTCAACCCCAGCTGTATGATCCTATCCCCTCCTTTTCACAAGCACTAGCACTTGAGCCAGTAGAGGAAACTGCTGAGCCAACTGGAAAAAAAATACCACTTGTAGTGTTAAGGGTTTGGCTGCTCAGCTCCTTGACTGGCTCACCGTGGCTTTGGTAAGTCCCAGAGCTAAGGGTAAATGTGGGAATGTGGGCACAGGTGGAGAAATGTGTCCCTAGCCTCTAGGAGCTGGTGTTCTTTAGTTTAACTTAGCTTATATTGCAGCAGTGCACCCACAGTTATCACCACAGGACAATACTGTCTGTAGCACCATTAGTTAACTGTAATGGAAAAAGTTAGGTGGATTTTAACACCAAGCTAACACAAACATTGTAAGTAAATAGTAAAGCCTTTATTCTCGTTAAGAACAGCATTTTGAAAATAAAACATTTGCCCATGCTTTACAACCTTTGTAGTTTTGTATACTTATGTACAGTCATCATGGTACACATTGATTGTCTTGAAAATCCTTTAAAGATGTACTTAATAAGATACCAGTATGCAACAATCAGCGGAAAAAAGGGTACGTTATAAAACACACATTAATACATTTAATAAATATATATTATCTATCAAAAATGAGCTTTAGCTCTCATCAATTAATAAAAAGCACCTGCTTTGTAATCCTGTAAGTTGGTAGAATAGTCCAATTGTTTATTATAAAAGCTACAGTGCTCCCTTTTGCATGGCCTTTGGTTAGACCCAAGGCATCAAGCTCAAACAAAGCCAACCATGATGCCCGTGTTTAGACTAAAAACAGAAACATCTAGTTCTATAGTATTTCATGTACCTTGTTTGTAGAAACAATTGTATGTATTGAGAGCATTCTTCTGAAGATGCTACATATTTTCTGGCAAGTGTCAAACACCCTCAACTCATCTGAAAGCACGACAGGATCTGTAGAGTACGGCTTGGAACATTTTTCCATCCATTGATCAAAAGCCAGTTATTATAAATCTTGTTTCAGTGACAGTTTTTTCAGATGCTTTACGATTTCATTTTTCTGCATGGAGACACCATGAGCACATAACCATCAAGGGACAACATAGTAGCTTTTATAGTATAAAAGCTAATTATAATGAACTGAACTGCGAAAGGCTTGTGCTTGCTTACTTACTGTGTTGTTCACAGATGCTCTACATTCTAGATAACTTTCATAAAAGGCAAAAGTAAACAATTTGTTTACTGTAACAAAAATATAAGTTAACATAAAGGTGCCTTTCTTCAATTACAATTTTATTTGGGGCATTTTACATCATGGACTAGTGACTTACAAAAAAAAGTTGCTTATTACTAATTATATAAAGTTGGAAAATAAAGATCCTCCTAATCTATTGCCACACCTTCACCACCACAAATTAAACCCAATCCTGCTAATTTTTAATTTTGTGAATAGCCCAGTGGAGACTAGACACGTGAGTAGCACTTTGTAGGATCTGGCTACATCTTTGCATGAGGCCTCAAATTCCAAACAACTTCATCAAGAGCAGGATTGGGAACTCTATTTATCAATTCAGTCACGTCTAGAAAAAGAAAAAACGTTTCTTAAGATAACTATATCTTGTACAGATTTTGTCCAAGGTCTGTAAAATGTATTATAATTCATAAATCTTGGTTGTAGCATGATAAACTTTTTAAAAGAAAGCTGTCCTACCATTTATGCCATGGTCATCTTATATGTTTTTACCACAGAGTTCTATGAGGGTTTTTTAAAAATTAATTCTTAAAAGCAAAATTCTTCAGGCAAGTGATGGTAATAGGGTTTTTATTGTTCCAAATGATGCATCTTCTGGGTAACAACATTATCTTAAATACTACTTATTTGATCAAAGCTTTGCCTAAAACAAGTAAATGTATTTCTAAGTCGCTGGATAGCATGCAATATCCACCCCTACCCTACTTGGTTACCAAGGCCATCTAGTTACTTACAAAATAAAATAAGCAATCCCTAAAACAAGCACATGCTTCCTTTGCCTCGAGGAGGGAAGGGCAGGGGGGAGCTAACATACTCTGTTACTCATGCATGACAGAAAAACATTGCTTCTGAAGAGAAGGGCTTTGAAATAAAACCCCATAAGATGATCATGGCAAGAATGGCAATATATATTTTTTCCATATATATATATACACATATAGATCTGTGTGCAACACTTAGGGACTGGTCTTGCAGCCTCTGTACCTGTATGTAGACCTACTGGTGTCGAATGGACTACTCATGGGAGTACAGCTCTGCAGGACTAGGTTCCTAATTCAGTAGAAATGGAGGTACATGAAGAATCAGGAAGACTCTTGAAAAATAAAAAGCTTGTCTTTCTTTTGCAGTATACAGCAAGTAACTTCCTTCTGTGAAGCTACTAGGCTAGTCAGTTATTTGTACATTATATTTTTTGTTTGAAAATATATATTTTTATTACAGCATATGCAAAGTTTAATTGTTATACGTTTCCTATGCCCTCAAGTAAAAACAATTAGCTTTTAGTATCAAGGAAAGCTAAGATTAACATTGGCCAAACAGTGAGCATACAATGATGTTTTCAATGTCCGATATGTATTAAATGTTAAATAAAGGAATGATTGCTTAAACATAATGAAAAACCATGGCACAAACAATGGGCAATGGGAACCTTTTAAATAACCTGGAGAAAACAAAGATAAAAAGCTTTGAGAAAGTCTGCCTTATATGAACTCAAAAAAGTGGAGGGGAGGGGAGGGGAAGGAGTAAGAAAAAAACCACCTTATAAAAACAAAAACATCAACAAACCACCTCCAGCACGGAGATTCTACTAGCTAGGCACTAGAATGCACAACCACATTGAAATGCACAAACAACTGCAGTCAAGGGGACTACTCATACGAACAGATTAGAAAGGGAGGTCTTGACCCTGTCTGCTGCTGAGTTTCTCCTGAAAGGTGGGCAGTGCTTCTCAGCTGCCACCGCTTCCCTGCTTGACAAGATCAGCCCAACAGAAGAGGCTGGCTCGGGCAGTACCGTGGGTTCCCTTTAATCCACCATCACAACGAACTCCTCCTGGCAAACTCAAGTCACCTTCTCTCCACAGCTAAGTTTTTGCACAAGTACATCCCTCCAAAGCCTCACTTAATGGCTTTGTATGTAGGAGATGTGAGAGCATGTGGCTCTTTGCTGGTGCCCGGGGTTGAAGCTGGAATAACGGGGAACCGATCCCACACGGCCGAGGAGAGCTGCCTCCGTGCTGGACCTACGCTTTTCCTCTCTGCCTCGAGGAGCTCCAAACTCGCATGGAACATGCATAGACCTTTCGTCCCTCCCGAACTGCCTTTCCTACACCAGCTTTTTAGGGAAGAGTATCAGTCCACAGTGTAATGGTAATTTAGTTGCCACTGAGTGACAATGCTTGACTACACATGATGCTACGTGACTGTACAGTACAGCTAGATAATGAAGCAAACAAGGTACTTTTCATGAAGTTTGAAATGAAGGGAAAAGGAGCAAAATGGAAAGAAATCCTGCACATTTTCACACTGTAGTGGCAATCTCTTGTGGCAACATGAATTAAGTTTAGGTGAGAGGAGGGTATTTTGCAAGCAACTGGCAACCAACAAAACCAGGCAACCAACAAAACCAGGCTTGCCTCGCACACTAGTTACAGACAGGAGAGATACTTACATTTCGGAATACCGTATCCCCCTCTGCCAATTTAAGGTGTGCCTACTTCTATTTTAAATTAGATTCAGCTTCAGTTTTACAATTTTGTTTTTGCAATTATCAGTTCAATGGTGTTCACATTTAGACAAAATCCTCTGTAGGATTTCGAAAGTTCCTGGATGTTTTGTTGCTTTGTTCTGGTACTGTTACGGATTCCTCCCTCAAAGACACACTGCCAGGGAACAAAATCTGCAACAAGGATTCTTATTCTCTACAGCCTACAGCCTTTCACCAGAGGTGTCGTCCAGTGTAACTTGGCGGAGCAGTTGGTATCTGCAAATAAGGATAATAAACCCATAGCTGAGAGATCTAGTCTGTTCAAACATCAGTGTTATCATGCTACATGTACACAACAGCTTTCCAGACAGTAGTTCCAGAGTAAAGCGACACAGAGAAACGCATCTGCCACCCATACAGTACATTTACCTCTCTGTAAAAAACATGACCACCTATACACATCGATGTCTCATTTTACTGTCTGATGTTTTCCATTATGCTTTGTATTCACCTCAAAACAAAGCAAAACAACCAACCTCCCCCAAATTCTCTAGCTTGTCCTTAAGCTGCCTTTTCCCTGAGCTGCATATTGTGGTACCAGAAAACACAGGTGTAGATGAATCCAAGCATCAGAAGGATGCTCTTCATTACTGACAGCAAGGCACAAGCCGTTTCATTTTATTCAAGTTAATGTCTCCCACTGTCTTACCCACACAGGAGAATCCTTGTATCTAGTCCCTCTTGTTCACCAAAATCAACCAAAACTTTACTTATTTAAAAACAAAAAGAGACCTGCAATCAGCTTATGTTTTTTGGTTTTAAATGTAAAGGTTGAGTTATGGAATCAGCTCATGATTCAAAATAAAGAAAACCCAACTCACATGAGTATAAACTGGCTCATGGGGAGATTTTTTACGAAGCATGTAGGTATGCATGAAAAATATGGGGATGAAAGTTCTTTTTCAGCAGTATGCCTGCTATATGAAATGCCTTCAAGTGCGAATTACACAGCGCGTGAAAAACATTTTGAAAGTCTGTTTGGCATCACATTGCTAAGCCATTCTTAGAACCACCAGGCTGCAGAAAAACAGGTCTATCAAAGAATGGCATGCCAAACTATTGCCTAAGAAAGAAAAATCAATGCTATTAACATGAAAATATTCTCTAGTCCTCTGTTATGAACCCCTTTCTCAGAGACGTGCACATCTAACTTACAAAGAATTACATGTATTTTACAAGAAAATGGAAGATATGTGAGAGACCACCACTATCTGCAACAAGGATTCCTATCTAAAGTAATGAACTGACGTGTCAACATTTGTGTGACTCACGTCATCTTGAAAAAAAATCAGGTTAGAAATTGTGTCATTTATGTTAAATATCTTAACACAAATTTAATTTGAAAGGGCCATTGCATATGCAGTGTCACAACAGAGCTTGGTTCACTGAAGCTATGCTGCGAAACATGAACGGCCAACTAAAGAAATGCAAAATACTTTGTAATTACATCTTTTGTAGGGGGAAGGGAAGCATTGCATGCATACTTGCTGCCCGAATTTTCATTTTGAGCTTTCCCCCAGCTGTGAATAAACTAAAAGCAGGTTTTTCCATTAGTAGTGGTTGTATATATCAGTGCATATCAAAGGTTTCTTAAATCATCACATTTTGATACTTACAGTCCCACCATTTAGCACAACTGCCATCTCAGTTGGCTGATAAACATTGCTTCTAAAAGGAGCACTAGGTCGGCTTCCCAAACTGCCATTTCGAAATCCTGCCGTTCTTAGCGCTGTGTTTAGAAAAGAGAGATTGTTCTTAGGAACACAATTAATGCTGTGCGTCTCCTTTCAAATCATAAAAGTATCTTGCGTCCATCGATTTTAACTTTCATGCTGCCGTATCAGTTTTCACATTGCTTTTGAACAGCAGTTTATTTCTATAGTTGGGGATGGACCTCAGAAGAATCAATTTTACATAAAATTAACTGTTTGCTGTAGAATGGGAAAAAATTTATTGGAACCAAATTTTTCAAGTTTGCTTAGTCTCATTTCAATAGGAGCTAAGTGTCTCCAGTCACCAAACCTTTGATGTATCTTGTGCAATGTGTTTTGCAAAGTGCTTACTGTATTGGTCTGGATACCATGGGGTTAAGTAAAATGATATCACATTTTGCTTTCTATCAAATTCAGAGGACAGGGATCCAAAACACCGCTCGAGCCAGTAAGCATGCTCACAGCCCCCCTGAGCATTACTTCAGCATGACTAGCGTATAAGGATTTTCCAGATGTTTCAGATTATATTTACTCTGAGAAACTAGAAATATGAAGTAAATATTGCCTTTGAATAGCTTAAACACAGCAAATGACTGAAGCAAAAGAGAAGAAACTGGTTGTCCTTCTGAATGTTTATACCACAAATACATCAGTCTCTCCATTAATTTTAGCACAAGTTTGGATTCAAGATGTATATTCTGAATGAGAGATATGCATAGTTAGGGATGTGCTGCTTTCTCTCTAAAGCAGTCCGAGGATTGGCACATACAAACTCTCTTTTTACTCCGGGGGTAAATAACGGCTTCACTGAATTCAGATGTGGCCAGGGAACAGAGCTCATTCATCCATGTGGCTCGCCTGGTTACAACGGGCAATACTCATCTGTGAGCTGGTAAATGGACACAGGCCTAGCTCAGACACCTGGGGCAAGAATTTCTCTTAGATTTAATTCAAATTACAATTCTGCACTCTCTGGCTGAAATCATGAATGAGCTGAAGTTTACAAGAATTGCAGCATACACTTTAATGAAGCCAGGATTTACTGTAGTTGCACGGTGTGGAACAAGATTTAAGTGGATCCTACTGCCATATGCTGTCCTCTGTCCACTGCTATGCCTCTCTTTGGGAGCTGTGCACAGACAGCACTGGAGAACAGTCCTGATTTAGCACAGAAATTAAGAAATCCAGCCCTGCAAATGCTCAGTTACTGACTTCAGGTACACAAAGACCCTCACTTGCTCTGTATTTTAAAATTAGGTATTTTTGCAGAACACTGAGAGAACAAAAGATGAAAATGCCTAAACTAGAACTATGTATTTTTTATTTTATATTTAACCACCTTAGGGTCAGTAGTAGTCTTTTTTTGTAGACTGGCTTCTTATTGTGTATTAAACACAAATTATTGCACTGGTATTTGCTAGTACACATGACGAAAAAATCTCTTTATAATGCATACTATCATTAAAATATTTACACATTTACACAAGATATTTACACAAAATCTTTACACACAATTTCCATGGTCATTTCAAAGTTCTCTTAAAGAGCCAGTAAACCAATTTCATATTGCTACCTTTTCCTTTCCTATTCTTGCAATAAGTCTAAAATTCTTTTAGCATGAGAATCAGGGACAAAACTTGTGGATAAAATACTCATTTTGGAAATTTTTTCTCATACCAGTTTTACCATTTTTCCTTGTACTTTTCCCATTACTATTAAATACATCTACATGCATAGAGTATGTAGAGGTAAAAAAAATTAGTGCCAAGAGCAAATGTCAGTCAAAGTCTCCTTTTAACACATATTTTAAATTTTGTTAACTTTGGTTTTAGGCACTGGCTCTGAGGGTGATTTGTGGTACTAAAAGTTATTAAATGCAACTCAGTGAGTACCAGAGCTGCTTAAGCTTGGGTTTCTTGACAGCTGTAGCATTCTACATTTCACATTCACATTTTTCATGTATAAGCAAATTCTCCTTGCCTTACAGAAATTGCCCTAGTAGCGTTCACTGCACTTCCAGAGAGCACTGCAAACTCATGCAAATAGCCTTTTTCCAGGGTTTCTAAATACTTTAATAACATTTTTACAAGACACGGGTATGAAAACAACTATTTTAAGTAGATATTTCCACTTATTTATTATATTAATATTAAAATCCCAGGTTAGTATGTTGTTTAGATGATGTTTAAATAACGGACTTCAAAATAGTTTTGCTTTATTAATGTTTAATATTCCTGGAATAGAACAGCTGTTGTTGTTATATACAAGTTGGAGCTGCATTTTGCTACGAAAGAGAAAAACTAGGAGAACATACGCTTGTTTGAACCTATAGCTTAAAGGTTGCTCAGATCCTTAAAATGCTGCTTAAAATCTTAAAAGAAAAAAAGAAAAAAGAGCAAAATTACTAAATTACTTTATATATGTATTAATGGAAATAACAAGAATTAGTGGAAAATATGTTTATCCAAGCATGGTTTCTATTTAAAGGTAACTACTTACTAAAACAAATAGTACCATCAGGGAACTAAGAAGTGTTTTCTGGATATCATGTCTTCCAAAATTTTACAGCTAGCAGATCTTATATTCTTAAACATCATTCCTAAGTATAATTGAAGAAAGTACCCTTCCTTTAATTTCTAAACTCTTAATGATTAATTCTTGAATTTAGGTTAATTAAATGAATAAAGGAAGAGAATATTCTCCACATACCTGCAATTGCTAATAGATTCCAGGTGCTTAGCCACTGACAGCTGTCAGTGCAGCGCTCTGACTTCAATTAACGCTTCAGCAGCTGTAATGTGTGACTTGAATGTCATTACTTGTACTTACTTTAAGTCTCTACCATACTAGCGAGTTTTGTCTCCAAACCCTGTTGTCCTAAGTCTGTACTTAAAGAACCACTGCAAAGGAATAATGAATCTGTTTTGAGTTATTAAAAATGTATGTATCCTTCTCCCACATGCCATAGGAATAGGAATGACATGCATTTATTACAATAAATATTAATAAGGGCATCAGATAAGGAAATCTGTTTTGTCTTGGACTGCATAAGATTCAGCTAGATTAAAGCAGAACAAAAATTGCACTATAATAGACACTATAATAATTTTATAGCTATCGTAAGTCTATCTATTTCACTAAAAAACTTCATCACTGAATTATTAAATCAAAAAGGAGCTTCCAGTTCTTTTTTGAAATGTATGCATGATGAATAACACAGAGTGAAAGATTCCAGTTTTGTTCTTAGGTCTGCCTTAGTCAGAAACAGCTCTACTGAAGCCACTGCAGTTACCTTACTCTGAAAGTAATTTAATGGGGGATGGAGGACAGTAAAAGAGTGCTTTTACAGCCCATGGTGAAGCTGCCTCTGCTGCTCTGGAACATTAGTAATAAAACAACCATTCTTTTATCCACATGACTTTTTGTTTGTTTTACCACTGCCCTTGGTATATACTCACAGAACTTTAACTACTTTCTGTTCAAAGCTTCCATACTAGGAGGAGACCTTTAAAGTTCCTGCTAAAATACTTAAGAGGAAAAATGCCTTCCTGACCCGACATTGTGCTGAACGAGTGCTGTTTTCCTCCGTGTCTGGTCTATATCCAGAGGAAATGTCAAACCCAGAGGATATCAAAGATACATAAAGATTAATAGGAAGGTGAAGCACCTGGACAACGTGCTCCAAGCCTTCTTTTGGGAGCTGCCAAAGCAATGTGGCAACTATTGACTGGGATACCAAAGTCCTCTTCTCAATTGGAGTGCACAGAAAGCAGCGTGGCTAGTACCGAAATCCTTTACCCAACTGTGGGACAGCACCAGATCGCAGCCCGCACTACAGACCACCATTGGGCTCGTGCTGCCCATCGCCAGGCAGAGGAGCATCCCTGTGGATGTTCTGATAAGGGTTAAACGTTCAGCAATAGTTTGGATCTCTTAAGCTAACAGTTGATGCTGGCCCTTTCGGTAATAGCTCAAAAACATTTTCATTGCAGATTTTAATGATGTGTCATCACACATTGTTCTATGTCACCAAATGGCTATGACAAGGAAAGCAACCATCACCTGGAAACCTCTATCTATGTGTACTCTGCTCAGACATTAAAGCTGTCAGAACAAAGACTGCCTGTGAACTTGTCTATATGCCACTTTGCATTTTTTCCCCAACAGTGTCACAAAGTGGCACTAAATCCCATTTTAATGGAAATATAATTAGTAATAATTATTTTGCTGCTCAAGAGGCTGAGCATTTTGTAACACAAAGCACTTGATTTTTTCTTGGGTTTTTGGAAAATATTTCATATTAAATGTTGTTAACTGATAATGACAAAAAGTGTCATTTAAACTATTTTAAAATAGAGGCTATTTTTTCCACAGTGATTCTTTTTGGCTTTCAGTGTTGGCTTTGCATTTGAAATTGTTCAGTTTTTCAATGAAAAAACAACATGCAGAAGAACCATTATAACCAAAGACGTATTTTCTGTATTGCATTTTCTTCACCACCACCACCCCAGGTGATACCTTAATGAAAATTGTAAAAGGGAACAGTATGTAGTGTGAAAGATATGGCATTTGCAATAAGCCTTGTTTTGAGCACCTGAAAAACGTCTCATATAGATGATTTGCTTGGCTACAGAAAAATATAGTCCTCTACAGTAAATTCTTACCTGCATTATGCTCATCCATTGAAAAGGCTTTATTCTCCATGTAGCTCCGAGGAAGCTGTATATCTTCCTCAAAAGCAGTTTCACGCATCCTTGGCTGTGAAGTATCAAAATAATTGGGAGTGTTTTCCTGCTGTGATGGAAGGATGGTACAGTGGACCTCTGGGATGGCATGAAAAATAACAAACACCCAACCACTGGACACCAGTGCAATAGCAAGAGTGGGATCACTCCATTTGTCTCTTCTCTTTAACTCAGCATTACCGAAGAGGTACATAGTCATCCAGGCTACCCAAATCAGAATGGAAAAAAAGAGTGTTATAATGAGGCATACTCCATTTTTCTTCCATTTCTTAAACTTTCCACAGAGAGTGAAAAGAGAAAATCCCATGGTGAATACCATCAGAAACATAACATAAATCAAAGCCATCGCAAAATCCATTGGTTCATAGCTGCAAGCCAACTTGTTATCTCTGACAATCGTCAGTATTAACCACTCGGTTGCAATAATGACCTGAACAAGCATCAGGCAGATTGCCACACCAGCTAGATGCCAGCCAGACGGACTCTTCCCATGTCGAACTAGTCTACGAAGTCTCCAGGCTTGAGCTAGCAAGCACGAGAAGCACAAAGCAAAGATAACTCCCCACAGAAATCTTCGGGTAGAGCACACCATTTCATCTTCTTGTATGATGAAAGCAAACGTCAGCCCAAACAGTCCAAGAGTCCCAAAAAGAAAGAGGAAGTGCATTCCCAGGGGGCTCTTCTTCTCCTTGTCCTTGATGAAGGGCAGCCTCGCCAGCAAAATCAGCATCAGCAATAACGTCGTCAGCACGCCTGCCCCCGCAACAGCCTCCACAACTATTCCCCAAATGGCATCCAGGTCGCACAGGTAAACGTACTGAGGGAGAAGATCCAGTCCGCACCCTCTCGACGTACTTGAGTTTTCAGAAGAGCCATAGCTGATCACGAAGAGGAGGAAGAAACCAATGGCTGGGTAGGTTTTCATTTTTCTGTCTGAGACAACAAAATGTTTATTTAGCTACAGTTCATGTTGGAGGATTTCACAGCAATTGGAAGCACAGTTTGCTTCAATAGCCCATGTTTACTGGTGTTTTACACTGGATATGCAGCTGGCATAGCCTACCCCATAGTCCCCTTTGCCGCCCTCCTGGAAAGCTGCTTTGCCTGTTGGACTCAGAACACATTTCTGTGTTTGCACAGATTGAAAACAACATTTCCAAACACTGCCTCTGCAAATATCCTAAAACACAATTACTAATCCTGTTGCAAAATAATACACTACCTACAGAATAATACACTACCTACAGTACTTTATTGTTCAAATTCAGGTGCTTAAAGTAGGGGTAAATTGCATGGGGCCTGATGCAAGCGTAAGTTCTATCAGAATGTTTGACAGCCTTGCTCCTTTTACTGGAATAAAGGCAGAGTCAAAACCACTATTTGTTCCTTAAGGATAGAGCAGTCCCAGGAAAATAAACATTGTACTTTTTTTTCTTTTTTAAAGGAAAATCTTGTTTTCATGCTCGGTCAATAGGCAAGTTATAACATTCCCTCCTTTCAGCCTCTTCCAAAGCCCAGGTATTAGATTGCATTTGCAAATGGAAATGGTTAGCTGGAGAAATCCCATATTCTGTAACAATGGTGCATACATGCAGTGTCATCAATCAGCTAATCAAAAATGAATGACACATTGTGCTTCTTAGCAAGCCGAAAGCCATTCAAAGGAAACAAACAACAAAAACCAGAGCATCACTTTCCCTGATCCAGAGAGGGAACAATGGTAAACTCCCTAGGAACACAACACATCCCATGCGGCGATCAGGACCAAAAGCCTGGATGAATTCCAACTTGGTTTTAGGAAGAACAGGGGTTAGGTGCTTTAAAAAGATGCATGTTACAGCATTTGCTTTTATTAAGCAAAGCAGGGCAAAGAAGATTGTTAAAAACGTAACCTTTAAATGAACAACCTGCCAGCGATAGCTGCCCTGTTAGGGCAATCTGAAGTAAACACTGCATGCACCAGATAGACAGGAAACCTGACGCTGTTAACCTTCACCCGCATGGGTGGCGCTGCCGGTGCCAGCAGGATTATGTTCATTGATGTGAGCAACGTGCCCAGGTGAAAGTGTCCAGAGTAAGACTTCCATTTCTATGGTATGGCCATAAAAGCACCGTACAAAGAGGCAGTAATGTTAGTCACGTAGCTCATAGGACGTGTTTAAGATATAGAGTGAGAAGCAGAGAAATTATCGGTAGCTCTTTTGTAAGTTAGACAAACAGGCCTGAATGATTACCCATCTAAAGAGATTTCATAAATCAGAAATGCATTTAATGAAATCATCAAAAACTTTAATGAGAGCTGAAAATGGCTTAATGTAAGGGTGCAATGTTGTTGTATTGAACATGATCAGTCATAACCAACACAAAAACTATTTACACAGACTGTCCGAAACCATAGAGTCTCCTACAGCTGAGAACTGTGCGTTTTCTTCCTGTGCATTACAGTCCTGTAACAATCTGAGTTAAATCTTTAGGATCTCAATCTTCAAACTCATGTTCATTCCCCGGTCACTGAGTAACGACCAATGCCCGTTTTTGGCCTCTGCCAGAAGACGGATGATGGAAATTATTCTGTTTCCTACTAGAGGCACCAAGACAGCAAACGTGCTAATATAAATGTGTAATGACTTTATGTCTTCACACAATAGACAAAAATTTTATTACAGAACTTCACATCAGAAGTGGAAGCTGTGACAAATGATGTGATCTGGGATTGGACAAACAGGACAAGGGCAATCGATGATCTTTGCCTGCCCATAGAAATTACAGGATCCTTGCACTGTCGAAAGGGCTGCACTGTTCTAATGATGCAGTGACCTGCAGGTAATGACTAATGATTTTTTTTTTTCCTACCTAGCTGTAATTTACTTTATGGTGTATTGGTAGAATACTTACTTGTATCTGATTTGTATAACAGGCTTCTCAATGACTCTGCCACAACAGTTATGTTAAAAACACTGACTTTACAGACAGAAAACTAGTTGTCAGCGAAATATATTCATTTTTTTATTGAATATGGTTACACTCGATGAATCTCCCTGCCTTATGAGTACATAATTAAGTAGAAGGAAACAGTCTGAAGGTAATTTTGCAATTCCTTCTACGCACAGGCGGTTCCTACTTCAACCGGTGCATTTACTCTTTAGAATATCCAAAATGCCCTAAAGAGCATGAAATGGTCAGTGCTTGCTGACACAGAGGGAGGAAATCCATGAGGATCTACAAATGCAATACTGCAAACTGCTGATACCAATGTCAAGAAGCAGGAGGTCATGTGGAAAATTATTCCAAATTCATTCTAAATGTCCCCCAAACTGGAAACAATAAACAGGCCTCAGGTGAGGATCATGTTAATTTTTCACTATCCTATCACTTACAAATTATGCATGTACCAAATTGGTTTCAATACTAGCTTTGTTTGTTAGCTACTCTCCAAAGACCTGGGGGGTAATGACTTAAGTGGAAGTATCTCCAGTTCCAAGATGTTTTCCAGTTTTCTGGTTACTTTATTCATGTCATGTAACCCTCATGTGATTGAGCTATTCTAGGACAGTCTGTTTCCATGGAGATTGTGCTGCATGGGTAAGCAGTCATATTGTCAGCCCATCATTTGTTTCCTCTTCCTATTTGGAAGTGTTTGGGAGGGGGGAAGGGAGGGTTAATGAATTTTGAGTACAAAGAAGTAGTTTCTTTTGGAAGGGGAAATTAAGCTGTGAGAAAATATATTGAGAATTCAGACAAAATACATATTCAGAAATGCCGAGATGTTCAACTCGGGAAGAGTTTTTCCAAGTTACTTCCATTTGTAAAATTACTTTTGGGACAGCTGATGGAAATAAACAGTAGTTCCCTCAGAAATCTCCTAGCTAGTGGTAGTATTGACCAAGAAATCTCTAGGACTGCTGGCAAGTATTCTCAGTGTGAAACCCTGTTCTTACCGAGTATCAGTAAGTCTCGCTGAACAGGGATCCTGTCCACACCAAAGCTTGCGAGCAGGGCTTGAAATCTCCAAACAACGAATCTTTTCCTCACTGCTGCTACCAATATAGCCCTGTTTGCAACCTATTTACTATGTATTTCTGCCCAACTAGGTAAAAACTGGCAACATTAATAATCAACCCCAACAACGCTACCAGCCAAAATCCTCTTTCCAGCTGGTACTGGTACTCAGCCCTGAACTCAGACAGCTCTGTAGACAAGGGAGAACATTGCATTACAACATACAAGTTGGGCAAGGGAATACCACAGCTTTAGTTGAAACCATAGATTCAATAAATTTAAGGGAAAACTAAAAAGACTTTTTGTCAGAAAAGTTATTTTGGAAAAGAGAAGTATATCAATATGGGTTTTTTTATTGAAATAGCACCTTCCTCAAGGCTGTGCTGCAGGTAGAATGGCAGAGTCCTGTGTCTCTCGAGATTTTGTAGTAAAATCTTCTGCCTGCACATTATCCCCAGCAGTTACCTAAATCAGTAACTGTAGAGTATTTTTACTTCCTTATGTCTAGATTAGCTCTTAGCAAAGTTATGCAACCTCACGGTAGTAACAATAACGCTCTGTTTGACTGGCACTTCACTTCTACTATTACCAGAGAGCTACAGCAATAGTAATACAGAAATGTCACAGAAACATTCCAGCACAGATATAGTAAGTGGCACCAATATAGCCCCCGCATAGCTGAATGGAACTGTTCATACAGAAGGAAATCAACTTGAGAGGGTTTGGGGTTGGTTTGTTTGTTTATTTTTTCTTCCCAGACCCCCCTCCAAAATTATATATCATTACAAGTAGTTAAGCCAACATACCTGAACCTAGAGCAATCACAAGCGCTTAAAATGAAATCAGTAAGCCTTAGACATTTCAGGCAAAAGCAGCACACAATTAGTGGGACAGCTTGCAAATCCAGTCCTCGGGTTTCGGTCCAATATCTGCTCTCAATGACAACAGAAATAACTCCACTGTTTTCAACAGAGTGAAGTCCCCTGCATTACCCGGTGTAGAATCCCTACAGAAATGGCAGACACAAAGCTCCCCAGTGGGTACGAAGTAGAATTACAAGCAACTAAGCAGAAACAGAAAACCTCACAGTTGTCATCAAAAAGTTGTCATGGTTAAAAATCAGTGAGGCTTTCCATAGCTAAACTCTTCTGACCAAAGACTGCAAATCTCTCTTATCTGGTCAAAAAGATACTGCTGTATGCTGCTAGAGAATATATATAAAGAATAAATCTGTAACCATGCAAAGATTTAAGGTTAGGCTATTCATGGTTAGATGTTTTATCTCTTCCCCTTTTTAGAGTCCTACCATTAATCAACTGATTCAGGAAAATGTATCCAACCACAGAGGAGACAAACACTCTAGTAAATAAAAGCAGTAGTAGCACAAATAGTAACCTGCTCTGCACCCATAGGCAGAAGTCTGGTTCACTGTACAATTTCCGAAAGAAAACCGCCCCCGCCACAAAGTGTTGTGGAGAGATGCTAGTGAGCAAGGAATTAATCACAACACGGGATCTCTGCCAGCTCCTTTTGATCAGATCTGAAGTACAAGCTTCAGGACTGATAACAGAGCAGCAACAGCCAAGCCGAGATCAGCCCACTCAAGAGATTTATTTCCAGAATAATAATTAATAGTGCAGTTGTGCTTTGTACGCAAAAATACAGCAGCGATTTAGACATCCCCCGCATTAGAATAATACACATCATGCTGTGTACAGCCTCACGGGTACAGAAAGCAAGACCCCACTCCAAAAAGGACACGTAGAAAAAGTACTGTTTTCGTTTAGAAATACTTGGCAATGCTGCATATAACCTGAAATGATCTTTCTAACATTCTAGGTGCTCACAATTCCGTCAGATTCTGTATATCGCCTGTGCCTAGATACTTCTGACTATAATGCCTGGTGTTCATTAGACTACCGATAGCAATCAATGTTTGTCTTTTCTTTGCTAATTCTCAGGCTGTTTCCATTCATGTCGCAGCCTCACGACAGATGGGTTTCCTTCACCTGGTTTCTTCTGACGCAGCAAGAGAACACCCCAACGCCGATACCCACTGCTGGTAAGTAGGGAGCGTATCACTGACAGATAGGCGCTCAGCAGTGCTATAGCGATGATGACCAACCTCGGTGTTGAGGCTCAGCACGCAGGAAATCTTGTTAGCCTCGGGATAAACGTTAGGCCAGGTGTAAACAAAGGGTTCACCTAAGTGCTAAATCCCATCGCTGTTTGGCTTTGGGGAGAGGTAAATACCGAGACGGGGCTTTTGATTAACTGGAGAGAACCCTGGCAGCGCTGCGCAGCCCTCCCGCGGGGCTGCACTGCGCACCCACTGGCCCCGGGACCGGGCAGCGGCGGCCAGGGGCCGGCAAGAGGCCCCGAGCCCCCCGCTCCGGCCCGGGAGCGAGCTGCGAGGGGCGGCCGCTCCCCCGGCTCCGCGGCTCCTCCGGGCGGGCCGGCGGGCAGCAGCCTCTCCCCGGGCTCCCCTTAATCCGCCCGCAGCCGCCCCCTCCTCCCGAGCGATGCCTATCCCGCTCCAGCCTCCTCTCTTTTGTCCCTCCGCTCGTTTCTCTCGCGGTTTCTCTTTCCAGGCTCTCCTTCCCCCCCGGACCGAACTCCCCTGCCCTCCTCGCCGCCCCCGCTCCCTGCCGCGGCGCTCGGCCTCCTGCTCCAGCCCCCCCCCCCCCTCCCGCACTCCTACATCCAGCCTGTTGTCTGCCCGCGGCCACCGGGCTAATTCTGCGGGCAGCGCCCGGAGCAGAGCCGGGCCAGCGGCCCCCCCGCCGGCAGCGCTGCGCCGCGGCAGCCCCGGGGCCGGGGGCCGGTCCCCCCGCTGCCCGCTGGCGCGGGCGGCGGGGCAGCCTCTGTCCGCCAGCCCACCGCAAGTCACATCCCGGCCGGCGGGGAGCCCCCCCGGTGCGCGGCCCTGCCGTCCGGTGCGGTGCCCTGCCCGCCGCGCCGCGCCCGCCGCCCCCGGCGGCCCCCGGCCGCCCCCCCCCCCCCGCCCCCCGGCCGGCGGCACGGGGGGCAGCGCAGCCCCCGGCCTGGGGCGCGCGGGGCTGCTCGGCGCCCCCGGGGGAAGAACAAGCGGGCACGCACACGGTGAGGGTGTGCAGGCACAGGCACACACACACAGGGCTGGGTGTGCAGGCACAGGCAACGGAAGGGAAGGATGGTCGCAGCTCTACGTGCTCCTACAAGGTGACGTGAACACAGGACACGCAGGAAGGCGTGAGCGGGCACACGTGCATACAGGCATTCCTGTGTGCTCCTGTGCTGCACAAGTGAGTGCGCGAGAGAAACATGGGCAGTATGGATTAGGAAAATGCCTCCTGGGCATGTTAGCTGCGGTATGTGCACCTATGCAAATTTGGAGATTTCAGAGGTGGGAAGTTTTGCAGCGCCTGTGACAGTGGGGATTTTGCAATGGGCTGGATACGTTCACCAAATCTGCCTCAAATGCATGCATACCTTAGACAGCAGCTAAATGTTTGAAAGAGAAAAATGTTAAGTGCATCTTTATTGTGCAAGTGACATTTTACTGTCTGCTTATGCAGCAAAATTCAGAAGCAGGCCCTATGAGCACATGAAGCTCTGCAAAGGCGATGCTGGGAACCGTTCAGTATCTGCCTCCCACCTCCCAACGCGCAGCCAGTCTCCTGCTTTCCATCTTCTCCACAGTTCAATTCTGAGACAGTCGTAACCCTTGCGCACAGAACAGGGCTTCCTACAAACTTCAGGAAGAGTTAATTACAACAAGGGAAAGACAGTCAGCTTCGGCCTGTGATGTTCCTGAACAGCAGAAACTTGCTTGCCTTTTCAGCTGGTTAGAGTACATTTGTGCGACACCTCCGTGGCTGGCAGCCACACTCTATCGTGTATCCATGGGTTTATGCTTTCACTTAAACTGCTAACAAGAAACAGAGCAGCTATGGCTGACATGGCGTTACTGGTGGGGAACAACTGAGGCCTGTCCTTCGCGGGCATGGGCAGCACGCCCCCTTCTTGCCAGGTTTCTGTATACAGAGCCTCCCAAAGGGAAACGTCTGCTCTGAAACGTGCATTCCTTGGCACAGGAGAACTGTAACCTTTGAACAGACTCAGCCTAACCTGCGTGGGCTTATTTAGATGCCACTTCTTATGCCTTGGGGGGCTACCTGAACTTCTCAGCGTGGCTGACATGGAGTAAATCCGATGGTCTGGCTGGGCTGCAATTGCCTGTGCTTAGGCAGGGCAGCAGGGGGAGAACAGCTGAAGCATAGAACAATTTCACATTTCTGCTCTTTTCTCTCTCAATTTCTCTGCCTTGCTGATTCTGGAGTTTGGGCATTGGCTTTATTTGAGTCACACGTAAGCAATAATACCCTGCCCTTGTATCAGTCAATATGTCTGTGCTATTCAAAGTAAAACAGGAAAATTTTACAAAAACTGAGGTGGTGAGAGGTAAAGCAGCTGCGAACTGCCCAAGGTCACTCCACAGTCTGGCAGGAGTGTAAAAAATACTGATTCACCAGATCAGCCTGTCAACCCCCTCTGGCTCGGGAGCCTGAGCCAAGCACCCGAATGTGACAGTAACAAGCAAAGACCTTTTTGTGTATGAATAAACACATAAAGTTCTCTATGCCATGCTGGGAAGACCTAGAAGACCCGCGGGAAAGATGAAGCACAGGAATTCACATGCTGAAGATCTTAGTCCGCTTATGGCAGAGCAATGTACTGAGGCCTTCAGCAAATGCAAATCTTGGTCGTTGTTCCCTTCTACAACCTGTGATATGAGGAAAGGAAAGGGCCTCCCCCATTTGCCTCTTACTGATGGAACAGGGAAGCTAATGCCCCTCTCTACCACTACTAGTGGATCCTTAGTGAGTAAGGCTGATTTCTGTCCTGCTGAACCAGTTTTAGTGTTAGCTACCATGAAAATGTGTAGGACAGAACACAGAATCATCAAGGAAATCTTAGGAGGGCTTTGTAAAGTAGCTGGACTAAATTACAGCTCCCATTGCATTACTTTTCTTAGTAGTTAACTTTGACAATATGCTCTGAAAATATGCTTTTATTAAGGGGGAAAGTATTTCCATCAGTTAACCACTAACTCAGCAGCAACTTCAGCATTTCCTTGCCTCGAGAGAGCTTGTAGAAGGATGGAGTAGATGCTATGGCCCAGGAGGACGGTGTGAATTTCCCAGTTTTACATGGTGCTCCCAGCGCCTACAATGCTGCCTGGGACCCTGCATCAGCTGCAGCCAGCAACTGCCTGCACATGAGCACTGCTCAGAGGAGACTGGCGAAAGGGTGAGGTGTGCAAGGCCAAAGTAAAGGTGAAATTCAGAGAACTCTGCTTATGCCATGCAATACTTCCCATAGCAAATGACTTTAAACAGATGTAAGCTCAATGCTTTTGTTCATATCTGAAAGATTGAAGAAAACATGTATTAGCAATTTTTCTTTAATTTACACTGGGCATATAGTATGCTCAACTTAAAAAACCCACCCCTTTTCAATAATTTTGCTCTTTCTGTTTTCTACAACACACATTTGATCATTCAACTGATATTTAGCTTTTTTTCCTCAATATTTGGCTTCCTGCTTGTGACAATAGGTAAACAGAGTGCCTACGTGATGCCGCATGTCCACAATTTTTTCTCTTCTGCAGTAGCGCTCCTAGCAGGATTTGACAGCAGAGAGTGTTACAGCAGCACCATGTGGTTAGCACCCCCCCATCAGCGAATGCCAAATCCATATTACCACAGACTGTCATCCTCGTTTCAGAATTTCTTCCGTGTCCCAACCTGAGATAAAGGCAATCTCCATCCTCTATTCTCTTCTTTACCTTCAGGATGCCAGGAAGGGAACACACTTGCTGCAGGAGCAGGCAGAAAAACTGTCAGACAGTTTTTCACCAACAGCTTCCCCATTGTACGGCAGATCCTGCACAACCTTTTCACTTGGTAGACTGATTCTGCAGCTCCTGCCAGCATGGAATTGTGCTTGTGCCAGTGCAATTTAAATAGAATATTTCATTAAGAGATCAGCAGTAGGCACATGGAAATGACAGCGATCATTAAGTCTGCGTTACTGTTGTTTGCGCTAGGGAGCACGTAGAGGCCCCGGGCAGAGGCAGGACCGCACAGTGCGTGATGAAGCCAGCCCTCCTGCATACAGTGCACTCCATAAACCAGTTTGCTTTCCAGCGGTCTCTGAAAGAATCCCCTGAGACAAACTATGTGTCTTAATTGTAGGACGACCAGGCTGTGGGATCGCTTCCTGGATGTTCAGATGTCCCAATAATGAACATGACAGAAGAGAATAAAGATCTACCGGATGGATTTGCCCAACCAATGGTGTGTGGATGATTTACACCATTTCTGACCCACAAGCAGAGGTGCTTTTCATTACACAAATCCCTGCAGTGTGATTAGTTTGCCTAATACTTGCCCTGCTTTTTCTCAGGGCAGGATACAAATCCTGGTGCTCCCATTGGTTGGCAGCATCAAGGAGACGGCAAGATTTGTGTGACCACTGCAAGATGATTTCTCTGTAACTGCAGAGGCTTTCACACGTTGCTCTTTGCACTGCTGAAGGCAGAGTCCGCTCTCCCCAGTCCTCTGTTAAATGGGTCTGAGTGGCCAAATGTGGTTAGTGAGGAGAAGGGGGAGAGGGGGAAATGAAAGAAGAAAAGCCTTGAAATCGATATGAAGCAAAAGATGCATGGCAGGAAGGAGACGGACAGATGGAGAGAAAGAAAGAATTATCGAAACATTAAGGAAGAATGTAATCCAGAAGAATTCATACCCGTGGCACAAAAGAAAGGTGCTCTCAGGCTGGATAGTGTGGGAAAATGGCCATAATGTTGGATGTCACATCTGTGTTCAGAACCCAATTATACCTGGTCTTCAACTTGGGTTAGACAAACCGAGGTAAGAACACACCTTTTATAGCATTGCACCTACTAATAACTCTTTGGCTGTTTGGTAATAAATGCAACCTGTCCTGCAGTTCACCCCATCCATATTGACATCTTGACCCACGCCGTATGGAAAGGCAGTGAGTCTTCTCCACTTACCAGTCACAGCTCTCAACACCAGGACAAGAGTGTAGCAATGCAGGCAAGATTTACAGTGTGGTCAATGTGATATTCATTTGTTTTCTCAACACATTTCCTTATCATGCTGGTAATGCATAAATGCTTAATTTAAACTGTGGAGAAACATGGGCAAGTTTTAAGATCTAATGCAGCTGGTAGAATTTGATTAAAACACTGTTTGGATGGTCTGTGACACCAGGCACATGCGATTAAAATTCTTATGACTGGGAATTTGCACACCTTCCAAGCCTCATTTCACAAGGAAAACCGCCAAAGATAGGTATTTAAGTCAGCATATCCCTGATTTATTGAATTATTGTTACACACTCTCTAAGGCTCTAGCTAGCTAGATACCTCTCAAACTGGCCAAACCATTTCAATTTAAAAAGTTTATACTTGGCCTTTGCTTAGGCAAAGTCCCAATTGGGTTAAAATAAATTTGATCAGGCAAATGATTTGTGGCTTTCTGTTTCTAGCATGAGAACATTTCCTTAAGACTGCATGTGTTGGGGAGCTAGCGACCCTGGCCAATACCAGTAACTTCATCTTGAAAACCTTTCTCGTGATCGGTTGTGGATGACGGTGGGTGATTGGGGTTTCTTAGAGTGACAGCTCTACGGTAGGGAAAACCTCCCTCTACCCACGATAGGTTCTGATTTTTCCCTTAAATTACACATCCTGGTTCTGACCGAGCCACTCAAGCAGTTCTTGTATTCCTTTGGATTTTAAACAAGATGCAGCCATCCCAGTAAGTAACATGTGTGTATGAATGAACAAAGGAAATGGTTTCTTTAGCTGTAAGCACGTGCCAGTGTTCACAGGAAGCAATTGTGCTCCAAGCTGTGCACACAGCCCAGGCTAGGGCTGCTGCGAGGAAAATGTTGCAATTGCCTAAAATGCACATTGTATATTGTTTGATTGTGTATATTATATATATCTATGTAATAGATTTTCTACATCCTATTCCCTTCTCGAAATATTAAAGGTATCAGCTGGTGTAGCTGTGCTTGAATGTACTTATGTTTCAAATGGGCTTGATTTATAAGTGCTTTTATTTATATCTGCTGCTTTCACACCTACACTGAGATGTAAAGGGGTTTTTCCAAATGCTGCTAAGAATCGTGCTGGTACCTCTTGAGCACAGTGTCATTAAGGCCCTCATCTGTAATACCTCCTTGGGGAGGTAGGAAACCACACTTGGGAACTTCGCTGGCCTTCCTCTCTATTGGCATGTGTGGCAAAAAATACTGCCCCCCGATGTGGACTGTCTATGTGTCTAAAAAGAAATAAATAACATTTACATCCTGCAGAAGATTGAACAAACCCCCTCTTCATGAGCTGCCCAGCTTTTCTGTTGCTGAGACTGTCACCTACTGGCCACGGAGCAGCTCACCGGGATCTCGGGAACAAAGTCAGGCTGATGAACTAAATATTCAGCTTTGCCTTTAGAAATGACACCACTGAGATGTTCCTGGTTTATCTAACTGTAAACAGGGCGGTAATTCTGTAAATGGAGGTAGATCAGGAATCTGGAAAGCTTTGTCGTTTATAAAAGATCCAGATTTCATGCAGTTTTAATGCAAAGGAAGCCAGGATCTCATCACAGGGGAGATGCAGGGTAAAATGCTAGTACCAGTAAACTTAATGGGAGCAAAATAAGCCATGACCAACACTCAAGGGAAAGGAAAAAAAAAAAAAAGGACCAGCTCTTCTGTCTCTGGTGGATTTTTGTCATGTTAGACTGTGGACACAAGACGACCTTAAAAAGGGCCATATCTTGGTATTGACCAGCAGCGCTCAACAGGAATCAAAGGAACTTTATTGAAGATCTACGCTACAGCTTTTACAGGAAAGGAGAAGATTTGCTCTAAAAAGTTCTTTTAGCCTTGTCCTTGTCCTGCCCTCATGTGTTGTCACTGCTAGCTCTTTTTCTGCCAGTCTTGTGGACAGAACTTCAACCAGCGTAAAGAAGAGCAAGTCTGAATTCACAGTTAGAATATGGGACCATGGGGTGGTTTCTTCTCCCCGTTTCAAGGAGTGTCCCCCCATTCCTCCCCAGACCTGAGAGCAGCTTAATGCACTGCCTGAAATGCACTGTTCCTCTGGGATTTTTTTGGTTTAAGACACAGAAATGAGTTGCTGCCGGAAAACAGGTATCAAACTGCAAAACTGCATCTTTACTGCTTATTCCAATGGAGCATCACTGTCTAAATCTCTTCCTAAAACCTTTATTTTTTTTTCTTGTATGTAATTGAGCTGTATTAGTGGCATTCTGCAGGACTGCTGATAGGAAAGGAAGGCTGCTGCCAAGAGGCTGTTTCATGCCAAGTATCCCCAGCTCACTTGGTGTTACACAAGGGTATTGCTGCCTGAACACATGACTAAAGTAACCCTCAAGCTCACTGCTGTATGTTGTATTGAAACTTTAAAGAGGAGATCTTTTTTTTATGGATGTTTTTCATATGCCTCTTAGTTCACATCTGTAAAAAATACATTTCAGGTACTTTAGAAATACTTTTTGACCGTGTCTGGACTCAATCCCTAGCACTGAATTTACGCAAAGTGGCCATGGTTTTATTTCTTATTAGATATTTTTGTGAAATGGGTACATTATTTCCTTTTATTTCCCTTCACTTCATTCCTGTGCTTGGACACTTACAAGCTTTAATTGTTGTCAGAGAACACTGGGTGCCTGGATGTCTCTCTTATGAAAGCAAGCGGCTGGTTAAAAAGAAGACCAGAGTCTGCATGAAATTCCACTAAATTCAGTGAAAAGGGTCATTTCAAAGAATTTAGGTTCAGTTTTCAAATGCATTTCATGAGAGGCTTTGGACTGGTGGATTAATACAGGATGCTGAGTCTCAGTCCTTCCCACTGTACAGGAAGGATAATGCCATTTACCTCCCCTATAGGTTACCTCACTCTCACTTCTTGTGCGCTGTTGTAAAAGAGCAGAACACTTCAAGGCCATTCAGTGTCAAAAGGACTTAGAAACCTCTGGCTCACAGCCAGGTAGACCCTGGAGGCCAGCTCTCACAAACATCAACGGGGAAAAGAACACAGCTTTTCCAACTTCATTGGGAATACGAGTCTTTGCCTGAAATGCTCTCTTTTCAAATTTGTGAATGCGAAACTAGAAAAAATCCCCCTGGCTTCCTTCTCTGCTATCCGCCCACGCTTCTCAGTAAGTCATTTCCATGGAGCTGGTGGGATCTTTATTCAGGCAGAAGATGGCTGGGGAGTGTTGTCTCTGTAAGCACCGCGGAGGCTTGGGAGCGTGGGCTCTCCGGGGCCATCACGCAGCCTCTTCAGTCCTGTCCATCACTTTATCACATGGAGATATTCTCTCACCACTGGAGAAAGATTCCCTTTAAAACCGCTCTTTTGCTGGTAGATTTACTTTGAACCGAGACATAAGATGAGTTAATATTGGTTTTGAGGGTAAATGAAGGGCAATGAAGATTCTAACCTAAAAAATGTAGCCTATGAATGTTATCCCTTCACTGTGCATTCATTTTAATGGTCCTTGCTGTGTGTTTTATTGAAGGCTGAGTCATAAGCAGATCTTACTGCTTTGTAAGGAGGGAAATGGATTTTGGGCAAAAACATTACGTGTCTCAAATGGATCCAGCAAAGAGAGACTGCTCAAGCTGGGAAAATGCAATGAGGTATCTCAGCAAAAGCCAGAATTCAAGGTCAAAAAGAAATTCCTTGTGCTCCATTTGAGTTTTCATCACCTGAAGCTTGTCTGGACTCAGCTGATATTTCTGGTGACAGGGCCACCACAGTGAGGAGAGCAGATCCTGCTCTTGTTCCTCCCCTCAAAAAACAGCCCTGGAGTTAACAGGACTCCCCCCCTGGGTCTTGTAGTTCAGTATTACGATGATGAACATTTGCTTACCGCTTGGGGCTGACACTGTTGTTGTTGGGACTTGGTCAAGGCAAAGCATTTTTGACTGAGGTTGTTAAGGAAGGAGAGAGAAGCTCTTGCGTTATGGCAGCACCTCTGTGGGATGCAGGATGGTCCCTTTGCAGATGCCCTTAGGAGCATCGCCTTTGGCTGGGGAGGAGAGGGGAGAACCACACACGCTGAGCTGTGCAGCTTGGGAGAAGGTGCTGCCTGCTGGGCGAAAGCGGCCGTGCCTAGGAGCGTGCAGCAGCGCATCCACCCTGCCGTTAGAAGTCACCTCCATCTCACATCGTGAGTGGGACTGGACTGCAGTGTAGGGCAGGAGAAGTCATGAGATTCAAAGGGGGATCTTTCATGCCCTTTGTCACAAACAGTATCTTTTTTTCCTGTTTTTTTACCTGAGTTACATTTGTGTTCCTTAAGGCAGGGACTGGATCAGGCGTTACCTCTGGAAACAGAGGTAGGCTGCCCTTTCTCTGGGGTGCTACTGAGCACATTTGGGGGGAAGATCTGACACCTGGGCAGGGGACTGAAGACATGGAACATGGCCCAGGAGCAGGGACAGATTGGGCATAGAGATCAAGGAACTGCAGAGCAGGAAGCAGAAGGCAGAAGGCAGCCGGGCTCAGGGCTCCCCAGGGATCCACTTGGACAGGCACCGCTGGCTGCAGCTCAAAAGTCACTGACTTGCAGCCAAGCCTTGAAATAGGGTAGGCAGAGAGCTGCATGTTCAGTCACTGATAGTTTGACTTTGAATTTGTTTAGAAAGTTAAGTTTCTTACTTTTTTTATTCAGGTAAAGCCTGGCTGTTCGAGGTCAGAAGCTTTCTGATCTTCCTCAGGGAGCGCACCACGAGGGAGAGCTTTATCTGTACCTAATTCAAAGCTCTGGACCTTCCACCCCTGTTTTTTTGGTCCAGGATGCCACTGCTATCACACCCTCAGAGGCAGTGAAAGGCCAGAGACATTAATTTGGCAGGATGTCTTTATAGGAGCCACAGCCCTGCTGACAAGAAGTGGCCCAAGAGTGCTCCCTCCTGCCTCCTGCACAGCACTTTGTGGCCCTGCCTCTGCCTCCCCTGCAGTTATGGTAGGGCAGGTTGTCCTCTGCTGCAGCCAGTTGGCGACGTGGAGTCTGAGGCCTGCACAGAGACAGCAGCTTCTGAAGGGTCACTCGGTGCCACCAGACACGGCCAGACCCGTGAGGCTGTTTATTAAATTATCATTAGCAAAGCTACCTATCAAATATAGCTGTGAAAATGTGGCCTTTTTCTTTTCCTCCTGCTCCCTTTGGCCAGCTGGTGTTCCTCCTATGTGGTACAGAGGAATTTTATTTTGTTAAGGTTCAGGCTCACACTGCAAACCTGGCTAATGCTCCAAGGGGCTCTGGAGGACATCTGATGTTTCTGAGAGTCCTGGCCGTAGAAGGCCACATTTCTCCAGGTTTCTAGCCTCCTTTGGGTTTTATATTGCAGTAGGGAGGAATAAAACGCCCTTTCCATCTTTAGGACGTAAGATGAAGGAACTGAACAGGAAGAAAATGATAAACTTAGTTTTATAAATACTAGTGGTTGAGTTTCATTAATTTCTTGGCCTTAAAGAATAATATCCAAATAGGTGTTACACATGCAGACAATCTCTGGTTTAAATCGGATGTCTGCACACAGACTGCCTCTGTAGCATCCCTGGGAGGGAGGCATTTGCTGGCCCATGTACCCCAAACTCAGACTGCTTTCCACTGGCAGGCAGGACCGGGAGATCTGCAGCAGGGCAGGAGTTGGGCTGCCACAAGCCAATGGATCAGAAGCTTTACGTGCATTGAAGATATCTTGATTTTGCAAATATTGATACAGGTAGCATTGTGTTGTGTTAGCAAGCCCCTTAGGTGTCACGGCACTTCCAGTATTTTCAAACCCTGACTTTACATCCCGTAAACTGAAGAGTCCCACTCCTATTTGGAGCAAGGGGCCCCCAGCTGGACCTGTACTACAAATACAGCTCCAGGTGCAGCTTGCAGCTATCTACAGCCATAATATTTACACTTTTCTAATCTGGCAGGTGGATATAGAAAAAACAACATCTGGGTTTAACCATTATTTTGTTTGGGTTTGGGAGGGTATTTTCATTTGCCTGTTGTTTGTCATTGTAACCTCAGAAGATAAAGGTCTTTAGCCAGCAGGATGAAGTGTTGCTTTGTTTCACTATTTACAGTGTTACATTTGGCTGGAGAGTATGATGCTGTAAGAGTGAAGAAGCATGCAAATAACTTGTTTGTCCTCGGAGATGGATGCTTTGTGCTGTAACAAGCTGTGCTGTTGGCTTGGCACAGCTTTACTTTCCCAGAATTGGGGAAGCTGACAGAGCTTGCTGAGGAAGACTTCGAACCGGCTGGCTTTTGATTTCACAGAAGTGCAGCTCCACAAAGCATTGCAATGCTTTGATCTAATGGTATCGATTACACGAGAAAGGAAAGGAAGGTGGGAAATAAAGATATTAAAATAAAATGTGCAAGTGCAGACTTAAAGATCCCACAGCAGCGTTTAAGAGCAGGGTTGAGTAAGCAGGTTGGGTTTGTAGGGTAAATGGGGAATCTGGTGACTGACCACAAAAATGGTTGGTTGCTTTGTTGAAATTTTTTTTTTTTTTTTTTGGTTCAATCTGAAGAGACTTTTTCATAGTGAAACACGCAAAAAAATTTGATGTGAATTAAACATTTTAACCTAAGACAAAAGCTCAGTGCCTTCTCGCTTGTTGCTTGGCAAGCTCCGCACAAGGCAGTTCGTGCCTGTGCTCCTTGCCTGTCCTTCATGAAATGAGATTAATGCTGCTCCCCACCGGAGCTGTTTGGGAGCCTTAATCTGCTCTTTATAAACTTCACTAGGGAAGGTCCCACATGAGCCAGATCACATTATAAGAATTATTCAGTTCATTAGAAACTCCTTTTGCGGTGGGGTTAGAAATGAATAAATCTCTTAAATAGCATCCCCTCTGCAAAGAGTCCCCTCTCTGGTAGAAAAAGAGCTTTGGTGCTTCACTATGCTAATGTGTCACCAGATGTCCCCCAGGAGGACCTAGAGTCAGGTCACTGCCTCCATGGACCTGTGCTGGTGGGGCTCCCCCATGCAGACCCGTTCTCTCTGAAGAGGCACCCAGGTTTGAGACCAGAGCTGCAGCTCGTGGTTGGTAGGCAAGGTCGTCATGCCTCAGGAGGACGTGGGAGATCAACTCGCTTACATGCTATTTGAAACTAAGTGAGCCCAGCTTTCCCTTGTGTGAGCAATTCTGTGCATTTTTTCTGCAAATATGGCAAGGCATTTGCTCTGCTTGTATGGTCCTACCTACCACCACATTTCAGCACGTGCAGTCTTTATGCATTTATTCCTATGGCAGTCCCGCACATTTGGGAGCAGATGCGGAGGACCTGTGGGAAGTCAGGAGACTTTCTGAAAGAAGTGGGATTCAGTTTGTGTTGAGTTTTGCTTTGTGAGTACTGTGTTGTTCTTCCCGAGCCCTGCCCAATGTTTGCTTTGCTTTAACCGAGACCTAGTGTGAGCAGATTATGTCTCTGGAAAAATGTAAAAGAAAATTATATGCAGTATCTTCTCTCAGTGTTAACAGTAGAAGAACACACTTAGACCAGTGCTTAGCCTGCCAGTCCTTTGGAATGAGGAACTCTCTCCAGAGAGTTTAACTTTTTAAGCAAAATAACTTTGTCAGAATTATACTATCAGACAAATTTACTGCTGGGCCTGAGCAATGAGCTTCTAAAGCTTCCAGCAAATTTCTCATCTGAAATACGTGCTGGGAATCTCAGCCTGTCCACTTTTCTCAACAGGAGGAAGGTACTGGGCTTAGGCAAACTCTAGTGGCTGCATCACCCGTATCCAAATTCCCCAGCACGTACAGCTGGGTGCAGACCCCCATTTTCCTGCCATTCCTGGGTGTGACTGCTGTGGCTTCAGTGAGGTGTTTTGGGTGGCTGCAGCAGGAGCAGATGGAACCCGATGGCCGCCTCCTGCCAGGAGCAGTTTTGCAGCTGGTGTGCGGCCCACGCTCCTCTCTGGACGGCTGACTGCGCTTCAGCCGTGGGTGAAGTGATCCAGAAATCTCTTACTTACCTCACAGCAAGCATTTGAAGTGTGTGAGAAGCTTAATTAATTAATGCTTGTAAGACAGCGAGCTCTCCTGAGAAAAAAAGCCAGGAGGGGGTGGGGAGATGACAGCCAAGTGCGGCTCATGGGGATTTCTGATTTTTCGTTGTAGCTGGTTGAAAACTTTCTGTCAAAATACTGACTGGTGTGCTCTCATTCAGAGCCAAGGCTGGGGTTAGACATTCCTCCTCTCAGCCATTTATTACCCCAAGGAAGTGGATTATTGCCATGTCCGCATGGTCAGGAGCCAGGGATCAGCCAAAGGTGCCAAGCCAGGTATCTGTGGGTCTGAGGTAGGGTGTTGAATACATGGTTGGCTGAATTTTTCCACCAGGAACACAACAGTTTCGCCCAAATGTGATGACTTTTCTAGTGTGGACAATCTAAATTAAGTATTTTTACTTACTTCTGCTCAAATCACATCTGTTTAATTTTAAAAGTAAAAATATAAAAATAAAGCATCTCTGCACAGGACAGTGCATCTCCTGCCCTCAAATTCCCTGCCTTCCTGGCATTTCTGCTGGTGTAAGTGCTGGGAGCTCCACTGGCCCCCATGTGTGACCTGCTGGGCACTGCAGCCTTGCTGCTGGATGAGAGGGAATTGTGCCTCAGGGGCTGACACTGAGCTGATGTCCAGGCCTGGCCAAAGCCCAGCTCTACCCAAAGCCAGGCAGAAGAAAGCCACTGTCGCTTCTGTGCCAGCTGAGTTGCTGGACTGGAAAAGTCATTCAGGTAAGTAAATGATTAGTGAACGATTGCCCTTTATCTGGTGACTCCATGGTCACCATCAATAACCCCAACACAATCTGTGATCATAGCCCAAGAGAAAAGTAAAGAATTTCTTTCCCAAAAGACCGTCATTAGCTGGACTGATGTCAGCACAGCCTCACAACTCCAAGGCTTTGACATCATCTTAGAAATTAGGAAGACTTTCAGGCCAGATGACACCTCAGCAGTCTACGTGGGCATTGAAGGGCTGTCGTAACGAGCCTTGTAAAATGAAATGCTGACTATAAAAAGGAGGAAACAAGTGGTTGCCTCCAGAATTTAGAAACATATATGAGGGCTCTTAGCCAAAATCAGCTTAACAGATGTGATCAAATCCCAGCTCCTTTTAACATGTACCTGGAGTTAGTACCTTTGCAGTTACCGATGGTAGGGGCAAGAAGAGGCACCTGCCTGGGATATATGGGAATCAGTAGCAGAGTAAGGAGATGAAGAGAAAAAGAAATTACAAAGTATTGCTGTCGGACTGAAGTAAGGTTGCAAAGACTAATCAGGTGGAATAAGTATCTCTGTGCTTTGCAAACAAACCATTACCTTAGTTATCTATGCCCTGATCTTGCCTTCCCTGAAGTCAGTGCCAAAGTGCTCCTTGACTTCACCATGGCACAACAGGTTCCAGCTTGTTTTGACCGTGCGTGATACTCTGACACTCTGCCCCTTGCAAACGATCCCTGTGAGCAGAGTGGTGAGCAAGTCAATGTGGTTCCCCGTGCCAATGATAAAGCTGATCTCATGGGAGGTTATTGTGCCAATGCTTTTAGCCGGTACACTTTTGGGCAGCAGTCATGCAAATGTTCAGATTCATTTAGATATGTGAGTAGCCCAGGAAAATCAATGGAATCACTTAGATGATTAAAATTGCTTTGTCCAAAGTGTTTCTAGCCTCTGTACAGGTCCTTGGTCTGTATGGATGGCTTGTGCACTTGCAAAGATTAGAAAAATACTTCTTCATTGAGCAAACTTCCTCTGCTCGAAGGCAGAGAAGGTGACTATGAGAAGAGTGACTTACTATTTTCCCCCTGGCACGTGTTGTTTCCATGTCTCTTTGAGCTGCAATATACAGATGCTGCCTGTGAGAGACATGAAAAACTATTATGCCAAGCTCAGTGAGTCCCTGATGCTTGCAAGCGTGTTTTCTTTATTTTTAGTATTTCCTGGAGAACGGTTGACTCCATCCATGTGCAAAATATTGCAGTTGACAGGGAGGGGAGGCATGCATGTGTTTCAAGACATGTGCCTGGGGTGGCTGTGGTTATATAAGGGCTCTTTTGACATGGCCAGTTACATAAAAGTGTAACACTGGAAAGGAAGGCTGTAAATGAATGCGGAGAAGGAATCCGTAGAGCCTGTGTCACTGCAGGTGATGGGAACGAAGCGGAAGAAGGGTCACCAGGTTCATTGTGGTTCTGCCTGTCTGGTAATCCCCAAGTGCTGCTGACTTCCAGCAAGTGAAACAGGAATCCTCCTGCTGCAGCCCCTGCCTTGAATGGCCATCGTCAACCATATGGTAATGCCTCTGTAAGCACTGGAGAGGAATGAGGCCATGAAGCATACCAGTTAATAAGATGCAATCTTTGGAAACCTGCTTCTGTCATTACATTTTCAACAGAAAGGTCCTCACCAAGCTTTAGGACACATGGCACAGCCAGTTCTGCCACCGCAGTGGTAGCAGAAGTATGAGTGCCTGTTCAACGATGCAGCGTGTGCACAGCAGAGGGAGGGCATAGGTAGGAATGCCCAGTGAAGCACGGGCTCCGGCTGCGGGAGCTCAGCCCCCCTGGGTAGGATCCACAGCTCTGAAATCCCTGAAGCTGGGGTTGAGAAAGGTTTTTCTCAGTGAAAATGAAGTTTGGACTTCTCTGGGGAAGGCAGCAGGCAATCAGCCCAAATCCAAACATGGACTCTACTCAGCATACAAGGAGGGCTTTGCCACTAGAGCATGCTCACTTTATAGGTAATGCTCTGGCTCTGGCATCACCGCTGCCTGACTGGTGTAATGGCACTGTGCCTGCTGGCAGGAAGGGAGAGAGAATGGAGGTTTGTGCCACTTGGCCTGTCCCACTGTACTGCAGGCAAGAAATCAGAGATCTCCCATGAGAAAGCCATATACATGTATTTTAACCAATGTCAGCTTTTCCAGGTGTAACATCCAGCACTGTGGCCAACCAAAGGGTCACAAAGGGCTAAATCTTGTCCCTAGAGCAAATACATTATTGTCTGCCCTGCAGTTTCCACTAAGCCACGCTGTCAGTGTGGCTCGCAGCTCGGGCTCGGGGCACAGTGACCTCCCTGTGACACAGCTCTTCTTCATGAGACGCCTTAGTTTTGCAGTTCACTGCTGAGGACCACATTTATGTCTTCATATTGATGCAGTCATGGGTTCAGCAGCAGGAAGGAGCACCCAAGTAGGGGGTGGATGTCAGATTTGGTGGGGCTTCAGGAGATTGCCTTCCCTGGGGAAACACACGCTCACCAGCTTTTGGTTGTTGATCACCAGGGTGAACTGGGGCATGAGGGCTTCTATCCCCAACCTGTGTGCTCGTGCATGTAGGCATGACAGTGTCTGTGGCTGTCTCAGCATCAGCTGAGAACGTGAAATTGGGCAATTTTAATGCATTTCCAACAGATGGTGCTACAATGCCACTGAAAGCTAAATGCATGCATGGAGGAGAGGTTTTAGAGACGGTTCCCTACTCCCTGTGCTTTCCCCCATGGCTTCCCAGTTGAATTGCAGTAGTTTTTGTTTTCCCCACAACTATCTGCACAGACTTTCCCTAGCTTCAGTGTTTATCCCTAGCAGCCCAACAGGATACTGCCTAGCAGGAGCCAGCCTGCACATCTTCCACCTTTCGGGCCACTCCCTTTAATCCACCTGCTTTTGCAGACAAGCTGCAACCCACCACAGACTTACAGGGAGCTTGGTGTGGACATCACTGCTGCAGTCCACATCCAGCGACATGGGAGCAGCTCTGCCGCATGTCATCGGCATGGGAGCTTCAGCCAGCCCCTTGCCATGCTGCAGGGCTGTGTTTTGGCATTGCCAACTCTCCTTCCATCTAAATCTTATCTATGTTGTTGAGTCTTTTCTTTCTTGAGATAGTGGCAGGGCTTTTGATATCCCAGGGCTTTGAAGACTCATGGGTTTTAGGGTTGGCAGCAGTGGGGCCTCCATGTCAAGCTGTGATGAGCAGTTATGTTGGCAAGGGAACCATCCTTGCCTGGATGGTTTGGCTCAGGGAGCGATGTTTCTCGTGTCCTGGCTTTTCTTTCCAGACTCCTTTAAATTTTCTGCCTTCCTGCTCATACGGGAGGGTTGGTAAGATCCCGTTACCCGGACCTTCCCCAAGAGACTTTTCTCTAGCTCTGCAGCCACTGGGGAACAATAAGGGTCATGAACCACCTGCAGGAGGGCTACCTCTCCTACCAGCTGCTTGTCAGGGCCTGGGCACACTAATAGGTCTTAATTAGCCCTGACCAGCCTCACCTGGGGCCTCCCTTCCCCCAGGTGGGAGCTCTATTTAAGCTCAGCCCAGGGGGGATTAGCCCCTTCCTGAGCTTTGTTGTAAGGTTGTTGGTCTCCAGCTCAGATGTAGTCCTGCCTGGCTAAGGAGCTGCTTCATTGTTATGAACTTGCATGGTGATCTCAACTCTTGCTGCAACCTGGCCGTGGTCTCTGACCTGCCCTGCTCACTGTGCTCAGGTACTACAAGGTGGCCCCCCTGCCCTGCAGCTGGCCCTCACTGTGCCCCACCACTGCTTACACTCTATTCTCAACCCAAGAGATGCTGCAAATGCTTCAGGCAAGGGAAGAAGCTATTTACATGTGTTTGGGGAAGGGGAAAAAAGTGCATCCACGCGTGTGTTGTTAGTACTTACCTGCCTGCTCCCTGCTGCCGTTACTCAGGGGCGCTGTGCTCCAGCGGCTTGGTGCCTCCCCGCTGTCTGCCCCCTGGAGGTGCGGGATGCCTGTCTGCTGCCCCTCTCTGAACCTGCTCCTCTTCCTGCAGGACTTTAGAAACTCACTTTCCTTCTGATGTGATCTGACAAATTTGTGCTAGGGAGCAAAGCTCACAAAGAATTTGTGGGTGGTGGAGAGCTTCCTCCTTGAGAGTGGGGGGAATTGCTTTGGGGATGTGCTCTGGGTTGGGCACCCAGTATTGCACCAGGCATTTGCTGGGGCCCCACATGAAAGCTTTGGTGCAACATCAGCTGCTCACGATTTTGAAAGACTGTTGGGGTCAACATGTGTAAGTTTGCTTCTTACTTTTATTTAAAACTGATATCCTTCTGTTCCCCTTCCTCTGAAAAATTTGATGCTTTTGAAGCACTTCACAAACAGATCAAGTAGTCTTTAGGGCCTGTCAAAGAACAATCTCAGGAAACCAAACTGAAACTGAGCTTTTTTGATAAGGGCTGGAGACTCTGCTTCTTGCCTTGGTCTCAGTGAGCGCACAGGTAATGCTGGCAGTGCTTTAACGCTGCTACGGAATGTTTCTACAGCTTTGGCTAGCAGGAATTTTGTGGTTGTGCTGAGGGCTGCTGCTGGCTTTAGCATAAGCAAGTAGGCACCTGCTAATCCCCGTCTTGCACAGAGCCTATGCTCTCTTGCTTGAACACAGACGCACAGCTGTGTGAGATGTTACACGTGCTCTGTATCCCCCAGCCCTGACCTCCTGGCTCTGGGGACAGCGATCCTGCATGGCAGCAGGTTAGGAAGGTGCGCTTCGGAGGGCTTGCTCTCTAGAAAGGAAGGGCTCTTGAAATAACAACAGAAGGCAACATTAAGCAAGGAGGGTGGTTTTGCTGTGGAGTCTGCGGTGAGGTGAGGAGGGCGGCGAGTGCCGCATCGTGGCATGCAGCCGCAGTGGCAGAGGGGACACCCGGTCCTCAGGAGTATGATGAAATGGCTACGTCCTGGGGAATGCACAGCCACACTGTTTAACACTTAAGCACTGAGGTGGCGGCGTGGCCAGGTAAAGCTGGCTCTGGGCTAGGAAGGGGTGTGTGGACCTTCCTGTCCCTGCTGCTATCAGCCTGCCCCAGCAGCGAGGTGCTCCCTTGCCTTGGTGGGAAGGGGACACCTTTCTCCCTGCATGCTGAAATCACGCCTGCTTTTGGTACAGCCTTGTTCAGGAGAATCTGCAGCCTGATGATGCCTCAGGCAGGCGAAGGGGAAGATGTCTGGCTGCTGTAGATGTGCCACATGTGATTTGGGTGAAGCCTGTGTCTAGCAGGGTCAGGAGCTGCTGGCAGGGGTGTGCTGTGGCACGCTGTGCTGTGACAGCCACTTGTCCCTAGAGGTACTCCCGGCCCTTCCGTGGGTGGGATTGACAGGTTTGTTCCCTCCTCTCTAGCCCCAAACACATGCCAGGAGCATCCTGGTGTCCAGTCTTGCTGTGGTGTTATACTGGGTTACGGTGACATTAATCCTGGCGAGATGGTAGGGCAGAGACAGCAGATGTGGCAGGGGTGTTAGGGAGCAGCAGCAGGGGAGGTTTGCTGCCTCGCTCAGGTTGCTGTTTGCCTGAGTGCAGACCTGCACAAACACTTTAACCTGCTCACGGGGCTGCCTCGTGCTCCCTGCGTGCCGGTTTGCCTGGGCGCTATGTCCTTGCAGTCTGCCTGCACTGCACGATGAATTTGCTGTTGTTGAGTAGTAATGGTGCTTAAAAAGAACAATAGGGAAAACATGAAAATATGTCCAAATAAAGAATTGAACATTCAAATTCAGAGTAGTTCATTATGTCGCTACCCAGCCCCTTGCAAAGCCTGTGTGGGTCCTGTCACCAGCAAACGTTGCTAAGATGAGGTATGCTGCAGCCAGGAACACCTTCCTGAAGTGTCTGTCAAATCCAATTATTAAGAGACCCAAAAAGCAGCTTGGCATTGATCTGTGAGCTGTCAGCACTGTGCTGATTGGCCAGGACTTTGATCTAAATGAGCACCCCAGCTTTCAGACCCAGCTTCATTCTCTTGCCAAAAACTGAAATTGCCCTTTTTTACCTCAAGGCTATGGAACTGATTCCTTTTCAGGTCATGTGTGCCCCTGAAAGGCAGAGACTGGGCTGATTTTCCAGAAACCCCGGGGGAACCCTTGAATAAATGCACAATCAATTGACTGGTTCTCGTAATTAATGCTGACAGTAAATTTGATCCCCACTTCCATGTAGAGGAAGTGACACGAGATCAACTCAGCCTAATTTAGTTGAAATTACCTGGATGTATGCAAGGTTGCACTTTGGAATAGTAAGCACATTTTGGCTGTATTCTTGCATTAATATTTTCCCAGTCTTGTTGCATTCAGAAAAAGACTTTTGAATACTGTATCCCTTTAAACAAATGTCTGTTAAAATTATCCTTAATTTCTTGGGCTGAAGTACCATCCTGGAAGCAAAGCCCCAGTAGTGGTCATGGTTTTATTGTACTTTTGTGTGGCAGGTGAAAAGCTCAGCAAGGCAGCCAGTCTCCTTTCTTCTCTTCTTCTGCCTTTGGCCTTTGAGCTCCAGCTCATAGCACACTGAGACCAGAGGAAAATACCTGCTCAGCAGGGTATGGAGCAGTAACTTATGCCTAAGCCAGCTTTTGTCACATACTGCAGCTTTCAGGAGAAGCAGGCTGCCTGATCTTAAGTTGTTCCTTGCATCCTGCCCTTACAGCAGCATCGGTGGGCCACTGCTGTGGTCTCAGTGGGGCTGAGGTTTCACTTTCTCCTGGTTTTCAGGATTTTGGCCCCTGCCTGCACAGGGAAGCACTGAAATCTGGCCGGTCTCTGCACAGGGGCTTGCTCACGCAAAGCACCAAAGCTTTGGGGCTTGCTCACACATCTGGTGCTCTGTGCAGACTTCAGTGATTGGGGTCTTGGCTAATGCATCCAGGATTGATGTTGTTTGCAATCCTGGAGCAACTGTGTCATTATTCACGTGGCTCTGCTGCTGCAGTCATCTGAGCGAGTGACTTTGTCACACGTGCACCTCCCACGGATGGGCCCCTTGGAGATTCGCATCTCTGCTGGTGTCAGCATGAAACTCATCTCATCTTGGCCCAGCGTGTCTGCCCTGGCCCTGAATTCCAGCCCTGCAGCCCCTGTTAGAGGTGTTAAACCTCTGATTCAGGGAAATCCGACAGCTAAACTACATTGTGCAGGTTTCCAGACCTGTGAGGTAGGATTTTAGCCTGTTGCTTGTGTCTGATCTGATTTCTGGCTACTTCTGAGTTGCAATCCTCCTGGAGGGCCGTGAGTGGTGGCCAGCCCTCCTGGGAACATGGGGGTCTGAGAATCCGGATGCCAAGGCTCAGGAGAAGTTGTGAATGCTCCCTTGCTTGAGCGTCACCTTCACCAGTGTGACAGCGGGTGATAAACCCCATCCTGCTGCTGGCTGTCTGCAGACCCACGCTGACAACTGGCCTGGGCTGGACCCCAGGGAGAAGCCAGTTTGCCCAAGGGGCTGCAAGTGAAAGCGCCACTTGGCACCAAGAGCGGGGCTGTCCCATGCCAGGGTTGGTGGCACCACTGAATTGGGAGTGAGGAGATGGGACACGCAGGATCCGGGAGCCAGAAACTGCCTCCCATGGGACCCAGGGAGTAGGCGTCCTTCTGCCGCAGTTTTAGTCTGTGTTTCTTTCCCTAACACTGAAGGTATGTGCACCCCTCCTGCTCAGAATCACCAAATGCCAGCCCTGCCCCCTGGGCGCTTGGCCCCTGGAGCTTCGCCCCTCTTCTCTGCCAAGTGGTGTGGGGATGGGTTCCAGCACAGCTGGAGGAGCTGTGGGTTCATCTGAGCAGGAGTAAAACAGGGCTGCTGAGCACTGCTGCTGCCTCTTCATCCCTCGCCAGCACCCCTGTGGCCTCGCTGGGTAATTAGCTCGTCTGTCAGCAGCTTGTGGCAGCGAGAAGGAGAGGTTTTTCCTTTTGCCTGTTTTGCTTTATCTTTCCACTTCTGGCCTCTTACCTTTTCTCATCCAGCATTACAGGGTCTTTGCTATAAACTTGTGCTGTGCTCAAAGGCCACCTGTACCGAGAGAACTTGCTGTGGGCACACTGACAGTGATACAAGCGGTAACTGCAGGAAAAGCTACTCCAAAAAGATTTTTTTCCTACAAGATTTTTATTAAAATATAATTTTAATCAAAGCTTCACTGGAACATCTAACTTTTGAAATTGGAAACCAATACTTTCTGGGGGTATTTTGGTTGTAAATATTTAAGGTCACACTTCTGCTGTAGAACCAAAGTGTAAAGTAATGGAAAAATAGTGCTGGGGGTGGGAAGGAATAATAGACTATGTGCAGAAAATGTGAGACTAATTATCAAAGCTAATTAAAATAAGAAGTGACTATAACTGCATAGTGATTGATCAAAACTTGCTATTATGCGATGAGAACAAACATACACAAAACATTCCTTTGTTGCAGGAAAAATTATTGTTGCCCGCTTGTTCCCCCTGGCTAACGCTGTGATGACCAGGAGCATGGCTGGTGGAGTGGGGCTTTGCCAGCCTGCTGCCAGCTGGGACTGGGGCTCCTGGTTCTGGAGGATGCTGATGCAGGGGGCAGGATTAGCTGTGGCTCCTTTGGGAAGCACATGCAGCCTGCGGTGAGTCCTGGGGCTGGTGGCAGCAGCAGTGTGAGGGACAGGGTGGCCTTGCAGCGCTGCACATGGATGAGCATGCTTATCCAGGAGTCAGCTGCAGCTTTTGTTGCTGTACACCTCTTAAAAATGCTGCTCTTCAGTGCTGGCTCATTAAAGATTGTGCTGGTCAGGGTCCTGTCAGCTCACAGGGCTCAATGTCCTCTGATTTGTACTGGTGGAAACCACAAGCAACTTTCTAGGCCTGGATATAATCCCAGCCTAAGAAGGGTGGGAGAGCAGGCAGCTTGTGTGGGGGCTGCAGCCCATGGGTCTGTCCTGCTCTCATGCTGCTTGCACTCACGCGTGGGGGTGCTGGTGGGCTGACTCAGCGGCTGAAGTGCTGGCCACTGAGCTGGCGAGTGCATGAGTGCCCCTGGAGCGCAGAGGAGCTCTGTGTTGACAGCCCGGGTGGGAATGAGCTGCAAAGTTCAGGGCTGAGCTTTTCCCAGTGTCCACATTTGTCCATGCTGGCGTTCTGGTTTGGATGAGAATCAAATCTTCATGCATGCGGCTTTGTTTCAACAAGTGTTGCTGTTGATTGGTACGGTGTGCTGGTCTCCAGTGTCGCAGGACCTGCTGGACTGTCTCAGCTGCGAGTAGTTCCCTTATGGGGGATATTCAGGGTTTCTAAACCCTGGGGAGTCTGCCAGCTGCTCCCAGGGTCCTGGCGGCAGGAGGGGCTCTGGCGAAGGGGACCTGCTGAGGCCATGTGGCAGACAGGAGCGTGGTGATGGCAGGATTAGGTATTTCCCTGATGGATCTAGAAATCTGTTTGTGCCCTAGCTGCCCCCACAGATCCTCTCTGCAGCAGCGCTGAGTGGGCATCAAGCCGGGAAGCCCCAGGTGATGGAAGGGAGACTCTGTACATCTTCCCCTTCTGTGCTTCTGGCTGCAGCCCAAGCTGGGCCAGCCCCAGAGCTGCCAGGGGACGGCCTTGGGCTGGCCCAGAGAATGCAGCACGAAAACCCTATAGTTACTGCTAATGTATTACTCAAAGCTTAGGTGGTTATTATATTTATTATATAAAGATATTATCCCATTATCCATGCTGTGAGTATATACTAATAATATGTCATTATATGCTTAGGTAAGTTTTGCTACCTCTGATTCAGGCTTGTTCCTCTGTGGAAAATCACTCTGAGCTTTTCCCTCCTGGTCTGCCTGCTCCTGCCTGCCCAGCACCAATCCCAGCCTTGCCTGACTCCCATCCTGAAATACGGTGCAAAAAACCTCATTTGCCTCTGAAATACAAAGCATGTCAGTGATTTAGAGCAGTTGCTACTGTTGATGTCAGTGTGTGATTATTTAGGTTAAAATGTGTTCAGCTTTTTGACTTCCCGTTCAGAAAACGTGTGATGGGGAATAACAACGGATGAGTAAGCACAGGTTTGGCAGTGGGAGTTAAAGATGTTGCCTGAGATTTGGCATCAGGAGCTTTTTAAAAACTTATGTTATCTCTTTAATGCCAAAAAGTATCAGTTAATGCATTAAACGGATTGTCATAGAGGGTATCAGGACCATGATTAGCCAGTTTCTCAGACTTCACCTCTAAGCAGAAAGATATGCTCTTGGCATCTCTTCCGAAATAGTTCACAGAGACTTTGTTTTGGGGAGAGACAGATAAAGTTTTCACTGATTAGACGAGGAGGACTTGAGAAACCAAATGGCAGGAGTGATAAAAGGTGATGCATGACGGTGGGGAAAAATGCTGGAAGCGGAGACTCGGGTAGGGATGGAGAGAATCTGAAATGAACTGAGGAAATAATTGGCACTGCTTGTTCATCCTTTCTTCCCATTTTGCTCTTTGCCTATCCCCTAATTGATTAGACAGACTGACCCATCCTTATACCAGAAGGTTATTTCATCTAAAAAGTGCAGAAGAAATGCTGAAATCAGAACTTTGTTCATTTGTGCATGCTGGTGGCAGGATTTAGTGCTGGCTGGCGAGTCTGTGAGCATTACACTGCTTTCTGTAGCTGCTTCTTTCCAAGGGAATTTTGGCTTGCTAGGTGTTGCCCCTCGCCAAAGCTCGCCTGAGCTCTCCTGCCTGCTGTGCAGTCCCTCTCTTTACAAATGCATTGCTGGGTATGAACTTTAGCTTTAGGGAAACCAGTGTTCAAATGAGACCCCAGGGGAAAAGCTTGGGAATACTTCTTGTGGCTGTGTCTTCTGAGAAGCAGGGTGAGCTTGCCAGAGGATGGTCCTGCTCCATGCAGGGACCTGTGCTGTGTGCATGCACGTCTTTAGTTTCTGAGCCTTCCAGGCATTAACATGGCTAACATCAGTCATGGGCCATCTGCTCCTCGGGAGAAGCTTGGGCAGTGAGTGTCTTGCAATAATAAGTTGCTGTTGGTTCTTAATGTATAATCCTTTATTAGCAGAGGTAAAGCCCAGGAAAGCCCTGACTCCTTGGATCCCCTTGAATGAAAAGCTTTCTGCCAGTTCGATAGACCAAGGAAACTTATGTCCCCATCTCAGCTTTCATCAAGGCACGGAAGGTGATGTTTTAGCATGGTCAGGTATGGAGCAGATGAAAGATAGCATTCCTGAATGTCATTCTTAAGAAGCCAGCGTATGGTGGTGGACACTGGCTTGTGTCACTGGAGAGGTGTGCTGTGGTGATCTGTAGAAAAGAGAGAGGCTTGAGTTAAATGAGCTGATCCTGAGGTCCCTGGGGCCTTGCTTGGGGTTAGCAGGTTTGACAGCCAGTGGTACTTTACTAAAACCATGCAAAGCACCAGGCATTTGTCCCAGTGTGGCAATGGAAGCTCTGAGGAGAGCAAAAATGGCTCAGCTTCCCCATGGAGTGCAGGTGGTGGTGTCTGGCAGCTGCATTAGCCTCAGCAGGACATTGCACAGCACATATGTCCCAGTGTTTCAGGGCAACGGAAAAAGAAATAATGGTCTTGTCAAGGCCACTATCTCAAAAACATCCGGTCTTGCGCCATTTAGGCTCTGATGCACTGAAATAGATAGTTCAGCAGCCACCCTGATCTACCCAAAAAGCCTGTGCTGCTGAAAGCCTCTCCAATCTCATTTTATGCAAATGTTCCCCATTCTCTGTATTAAGATGCTGTCCCATTTTTACCTCTTTTCCTTTTCAATACTGCCTGTTTTCAGATCAGAAAGATGGGAAATGGGTGAAAAGACCTTGAGAAGTGTAAATGCTGCTCTAAGGGCCTGTCAGTCTCATCTGAACTAGGATGAATTCTCTGTGCTTGACATGTGAGATGGGCTCCCCATTTTTGGGAGGGTGGTACTTCATTGAGAGGATGCACCTAATTCTGTTGCTGCCTTATGATTGGCACCCTCACCTGTTTTCTAATCTAACTTGGTTAGGCTCTCCATTGTTACCCTGCACACCAATTTGCTAAGTATTGTTCTGTGTTGTACACTCCATCATTAGATTAGTATTAACTGCAGTATTGGCTTCTGATTATTTTTTATCCACTGAGATATTCTTTAGAGGATGGTACAGTGCAAGTGATTTGATTGTGCTTTTTAAAATTCAGCCCTGACCCTCTATTCAGAAGTCAGTGGAAGTTTTGTTGCCCCAAGCCAATGTATATAATGCAAGAAATATTCTGAATGAGAGCAGTTTTTGATACTGCTGGGTTTGGCTCAGTACAGAGAGTACCAGCCTCAGGTGTCCGTACTCTTCTCCTGCTGTGATGCTGGGGTCAATAATTAGCAAGTGCAAACAGGCTTCCCAGCTCAGCCTTCCCTGTTGCTGTGTTAACCTGCCCTGTTTCTACAAACCTGGGGCCAAGTGTGGTGCTGCAAGGGCTACCCCACTCTGCCACAAAATGCTTCCAGAGAGTGAATGGTGGCTGCTGCAGCCTGATGGGCCTTCCCTTACAGCACCTAGCACGGATGGTTTCTTTAAGCTTCATTCAGGTGGGTATTTTATTAGGGCTAGTAATGAACTGTAAACTTACCTAAAGATGCCAATGACTAGAAGAGTGGTGGGGAAATGTCTAGAGGAAGGATGGCAGAAGATGCTGTTGAAGAGACTGTGTGCTGGAGGGCAGCTGCTGGCAGAAATAACTAAAGGCTGATTTGATGGCATTGAATCATACATTAATGAAGTGGCACAATGTTATGCTAACAAAGTTTCTTGATAGAACAAGAAACTGCTGCCTTCCGGAAAGCGGGGGGACTGCTCCTGCCTGCACTGCCCTGAGCTGCCCTCCTGCCAGCAGGCACGTCAAAGACAGAGGTGACAGTGCTAGGGATGGAGTCCGAGTCCCTGGCCCTGGGCTCTCCAGGCCAGCTCTAGCATAGCTACACAGCCGCATAACCCTGCTGATATTTGCTTCTCTGCTTGGTCACAAACGGAAGAGCCGAATGGGGAGCTGGCCCTGAGCAGGTGGACAGACCCGGCAATGCAACTGCAGGTCCTGGGGCGAATCACCCTCTCCAGGTCTGTGGGGGCTGCACTGGGGAGCTGGAGGGCTGAGCAGGACGTGGGGCAGGGGCCCTGTAGAGCCGATCGCCGCTCTGCTGGAGGTGTTGGGCAGCTCTTGCTATCGCATGCAGGTCTCCTCCTTCGTGCCTCCACCTCCCTCTGCAGCCTGTAAGCTGCCCTTCAGTGTGTTACCAATCCTGCTCTCCATATCCTGGACCAGAGCACTTACCACGTGTGTTCCTGTGCTGCTGGAAGGCTTTTGGCAGCGGTGCTCTTTGCCCTCCCCTCCGAGGGCTGCGGGGCTGCCCCCACCAGCTCTGCCTTCCTCTGTTCCCTTTGTGCCATCAAATCACAAAGGGACGAGGGAAGCAGAGTCCTTTGTGCAAGTGGCCCACAAAGCCAGGCCACCTGAGGTGTTTAAGTGTGGTTTAGAAGAGGACTAACCTTTAGACAGCAGGTTTGAGCATTATTAAAACAGCTGGAGCTATTCTGGCAGCCGGCTCCCCTGGGCACTGGAGGCAGATGAAACAGATATGTGCCACTAATTGCAGATGCTCATCTTGCACCAAGAGCTGGTGTCTTTAAGGGATCAAGCCACCCCGCTGTCTTCAATGCGGGCAGGGCATGGCAGGTCACGATAGCATGGAGGTGCAACTAAGCAGAAGGTTTCTGCATCACTATTCTCCTTGCTTAGCAAAAAGTGCTGGAGGAGCTTTGGCTGTTGCTAGTTGTGGTGTGGCTTACTTCATTTTTATTATAGGAAGGGTTCAGTGCAAACGTGGAGAGGGCTTGGATGCTCCTGGCGCTGCGATTGGGAAGTAGGCCACTCGGAGAGCTGCCAGGCTCCATGACCTGATGGTCCTTCTGAAACCCTGGGGAGAGGTGCAGAGCGCACGGCTGCTGGTGCCATGTCAGAGAGGTCTGGGTTACCTTGCAGAGCCATAGGAGAAAATGGGGAGTGCAAAAACTGCTGGAGTGTTAATGAACTCTGGTATTCCCTTTGTATTTTCTGGGTGTGCTTTGCTATGCTGAGCCAAAGTGTAAATACAAATAAAGTACAAATACTTATTTACTACTAATACCGTGTTTTCCCTACCCAAAGTCACCCTGCTGTAGCATGAACCCTATCATGTTGTTAATTAGGAATGGACTAGTGCGCCTCTGTTATTAAAATTCTTCCTACTTCTTGCCTTTTAACTAACTACAGTGTCTTTGGGCTTGTGCCAGCTTCAGTTTTGAAACCTTTGAAAAATCTCTAATCTGCACAGCGCAGACCAGCCAATTATTTTTTTCTTTATAAACGGTAAATATCCATTGCACATAGATCTTTTTGTTGCTGATGAGGATGCCTCTTAAAATGAGATCCATTTTTTCCTCCATAACGTGCTAGGAGATGCACTTCCATCAGCCTTGTACTGAGTGGGTGGGGGAAAAGGTGGTGGAAGAGCAGCTGCTTAAGACAGGCCTTTAGACTGAATGCACCCAAGCTGGAGATTTATACTGTGTTCAAATTGGAATAATTTATCTATCTGACCCCTAGGCTCAGGGGTCAGACGTGTGCCACGACCTCTATTGAAAAGCTAAATATTGAAAACTATGGGCTTACCAAACACTTGCTGCTTTATTGGGTAGGGTTTGGGTTCATTGTAATTTTCTAACACTGAGCCATTTCAGGTGAAACTTTCTATGTCACCTTTGCATTTTGGGAAAGACGTAATTTTCTGCATGGAGGAGAAAACTGGGATTAAAGTAAAATTTTGCCTGTCCTGGATGAACACAACCACCTGATGGTATTTCATATCCCCTTAAGCATTCTTTAAACTATAGGAGGTACTACAACTTTGATTTGAAATGTAGTCTTTCAGAACATTATTTTTCTAGCTGAAAAGGCAAGTTTTGTTCTCTTGCATTTTCTTATGTAAGCAGGTCTGTCCTCATTACTGCAGTCTTGTTCTTATTTTATTCTTAGGGATTTTGTGCCACAGCAAAACATTAGTTGGGGAGTAGATTCATGCAGATAAAGAGCAGGAAAGCTCAGATGTAACCCAGGGGAAGGAGCAATGCTGTGACCTGTACAAAATTATTTTTAAGCCATTCATATCTGTTCTTGCTTTGTAATATATATGACTGAGAAGCAATGACCTAGCAAAACTCCTGAGGCTGAAGTCAGAAAAGCTCTGGTGACACTTCCCAGAACTGGTGCTGGGGCCCTTTATAAAGGTGTGCTGGATGTGTCTTCCTGCCAAGCTTCACTTGGCTTTGTTCTTCCCTCTCCGCATGTAACATCACATCAAGAAACCACGGTCAGCGACTGTCTGACCTGCTTAGGGTAAAGCAAAACTCAAGAAAACGCATTGTCATCTATTAAACAAGAACTGTAAAGGGGAAGCTGAAGGAGGAATAACATCCCTGCTCTTCTTTACCTCGAAACTAATGGCACTATACGCTTTTCTCCAGTTCTGCCACAGGACAGCAGCTCTGCGCTCTTACAAGGGTGTCAATTGAAGTGCTTTGCTGCAGTAAAGAATAACTCTAATTATTTTGACAGCGGATGGCAAGAGTTAGGAGGCTTGAAACTTCCTCAGAGGAGTAGGTAAGACGAGAGCAAGCAGAGGGAGCTAACACAATCTCCTGTCCTGCCACCTTGATGAATGGAGAGCTGACACGATGCATCGGGATGGTGGGGCTGAGAGCAAATAGGCAGCGGTGCCACCGCGGGACCTCCTGAGGCTGCCACCAGAGGAGTGAGCGTGGCTTCTGCTGCCCTCCCTGGGTGGGCTTGCACAGGGCCAACTGATTTATTGCCAGCAGTGTGGCTGCAGCAGCGGAGGCCAGCATAAGTACTTGCCAGGTACAGGCCCTGCTCCCCGGGCGGGCTTTGCTGGCCAGGCTCCATCCTGCTCCGGCTGCCTTGTGTTAGTTCTAGCTCGAGGTAGATTAAATTAGCTCAGGCACAATGCTTGCCTCTTGCACACGAGTCATGCACAGCATTTCCCTGGCTGTTGGGGAAGATGGTAAGGAGCTTAAGAGGCCATGTTTGCACTATCACCTTGAGCACGTGCTCAGTGAGCACATGTATTTATCAACACTGGTGCTCACTGAGGCCTGAACCCCAAAATATAGCCTTGTGGATGTTAACACCATGCATTAAAAAGCATCAGGACTTGTTTTGGAGATGTTTGGTTTGCTAATCTTTTTTGTGCTGTGTGAATATCCACATAAACAGTCAAATCCCTTCCCGAAGTGAAGTCATCCTCGGCAGTGGTCATCCTCGGAAGCTGAGAAGACACAATTAACAAGGTGACTTTAGTAGACTTAAAAATAGGTCTGTGAAGATGCTTTTAAGGACCTGGAAAGACTTATGTCATCTTGCTGGGGCACTGGGGGCTGTGTAGGGGAGAAAGCTATATGGGAAAGTAAAATGGAGGCCAGTTCTTATTTAGCTGTTACTGAATGTTTTAAGTGTTTTGGGGTCAGCAGAGATCCGGGCTTTTCATTTGATTTATAGCACTGAGCAGGTAGCTAATCACACAAATGAGAACCTTGTGATGCTTTTAAATACACAATGCATACCATGTAATATCTGTGGCTTGTCAGCACTATGAGCTTTGTTACTGTCTTTAGAGCATGGATGTGTTGTTTATAGATTGGTGGTCAGTGGTGCTCTTAACTGAATGGGAGTTGTGCTAATGAAGTCTGGATGCTCCTGTGGCCTCAGAGCTGTGCTCCCCAAGAAAAATTGTTCTGGCTTTCTGGCACTTCAGAATTCCTCTATGTGTAAAGCCCTGAAGTCCAGGTTCTTATTTAAAGGTGTGTGTGGGGACCCAACTTCTATGAGACACTTTAATCAGGTTGTTCCTGAGCACGTGGTTTTGAGGGAGACCCTGTTTCTACAGCCTTGATGTGCAAGTGATGACAGTTGGTGTCTCTGGTACAGGACAATTTTCATACAGTTTAAGATATGGGATGTGCAGATAAAATACAGACATGGAACTTTTTGTGGTGTACTGTATGTGCAACCTGAGAGCGTGCACCTTGTATGTGATGGCGAGTTCACAGTCATGTGGAAAGCATTGTATGTGTTAAATCTAGTGTGTTGGCATGTGTCAGCTTGTTAGAAGTGGCCATTTTCAGCTTGGAGAGAGACAGGTAATAGGAGGGGAGAAGCAGAGGGTGGATGTCTGTGGGTGGATCTGCAGGTATCTCTTTGCAATGTTTCCTCTCCTGTGGGTTAGTTGCCCTTGAAGCTGGGGGCATCAGTAGGGCTTCTGGCCTCATCAAGGCTTTCTGTTGTGTGACCTGTGGCCTCCTGCTCCTCCTGTTCCCTCTTCTCTCCAATACATGTCTTTTAGGCCAACAGCAGGAACTGGCTCAGGTAGACATAAGGTGAGATCTCCTTTGCCAAAGACCTGCTTTCTCATCTGACTTTTCCAAACTCAACTGCTGTTCTCTGCAGCCTTTTACTTTCCCTTCTCTCCTGGCTTTCAATTCAATTCCCTAAACTACTTTGTGAAGAGGTGGGCTTTTATTGCTCTGGCAACTGTAGTCAAAGTACTTTAAGAACTCGTTTTTATTTTTTTTTGTCCCAGGCTTGCCACAGCTTTTGTGTGGGACTGTCTTCCCATCCGTTTCAGTGGCTCTGCATCTTAAGACTAACTGGTGGTAGGATCTGTGGGCAGAGGATGAGCTGCAGGGGGCTTGTGCCCTTCACATGGCCACCACAAAAGGAGGAATTTATGGAGCTGAAGATGGTGTCGCACAAAGATTGTGTCCAGTTCTGTCTCTGGGTGGATCCTTGCTCTGCTGAGAATGGAAGGGGGACCTGGTCGGACCTCCTGCACTAATGTGCCCTGTGCTGCTCTTGCCGAGCCTGTGCTGGGGCTGCAGCACCTCCTTTAGGCTGTGGTCACTGTTGAGCTTCTGGCTCTGGATGGTGAAGGATTTCTTCTCAAGCCAGTCACTTGTTAATTTTTCTTTGCTGATAGTCATGATGCTCTGCTCTGCCTTTAGCTCGCTAAGTAACCAGGCTTTCCTGCAGGCCAGATGCTGGTGGTACGTACATGGCTCAGTGGTCTGAGCACAGCCTTTCTTCCTGAGCTCTGTGAGAAACATGGAGTAGGAGTGAACGTTGCCGAATGAGTTGGCTGGAGAGCTGGGTGTGTTGACAGTAATTTCCCAAGCCAATAATAGTTAGGCAGCTGCAGTAGAGGTCTAACAAATTAGATGAGTCTCTCCTTCTCTTTCCTTTCCCCCTAGGCCCTTTAACAGTAGTTTGCAATTTATAGTGAAGACCAGAGCCTTTCACCTCGTGCCTCGTGAGGACGTCTTTGCCCAAGATGTATGGTACCCCGTGCGCTGTGTCATCTGGCTGTTTTTACTGGATGAAATGGACTATGAGAATGGGGAGATATTCCAGCACAATGTTCAGTTTTCCCTGAGAAATGGAAACTAGCAAATGAGATGATAAAACATGCTTCATACCAGCATAAAGAGCAAAATGAAGCAAAAAAAAAAATAATGGGGTGGCATGGGCAAATAGGAAAGGAAATAGAAAAGCAATTGAAACCCAGCCCCTCCCTAATGATTTAAACTAATGCAGTGCTTATTTAAAGCAGTTAATGGCCTGATGTCTGGGTCATCATTCCCCTGGGGACAGGCAGTGGGTGGCCAAGGCTGCCTGGGAAGGTACAGAGCAGGTCCCAGTACCCCATAACAGCAGCAGCGTTGGTGACAGGCGCATGAGCAAGCAACTGAGCTGGGACCAGAAATGTCCCTGGGTTTTGTTCCCCCAGCACTACATGGAGTAAAACCTGTGAGGGCTGCCCTAGTGTTGCAGGGCAAGCCTTGATCTGGAGGCAACAGTGTGTGTCCTATGCCCAGTCCCACAGAGCCACCCAAGCTTCACTTTCACCTTTCTCTTGGCATTAAATGCAGGAACAAGAAACAAATTTACAGCCCGTGGTCCTAGTGCCAAAGTCCTTCCTCCACCTTTTTGGTTTTATCCTTTCCCATTCGTTATCCTTGCTTTAGCCACTTGCTACTGCCAGTAAAGGCTGTGCTGTCAGTACCTAATCATGCCAGATGTAGCATTTTATTTCCAAAATTATTTTAAAGCCTAGTTTGTTTTATTTTCCATTAAAGAAAACTTTCCTTGGCAAGAAGGACACAATAAATTAAGATCTGGGGATAAAGAGGGCATACAAAGGAAGGCAGAAGCTCTGAGCTTCCTGGTGAGTAACACCAAACAGGAGCTAGCCCAGCGGTCCCTGTGCTCTGCCATGCCATCATAGGACCAGCAGTCTCAGTAAGTCCCATGTTACCTTGTTCTCTTGCACAGACATCAGATCAACATGTCCTCTTTTGAGCTAGTTTTTGTTGATCTAGGATATTTCCCCTGCTCTAAACTCTGGGTTCAATGAGACAAGCCTGGAGGACTCCTAGCCTGCACTATTTTAAGGAGAGCTGTATTCTCCCTGCTGTGCTCAGCTGTCTCTGCCCAGTCCTTTGGGTTAACAGATGGGATGGACAGTGTTGCCCTGGACCTGCCATCCTGAAAGGTTCCCTGAGCTGTGAGATGGGCTCCAGAGGTCTAAATGTGTGAGTTGCCCTGGCAGACAGCTAAAGATCTACTGCACTTCTGGGAAACATGACCGTGAAGGTGGAAACCTGAGTTTTCCTTCACCCTAGGAACATCAGGACAAAAAAATTTCTGGATTTTTTCCCAAGCAACTTCAAGCACACAACTATTTTACATAGTTGAGAAACAGGCAGAACATGTGAGTAAATCTGAAGCAACCACTGGATTGTTAAGCTATCTTTTAGGGGGTTTCCCCCTCTTTATCAGTCAAGTCTTCTATCAAAGGGGTCCTGTCTTATTCAATTAAACTTGTAAGAAATTTGACCATGTGTTGCATCTCCCTAGGACAGAACTGCAAATTGGGAGCATGTGGCTGAATTAACCTCCTGAGTAGAATCACAGGATAACTTTTCATTGGAAAGGGTGGCTTTGGTTGCTCTTTTTATTAATTTATTTTTACAAGGCAAGCCCAAGTGCTGGTGTGAAGCTGACTTGCAGATGAAAACTAATGAGTGAAATTACTGCATTAATGAAGAAAATGCTACTAGCAAGTTGTGAAAAGTACTTTAATCATAATTAATAGGACAAAATTAAAAATGAACTTTAACTCTTCCCTGGTGTTTTAATTATTAATTAAGTTTAATATTGTTTATGGTACATCTTTGCATGCTCTGAAGTACTGGTGGCAGGGCAGTCAGGAGAACATAGCAGTTCTAGAAACTTCTACGATGACACATTCATAAACTTCAGACTGGAGGGATCTTTATGGATCTACTTGTGCCACCCTGTATAAATAACCAGTCCTATAAGATCAGTGGACTGAGATGTAACATGGCACAGAGCATGCAGGTGTTATACAAGGGGTAGTTGTCTGATGTGGCAGATGCTACAGCCGCTTCACAAGCTATTTCTTCTACTGCTTGGCCAATCTGTTCTGTATTGGAAGTGCAAGCTTTCTTATAAGTGTCATTTATCATCCCTTTAGACTACTGCAGACCTCCTGCAAAATAGAGGCCAGGGGATGCTGTCTGGTGACATTTTTATCCACCTTGAGCTACAAGCTAGTTTCCAGAAATATTTGATTGCAAGATAGCGTCACTGCCTGTGGAGGCTGGGTGGCAGCAGGTGTGATCCCCGTGGTTTGCAGTGGCTGTGCTTTTTCTCAATGCTCAGCTCCCCAACCCTAGGCAGAGCACTCATTTCTCCCAGCTTTCTGTTCCACGTGGATAGGCTAAAGTACTTCTCCCCAGGAGTGCCAGTCTTGTGTTTAAACTTTCTTCAGAACATACCTGGGAAACAAGAGGAGTATGTGAAGATGTACCTAAGGTTGGTGAGTGCCCAGAAGTTACAAGCAGGTCTGTAGAACAGGGTGTTGTAGTGACAAAGTTCTGCAGTGCAGTCTGAGGATGGTTGAGAAGCCCATGGGCAAAGCTGATGGCCTGGCAGGGAAACGCACTTAGAAGATGGCAACTTTTATTTCTAAGGCCTCTGCTCCAGAGCCCTGATGATGCACAGTTGGACTGACTGATATTGGTGACAGTGATGGCTGCTGTCTGTCTGGGACTGCTGAGGGATGCTGATACCGGCACCTGGTTCTGCTCACTGTCTTTGGAGCCTGTGGGACTGCGTTATGGTTAATGGTTGGACTTGGTGATCTTAAAGGTCTTTTCCAACCTAAATAATTCTGTGTAGGTGAGAACACTGCTGCCCTGGGTGTCCCTCTGCTCCCAGCTCATCCTTCCCTTGGGTATCAGCCCTGGGCTGACTGCTCCTTGGCACAGGGTGTTCTATCTCAAAAACATGGGTGGGGGAATTGGCCAGCTAGCAAGGGATGATTCTGGTATTGCAGAAGTTGTAGTGGTCTTTGCTCTCTTGGCCATGCTGACTGGAAACTCTTCCATGGGAGCCTGACTGAGAGGAAGCAAATGTCTTTTTAAAAAAAGATAAACCAAGAGGAAAAAGATCAACCTTAGGATATTGGGAAACTCAGGAGGCAAGGGCTGTAGTTCTGGTTGCACAGGGCTGGATGGAAACTGGGAGACCTCCTGTGCTGCCCTGGAAGGGGCATACAGAGGAAGGGGGATGTGTTGTCTCCTTTGACTTAGTGTGATAACCTCTCTCCTAAAATGCAGGCTTGGGTCTAAACATCTGGGGAGATTGTAGAAATATTCCTGCTTCGCTTCAACAGGCTGTCTCCCATGTGGAACATGTGCTTTCAAATATGTCCACCTTCAAGATGAAACTGGTGTGTCATGGTGGTTAAAAGACGGGAGATGCGAGGAAGCTGAAGCCCTCACCTAGTGAACAGTGCACACGTGTGACTTCTGATGGGATTTGTGCTCTTTCTTGAAGAGGCCGTTCTTCTCTATGCAGTAAGGTGGCTGAGATGAGCAGTGCTGAGAACAGTTTTCTTCAGAAGGTCTCTGCCCTTGTCTGCAGGTGCTTCTGAAGTCTCATGTTGATCCAGTGATGAATGTATTGTTTGGAAGCATTGCTTGGAATAGCTGGCTCTGTTTCTGGCTTTACAGGAATAGCTTTAAAAACAGCAGTAATCTCGGGCAACTCCTTACCTCTCCCACCTTTTCTTCCAACCTGCAAGCTTTCTTAATGCTTGCACTGTTTCTGCATCCTTTGAACAGTCTATGAAGGTGCAGCAAGCTGTAAGGAACCATTACAAGTTGGTAGAAGTGAGCTTTGAGTCTACAAATGCAAGTATTCATCCTGGGATAGTGGCCGTGTTGTTATCTAGTCAGGGAGTAAACCACTATTGAGTTACATGTCAAATATAAACTGTGCACCAAAGATTTGCATTTTGAATCTCAAATACTTGCAGTGCAGTGCTCATAAACAAATTACAGATCAGGAATTAGTCACCAAAACTGTTGTGACTAATTTTAAATAACAAGTTAGATGGGGGGGGAGAGGGGGGGATCTGCTCAGAGATCATCTGCAAGCTGAAGAAAATAGTCTAAAAATTATTCATCAAGCTTATCAAGCTTTATTCTTGAGTAATGTTGTGTCATCACTAGCAGGTGGTGGGAGAAATGGCACAGCATACCATAATTAGTAATAGCCATGTATTTTTGATACTAGTTTATCTGTGTGATTTATGTCCAGATGGTTATGAAAATGGAATCAAGATAAAATACAACTTCCTGGATCAGAATTTGCTTTCTGGTTAATGAGTCAATTCAAAGCTCATTGTTGTTTCAAAAAAATTATTCTAGATTATTAAGGAATAGTATTAAATGTTGGGATCATTCCAGCTTTATCACTGCGTTTCTTTTTTTAGAGCAATATTACGCATGAGCACCACCACAGGTATATGTTATAATGCCACCTTACTATGGGCCTGCGTACAGAAATTGTTCTGCTTGGTACAGACGCTGACCATGCAGCCTTGCCAAACTTTAACTGCTGACCCTCAAAAGTTACCAATGACTTATCATGGAGAAGACATTTGGCATGGCCTGTGATAGGAAAGGCTCTCAGCCTTGGTTCAGAGGATGATTAAATAGCTCTTTTCCCATGAAGGGTTGTTGGGTGGTGTGCGGTATTGAACTGGAAACAGCAGGAACTTCCTCAGATGGGCCCAACCCTCGCATAAAGAAGCAATGCTAATTCATGAAGTATGCTTGCTGGGTCACAGTGTTCTCATTTACACATCTGTAGCTTTTGCTAATAAATTTTGCTTTCAAGTAGCCTTCAGTTCCAGCTAACATCACAGAATCACAGAATCGCAAAGGTTGGAAGGGACCTCCAGAGATCATCTAGTCCAACCCTTCTGCTAAAGCAGGTTCTCCTAGAGCATGTTACACAGGACTTCATCCAGGCGGGCTTTGAATATCTCCAGAGAAGGAGACTCCACAACCCCCCTGGGCAGCCTGTTCCAGTGCTCCATCACCCTCAGAGTAAAGAAGTTTTTCCTCATATTCAACTGAAACCTCTTATGTTTCAGTTTGTACCCATTGCCCCTTGTCCTGTCGCTGGACACCACTGCAAAGAGACTGGCTCCGTCCTCGTGACTTCCACCCTTAAGATATTTGTATATGTTGATGAGGTCTATCTCTTCAAGTTGTGTCTAAATCTCTTGACCTGGCACACCTGGGCATCTTTTGCAGCAGAAGTGCTCTGTCTTCTAGGAAATCTCAAAGTAATTTCTTCTTTCCCTTTCTGACCCCACAGGCAAGACTATAATCTTGCTTGCATACATCAGTAGTGCTATTTGTGGACAACTGCAGCATGAATGTGCAGATTTTGCAGAATTTAGTCACTGGTCTAGCTGAAGAACAGTGGGTTTCATATCACCTAAAGTTTAGGCATCTCCTAAGTTTAAGGTTGTTGTCTATGCTCCTTCTATAGCTGGGAGAGAGAAACAGCTCCAGATCCATCATATTTGCAAGAGAAGAGTCTGAGTCGCAGCTGCTTGCTTAGGTGGTGATAACTATTTGACACTTAAAGCTAGGTGAGATGAATTTCACCCTAGATTCCCAGGTGACCACAGCTGGTGACTAGTTGGTATCTAAGCAGTAAATGACCTGGCTCTGTTTTGGCTAATGTACTACAGTGGTGAACTTTGAGTTGATACCAGAACCTAATGATGGGATAAAGGGATGGGAACAGAAATCCTGTGTTACCTGGTGTTCTCTGTTACTCTGTGCCAGCCATCAGAGGTGAGGAAACCTGCTGTTAGGAGATCTGGGTGCTTGTCATGAAGTGCTTGTTACTGGGAGACAAATCCTCTCTCGGTGCAGCTGAGGAATATCGTATCTCTTCTAACACCGGCAGTAAGGAAATGCCAAGAAGCACCGTGGGCAGATAGAACTCTCCAGACATTGTCCTTGAAAGCAGACTCCTTGTTAGAGTCTGTCTTGACAATCAGAGCTCTGTATTGTCAGAGTGGCTCCGCACACTTATTTCAGCAATTGTCAGCTTAGCTCACCAGGAAATCCCTAAGGCTGAAGTGGGCTCCTAGCATGAGAAATGTTTCTGAATTTGCTATCGGAAGCTTTTCTTCAGGTAGAACAGATATTTCAGAAGGATGCTCATATCTGTTTCCTGATATGAGTATATTTAACTCTTAATCCTCCTTTCCTGCACCAAGTATTTTCAGTTGACTGTGCAGGGCAGAGGGCTTCTCATGGAGGAGCGTGCTGTGGGTTGCACTGGGTGGTTCCTGGTCCTGACCTCCTTTTCTGTGCTGAGACCTACTTCACGGTCAGTCTGTGTGCAGCACCCAGTTGTACTACCCAAGGTAGCTGGTTCTTTGGACTAAAGTCAGAATAGCAGTGTATATAAAAAAAATACAAGGAATTACAATGCAGATGTACATGGAGGTTGATACCATGTGCACATTCTCCTGGAGAACGGTCATTACAAAAAGAAATAACCTATCACCAAAAATGCAGTTACATTTGGGGTAAGAGTGCTTAAAAACATTTTAGTGAGACAAAAATACCCTTTGTATCTGACTTAAGCCGCAAAAGCAACCCAGGACAGTTTTGTGTAGGTTGATGGAAGTCATCATCCTTACTCAGTGAAGGTAGAGAAGGTTCTGCCTCTATTTTGCATCCCTGTAAGATGGTACCTTTGGGCACAGGGCCACCATGGTGCTATTTCTTAGTTCAGAGTGGGAGAAGAGGGACCTGTGCTGAAAGATGGGGGTTGCAGCCCAGACAGGTGTATTCTTCTTCCTTGAGGTCCCAGAAAAGAGATCAGGTAAGGCATATGTGCCCTTTTCCAAATAAACTCAGTAAAGTTTGTTCACAGGAATTCAAACCGCTGACTAACTTGCTCCTGAGCAGAACAAGAACAAAGCAAAAATAACCTGTGGAAGGTGTCCTGCTGGGACGCAGGGGAAGGAGCAAGCCAGCCAGCCACCCCCTGGAAACAACGGCCATGTAGCAAAGGAGGCTGTGCTGCCTGGTGTTTCCCAGGGCAAGCAAACGCCAGCTCAAGAGCCACGTTAGTGGGCAGGGTGAAAAATGCCATTATCAGATTGAACTGTGGCTGTGTGCATTTGTTTAATCCAGCCAGTGCTTCTATTTCTGGAGACTTTGATGCAAGAAATGTTGTAGCTTCTGGCAGAAGCATGAGTGGATGTGTTAAAACTAAACTTAGGCGAGATAGTGAGGTGAGAGACAGGAAAGCAGGGAGAGGTGAATAACAAGAACTTTCTCAAAGTGGAGGGTGGGGGAAATCCCCATATCTCTGGACCTGAATTTTGAAAGCCACAACCCTCAGCTCCTCCTAAAGCTTTTTCAGTACCTGTTTCAGCTGAGCTGTCTGTCAAAGGGGGGGTCTTTAGAAATGATCAATATAAGTTAAAATAGATATGGCACAAGTCTCTGTAAAACATCTGCCTTATCTTTACATAATGAATCAACAAAGATGAGCTTGAAAGAAATGTAATAAATTATTCAAAAACCTCCCATGCTTTTGAAATGCTAACAAGTCAAATCCTTTGAGACTGCTTGATCAGATTATGGTGTATCACACAGTAAATCTAATTGGTTATATCCAGTCCTGAATTATCAGATTTACTAGTTTGGCCAAAATAATTTAAGCAGGGCATATAACATGAATGCTGTGTATAGCTGAAATAATGCCAAATGATTTTAATTAAAATCATAGAATCATAAGAAAATAGAATCATAAAATAAATTCACTTTTACAAAACAAGGAACTCTATCCAAATTCCCTACAGTTTGGGAGCTGGCAAGCATTTGTGCTTTTACCAGACTTCTGCTCAGCTGCACTGCTCCTGGCTCCCTTCCCACTTTTTTTGGGTGCCCAGCTTGAGACTGTAAGTGCCCTCTTTGAGTAGGTGCCTGGGACTTTCTGAGAACCAGACTTCTTTTAAGGCAAACATACAACCACAATAAAGACTAAAAATTCAAATGGAGCTTGAATTTGTTTAATTTTATTGCTTCCTACCTAAATATTAGCATGATATATGCAATGAAGTAGTTGGCTTCAGGATCAGACACATTGTGTTGGTGTGTTAGCACCTTCTACATATGTTGGTTAGGACAGATCCTGGAACACAATTCATTCACATTTAGGTCTGTGAATCCTATTCCTCATAACGACTGAAATCAGGACAGCATTTAAGTGCATATCCAAGTACTTTACTGAATTAAAGCCAACAAAAGAAGCAGCAGAAGTCCTTCTCTGCAATACTTAGGCTCTATCCTCTCTCTTCAGCAACAATTTTGGGGTGCAGCTTCCAACCAAAGTCCCTCACAAAGGTGAGGGCCATGTCTCATGCTGACTGGGGAAATAACATATGCCTTGAAAACCCATGGTCACTGTGGATGTTACATGGGGCTCACAGCAATATTTGTTTTCACTGGAATGTTTTGCTGGCCGAGAGGGATGTGTAAAATACGGTGATTGTTTCCAGAGCTGTTTGGTTGCCCAACAGGCTTCCTTCAAAGGCTTCAGCTGGGTGTATGGGCTTGAGCTAGCCAGCCTGGCAAAGGGACCCCTGGCACTGCTCAGCACTTGGCTCTTTCTCACTTAATGCTTTCTTGCTTCCCATCTCTTCTAAACCTTGGGGCCAGGCTGACACACATGAGAGAGCATCCAGGTCTTAGCGGAGATACCAATGTGTCCACCCATGCTGGTTCCCTGTCCCCGGTGTGAGCTCCTGCTACATGGCCTGGCTCAGGGAAGCTAGGGAGGAGAATGGGGTGCTCAGCAGATCACTGTCTCTGACAGTGCAGCTCACCTTCTGGGGCTCAGAGCATCTCTGGGAGAAGCTTTAATTATTGCTTTCCCTTCTACAGCAAATAGTAGAGACCACTGCTTAAGAGCCTCTTCTATGCTTTTGAAGGCTCTTGATGGGATCCTCTGGCTATCTCTGTGTGAAGAAATAATAAGGCTTGAACAGTAAAAGCATTCCCCTTTGGAAATGTTTTCCAGTGCTTGGCCTGTGCTGATTGATAATACATTTGCCGAGTGAACAAATTCTTCTTTGCCAGCCTTAGCAATCCCAATGCCAACTGCATTTGTTATTTGGGAGCACTTGACACTGACCAGTGCTCTTATCTCATTGCTTGGTGAAGGAGAAGAACGAATGAATCATCCCATTTATGGACAGTAAATCTTCAGGCTCGGAGCAAATAAACTAGGGAGAAGTCACTGTCCTTCGCCCAGGCCGCCCACCCTGCTTGGGGATGGAGGTCAGGGCTTTTTTTGTCTTGGGAGCAGAGGGAGGGGAAAACACTAACCACAGCTACACCCAGAAATGCTGCTTTCCAGGACCAGATCCCTGGGGTAAATGGTGATGTGCCAGTGTGCTTGGGCAACAAATCCCATAGCTTTTGTCAGCTGCTGAATGTGAGAAATTAGAATTAAAAACTGAAGTGCAGAGGAGCTTTTGAATGTTCAAAAGGCTTTATGTTTTGATGAGTATTTGGTGCTAAATTTTCAGCTCCTTGAAAAGCTCTGATATGAGGAATATGGTGTTGGGAGGAAGCAGGGGTTTGATGTAGAGCCAGGTGTCCAGTGGTGATGCCCATTTCTGGGGGGAGATGTGGCAGTCATCTAAATAGCAAGTTTATCCAGCTGGGAAGCTTGTGCCAGCCTTGACAAAGACAGGAGAGCCAGGCTGTTCCCTGGCCTCCAGCAGTCAGCCCTCATCTGTTGATGCAGTAGGGTCACTCCAGGATCATACTTCTGGACCCTGTGTCCAAGCTCCTGCTGGGGTCTGCCTGAAGTTAAAACCTGGGCTCTGGTGCAAACGAGGGTGGTAAATGCTGCTGTGCTGGTGTATAGTTGGTGTGGTAAGGGCATCTTCCTTGGCAGATGATAGGGCTGTGCATGATGCTGAATGCAAAAAGGAGGTGACACAAACCAAAAGCAGTTCATATGGTGTGCCTCATTCCCCAGGGAAGAGGCTCTGCAAAGACAGCAGTGAGCAGCATGAGAACTAACAGCTTGTGTGTAAACAGAATAACGCGTAATGAGACAGCCAGGCAGATGGGGGCATGGCCAGTGTGGTTTAAGACAGGCAAGGGTGCTAAAGGCAAATACTGTGATGAGCACTAACGCAGTACAGGGAGTACTTAGGAGCAAGCACAGACCTGCAGAGGGGTCTGCAGTGCCTCCTGCTATTTTGGAGACAGGGCAGATGAGTTACTTGGACAAATGGAGGAGAACAAAGCTATTGGTTTGCTGCCCTGAGGTGGATATATTCTGAGTATTATGTTCAAAAGCATGGTGTAGTCCTTGGAGGTCCCTGATGCAACTTGAATCCAGCAATGCTGCCTAGTGCTGTGTGGATTTGGCTGGGATGCAGCCTGGACCCTTAACTTGCTCTGCTGATCCCCATGTCAGGGTGAAAGGCTTGTCCTGGGTGCAGCAGTGAGTTGTGTTCCTGGCTACACCATGGCCAGACCTGCTGCTCAGGGGACCTCCTGCTCTGCAGCTGTGAGCAAGCTGAGGTGGGGTCCTGGCTCTGAGCTGTAATGCGCCAGTGTTCTGCACGTGGACAGCCTTGTTGGCCTAAAATGAGCTGGGTTTTTTTAATGAGGCTAGGGACAACTTTGGTATTTGGGCACAGCCAGATGACACTACAGATCTGAGGGTGTGAGCCGGGACCTGCACCCACGGGCACCCCCAGCAAAGCCAGGCAGGGCTGGTGCTGCAGCTGGGTACTGCAGTCGTCTTCCAGTGCACTTGTCCATTTTGCAATTAACTTTTTTAAAAGTATGAATGCTCATAAGGATATCTAATGATGCATGGTAGGAGAGAAAACAAGCTCGAGTGTGTTTCACTAATGTGTTTAAGTGTCAGCTGAAGAGACAAAGCTGATCCCCTGCCTTCAGAGCGAGTCCTGGTTAAAAGCTGGCCATCTGCAGGGAATTGCAGGCAAGTGGGTGGGCACCTGGCAGATGTTTAATCATTTTGTGGATTCTGCCCTTTCCACTTAATTAAAAATCTGCCTGGTTGCAAACCTTCACTGGAGAATACAGCTCCTTCTGCACTTCTGTTGGGGAGAGGTTTGGGTTTTTGCCATGACGGATGCTCAGACTGCAGAATAATGCTTCAGCCAGACAGGGGTGTGATGGACTACAGAAGTTTTGACTTACAGTGACAGAAAATTACTTCTATACCTTAAACTGGCCTAGCAGGGCTGGCTGTCCCCACTCCTTTGGGTGGAGATGTTGGCCAGGAGGGCCTACCTATAGATATGCTATTGCTTTGTCTATGAAAAAGCCTGTGAAACATTTGTATTTTGGGGCAAAAGAGGGTTTGGAATGGCTGCAAAAATCTTGAGGTGATGCAGAAGGGTGTAATGGCTGTTTAATGGTGGAAGGCATCTCTGACTTTGATAGTTTTCCTCTTCTGTGGGGTGCCTTAGGCTGTCTTTAAACCCCTGTGTGGGCAATGGGATGGATTGTCTCCTTTGAAGATAGAGTTGGCAGAGCTGCTGAAGATCAGTAGCAAGGTGACACAGTGTGCAGGGAAGGTGTCCTGTCATCTGACTGCATGGTGTAGTCACAGGTGGAAGTGGGTGGTGCACAGAGGGGGTGACACCAGGAACTGAAGCCCAGGACTAGTGCAGGCTGGTGCTCTTGGTGTTGCTAGCTGTGACAGGGGCGTTTGGCTTTCCCATAGCTGTTTCCTTTTGGATGGGAAGAAATAATTGCCTATTCCCCAAAATGCTCACTCAAGTCAGTTTGACAGCCTGAAAAAAGGAATTAAATGCATCGAAGCTGCTAGCAGAAGCTCACAAATCCTTAAGCTTTCTCAACAGGCCTCCACAGAGCTATAAAATCCATGGAGAACTGCAGTGGAGAAATGGTATACATATTCCCACTTTAAAGCTCAAACTGCCAAGGTCTAATTTGCTGGAAATCATCTGGCCACGACAGAGGTCTTATGTGCTGTCTGTTAGGGTAACCACTGGAAGACAAGACTTGCCAGAGCAAAAGAAAAATAATGTCCTTCTGCCTTTTCTATTTTTCTGCCAAAATTGCATTTAGGTCATTTTTTAACCTTTTTATTCAACCCCACAAATGTCTGTTTTGAGTAGACAAGAGATTCTCTTCTACACATGTTTTAAACAAGAGCACTAAAGGCAGTTATGGGATTTTTTTTCTACTCCATGTGATGGCACAGGGAAGCAGGAGGCCCGGAGCTGTTGGGTATCTCCTGCCCATCCCAGGCAGTGGTGTGAGTGGAAGCGACCTTTAAAGCCACAGGCTTTCCACTCCACATATGGAGGTGGGAAATACTCCGCTGTCCTGCTTGTGTGACTACCACCACCACCGCAGCCCCTCTACTAAGAAGGGGCACCTACTTCTGCTCCAAAGGAGAGGACCTCAAAGGGGAGGCAAGGAAGGGTTTGGAGGCAATATTGAGCTGACCTCTCTGGACATGGCTGAAGTGCCATCTGCAGCATTTCTGAGTGCAACTCTTAATCAAGAGGTGGTTTTGTTTTACAGCCCTATGGGGTGTGAGAACCAGATATTAGTGGTGATTTACTGCTGTGTGGGCTGTTAACTACTCAAATGAACTGCTGCATATCTGCTTGCTGCAGATGTCACCAGATCTTGCTTATAGGTGACATGAAAAACATAAAGCTTCTTTAGGCTCCTGCTGGGGAAAGATGCTGGTCCAATCTTCAGGTAGCACAAATCAGTGCAACTCTACTGAAATCCATAAAGATTGATTGACTGACAGTGTTGGAGGATCTGCACTGCTGGCCTTGACTGAAATTCTGCTACAGTTACCAGGCACTTCATATGGGCTTTTGCTTGGGGGAAGGACAACTGAGTGGTTTGAAGGCAGTGAAACATTGATTTGGAGACACAACAATAAACAGTTTGTTCTAGTAATCAATCCCAGAACAACATTAGCATAAGTCAGGATTAGGGCAGGAGCATGTCATGGTAAAATATGTGCTGCAGACTGTCCTGGTAGAGAGGCTCCCAGGATGGGGTGTAGATCTGCAGGGCAAGGAAGGAGCCCTGATGGGGAGAGAGAGGGATTGAGGCTTTCAGGTCAGTATTTGGAGAAGGGGGGGTTGAGATGCACAGGAAGGCTTTGTGTTAAATCACGCCACCATAGATGATGCCATAAACTTGCAAGTTTGTCTCTGCATCCCTCTGCCCCCTTGATATGGGGTGGGTTGAAGGCAGAGCTCTGATTCTGGTTCAGAAGTCTTGATTTGGGTGCTGCCTTCCTACCTTCCCTAGCACTGCCCCATACCACCCCTCCCTCGACCAGCCAGGCTGTCTGGCTCACCATCTCCTTTCCATGTTATTCCTGTATAAGCCCTAAGCATCCCCCAGCGTGGCTCCTGCTGTTGGAGGGGCCTGGGCAGCACCGTGCCCAGCTGGCTACAGCTCTGGGGACTGCATGGGGTGGTTGTAAGGTTGAGGGGGTGTGGATCTGACCTCAGACTACTCTAGGGAACAGTGGGGCATGTTGGAGGTGATGTTGTTTATGTTTCCTTGCACTGTCCTAGCAGAGAAGTCCTCTCCCAGGACAGGGGAGAGGCTGATGCTGCCCTCCCTGAAGGGCTCAGCTCAGGAGGCAGATTGCTTGCTCCCCTGAGAGCACAGGAGGCTGATAGCAACACTGCCTGAGAGGTACCAAATCATGTCTCGGGTACCCCACGCCTTCTCCAGGGCAGGGTCTCCATTTCAGGTAACATGTACTAGTTTCATGCCTGTTATCTAAGGGCTCAGCCTTATTCCTTTCTGATTTCATGGACTTGAACTAGATCTTATTTGGCCAAATAATTATATTAACATCACATCAGAACTAATAGACACATAGAAATGCAGTGTAGTACAATGTTTTACGTGGCCCACTGCTCTAAAATTATTTTTCTTTTGTCCTAAAATAGCATAAGCTCTTAATTCCACCAGGAGTCTTTGTCCACCTTTGAAAGCTGCCCCTAGACATGAGTTTTGGTTCAAATGTTCAACTGCCTTTAGTCACCTGCATTAGAACTTCTATACAGCTGCTGTGATTTGTGCCAGCAAATGAGCTGGTGTCTCGTGTCACAGACCCATCTTTATTGCTAGTTGACTGTACACAGGCTAACTTAGTCATTGGCACTCTGATTTCAGAGGCATCCATTAGTTCAAGCTCTTGCAAATGTCTATGGACAAAACCATGCAGTCTTGCTGCTGTTGGCATGGTTTCAGCGAGTGTTTTTGAAGAAGGTCACTCATCTCTGCACTGACACCACTGATAATGAATAGGCATTACCAGAATGCTTGCTAAACATGTGCCTTGTGCATGGAAATCGTATTTGGTGTGGAGAAAGTATCCATTAATCCTGTTGCCTCAGTGAATACGTACAAGGAAATACAAGGAGTGCACCCTATGCAGTGCAGGCTGTGCCAGCTGATAGCTGTTGGCTTGTAATCTGTACTCCGATGTGAACAAGACTGTAAATGCTTGAATTTGGCACATGGGTGATCTGGGAATTATTTGGAATAGGAAGAGATTGTTCACGAGATTTCTTGAAGTTGCAATGATTAGAAATCTGGCTATAGAAAGATAGCAAGATTAGTCTGGTGACTTACAAATGATGGGGTCCTTGACAGTCTAAACTTCATAAACCAATGATCTTTAGCAGCTGACTAATCCACAAACAGAAAGAAACTCTGGCTTTAGTCACTGGCAACACATTAGCTTGCCAGGTCCCTTCTAAATGATACTGCAATCTTTAAGATACCCCATTGCTTCAGTAAGTTTAACTCAAGCACACGAGGAGAGTGAATTAGACCTTTTGCTTGTTGCTATGACTGGAAGGGCAGGGGTCTCTGGGATGATACCTCTAGAAAAATTGCTGAACCCATCACAATAAGACATAAAATGCTTGTGGTCTAAACTGAACAGTGTTCAAAATGGAATTTTCCTCCTCTCTTCTGGCATCTGAGATGTCATCTTCAGGTGATTTGAAAGGCAAGCTATTGAAACTTGATCCTGTAGACTTGAATCCATGACAGTACATACCACCTTCAGCACTACAAAACATAGCTGGGTGATTAAGGGGCTATCTTGAATGTGTGTGTATGTGTCCCTGAAAATCTGTCTGACCTCATCATGGAGTTGCAGTTTTTACTTATGTCCCATTTCTGTAGGGGTTACTGTATTGAACCATACTAAAAGTCCATCTTTTGGCAACCTGTTTCTGTCACTAGCTAGTTAGGTGGTTAAGGGTCATCAGCTGCTGCTTTTGTTACCTGTTATCTGTATGTTTTTGCAAGGAATGGGCTATCAAATCCTGTATTTAGCATTTGAAGTAGACTCAGCAAATGGTAATAGTGTTTATCTTCAAACCAGGTGGTGGTTGCTCAGATGTTACTCATTCTGTGCTCTTTGGAAAGGTGCATTTGCAGGAATAAACCTTCCCATCTTTTATCATGGCTTTTTACTGTTTTCCCTTTGAATCCAATGCATGTGTCCTCTCTACATGTACATGCAGCCACGGAAGGAACTGTGTGAATGTGGAGTGGGAGTTAGTCTCCTGCATGTAAACAGTAAATACATATTTTTCCCCATGTCTACTCGTTTCATGCATACACACACAGGTACCATTTTGCTATTCCATGTTCTGTTTCATTTTTCCCCAGATCCTAGCAATAATTGATTTGGGACTTCTTTTCTCATTTGTTTCCTTCTTCAGACAGTAATTTTCCCTTGTCCCATGATCTATATTATTGATCTCAAGTGGTCCAAATCACTCTGGCAAATGTTTCTATTCCAATTCCAATTGGATTGACTTTGGTTTGCTGGCCAATTTGAGAGCTGGCAAGCTCCTAAGTGACTTTTGGTGTCTGGGTAATACAGTGAAAAGCAAGATTCAGCTGTAATGATTCTGAAGGGGGTTATTTATTAAGGCCACTTGGTGTTCAGAGGATCTTGTACTACTACTCTGACTTTCTAGCCCTCAGGCAAATTAAATTGTTTACTGTTGTCAGTCTCCCATAGTTTCCTTTGGCTGGGCTGGGTCCTGGGGACTATTTAAGTAACACAACCTGCCTTGTGTCCTTAGAGTAAGAGCTTAGCCAGAAAATCAGGACAAACTTCCTGATGGTAACTACATAAAACCATTACAAAATTCTTATATAAGGCCCGTGTGTGCCAATACAAATTTCCCTCACAAAATATCTGTCCTTTTCTATTTAAAAAAAAAAAGTGCTGCTGCACGTAGCGGCAGTTGCAGTGATGATGGTGTGGTTGGTCCCTTCCCAGGTCAGCCAGCACTTCAGAGCAGGAACGGGATGAAGTGGTTCTTGGCACACCAGTGAGATATCAGCCCTGAGGTTTGGATGAGATACTGAATGGCTGTTGCTGTAACTTCTGTTCCTCAGCTGCTTTTTTGGGGTTTGCACCCTGAACTTCCACTCCCTTTTAGTTTAACTGGTAGCATGTTCCCCTTGCAGACTGGAAAGACAGACTTTGTTTTGCCATCCTGAAGGTGAGCAGCTCTGTTAAGGGGAACTGCATCCAATCAACATCATCCCTAAGAAGTTGCAACTAGGGTCCATTGAACTTGTCTGTGTGTTTTTTACAAGGAGAAGCATCAAGATCAAAGTCTGAGAAAACCATTTGATCTTCCAGCTGTAAACAACTACTAAAAGAGAACATATGCTATATTTAATTACCCTCCATTGAGGTGTTTGCATCCAAACTCTGACAAGCTGGTTGAGTTTATTTTCCCCTTGTTTGAAGCAATGGGTAGTTAAAGGAGGTGGGCATTGCGAGAAAAGATGAGTGAAGAAGGTAGAAGAGTTGAACAAGTTTCAGACCTTTGGCCTTTTTTATTTCCTGCTGGAACTACTAGAATGCAGCTGAGACATCAGTTTTGCTTTGGGGAGGGTACCCATGGGTGCTTGCTCTCCCATTCTTGTACCCACTGGCTGTTCACCAAAATATCCAGAAAGTTCTTGTCAATGAGTCCCTATTTTCAGAAGTTTTCTTCTGATATGTACCCTCTCAATAATAAAACTGTCAGGTGGTTAAATATGAACAGTAGTTCCCCATTTTGTAGTTAATTATCAAAAAGACCTTGCTTTGCTTCCCTCCCTCCCTTCCCCCACACTTATCATATACTTGAAAAAGACAAAGTGGTGACCTGATCACACCAAAACTGCAGGGGTTTTATAGTGAAGATGGACTCGGGCTGGTCTAGTAAAGCATTTGAGTGTGGAAGTATCAGCACATCGATCCCAGACCGTAATGGAATTATCTGTGTGCTGAGGTTCACAACTGCTTTTACATTTTAGAGTAGCACCCAGATGTCAGAATTGAGGAGAAAGCAGTGGATTTCCTAGTCATTTGTGTTGAATTATTGAGTCATTACTGTAATGAGGAGTAATTATCTATGTTGCCTTGGAAGGTTGATTCACTGGATAACTGATCAATCTGGAATATTTCCAATAGCTAGGAGCATTAAAAAAAAATAGGCAAGCAGATAAAGTTCCAACAGAACAAATGTGCTTATCTTTCTCATGAGGAGATCTGCTGGACTATTCACTGGGTTTATATCAACCAAATTTACAAGATTCAAGGTTTGACAAATTCTGCCTCAGTGTTTGATACTCTTGAAAAGTGATAGGAAGTAGTTGGGCTAAATTACATCCCTGGAAACCTATTTTTCTTCTTATTTCCCCCTCTCCCAAGCTTCTTGGGTATGATTTTGTTCCAAAACAATGATGCATAGCCATGAAATGGCTTTGCCCTTTATCACTCCAGCATAGAAGATAAACCAAACAGACCTGTTTATTCGTTTTGGAGGAAAAACAAAATTAAAAGGCTTCTGTGTATTGTGGTAATGTAATTCCTAATCAATGACAGTGGATTTAACAGAGATTTATGGGTTTTTAACTTGTAAGATTAATGGCTACATACAATGATGCTGTCAAAATGACAGTATCATGGTCACGTACTTCATGGAACAGATAGCGACCTCCTGCCAGGCATGTCCTTAAGGAAATGCAATTATTGCTGCTCGTTTTACAGTGCTTAACTTTTTTCTCTTAGTAAGTGACAACAGAATGGGTTTTGAGCATAAATTAATCTTTCTAGATGAACTGTTAACCCTTCATGCCTAGCAGCCAGTTTTATTAACTCAATGCCTGCATACTGTTTTCTGGGGTGGCCCTGGCAAATAAAATTAAGCAGTGCCAGAAGTACCATCTGGAGGCTCTCGGGAGCACTCAGCCCCAACAGCCATGCGGAGGATCAGGCCTGCAATGTCACCATCCCATGTTGGACTTCTTTACTGTAGCAGTCACTGACAATGCACTTAGCAACACAGCTTTTCCAAATGTATATGTACACCCATGAGCATATACATGTATATGCATATATACAAACATAAAGCATGGTGGTAAGCTTCTGCATCTGCAGCATATTGCAGGCAGGCAGCTGGCGGATGCAGATGTGGGGGAATAACTGCTCTAGCTGTGGGTATTCCCAGGACAGAGGAGTTACTGTAATTTCTGGTTGTGTGTGATTACAAGATTATCTGACTGTCTGTGTCCCAAGAGCTGGGTGAGGTGCCAGGTCTGGGACACGGTCCAGGCTGGGAGCTGCCATCAGTGTCATCGCTCTGCTGCTGTCTGAGATGTCCCATGCTTGCTTGTGGATCTCCCACCTTGTGCTGGGCTGTAAGACATGCCAGCACAGGCTCTTTTTGGGACTGAAGATTGATTTATCTTTTTTTTTTTTTATAAAATGTATGTGAAATGTGGTGAAGGGACATGCAGAGGTCTTGGTGTGGAGGCTTAGAAGTCCCAGCTGACACCTTAAAGGTCAGCAGGAAGACAAGAGGTATCTAGTGCTGGTCCCAGATGCTGGTGGGAACCACCATGCTGCCCTCTGTTTCTGAGCTGGTCTGACCTTCTGTAATTCCTGAGTACTTAAACTGCAAGTCCATCATTTTGGTTTTAAGGCTTTTTATTTTTTTGAGTGATCAGGTTCATTTCAGCAGGTGTTAAAGTATTTCCAAGTAGCCTGGTAGTGGTTTCAGACAGGCAACAGAGACGTAATGAAAAGTAAGACTGTATTTGCCCAGAAGAAGAATTTTCAGCATGTGTTTGTTGAAACACCTGTAGAAGCAATTTTTTAATATTTGTATCTATCTCATCAGCAGTCTGTCAATGAGTTCCTGTGTTGGGAAGCAGACTCTGCTCCATAGGTAGGTTATCAAAATATTATAACTTATGGGGAAATCTGCTGAGAAAACACAGCTGGGGATGTCAGTGATAAGTAACAACGCTGGAGCGCCTTAAAGGTCCTGAGAAGTCAGGAAGCGAAGTCACTGATGACTGAGAGGTTTAATTAGCATCATTTCCTGCCTCTTTTTCATGTCTAGAGCACTTATGTCTCTGAAGTGAAATACTGGAGTGCGTGAAGAAAACTGTAATGTCCTAAAAGGATTCTGTGGAGGGAAAGAGCTCAAGGGACGTATTCAAGGCTATCTGAGAAGTCAGTGGCAGAGCTGGGAACTGTGACTGGAGCGTTAAATCCTCACTGGCGCTTTCAAGCTGTTATTCCTTCATCATTGTACATGTAGCAATGCTCTGGGAATTTGTTCCAGTTACTGACACCTGCCAAACTAGATGCAGAAAGCGGCTTTTCTCCATGTGAGTTGTTCACATGGTGTAATTACTCTAAGGCGAAGCATTGGTTCTTGGAGTTGAACAAACTGATGTTGTGCCCAGAAACAGGTGGCTTTTTCAAGAGTGAAAGTGGGAACTGAATATTCAGTCACCTGGTTTTTGACGGTAGATGGTCCTCTAAGGGCAACCGGTCTTCCTTGTTCACCTGCCATTTTTACCATTGTCGCCTCTGGCAGGGTGCAGCAGCAGTGGGGGGGCTGCAGGGCTTATCTGATAGGAAATAAAGCTCAAGCACTCCTTAAAGTGTAAGAATTTAATGCTATCCTATTAACATTTAAAACTGCAGTTGGTTTCCTTGGCTTTCCTTATAAGCATAGTGATGCTTTATGATGGCAAGCAATTGTAGACCTTATTTTTGTGCTTGAATGTTATGTTTGTTCAGGACCTGCAAGGTTGTTCTCCCCCCACCATCTCCCCAGGGATTTCAACACAGTAGAAACTGCTAAAATGTGTTATTAGCCATCTTGGAAAAGTACACCATGTCCTGGTCTCCTGGATTTTACAGCCCTGGCTCCAATTTCACAGACGGTAGCCTTCTGTCCATTTGTAACTTCTCTTAGTGTTTCATATTCATTTTTCACGTACATTCAGTGCAAAAAGCGTAGCATGAGGCTCTTGGCCTTTCCCTGTTAATGACCTGGTTTGATGCGTATTAAGGCCCTGTCCTCTGGAACTGGCTGCTTGTTTCGGAGCAGAAGACAGCAATGTAACAAGGCCAGTGTGACCTAAATTGCTGACCTGGATGTTGGTATGTGTTCCCTGGGAATATGTAGATTTCTTGTTCCTGAATCTCTAAACCATTGGAAAAAAACCTCAGCTTTTCCTCTACAGTTAAGCTACAAAGTCAAGTGTGTTTGCCACAGAAACTTGTCCCTTGCGACCAGATGCAGTGGTAGCAGCATTTGGTATTGATGGAGCCATGTTCAACTTGGTATAGCTTTGTCAGGTAACGCTGGCTTTAGCACAGCTCTCCATGCATACAGGGTATATACATCGTGCTTTCCTGATGGGGGGCAGAGATCTTCTGGAAATCATGCATTGGCTTTTAAAGAGGCTGTTTAATGTCAGATCGTCTGCTTGCAGTAACCCTTGGAGCAGGTTTCTGCATCAGTGCAATTCTCAAAGCGAAGTATTTGTTAAAAAAACCCCAAGGGTAAAAACCCAAGGTATCCCTGCAGTCCTGGAAAGCAGCTGTCTGTACTGACCCCTGGCCGTGCAGCCAATCTCCGTGCCTGCTGAGGGGCCAGCCTGGCCAGCAAAACCTTGATAGCATACATGGTTCATTATAAACTGTAGTGACAAAGTGTTAGCATGCCTGCAGGTATCGGTGTGTCCTTTGTCTCACTTGGTACTAACTCAGCCTTCAGCTCCTACTTGCTTATTTACGGGAAGGAAAGGTTGGTTTTGGGAATTGTAAAATTGAGATGGCTTGGCAAGGACAATGTGATTTAAACTGCTGATCCAGATGAGCTGCTTCTGAAGTATTGTTTTGATGGATAGATATTCTGATCATCCATTGCTGAGCTGGGAGTTCCCTGGGCATCAGCAGCTCACATTCCTGAGCCCCTGCGTGTTTGAGCTGCGGCACAAACTTCTTCAATGAGCGTCACATGGCCTTATGTGGCCTGAGGGAATGGGGCTTTGCAGGTGCAGGAAGCTGCTTTGCTGGGAGGTGAGATCGGGGTGGTGGCACTTACAACTGGCGAGAGGCTGGTACGCTGGTTTGCGAACCCACAGCAATATTCATTTCTCCACCTGCTTTCCCCATAATGTGCGAGCTGTGTCTGAGCCTGCCAAACTCTCATGGCCCACGAAATTCCTGTTGAATCAGTTGACCAGTTTGCTACAAAAGGCTGGTATGGCTCCAGCTAAGGGTGGTAGCTGCTTGTGGAATTGTCGATGTAGAAATCACCTTTGAAGGACAAGGTCAGAATATCTTCTGTAAGAATGCAAAAGCTGGATTTTCCTTGTCTAATACCGACTGCCATAACTGATTGATTAACAAGAAAGGGGTTTGCATTCCTCCTTGTGAACCACTGATGCATTAGAGAAAAGGACGTGGAGGGAAGGCGCTGTGGTCCCAGTCTGGCTGTGGGTAGGTGTGTGGCTCATGAACAGAGAAGGATGTCTGATGGCCTGGGGAGGAGGAACCATGGCCACAGATGAGGGAAGAATATATGGTGGAAATTAGCTGCATGCTGATCTTTGCCTGTTAAACAAAGGAAGGCATAGCAAAGTCTTTTAAGTCAGAATTTATTAGTTTTGTTTTCCAGAAAATTACTAGAAAATGTGTGTGATATAAATTTTAAAGGCTCAGTCTCTTATGAGCACGTGAAGATGAGTTTTGTTGAATCCATTTAGTAGTTAATACTTTCATTTCCTGGAACATTTAAAGCTTTAAAACGTGGTATCAGACACCAAATGCTAGGATAGAAGCAGGAAAACTGCTTTATTTTCAAGCCCAACTTGCAATTTCATCTTTGGAAAGGAGTTATTCACCTGAATGTATTCAACATAGGAAAGAAGAAAGAGCTTTTCTTAATGATAATTCAATACAGCCCTGGTTCCCTCATAAGCATAGAAGCCCAGATGTTCACAGATATTAAAATAATAATTGGTGTAAACGCTGAGCCCTTTTACGGGGAATGTACACAGGAAAGGATGGTTTGTCTGAATTTTTTTTCTGTGAGGCCTTATATTGTTGTTGTGTGTTGTTTAGTTGAGGGTCCTGTCAAAGGAGCGCCTAGAGACTCGAAGCAGGTCTGGACCCACACCAGTTTGTGGGTTATGTGGGTGCATGTGCTGAGTCTGAAAAGAGGAGGGGTTTGGGCAGTCTGCTGCACAAAGGAAAAGTGCTGGTGTGTTAGGACAGGGGCATGGATTTCAGCAGCTTACAAACCTGAGGTGAGCAACCTATAAAGGGCAGATAGGGGAGACAATCCATTAAATGAAGTTTTCATATACTTTTTGGCATGAAAGAAGCATTAACATTCTCCAGCTGCCCCTCAGCCTAGCCATTATATGTGAGTGATTTCCTAGAGGCACCCAACGATGAGTGGGGCTGGAGAAGCAATTTCCCTTCACAATTAGGTTTATGAATGTTTTTGGCAGAGTGGGAGCACCATCGCACCCAGTCTCAGAGGCAAACCTTTGCTAAGTCAGCAGCATTTTCACCCTGTCTGAACCCATGGGAATCCCACCCATTTGGGTTTTTTTTTTTTCTTGTCCAGCCCTGGACATGTGGTGCAGATCAAACCTTCCACTGATGCTCCTGAGTCTAAGGGCTTGCTTGGGGGGAAAATGCCAAGAGTTTTCAATTTGGATTTTCAGATTTTTCAGTTGGATTGGAAAGCAAACACATTTCGTGCTGGGCTTGCCTTGGTGCTGAGCATGCCATGCAGCTACAGCAGCAGCCCCGCTTGGCTCTGCTGGTGTTTACCCATGGGCTTCGATGGGAGCAGAGCCCAGCAATTTCTTGGTGTTCAGAAACCTGCTCCTAGGTCTCTGCAGGCAGGTCCTGTGTTGCTGAAGGGGGGCACGGTGTGGGTGTTGGTGGGCAGCATCTTCCACCATCTGGGGCTTTCCTCTCCCTGATGTAAATCTAAGAACTCTCTAAGTGGACATGACTAGGGATGACTTGCTGCAGAGGAAAATAACTTGTCCTCATGTATCTCCCAAGGCTTTAACAGACAGGTAAAGCTGATGACAAACTTAGCTGTAAAAATTAAAAAGGGGAGGTGTGTCCATTTGATATTTCTCCTTTGCTGCTTTATGGAGTTCAAAAGGACAACTAGCGCAGAGAGGCCTGAGTGGAGAATGGGTTGGTTTTGCCATCTCCGCCATCACCTTTACATGCTGGATTGTGGCTGAACCCACGCTCAGGGGGTACCTCGCAGCGTGTCAGCTTGGCACCATGCAGTAATTGTACCGTTTGGCAGATGTGGCGTGGTTACCAAACAAGCGCCTGTTTCTCTCGAAGTGATGCAGTTAATGTCTGTGATTGTACACAGAGCCTTAACGTTAACGTGGTGGCATGCTTCGCTCTCGGGAGGTGGTGTGCTGCATGGGCAGTGCGCTCTGCTTTGGGAGAGGGGCAGGGGAGGGCAGCCCTGGGCGCGGGAGGCTGCGCTGCCGGGTGGCCATGAGCCTGGGTGGGTGCGGAGGGAGGAGACGTGCCCACACCTCCTCTCTCACTCCGCTGCAGGCACAGGTAGTGCTGCTGGTGTGCAGGCTCGGGCTGCCTCTGCTCAGGGCTGGTTTTGTGGGCATGGAGTCTGTTAGCAGCAGTGTGCAGCGACAGAATCAAGGCACGCTCACGTGTGCCTTTTGCTATGTTAGTTTCCAAAACTGCTGTCCCTTCATGAGGTTTCTTCTAGCCTGGAGAAGATCAAAGCCTCTTTTGGCATGTCTCCTGCTGGCTATTACTTCAGGGAGACTTATGGGTGTTTGACCCCCAACATTTTCCTTTTGGCACATTTCATTTCAGATTATTTTTCTTTCACAGAATAGTGAAACACTGAAAATACAAAGGAAGAAAGGGCTCCTCGGAGCCATTGGCTGCAGGTTGCTCTGCAATGGGGCAGGTTTTGCTGGACAGACATAGATCTTCCTCTCAGTGGCTTCCCTAAGCTCCTGCCCGTGCTGGCTGAGCAGCTGCGGCACCTGGCATTGCTGGGGAGGTTGCAGGCCAGGACAACAGAGATGAGGAGAGATTTACATTGATTTTCCCCCTTTTTGGCTGGGTGCTGGGGTTGCTTGCTCAGTGATTGTTCCAGCAGGGACTGCACCCAAATGCACGCCTGACTGATGGCCTTGACGATGCCTGTTGAACAGCCTTCCCTGGACAGGACAGGACAGGTCGCGTGGCAGTTGCAGGAGCTGCCATACACTTGGGGGGCTGTTCCCAACACCTCTCAGTCCAGACAAGGCTCCTGCATAGAGGATGCTGAGGAGGGGCTGGTCAGGCACTGGCGGGCCATAGCTGTGTGAGCTGAGTAGAGGTGGTATTGCTGACTTTCCAGAGTTCCAGGTGAGGTGCTGTAACATACCTGCTCTTCTCTGGGATTGCCTGTTTTCTGACACATTTGTGTTAGGCCTTTGGGTCTACAGCATATAATGGGCTGACCCCCTGCCAGCCCAAGACGGACCAGAGGACTTTGTCCCAGGTGGGATGCAGGGAGCTGAGCAAGCGTTGGTGTGCCTTCACAGGGGCAGAGTTGGCAGATGTGAACCAGCAAAGTGGAAGGAGCATAGTGGTGAATGTGGAGCAGAAATCCCGTGGTAGCCCTGAAAGGCCCTGTAAAGCAAGAGCTTGAAACCTTGACTTGTGCAAGGATACTTATCTAATAACCAGTGATGTGACTATTTCCAGTGTTGTCCAAACGAGAGACTGGCTATGCCTGTGTATACCCAGAGTCTGGGGAGCATGGGCTGGTTCAGACAGAAGGGAAGTAAACGATGCTAAAGTCACAATAAAGATGAATGAATAAATAAATACAAGGACACCTGCTTTGCTAAGCAGCAAAAGGAACAGCAGCAGCAAATACCAGCCTCCAATCTTAGGACTGTCTGGTTAACTCCAGCAGTTTTATTCATTATAATTACACCTATTGATTCTTCAGCTCATTCATTGCTATAGCTACCAACCTGCGGTAGCGCAGGTAACCGCCTCGGTGCAGAGGCAGGGCCCTGCTGAGCACTGTAGCATCCCAGCGGCTTGCAGGGCACAGCTTGTGGAGGGAGGGAAGCTGCTGACGTGCCTCTAGGCGCTGCGTGGACACATACGGAAGCAGCACTTTCCTTCATGCTGCTTTTCTACCTGTTCTGGCCCTGGTGAAGAAAAGACTCTCCAAGCCCCTCCTTGAGGCAGCCCCCGAAGGAGAGCTCCTTCTGCGCAGTCTGCATCGCCCTCCATCTCTGGGGGGACTTGGTCAGACCCCTCCAAGCTGGTGATCCAGAGGAACACTGGCCTTTCTTCTGCTCTGGACCATGATGGCCTAATTCTTGCCTTTGTGTCTCCTGGATTTCTCTGATGCTTTAAAGATTTAGCTATATCTTATTTATACTAATATACTCCTGTATTAGGTGACAGCTTAGCAAAATAGCCACTGCCTTCTGCCCGTGGATTCCCCTGTGCTGTTTCTCATTTTCCTGCACTTTGATAATCCCTAGTAGTTGAATTAAACTGCAGATTTCGTCCCTTCCATATTCATTCTCCTCTCTGAATCACTGGGGCAGTTGCTCACACAGAGCGTGATGGGTTTGCATGTTAAGCAGGTCTCTTCTTCAGCTAATCTGCAGATGTGTATCCTTATTTTCACCCTGTGACCACTGCTACCCTTTCAGTGCTGACAGACGCAAACACAAAGCGCCGTTCTCCTCCTCGGTGTACGCCGGGTTCGGCTGTGAGCGGTGAATTGTCAGGCATGAGCCTTTCTGCACACAGCTGCTGAGCTTCAGTGCTGCTGATTGCTGGAGTTTACACATGTGCGCTCCTGGAAAAGGTGACATCAGTGCAATATTGGCTTAAATGAAAATTGGTTTATTATGCATGTGGCTCTTCCTACAGGCAGCTGATCAAGCAGCCAGCTGTGGCCAGATGTCTGCTGGAGATCCTCTGGGATGCACGCAGCTTTAAAAGACTGTCTGGATGACTTGTAGTTGAGCTTATTTGTTGGCTCAGTCAGACTGGTGGTACTTTCTATGGCACTTGGGCACAGCGTTTCTCGATGGCATGTGGCAGGGCTGCTTGTCGCTCATGCTGCTGGTGTGCGGAGCATCAGACGGGGAGGAACCACCTCTGGTGCACTTGTCCAAGTGCTGGAGTGCATGGTCTGCGCTGGACACCGAAGGGGACTCCCATTTCAAATGTTTTCATCTATCTGGATAGATCAGGAGCAAAAACTATGAGAAGTACCCTGGTTCTCTTTGCTTAGTCTGTACTTTTCTAACTTGTGTCAAGTGTAATCTATAGAGCAGCTTTCAGCTAATTTTTCCCCACGTAACCTCTGTTATTGTGATAAATAACAATAGATGCTATTTTAAAGAGACTATTTAATCAGAAGGATGTAGATGTGATTCATCTGACACCTACAATTTGAAATAAAAGTAGTAGCATCTTCTGGTCTTGGCTTCTGCACACCAGGGCTCTGTGCTTTCCAATTTAGAGACAAGGGGTTGCTTGTAGCAGCACCTCCCCAAACTTCCTCATTCCCCCAGCATGAAAACACATAATGTAGCAAACTGGTGCAGTGTCCCCGTGGTGGCCAGGCAGGGGGACATGGTGCATACAAACCCAGCAGCCCTGCCTGGCTCTGAGCAGGGGGACAGGATGAGAAGGGAAAGGAGTGTGAGATGCTGGGGCTGGGCAGGCAAAGGGAAGAGGAGGACGACTGGAGAGCAGGATCAGCCCAGGGCAGAGCAGGGCTGGTAGCTCGGAGAGCAGGAGCTGCTGGGGAAGCTGGAGCATTTTGCACATCACAGTTCAACATCACCAGCGTGGACTTCTTGTCTTAAACGCAAGCAAAGCATTTCTCTAATGTTGGTTGACCCCTGTTCAGTAGGGCCTGTTTAGGATTCATAGCATGACACAGGGTTGGGTTGTCTCTGTTTAAATTGAGCCCCCCAGCGATAGAGCTAAAGGATGAGGTAATATGAACGGTCCCTCTGCTACTGCTCCTGTGTTATTGGGCATAATTATCCCTTCCTTGAAACTGCCTGCAGTTCAATTAGGTAGCTTTTTGTGGAACTACTAAGTAGATAAAAAACAAAAAGGAGGAAAAACTCCACAGTGCGTGCTCTTTTTCTTCATTAAAGATTTGGGGGGGGAGGTGTCCCTTAAAAACATATAGAAGAAAATCAAGGAAAGGCATCCCTGCTAAGGGCTGTTTTAAACAATATTTGCTAAAATGCATGATTTGGTTTGGTTGCATCCCTGTGTGATTTTAGTATCATGAGTGGTCCCAAGTTACTCAATACCAGAGATGTGTGATAGTCAGCGAGAGGTGCTGATGGATTTCCTCATGAGCACAACATCTCAGATTTGGGCTTTTATTTTACTTTTTTATCCCAGAAACATAGCAGTGCTGAAGGTCTGTACCTGCAGGACAGAAACCTGGGAGAGCTCAGTCCAGCAGAATAGTTTACATTTACAAAGATGGCTGTGACAAATGAAGAGAAGGTACTGCTGGAAACCACCGCCCATCACTGGGTTTATAGCAATATTTAATTCACAAGGTTGAATGTCTCTAATCCAGTCGCTGGAAAGCCTGGCTGTCCTGAGGCTGGGCTGCAAACTCCGTTATAAAATTCAGCAGGGAAAAGTCTCAACTCATTTCAATTCTGTACCCTTTTTCTCAGCCCTTTTCCAAGCAGGCAGCATGGCTGGTGGAGGCAGGGCTCGTTTGCCCTCACTCATGCAATGAAGGCAGTGGCTCAGGGCCATGGGATGTGGCACTCTTCTGCTGCACTCTGGGCATTTCCAGCGGCTGAGATGAATTTCTCTCTGCTGGTCGGGATGAGTGGCTGATGGGGAGCTGTCTACATGACAGGCATCTCCATCTCACGAGGTGAACCCCACCTGCAAGGCAGATCTGTGGGATGGCAAGGGGACTGGGCACTTGTCCTGTGGCTGGGCTGCCTTGCTGTGCTGTGACACTGTGAGGGTGGGAGCCACTGATGTTTTAAACCACCAGAAGCTGATCCATTCTGTGATACTAACCCTTTGCTGCTTTTTGTTTGGGGATGTGAATGCCATCGTTCACCTGCAGTGCTGTGCCCATGCCTGGGGGTCACTGCCCCATTGGGAGTTGGGGTCTCTCTCCTTGCCACGGTGAGGACAGCATTGTGGGGTGCCTCTCTCTGTTCCATATTATTTTATAGCCTTTCCCATGACTCGTTTCCAAGGCTAACCTGTACCTGACGGACCCCCTGGAGCACTAGGCTGCCTGCCTGGGTGCCGTATGTCCCTGCAAAGTCCTCAGGCTGGGGGCTGTTCTGTTATGCTGCTGTAGAGCAGCAGCCAACATGAGGTGCCATGCTCAGCTGAAGATCTCTGGTACTGCTGTTAGAGCAAATTAATCTTCTGACTATAATATCCAGTATCATACTTTTGCCTGCAGTTCATCTTGTCCATTTAGTCTCCTAAAAAAAGGTGCTGAGTGAGAAATAGGTGGAGCAGGGTTTCTAGCCTCTTGGTAAGGCAGGAAAACATGAGCCTTTAATTTTTTTTTGACATAATTTTGTAATTGTAATAAATATTTATGTCTTTGGTCCACTGTAGCAAGCTAATAGTAAATTTATTTGTGATGCCTATTTATTACAAAAGGCTGGAGCCTTTCAACCCCCTTGTTGTGTCTGGCAAATCCCAGGAATTAATTGCATGCTGTCAGAAAGGCAGATCTTGCAAATTCAGCCCCAGCCTGCTAATAGTGGGATTATTATTTAACAGCTCAAGACTGTGTGAGACTGCTTTTTATTCTCCTCTGCTTGGTGGGTTTAAAGAGATTTTTAAAGAACTGAACAGCTGAGGCAGAAGTTGGTGCGAGTTCAGTGGGGAGCGCGTTAGCAGAGGTCCTGTCTGTAGCATCCTCTGTGCGCGCTGCTGAGTTAATTGCGGCTGCACGCGGGGATCGCTCTGAGCAGCTGGTGGCTGTCATGGCTCTAGTGATGGTCACCTCCCTCGGAGCGGCCCCGGTGGGGTGGATGGACATGGGGGCCGCATCTGCCATCCCCCACACTGCGTTTGGGACCTGCCAAGCCGCCTGGGAGGTCCAGGGGGCTGGTGCAGGTTAGGGTTGTGGGGCTGCCAGCTCTGAGGATGCATGGTCCCAGTCCATCCTGCTCATAATCCTGGTCCATGAAGCCACTGAGCTCCATTTAAAATCAGTGGGGAGGTCTGGGCTGGTGGAAAGGCTTTTGCAGAGCCTCCCTGCTTTGGGAGCTAGAGACTCTTCTAACTTCCAGGGTAAATTCACCCAGGGAAAGTTCATAACCACCACTTCTTGTCCCAGGTCTGGTTCTTTATCAGCTTCTTCTCCAACTACTGCTGTTTATCCCTTGAGAGAGGGAGATATATATGCATATGGCACATGAAGTCTTGCAAAATGCAATTAATACTATGCTGTAGCTTTAGAAATGTCTGTGATTGAATGCTGAGATTTCTCCCAGCTGCTTTCTGTTGGTGACTCATCGCCATTCAAGCCCAGCTGGCACAACTGGGTTCTTGGTTGTCTCTGACTACTGAGGTTTTATAGCAAATGTATTGTTACAGGCAGACAAGTGGAAAGCCTTGTGGTTTTATTACTATTGAATTCATTCCACTTTTATCACTTGAATCTTCAAGGTCATCTGGTTCTTACATGAAATACCTTTCCTTCAGTCCTCTGCCGGCAGTACAAATAATCTCTACACTTCATCAGTACTTTTCATGCCGCAGCTGTTAATGAAAGTACTGAGATGGGCAGATCCCAGGCTCCCTCTGTAAGGAACAGCTCTGATAAGCTCCATCAAATCTGACATTGCCCCTTTCAGCAGTGTCCCTTTCCCCCTCATTTATCTGTCTCTGATGCTGTCCTTTAAAAATCTGTGCCCAAGCCTTTCGCACCAGGGAGATGTGAGGAGTGGATCTGGCATTACTGGGGTCGCCCTCTCCTCTTGTGCATTTAACCCTGTGTTTCTTGATCTCTGAGACACTGGACCTTTCTGATCAGTTCTTTCTTCACTCTGCTTGTTTTTGATAATTTTATATTCTTTTAATGTCCTATTACTTCTCCAGAGAAGTTAGGAGCCTGATCCCACAGAGTTTTACATTTGACTGGGGTATGAATTCTGCATAGCATTAGTATTTTTTCATTTGAAGAAATACTGGGCTCCTTATACATGCAGTCCCCTGAGGCCGTGAATCCATTTTCTCTCTCTATTATTTTGTATTTTCTCATCATAGTTTTTTTTTCACTTCCTATTTCTGGCAAGAGGTATAATGTATTTATCATGTTCAGATATTTAATAATATATAGATCTGTAAATGTGGTGTTTCATGAGGATTCCTTATCTCTGCAACAGACTGAAATATCCTACAGGAACATATCAAATCCAAAATGTTTAGGAGCAGCTGATGGAGCAGGGGCTCTGGATGCTCTTCACCAGACTAGCATTCTGTCAGAACTCTGGTCCTCTTCTGTCTTTCCAAATGAGGGGACTTGCAAAGCCAGAAGGGGACCAGCCTGTAAAACATGTGGACCCTGTATATCCACAGGGAGAGTGGATTGGGTTTCCTTTTCAATGCCTCATTTTGTCCTCAAATTTGAATCAAACAGCCATTTGTCCCATTAGAATTGGACCAATAATAATTTATACGTCTTCTATTTCAGATTTTTTTTTCAACAAATGAACACCTGTAATCCAAGGCCATGTTTTACTGAGTAATGCTTGCCAAGGATTGGTCTTATTGGTAGTATATCACAAGTACCTATAAATCAAAAGTATATCATAAGAATCCATAAATCAAGCAATAGCTCCAAAGACAGTAGTAAGTTATGCACCATCTCATAATTTATTATAATACAAACAAGTTTGTCAAACACAATATATTGTCTAAAAAAATTTCAATTTAAATAGGTGATGATCCCAAATTTTCCAGCAACTCGTCTAAAAAGTATTTTGTTCCTAGCTGTGGTCTTCAAGGACATACAGCTTATTTTTTCTAATTGTAAATATTTGAAATATAAATTAAATAGAGTACAAAAGACCATCTCCACAACAAAGATGGTTTTGTCTCCAGAATACTTTTTCCCTAAATAATGACACTATATGTGCTTGGTTAAATTTTTACTATCGGAAAATTAGGAGGTACAAATAATACAGCAAGACATTGGCTATTAGCAACAGTCATTGCAAAATGCTTCACACAACAAAAAATAAGGCAAGTATTATCAACAGCAGCTCCCATATGGCAGACTAAAAAGTCAAGGCTTTATTATCCAAACTGGACTCTAAGAAGGCTTCAAATGTCTGTTAACAAGATACGGCTTGATCCAAAGCCCTCCTAAATTGATGGGGATTGGAAAAAAGCAAACACAAAACGCACAAGCAACTTTCCCTTTGACTTCAAGGGGCTTTGGAAGTAAGCTCTTAAAGCCCTAAATGATCAGAAATGAAATGACCCATTCACTGTACGTGAAAATTGCACCTTGTCCTTTCTAAATGATATGGAAAAGGGTTGTGAGTTTTTTCAAATTAAGTTAAAACAATTTAATGGGTTATTTTTAGTGTGGAAATAAAATAGTCACACAGAAAGATTTTGGTTTTTAAATATGGTAATTTACAAAAATACATCATCAGGACAGGAAAAATCGGATGACGCTTAATAGAATAGTGAAATTCTTAAAAAAACCATGTTTTTTTTAAAATTGTATAAATAATTTTTTTCAATAGATACATTCTCAAAAATGAACCACTTATCTATATAGATATTGCACTTCAGACTCATTCACATGTAACTCAGACAAGCATTCCTCATAACAAATTTAGAAAAAAAATAAGTTATAAATACAGTGTTTTCCCAAAATAAAATATACAGTACCTTTTTCATAAGGTAACTTTGGTTACTATCAACTGACAAAGACCAGAGAGAGGTTTCTGAGAGGAGGGTCGAAGGCATGGCCACGAAACTTAATTTCTGTAAAACACTGGTAAAGGGAGCAATAATTTTAACCTTGCTGTGACAAATACAGAAAGGCCGAGCATCCCTTTTACGCTTTATTATTGCAAGTAAGTGCGAAGTTTTGTTGAGATCACAGGGACAAGCAGCCTACAGGATGAGGAGGCTTCTCGTTTCCCATTAAATCTGGGGGGTGTAGGTGGATAGCGCCCCCTTGGTGGGTGAGGGCGGGAAGGGTCAACCTTCGCTCTCAGCTCCCCCTTTCCACAGATGTGCCCCAGTCCTTCCTCTGACCAGCATGGTCCATGGGGTGCTCCAGCACCTCCTAGAGAAGCACCCAGCAGCTCTTCCTGCCAGATAGAACTCTCAGCCCAACAGCTCTGCCGGTGGGAGGGGACCAGGCGGTGTGTGCTCCCTGGGCATCCTGCCTCTGCTGCTCCTGACCGACCTGAGTAGCCTCAATATCTCCTGAGAAAGCCCCTCCACACATGACCAGCCTTTGCCTGGGGTCCTGGTCTTCATGGCTTGTACCTTCTGCTGCCATTCCCTCCTGGGGAAGGCATGCTCAGAGTTGGTGTGGGTTTTGCTTTTGCAGGACACCAGTACGAGTCGGTGTGCAAGTGCAACCTTTGTGGCAGAAGGAAACCAGGCTGTTGTCCTCAGCAGGACTTGTGCAGACTTGGCATTTCTTAGGGGAAATGCACTGAAGCTGAGCCATCCATAGCTTTGAAAGAGACTTTTTCAGCCCTCAGATCCCACCAAAGTGGGATTGACTGGATCCCTTCTCAGGGGACCTCTCTATGTTAGGTCACCACAAGCTCCCCACTGGCAATGGAGATGGGCACAGACACAAACTCAGTGCTAGCACCGGGGTGCTTTTTATTTGCAGTTACTGAGAAGCTGCTGTGTCTACTGACCACGTTGTGCTTGTGTTTGTGTTCACCATGCAAGGAAGTCTGCTCTCGCATTCAGTAAGGCTGCATTAAGTGCCCAATATAGAACTAAAAAGGCTGTGGTACGTGGCTCAGAGACCACACACCAAGATTTGAAAAGGAGAGAAATTAAAAGAAATGCATTTTCAGCCTTCCTGCAAGTGTTTTCTCTCCTCACTTTCTACACTCAGCATTGCTGGGATGCTGGTTTTTGAGTGTGAAGAAAGAGAAGTTAAGCTACTTTAAATAAGGTAAATATTTAAAAGCCTCAGTCCAAGCTGATCTATGTTTTTACTGCTGTTGGGTATTTAATGAATTTAATGGATTTCTTTCACAAATATTTTTTAACAATTAAATAGCAAATCTGCAATAGGATGGCATAATCTGTCACGAGAAAATCTTAGGATGAGGTTTTGCGTGTTGATCCCTAAAGGCCTGAACATGGGGAATGACTGAGAATCTTTATCGATTGAGAAGGAATCTGAAGGCTGTAATCACTCCAAACCTCACAGAAGCAGCTGCAGTGGGAGCTCTGCATTAGGCCTTGCACTTGAAAGTCTTTAGACACTGTAGCTGAAATAGCTGGGAAAAGATGCTGCTTTTGTTCTTGGCTCTAGAAACCTACCTCCCTCCAGCTCCCCTGTCTTGGTCGCGTTCTTAAACAACAACTTAAAACCTATGAATATTGGCAGCTTGCATGGTTGCTTTCCATGCTGAGGCTGCAACTGGTACTGTATTGGTCCTCAAGCCTTGTTCAAATGAGCCAAAAAGGGCTCATCACTGTTCGTGTCTCACAGGCTGCCTCCTGCAACAAGGTATGGACAGCAAGACTGCATGTGGTGGTGTTTCATGTCAGAAATGACACATTGTTTTTGGCAAGTGCACACACCAGAAATGGCACCTTCCACAGTACATAAAAGCATCCGTTTGCTCTGTCGATAGTGAACGGCATGGTCAAGTAAGGTTTTGTTGTGTTTTAAAAGGCTGTAATTAAACACTGTTGTGGCTTCCCCCCTCCAATGACTTTGGAATTCACTGGTGCTGGGATGCAAAATGTTTGAGTGCAACTGAACACTAAGACTTGAACTCTGAAGCATATTCAAAATGCTGTGTAAGAGATGGAGGCATTTGCCTTCTCATTTTTGCTCCTAAAATCGAGTGCTCCTGTTTCCCTCCAAACAGTCTGGTCTGCCCTTGGTCTCCAGGGAAATGAAATCAAATGACCACTCTTCAGAAACAGCCATTTCAGCAAATTACATCCTGAAGATGTAACCACTTGAAAAGAACTTGCACCCAGAAACTCCAGCTATTGCCCCTTTCATGGTGATATTTTTATAGGCTTTCCATTCTTATCATACTGGTAAACAAGCATTTTGATGCAGTGAGAGTTGGCCGGGGAAATCCAAGGGCTGCTTGTTATGGAAAAGTTATGGTTTGTATAGAATTGCACAGGTTGCTTCTGACACTTAAAGAAGGCTTTCAGTGTGGCAGCTGCCATTGTGCGAAATCTTTTGCTAATAAAACAGTAGAGGAAGAAATTAATTGCAGTGTTCAGCAGTGCTAGCATATTGGCGATGTCTGACACAATATGCACCACCCAGCTGTTGTTTATAGGCGATACGTAGAGGTGATACAATATCATGATTATTCTTGGTGCCCAAAGTATGGCAAAAATAGAAGTTATAGTAAACAAAATGGCTGTTGTTTTCCCTGTGGAGTACCCTCGCAGTCGGAAATTGCTCTTCCGTCGCAACTTGTACACAATGATGGAATTCAGGATGAAGAAGATGGAGCAGGGCACTAAGTAAACAGTAAAGCAGTGGATCCAGATGAGGACGTGATGCATTGATGTGCTTATGTAATCTTCAATCCAAATGTTGGGCCACCAGTAGTAGGGGATGCTGGTCAAAAAGCAGGTGATATAGACGCTTACAATGACTTTTCGAGTACGAGCAGGGTAGGAGACTGTGTGATACTTCAGCGGATGGCACACAGCTATATACCTATCGATTGTAAGTGGAACCGTAATCCAAATGGAGGTGTGGATAGAAGAAAATTCCAAGACTTCAATTATTTTGTCCAGTACCTGAGGCATCTGTTTGTTTAAGATGAAGTCTTCCATGAGGAAGTCAACAAAGACGATGAAGAAGAGAACCAGGATGTCAGCAGCAGCTAGAGCTAGAAGATAGTTATAGGAGGACTTCTGCCTGCGAGCCACAAGCTGGGAAAGGATGATGACTGTCAAGATGTTTGCTGTGGAGACAGAAACACAGAGTTAAGCTATTGAGACAGAACACTAACTTTTCTGAGCACTGGCTTGGAGCAGTAGCTCTGTTCAAGCACTTGGCAACATGACCGCCTTTATTGAAGACCAAGAAACCAAAAGGAAAATGCTACAGTTGGGTCCCTCAGAAACTTTTGCAATGAGAGAAGCATGTGGCCCTGCTCCCAGCTGTGGGATATGTGGTCACTCAGTGTCCTGGCAGACCAGGATGAAGGACAGGGAGAAAGTCTGGACCTTTACTCCAGACACAGGGTTAGGTGGTGTCTGACAGCCCTTTGCCATCTCCTTGGAGCAGGTGTAGAGGTAGAGTTATGGCCCTGATCCTCTTATTGCTGCTCTCTGGTCAGCCCCACTGCAGGCACAGCAGGAGCATCCTGGCCAGGGGTTGTTGGGACCTGTGCTCATGTGCAGGGAGGCAGGGGTAGCAGGAGGGAGCAGCAGTATAAAAAATTAGTATCTCACACATATGCACTCTTACTTCCTGCCTTTTTTTCACATTTCTTTTACAAGTGACAAATGAGAAGGGTGAGGTGGGCATTGGAGAGAGACATTTTTCTTCCTTGTCCCAGGTTGTGGTGCCTGCCTGGTTTTAGTTTTGAACTCCAGCTAAAAAGAGCTGAACTCAAAGCCACCTGGATTAGGTAATTTTCTCTTGCCTGAGTGGGATCCCAATTGAGAGAAGGACTTCCAGGGAAACGTGTCCTCAGCCCTTCCTGAGAGCTGGAGGTGCTCCACAGCACTCTTGAAGTTTCCAGCTCTGCCCAGGCTGAGTCTCCTGTAATTCAGTCCCGCCTGTCTGACCCGATCTCCTACAGATGGGCTCTGGGGAAACACCTCCCTTCCTGCCACTGAAATTATCTGCTCCACAAAGACCTGCTTGCTTGTCCAGAGCTGCTCTTCAGAAGTCCTTCTCCACCTACAGGCATTTTTCCTCTGAAGTGATACAGTTGAGCTTTTAAGGAAACCCTGCTAGTCACATCAGCTGTGATGGATATTCTGAGTCAGCCCAAGTGTAAACATGCCTGATCTTCCTGAAAAAGCATCTGCTTGCAGATAGAGACCCATCACCTAAACTGCGCCTAGATGTATTGCATGACACTTAATACTGTGGTGAAGTGCTGAAGTGTCTTGTCTCTGCTGTTTCACTGTCTGGTTTGCTTCAGCCTTCTAAAGCTGCGATTCAGCTCAAAGAATACACTTTTGTAGCTGCTTGAACCAGTGCCATAATGGATGCTACAGGAAGGGTTCAATCGTACAACCCCTGGCCAGGTAGAGCTCCCCACCATGGATACAAACAGCCCTTGCATGCCCTGAGAGCTTTCCTGGAGCACTAAGGTGTAGCCAAACTTTAACTAATTGTTTGTGTTTACTAGAACTTACCGTGTAGTCTTGAATTGGGGGGAAAAATCCTATTATTCCTACTAGTGGTATGGCTAGAATGAGACAAGCGAGACTGTTCCCATCAGAAGTTTGTGTCACTTGGCTTGAATACCTGAAGTAGTACTTAAAAATCAGAGATCTGGTTTACTGTATAAGAGACTGCCAAATGTTTGTATTTGACATTTTCATAAGTGTTCTATAAATCGCCTCTTCTGTGCATTCAGTGCTTCAAACATTTCTGCCAGCTTTGATCAAAATCAACAATAATTGTAAGGATTCCTTTAAATCGGAGAGAGAGGAAGTTGCTGACATTAAAGTAATGATGACCTGATGACCTAGGACATATGTCCTACAACTGAAAATGCTCTTTTTTTTTTTTTTTTAAGCTGTTTTACTTGGCACTGGACAAAACTTCCTTCTTCATAAATGCCTTAAGTCTGCAGGGTGGGAGCAGATTTCTGCCAGGGAGATGAACTGCAGCAGAGTGAATGATCTTGAGTAATAGCCCTCATAAGTGTCACCTATTTTTGTATTAAGTTAATGTATTAATTTTGTATCTTGGAACAAAACTAAACCCAACATGATAATCAACTGACTCCTTCCCTAAATATTAAAAAAGCATGATCTTTTCAACAGCAATTTCTCAAATCACCTTCAGGGGAATTTTCCCAGTTCTGCCCTCTGTTAACGTGGGTGCAACTGTGCATTGATTTCGGCTCAGAGCAGATGTGGGGGACGGGAGGGTGGTATAGTCAGAACTGCTGTGTCACTGTTCTCTTTCTTGTTGCTGTGGTGCCTGCCGGTGAGCCCCGGAGGTGCAGTGAGTGATGTACTGTCAAGGAAATCCTCGAGCCGGAGTGTTTATCATGACTGCGCAGCCACCATTGGGTTTGGCCAGCCAGGTTGAGTGGCTTGGCTTTACAGATATTGGATGTGACCCATGGGGTTCATCTTCTCTTTAAATCCTCTGGATTTCACTCCAGTGAATCTAGCAGTGGCTAGAGCCAGTGTGTGCAGCAAGGGGGATGCTTAAGGATGTGGGTGGTGACTCTGGCCTGACTACCAGAGGAGCTCCTTCAGGGATGCTCAAGCCATGCTGTGTCCAGGCACAGCAGCCCTGCTCCCCCCCTTCTGCCCATTGTGGGGGTCCTGCTGTTTGCTTCTAACCCCATTCCCTTTTTCCAGATTTATAGAATCATTTAGGTTGCAAAAGACCTTTAAGATCAAGTCCAACTGTTAACCTAACAGTGCCAAGTCTACCACTAGACCATATGCCTAAGCACTACATCTGCCCATCTTTTAAATACCTCCAGGGATGGGGACTCGACCACTTCCCTGGGCAGCCCGTTCCAATGCTTGGCAACCCTTTTGGTGAAGTATAAGCAGTCCTTTCCTCTACTCCCTCCCCCCTCCTTTCTCAGGGTTCCCAGCAACAGCAGTAACAGCATGTACTGAAATGCCAGTTATTTGTCTAACGCCAGCAAGCTTTGCTTGGTGAGCTGGATTAGAAAATTGATCTGACAAAGTACATGCAAGCTCTATCCAATTTTTCTGCAAGGGTTATGATATCTTGTATTGGAAATGCTTTCCCTGAGATCACATTAGGGCTCTCTCTGGCTGGATGATATAAAATATAGTAATATTATTTACTTTGTGAAAGCAGATATATACTGGGGTGCAGCACAAAGTTGCCAGTATGACAGCATCTTAGCAGAGGGTTTGGGAGTATTTTTCCTGCTGCATGCTGTATAGGGAAAGCAAAGATGAGCTATGGACAAGTCTCAGTCCTTCATCCATTTCCTAGCTGGTGTTAAGTCAGTCCTTGATATGTCCTCAAACACTACCTAAAGCTCAGTAAAATGGGAAATGAGTGGGAACACTGCTCCGTGTGAACAACTGTGTCCTTGTGCCAGCACCTCAGTGACTCCTGGCTGCCTGCTCAGCGCCCCGCAAGCTTTCCTGTGGGCAAAAGTTACCTGCTGTGTGTGATGGAAGAGCATTTGCAACCACATTTAACCTTGTTTACCCTAATTATTGCACTAATATTGTAGTCAGTGATGAGGACTATGGCAGAGATGACGACGGGAATATAAAAATATTGGTCTCTACTGTAACATATGTGGAGCTACAGCTGCTGGATTGGTCAGTGCCCCTAAATTGTCCCAGATGGCGTGCTGCCCATTTCTTGCAGTGTTTTTTCTAGATACTAAGTAGTTAAGATCATCCGAATTTGAAAGAGATTGATCACTGTGCTGGGAGTTGATTAGGGGATGACAGATGGGGATTTATGCCAGCGTCACTTGCTGCAGTGCAGTATTCTGAATTTATAAATATCGGGTTGAGAACCAGGGCTCGATTAGGGACTAGCTGGCTGAAGCCTTGAGATGCCACTAGCAGATGATGAAAAGCAACTGTAAGGAATGGCAAACTCAATTCTTTCCCTTCAGTCATGCGGTTGCCTCTGAGACACAGCAGCTGAAGGTCTCTGACACCCAAACACCTTTGGTGCACGCTGCTCAAAATATGGCAACCTTAACTCAGCCAGGTCTCGTCACGGGACACCTGCATCTCTCCTTGGATTATCTCCTCTGACTTTATCGGCTTCTGAGTACAAATTGTAGCACTGAAATTCATGCCATTGGGAGGTTCTGTGTATCTGAGAGGGCTCATCCTTTTAGGAATTACCTTGGTTCTCAGGCGGATTTGGGTTTGCTTCCCGTACCAAAGCCACACTGCCTTGCCTGCAGAGCCCAGGTAGTCTTCTGTGCCTCCTCAAAGCGGTGCCTGTGACCTGAAGGCACAGTTTTTCCCCAGCTTCTTGTTCTATGATTACAGTCATAGCTCAAATAGTGTCTAACCATGGTCTTTGCGGGGGATTCACAGAGCTCCTTCTGCTGACTTACCACCACGCGTGAGCTTAAGCAGGAACAATTGCACCTATTCAAAGAAGAAATAGGTATGTTTCTGGGCTTTGGCTTTGTGTTTGGTTTTTTTTGAGAGCATTTTGCATGTACATAGCAGCCTGTGCAGTGAAATAGCCTTTACAACACAAGTGGTAGCACTGCTGCGTTGGGAATGAGGCCTGCTGCGTGGTTCAGGAGTTCAGCATCATAAACTACCTAAATGAAGTAGCCATGAGCGCCGCTTACCGAGCGTGATAAACATTAGGTCACTGAATATAATGGACACCTTTTACCAAATACAGTTGTTGCTAGGATCCCCACAAATTATCACGCAATGTATGAAGCTACTCTGCAGGCCTTGCATTAGTCAACTGACTGGCACACAGAGAGATGGTTTACAAATGGGAAATTTTAAATTGCTTGAAAAAATATGTTAGTAACACCTCCTCCTTAGATTTAGAAACTCTGAGACTGTAAGTACAATATGCTAAAAATATGGGTGATTTCTGATGGAGGCTATGTAACGGCAATTATTTTTTAAAAAAAGATGCTGTGGCAAAGTAAGCATGTCAATTACTGATGTTGGCTATAGCTGGTTATGTGGTCTTTTAAAATGATCCCTGGGTGCTGCCTGCCCTTAAAGAAGATAGGGCAGTTCCATGTTTTCCTCTTACATCCCCTATGGGTTGAAGTCAACACTACAGCAGATGGGGAGAACCTCTGTGAACGGTGCCTGCTATGGGTAAGGTAATTTGTTCTTCTCTTTTATTACCTTATCCTGAGATCCTTCCTTAAACCATTGTGAAGCGTAAAGAGATACTTTATAGAATATAATTAGAGCAATACAAGTTTTTCTTTCCCTGACAGTTCCTGTGAGGGTTGATTTTTAAAATAAATTGATTTATGTGTTGTTCAGTTGTCTGAGCACTGCTGAATGGCATGCACCCACTCACTCTCGGGGGGGAAGAGCCGTCAGCCCCTTCTGCCAGTGCCTGCATCATCTCCCAAAAAACAAGCATCTCACAAGCTATGGCAGGCACAGGTGCAGGACTGCCACTGGAAGAGGTTTCACACCTTGTAGGAATGCACTCACGTGTTTTCTGCTTAGAAATTCCATGTGCAGGGGCAGACCATGGGAGACCAGAGACTAGCTCTGAGGGTGAAAGTGAACCTGGAGGTAGAAGATGATCAAGCTCCAGCCCGGACAACCGAAACTCTCCTCTGTATGTGGGAGACTGGGTTACTGACTGCCAGAGAAAACACAGCATGGCCTTTTGCTTGCAAGTCACAGGTGAATAAATGAGCTGGTGTCAGAGGCCAGATTCCAAAATCTGGCCTCCGGGGCCATTTTTCTCCCTGACGGCACTTTCTGGCTGAGGCGGCTCTAGGGAAGGATGCCATGAATGGGGTGCTCTGCTCTGTGGCTGGCACTAGCTCTCAGTGGGTCACGGAGGCCGGAGAAGGATTTTAATCTGGCCAAAAGCACTTCCTCACCGTTGGAGGGCACAGACGCAGTAATGGCATGGAGACTGCCAATGGGCAGTATTCGCTTTGAGCCTTGCCAACCACTCAGGCTTAAGTGCAGTAACTTTTCTGGCAGACATGTGTAATTACATTGCATTGCTTTTGGCTTTCCTAGACTGTTGGAGTAGGCTTTTTCCCCTAGTCTTTACAAAATAGGGCTATTTCTGCCCAGAAGAGAACAGCCCAGAAAGAACGCTGGGCTAAGATGTGGGGAGGCACAGTATGCGCTCATCGATGACACGCGTGTGTAAATGCGACAGGGATCTGGTTCTCCTCTTGCCATCTTCATCCTCCTCATCCACCTTTCCTGAGCTGGGCCTACAGGGCAGAAAGCCTCTAACAACTCTTGGACATTCTCCCCCCTGCAGCCTTTCTCAGAGGCACCCACAAAAGGGTAAAAATGTCTAAACCTCACACCTCAAAACCTAGCCTCGCATCTTGCTACCAGAGCAGTAAAGCTTTCTAATGGAAATCGGTGCTGGGAGGAGAAAAAGCAATCTGCAAAATAATGCAGAAATCATAAAAGGAGTTTGGTTATTCATGCAATGTATCTGGACGGACGGAGATTTCCAAAGCAATCAGGTGTCTCATTTTGCAGGTGTCTGTGGCTTCTAAATGTGGGCTGTCAGTAAAGTTTAAGAGGTCTCAAGCTGAGTAACTTGAGCTCGAGGATGACAAAACCATTCTACCCTTTCGATATTGAACGCCAAAGCACTGAGGCAGGTGCCAAAGGTATTTGATGGGATGACTAGGATGGAGGGAGGATGTGATTTCATAAGGGCACTGGCATGAATTCTTTACTGAACATGAATAATTAAGAGGATTTTACCTTTGATTGTGGTTTTACTAAAAAACCAAAGTCTTTATGTCTTCCTAAAGCATTAGCTAATGCAATAGGAGCTCATGCTTGCAAACCCCATAGCCAAGCTTTTTCAGAGCCTATGCCAATTTTACACAATATGCAGGAAATTACAGACTGTGTAAAACCATTGCAGTTTGGCTTTATTTCCCCCACAGACAATATACTGCATCCACACTAGATATATCACTCTTTGGTGTGCTAGTCTGGACATTGAAGAAAACACACCTGGAATGAACAAATGTTTGTGAAATATCCTTGTCTGATGTAACCGACTGACAGGTAATTTGTCTTGAAACCAAAAGCAACCTCCAGTGCACCTGTCCCCGCAGTCAATGCACCATATGATTGAAAAGATGGAGAAGTTAAATGACTGTACATTCCAGGGACTCTCTGTTTCAGGTGGTAGAAGAGAACAATTTCAGTGAAAAAGATGTGCTCAGTGTTTCAATAGGCAGGCTTCTCTCCTCTCCTATGGATAAAGGCATAAAACTCCTTTTGGTCATCTTCTGTACTGCTAATTCTGGTCCTACTTGGTTGCCTCTACCTCATTCCCTCTGCATGACCACACTGGTGTCCTGGGGGCAACCCAATGCCATCTTCTCCCATCAGGTCACCCCCACAATGGCACCAACAGCACTCTAGGCACTGGGGTTTAGGATCCTTACATATGTATGTATCTTTATTATGCAGAATGAAAATGGAATTTTGTGCAAGGTGTCCTGTGCTCAAGGGGTTAATTTTGGCTTTGTTTCCTTTTCTGGTGTCTCAAAGTTAATGGGAAAAGAGCTTAAAGGCTCAAAAAGACCACCTGAAGCAGAAGGTGAAAGCTTTTCTGGCCAGGGATTGCTTTGCACTTGGTGTGTGAAAGCAGAGAGCACACCACGTCAGGACATCTCCATGTTGTTTGTTTGCCTACAGTAAATTGTTTTGACGTATGCGGATGAAGGCCTTTTCCTGCTGGCTTGTTTCTGCTGATTCACCCCCATTTTACAGAGGGGAGCAGAAAGAGGAGGAGGAGGAAAGAACTAAATAAGGGGGTGGATGAAGAACAGCAGGATACTAGACTGCCTAGTGCTTTTGAATGGCTTGACTTCTTAACAACTGGGGGCTCTGCATTACCCACCTACCGTGAAAACTGGCTGTGCTCTCTCTTTTGTGTCATTGTCATTTCAAGGAAAAATCTCCTTTGGAGTTTTTCCTTCCCAATCCATTTCAGCAGCCTGCCATGCAAGGTTGTGCACTTCATAGTCTACTGAGCCTTCCAAATATTGCACCTCGTTATCATTACAGCCCTGACAGTGTTGTTTCCTACTGATGTGGCAGAAGAAAACCAAAGTTAGATGTTGTACTCTTGTAGCGGCGTTCAGAGATGTGCAACTGAGTCCTCCTCTTCTGCATTAGCATGCGTTCAGCCACACGCTGCCTTTCAGGCTGCAAGGCTTTAGTGCCCACAGTCTCCAGACACACCGACCAAACTAAATCGTTCCCATCTGCACGCCTTGCTGTCACCATTTCTGTGCGGGAACGCTGTAACGAATCTATTCTTTTTCATAATGATTCTTCTTTCCTTAAAGAAAAAGCATTCCTTTTACAATAGGAAGTGACTCATTTTAAGCATGCTAGCAGCAGTTTTGTTCCCCTCTGTCCAGTAGTGCTACTATAATTGCTGCAGTGCCCTTCAGTTGCTCTGATAGCTGAGCTGAAGTTCTGCTGATTTATTTGCCCTCCTTTAAGCAGGATGCAGTGTACTGGTTTTGCATCCAATTCAGATTTTAACTCAGAGAAAGTATGGTCTTTGAATAAAAGGGGGGTTGAATCAGGCCTCAGGAGGGTTCAGTTCTTATTCATTGTGAGAACTCTATCTAACGAGCAACAGCTGAAGAGTGCTGTTTTTTCAAGGTCATAACTCTGCATGTAACAATTCTCCCACTCATATTTTCAGATCTTCCTTTAGCTCTTCTATTGTTCAGGTATGCTGTTATGAGAGAGGCTATTTATTCAGGTGTTAGAAATGCTCTCTTTAATCATAAGCCTGTACTGTGATTGCAGAAGAATATACTAGGCAGTAGATGGCAGGAATCCAAAACGGGTCAGACACACTTCTGTACTGCTGTGTGCTCTATGTACACCTACCTTCTGCCTGCTTGTGTATTTACTGGATATTGCATGCCACGTGAGTCATCAACAAACATTGCTACCTGTTCCCCCTTCCTACTCGTGGTACTAACCGGGTCACGGCTGTAAGCACAGATATGGCACCGCTCTTCAGGTCTTGTTCCCCCTACACAGCTGGGGAGCGGAGGGAGCGCAGACAGGCTGTTGCATGGTGGTGGTCTCTTAGATCAGGGATGCTCAGCCCACAGCCCACTGGCAGTGCCTGACTTGCCAGGACAATGACGCTGGCTTGCACACCTCCTGAATAGCCTCCTTATTCCAAGATGCCTATGGGGAGAAGGCTCCAGAAGGACCAGTTCTCCATCCTTTAAGTTTGCTGGTGACTGTACTGCAGTTTGCACAGGCACAGTGCAAACATTCTGCACCTGCACGTCAGTCCAACACCCTAGGAAGCTGACTTGCTGTGCAAGGACAGCCAGTCTGTCATCTGCTAGGGGAAGGTCCATAACACATAGCCCTCCCTTGAGAGTGTGTTAAAAAGGTCAGGCACCCCTACTGAGCAACCCTGATTCCTCTAGGTTAGGACCACAACTTCTCTCCCTCTACATGGAGCCCGCCGAGGGCGCTCTGTTCATGGCTGGGCTTTGACTGACCTGGGTTGTCCCCATCTCCACCTTGCTCAGCAGCAGGCCTGACACAAACGCTACCTGTTTGCACCCTCTGGCTGGGAGCACCCAAGTGTGTCCCCGCTGCTTTCCCAAGCTTGTAAAGTCCTGAATCTGTGTTTAAATCAGCGTGATGGGTTTTAAGCAGAAGCCTAAAGCATGAATAAAAGAAATGTTTGTAGACCAGGCTCTCAAAGTTTGGAGTGGCACTTCCATGGGGCATCGGTGTGAGTCTGTTACCTCCTGGGGATGCTGTAAGGGTGCTGGGTATGTGCCTGTACTTTGTGTCACTGGGATGTGACGACCCCTGAAGCTGAGTCGCTCCCAAGGTAGGCGACTGACTGGGGAGCAAAGTGGAACTGGCGATCACGCAGTAAGAAAGCCAGATTTTACTCTGCCTTTCTGCAGTGTCAGGAGGAGAAGACCCCTGGAAGCATGTGGACCCCGTTCTAGGAAATGCTGCTGCTTTGTCCTGTCAGCAGCAGTACACTATACCCCCGACGGGGAGGGTGATTGCATGCAAGGCAACTCAGTTGCCACTGCACCTTCTAATGAAGCAGGAATGAGGGTCAAAGCCAAGTATCTGCAAGCAGCACTGCTGCTTCTCTGCCTGACCCTCCTGGTCATGTTCGGTGGCACTGCCACAGCAGGAGCTCTTTGGTGTAGCTGCTTTGTGCAGCTCCCACTGGCAAAGGGACGGGCTGAGAGTTGGTACCTGTTGCTCTTTGCTTCCACACCTTACCAGCTACGTCCTGGATTGAATCAGAGCAATTTCTTCCCTCCTCCACATCCGACAACACCTCTTCTCTGGCATTTTCTCTCACTAAAGCAAGAAATGCTTCCACTAAGCCCTCCTGCAGCCCCTCTCTTGCCTCCTGGCTAACTGGAGGTGCTTCAAAGTTCCTCTCCAACTGACAGACAAGGGGAGTGCAGGGGTGAAAGAGCAGGGGCTGCAGAATGGCTCCATAAATGATAATAACCCTCCCAAATGCGAGCATGACCCCACTTCCAGCGCTGCTGCCTTGGTCTGCTCCCCACCCTTGCACCAGCAGTTTTTCCCTGTCCCCATCCAGCCTGCTCCTGGGGCACCCCTGCTCCTGGCAGTGGGACTGCACACTTGTGGGACGCCTTTGTACATCTGCAATCAAAACAAGTTTTGGAAAACAGTCTCTGTCTTGGCAGCCTCTGCTTAACAGAAAAAGAAGAAACCTCCTGCCCCAGCTGATCAGAAGGTGCAAGCACCTCTGGGAGAGTTGAAGCCACCCCAGCACGTGGTACCTGCTGCACAGGTCAGCATGCAATGGTGCCTCTGCAGCTGCACCTCTTTGCAGGGCACAGCCTGGCACTTGCCTCCATGTGCTACTGCCGTAGCAGGGCTGCAGGGAGTTCACTTTGCGCTTTTTCATCTCTGCCTTTTTCAGACTTTCCAGTGCCTGGTTGAACAGGGAGGGAGAAAGAGCCACTGCTGAGAACAGGATCTGCTGAGATGCCTGGGTTATACAAGGGAAGGGAAAGGATGCTTTCTCTGCATGCACAATCAGGCCTAGCATCGCTTGGCCTCAAAGTGGAGTTGTTGAGTTAGTGAAATTTCCTTCAGACACTAGAGTGGGAAAGGCAGAAACAGTTAACTGGTTCCCCCTCTCATCGATCTTTCTTCAAGATCTGTGGCAAGGAGTTAACCACTTCCATTTCAGCAAAACACTGCACTAGTGCTCTGAGATCCAAGACGATGGTTCTCTTAAATGCTTGGTGCTATGCAAAGCTAATTACTCAGATCCCACAGACTTCAGGGTTCTTTTTCTAACAGGTTGTAAGTGTGCTACCTTTAAAATTTTCTAATGTTAGATAAATGAAGAGCAGCTTCAAATTAAAACACTAAAAGCTCTTCTTAGCACTGCTCTCGCCCTGTACCACATCCTCAACAAAGCTTGGCCACATGAGTCTTCCCCTTGTTCTCATCTCTGTGCAGTCTCGGGGTGAGAATCACAAATTTCTCATGCAGTTGGCATACTGTGCATTTACTCAGCATACTGTACCTGTGCAGTGTTTTCAGGTGGTAGTGCCAATGTTATCCTCAGATACAAGCTGACACATTCATACCTGATGTAAGTCCACTGAACTCAGCAGCGTTGTACCACCAAATGCTTTGGCTAGTTCTGTTAAGCTCTACCACTGGTGCCACTGCTCCAGTCAACTGATGTCTGATTCCTTGAGAAACGCATGTGACCATTGCTAATTTGGATCATACACCGATTTTAACCATGTGCTTAGAATGACAGCATTAGGTCTGTAATTACAATGCAGTATCCTTAGGAAGCTGGTGCAAGTATGTGCAGAACACTCATTAAGTGATTTTTCTTGTCTGTGCATGTAAGACTTTCCCCTATTTCAGACACTTACAAAGGCAAGCTTAGCCACAGATGGCTTTGTAACAGCTTCCTCACCTGATAGTCTTGAGAGGGTCTTGGTCAGTTCCTTGGGAACTGCTGAAATCAGAGCTCATCATTACTGTGGAGATCCAAGCAGCCCCTAAGGGATTAATGAAGAGGGAACTACCTCCTCATGCCTGCTGGCTGGGTCTCTTCAGGTCAGGGCTGAGACTCATCAATGCTGTGGAGCAGAGACATTTGCCTATGCCCTGCATCCTCTATGGGTAAATACAGGACCTAACTTTCCAGTTCTCTGAATTATTAGTCTGAACTGTTAGCCAATCTTCAAATTTTAATTATAAGCCAGGGAGGGGGGAAAAAAAAAATCAACACAAAGAGCATCAATTCATATGCAGAGTGGTAATTGCATGTGTGCTGTTCAGAGGCAGGCTTTTCTTCATGTCTGATGAATAATTTTTCTATGAATTAATTGCTTGAAGAAGGAATTAATGTGAACAAAACATTTAGAAGTCATAGACTATTAACTATCATTGCTGCTTGCCATTTTACCTGTCACTTTAAACATGTAGCTGTACATAGACAGAACCAAACTCTCTCATACTGTACCCTTAAAATACTGATTCACCTTGGTGCCTCAGATTGCTCTAACTTTCCCCCAACTCATTCTGCCTGTCCGCGGGATCGCTGTGAGTTACTCTGAGGCTGGAGGCGTTAAGCCAGGGAGCAAGCAGTGATGCTTGCCCATCCAGGCTGCGCTGGGATGGCAGCTCTGCCCGCTGAAGCCCTGTCTGTAACTGCAGAAGTTGTGCTGCACAAGCAGGTCCCTGCGGTCCTCCATGCCCAGGCGTCTCGCTGACAGCCTCAGACAGCCCCCTCCGGGGGGAGAAACCTGCTTGCTCCTCTGTCTTGGCAGAGACAGTAATGCCAAGGTGATGCTTGAGCGGCGTCTGTGTGGTTTTGAGCTGTGGATACCTGTGTGCTGGCAATGGTGCCTCACAGGTGTTCACACCCAAGCCTGAAGCATCCTTTCCTTCCCCATTTGGGGTCTCTCTTGCTTTTCTCATCCCCAGCATCTCTGTGTTGTCTTTGTCCCCCTTTGAAGTAGGAAATTACACTGAGGGTTACACAGCCTGGAGGCTGGTGCCTGTGAGCTGGGACTTTCTTCCGAGCCCTGCACCTGGGGATCTCGGTGTCAGCACTGCCACTGCCTTTGCAGGGTGCCAACCCTAAGACTGGACCTTCCAGACAGCATCCCGCTCGGCCAGCTGCAGGGACAGGCTCCTGAGCACGACAACTGCCTGCTAACCTTGTGACAGCGTGCTCCTTGCCCAGCCATGCCTCTTGCCCTTGCCAGCGGCACGTTGCTCCTAGAGCCAACCCTTGCCCGGGGGAGCCAGGCAGAAATCTGCACCAGAAAAACTCGACAGCTCCGCTTTTGGTTCCTGCCAGCCCGGCACGCGATCGATAGGGGACAGACCCGGCGCCCTCCTGTCCTCAGTACCGCCTTGCCTTCAAATGGCCGGATTGATTCTGGCAGAAACTTCGCGACGGGCTGAGACTTTGTATGTCAAGTTCAAAGTCAGAGCGCCCGAGTCCGGGTGGGAAAGCGACGGCAGCAGCGCGAGGGCAGGCGGGGACAAGCCCCCGGCGGAGGAAGCGCAGGGGCGGGGGGGCGGGCCGAGCGCGTTCCCGGTGCCTCCAGCAGCCCCCGGGGACGCCGCAGCGCGCTCACCCGCACCGCACGGCGGGCAGCCGGGCAGCAGGCGCCCCGGCGGACGCCGCCGGCAGCTCTGCGGGAGCCCCGCAGCCTCGCCCCGCAGCCTCGCCCCGCCGCCGCCAGCCCCCGGGGCAGCCGGGGCTCGGCGCCCCGTCCCCGCAGGCACTCACCCGGCAGCCCGAGGCAGAGCAGCAGGCTGTAGTAGACGACGGGTGCGTAGCCCCAGGCCGCAGCCATGGCGGGGGTGCGCCAGGAGGGAGCCGTTGTGGAGGTGGAGGTGGTTGTGCTCCATGGACCCGCTCGCCCCGCGGCCGCGCTGCTGGCGCGCGCTCCTCCGCACGGGCCGCCCCTCGCGCGCTCAGCGGCGGCGAGCGCGGCGCGGCCCCCGCGGCGGGCAGCGGCACGTGGCGCGGCCCCCGGCCCCCCCAACCCGGGGCGGGGGGGGGGGCCCCGGGGAGGAGAAGCAGCCCGGCGGAGAAGGGCGTGCGGAGACCCTGCTCCGGGGCTGCTGCCTGGCGCCGCTCAGGACCCCCGCCGCTCCTCCCCGCCGCCGTCACCCCGGCCGCGGAGCCGGGCCGGTGAGGGTGAGCACCGCGGGTGAGCCGCCGCCTTCCCGGTGAGCAGCGGGCTCTTTCCACAGCGAAGGGCAGGAAAAGGGAATTTTTCTCCAAGTTGGCTCGCGGGTCAGTCGGGTAACGACAGAGCCCAGGCCAGCCCGGGGTTGTGCTCTGCAACAGACGGAGGAGGAGGCAGTAAATCCAGGAACAAGGGGCTACATCTGCAAAATGGAGACCCGCACCCGGGGTTGGTTACGCCGTCACTCTTGGCCCCGCAGCGGCCAGCAGTGACAGACACCCTGCTCCCCCATGGCAGGCAGGCGGGCGTGTAATGCCCGTGTGGCAAAGCAGAAGGGAAATCGGGGTTTCAAACCCCTTCTCAACCCATTCCTTAATGTTTGTGCGCTTCAGTACATAGTCTCGAGTGTAACTAAAAAATGATTTAGAGTTAACGCTGGTTAGGTTAAGGTGGCAGAGCCCTGTGCTTGGTGCAACCGATCAGGGCGCTGGACAGATGAGAGCACATTGATATGTTCAGGAGGTTCACGGTTTAGTGATAAAATAGGTGATTGATTACCGTGCACTTCCACTGAGCAGAAAGCGTGACTGTTTCACCAGAAGTGCATAGGGTTGAGCCCACGGCCCAGCACTGTGAACAGGAACAATCCCACCTGGATTTTTGCGGCTGCCAGAGCAGGCCAGGGAGGATGTATGTGTGCAAGATGTGTGATATTGGTCAGTGAGACACATCTGTTGGGATACGCATAGGAATACAGTGCGTGAGGTACAAAACTAAATAAAGATGTTGTCCTTGCTCTCCAAAAACACCCAACCATTTAGCGTGGATAATAATACTGCATAAAAAGTGCGTTACAGGTGGGACGGCACCATTCAATACCAAGTGCTGTAGCAGACCCATCAGGTTACTAAGCAAGGACATCCATATCTTTGGGGTTTCATGATCTTGTTTGAAAAATAGTTTAGCTTCTGTTTGGTAACACAACAAGGAGCAAGCAAGGCTCTGGTCCTGCAAGGCACTTGAGTATGTTGCTTTGCTGGGAGACTCAATGAGATTATTCACACGCTTAAATGTTTAATGGAAGAGGTCTTTTTGAACTGTACTGAAACTGCTGTCAAGCTTCCCAGGTTAAACATTCTGGAAAAAACATACGTTTTTCCTTTGCTTTTTCAACTGATGTTTTTGTGAGTGTAGCCTTAAAGATGGTTAGAGTCTGCTAGTTCGGCCTTTCAGTGGATGTGTTCCTTTTAAAAAGAAATCTTTTGAAACCATTCATTCAAATAACCAACAGAATTGCATAAAGCAGTGGGATGTGTGTGATTATACAGTACAAAGCCCTATGAATTCTACTCTGCCTGGTTTTTTTCCAGATATTTAACCTACACAGTTTTCTTCTTGTTATTTTAAAAAGTGTAATTTCTTCTCATGTTCCTGCAACAGAGCTGATGAGGAAAGAGATCTTTTGCTGCCTCCCAAAAGAGAAGTGGTGATTCCTGGAACCTTTTCTCGGGCGGAGTGAATGCATCAGTAGGGCTGAAAGCATGACTCGCTGTTTTATAGAATCATAGAGTCATAGAATCATTTAGATTGGAAAAGACCTTTAAGATCATCAAGTCCAAGTGTTAACCTAACCCTGCCATTCCACCACTAAATCTAAGCCCTTGTCCCTAAGCACCACAGCTATCTGTCTTTTAAATACCTCCAGGGATGGGGACTTGACCATTTCCCTGGGCAGCCCATTCCAATGCTTGGCAACCCTTACAGTGAAGAAATTTTTCTTAAGATCCAATCTAAACCTCCCCTGGCACAACTTGAGGCTGTTTCCTCTTGTCCTATCACTTGTTACTTGGGAGAAGAGGCTGACCCCCATCTCACTACAGCCTCCTTTCAGGCAGTTGTAGAAGGCGATAAGGTCTCCCCTCAGCCTCCTCCAGGCTGAGCAACCCCAGTTCCCTCACAAGCCTTGTGCTCCAGACCCCTCACCAGCTTCATTGCCCTTCTCTGGACATGCTCCAACCCCTCAATGTCCTTCTTGAACTGAGGGGCCCAAAACTGAACACAGCATTCGAGAGATAGCCTCACCAGTGCCAAGTACAGGGGCACGATCACTTCCTTACTCCTGCTGGCCACACTATTCCTGACACAAGCCAGGATGCTGTTGGCCCTCTTGGCCACCTGGGCACACTGCTGGCTCACATTCAGCTGGCTGTTGACCAACACACCCAGGTCCTTTTCCGCTGGGCAGCTTTCCAGCCCCTCTCCCCCAAGCCTGTAGCGCTGCATGGGGTTGTTGTGACCCAAGTGCAGGACCCGGCACTGAGCCTTGTTGAATCTCATACAGTTGGCCTCAGCCCACTGATGCAGCCTGTCCAGGTCCCTCTGCAGAGCCCTCCTCCCCTTGAGCAGATCAACACTCCCGCCCAACTTGGTATCATCTGCAAACTTTATGAGCGTGTACTCAATCCCCTTGTCCAGATCATTGATAAAGATATTAAATAGAACTGGCCCCGGTACTGAGCCCTGGGGAACACTGCTTGTGACCAGCTGCCAACTGGATTTAACTCCATTCACCTCAACTCTTGGGGCCTGGCCATCCAGATAGTTTTTTACCCAGCAAGGCATACACCCATCCAAACCATGAGCAGCTAGTTTCTCCAGGAGAACGTTGTGGGAAACAGTGTCAAAGGCTTTGTGAAAGTCTAGGTAGACAACGTCCACTAAGCGGGTCACCTGGTCATAGAAGGAGATCAGGTTGGTCAAGCAGGACCTGCCTTTCATAAACCCATGCTGACTAGGCCTGATCACCTGGTTGTCCTGAACACTCAAGATGATCTCCTCCATAACCTTCCCTGGCTTGTTTTGAAGCTGATAAATGATGGAAAGTGGCTTGGCAAGCACTTTGTCAGCTCCCTCGGTACCCTTGGATGGATCCCACCCAGCCCCATAGACTTGTGTATGTCAAGTTGTGTGTCGTCTTGTTTCAAAGCTAACAGAAGTTTATCAGCAAAGCAACACACAAAAGAAGGAAACAGCAATGGAGCAGTGGCTTGGCAAGCGATGGTTAAAAAGCCTCACATGCAGTTTGCAGCGCAGTGGATCTCTCAACTTCCTGATTAACAACAGTGAAATCCCGCAGAAGCTGGAGGCTAAGGAAGTGCTTCTGCCATCCATTTTGTGTTGTGCTGCTGCCACTGATCTGTCTGGCCTAGTTTTAAACATCCGGAGCAATAGGGCTTCCCTGGAGAGGTTTCTATAATAGTAGCATTCGTTTCCTCGGAGTTAGAGTTGTCTCCAGGGCACAGTTCAGTAGCTGCTTGTGTGCTGAGAAGAGCTTTTGGTCGTAAGAGAAAGAATCTTTTCCAATCTTCTCACCTGGAGCTCTCACTAGAGCCTCACAGCTGCAAGAGGCTCTGCTGCATCTGATATGTTCCTGTTGTACGAGGGGGAAAAACTGGAAAATTTGGTCACATTCAATAACGCTTCCTCTGGCCTGCCCTGCAAATGGAGAGGCCAGAGAAAATGAATCTGCTCCTGGTTACCTCAGTTAGCTTGTTTAAAGGAACTTTACTGCCTCACTGGATGCAACTCTATGCAGAAACAGATGCATGACATGGTGAGCCAAGAGCTTCTAATGCAGAGTGGGCCAGGTTTCCAGGCCTGATTTGCTTTTGCTTCACTGAAGTCAAATTAATTAAATACTTGGTGATACATCAGAATTAAAGGCTCAAAGTAAACGTGAAGATTGCTTTTGTATTCAAAGTGTAAAAGATGTTTTGAGGGGGTTTTGTCCTTCAAACAACTTCAGATGAGTTTTTGGCCTAAATGAAATTATTTTGGTTATTCCACTCTGAATTGTGCAGTAGCAGAACCTTAGACATAAAGAAATTTCAATAAAGCCAATTCAAAACTAACCACAATGGTTGCTTCTACTTAAAGCTGTTTATTTTTAAACTTCTCACTATTTTCTAGTTACTTTCTAGGGGTGACATTTACGTGCAACATCAGGCCCACAGTGAAAAGAGCACTGGTCTGCTCCTGAATTAACAGTGAAGGCAGAATGCCTCTGGAGCTTTGAGGAGGATGGTTTCTGAATCTCATCTCATAAACAGCCACATGCTCAGACAATGAATGACATTTATTCTTTTCTGAAGAGCAGTTTATTCTTTGTATGACGTGCTACATAAGAGGTGGATGTACTTTGCTTTTAAAGTTCCAGAGCCACTTGAGCTTGATTACGTTCTGTTTTTCAGAGGAACCGAGGCTTCCTAGCTAGTGATCCTGGGGGAAAGAAGATCGAGTGACATGTTAGTCATATACACACACACACACACCCCCCCTCCATTTGGACCATGGAGCAAAGCAATGGTGACTTCAAGAGAAAAGTGTCACTGACTCAAGGAGTCTGGAAGAACTGGATGTTGTATTGTTGCAAGACACTGGCATGAGTAACATGCCTGGAAGATAGCAAAGAAACTGGAAGACAAATGCGTGGAGTGTGCATGAGGGATTGGGAGAGGCAGTGTGAAAGGTGAAGAAGTCTCTCAAAGGGAGAGATATGGTTTGGCCAAAAATGGGGGTTAACAGTTGCAGGAGGCAAGGGACATTGGCAAGGGAACCAGTTTATGGCCTGATCAAGGTTGTCTTACCTGTGTAGCAGAGCTGGAGGTATGCATCTCAGAGCTGCTGCGGAGAAAATGATACCTGTAAGAACCACAAGTCTTAGATTATGCTTTATTAGATGCTTGTATATAAATTTGCTGCAGTGAAACCCTTCTCTTCAAAGCAATATTTTTATCTTCTGTTACTGTTAGCCTGAAGAATAATTGAGACAAATTTTACTCCTTCTGAGTTAAAGGACTGTCTTTGTCAGTATCATTCTGCAGATCTCCAAGCTTGCAAGGGGAGGGAGACCTCTATGCATTCTCATAAAAGCTGTTAGGGAAAAAATGTCATTATGAAGGTTCTTTACTGGAGCCTCCTCAGTGTCTCTGAATAGGCAGGCTCCAGTTTTACAAGAGAACAGTGAAGATTTATTCATTTTTATGGTGAGAACTTTTTCTTGTGCTGGCGGTGATTGCTGGGGAAGGCTGCAGGGCCCGAATGCCGATGTGTCATGGCTCCTCCAGCTTGTGCTGCAGGTTCATAGCAGGCACCGTCAGGCTCCACAGCCCTGTAGACTTCTCTTCATCTCTTCTTCCTTTGGCCTCATATCTCCTTGGAGACCTTATGAAAGTTATGATAGGTCTCAACTGGTGGCTGTACTGGAGCTTTGCCTATCTGAACCACCTGAAAACATGTTTTAAGCTTTTAAACACCTGGGGTTTTTTCCTCCTAAAATTAAATGTTTATTCCCTGAACTCCCTTTTAGGTTTCAACTGAGAAATCTCATTGTAATTCGTTTGAGCACTACTGTGAGTATACTTTCCATGGGAACAGAGAACAGATGTGATAAATGCCTGAACATGAGATTTAACCTAGCATCTGCTGTTTTAAAGAAGCATAACAAAACAAAGGAGGGTAACCATGTTTTGTTTGCCTTTAACTGGTAGGTGATACACCTGATTTTCCATAGGACCCTTTTCAGGTGACATTGAAAACAAGTGGCAGAAATGCACATTTAGATGAACTCATTTGACCTGTCCAGTTTGCAGTAGTTATGACAGCTTTTTGCAAGACTTGCATACAGGTGGTGTTTCAGATAAAATTAATCCACTACTCACAATAGAAATTAAATGCTCTGCAAGATAAGGAAGTGAAGACAATCTGTCAGAGCTTGTATGATGTACTTGTATGATGCTTAACTGTAGAGCTAATGGGCTAATTCATATGTTTAGCATAAGCATATGCTTAAGTGCTTTGCTGGATTCAGGCATAAATAAATTAGGATTCAAATGTAACTACTTGACAAATACTTCTAAAGATGGAGGTTAATTTATCCTCTCCCCCAGATGAAAAGAAAGCACGTGGGATTCATGTCAGAGATTCTCTGCGTTTCTTCTACTGGGATTTTTAAAAGTTGAGTAATAGAGTACTTAAATATTTAAGTTTTCACTTGGGCGACAATTCCACGTGGTTTAACTGTAGAAAAGGTAGGGTGTGCACAGACCTTGCAGTAGAACGCTGAAAAATGGAGGTGAAACTTTCTTACTCCATTACTGAGCCAAAATTAAGCTCAGCCTATGAATGCCAAGAAAAAGGGTGAAAATAGATTAGATTATCTCTTATTTTAAAATCATTGTACTGATTATTTGTACTAATTATTGCAAAAACTATTATTATTGCAACATAACAATGCATTCGTGTGTGTCATGCTAAACCTCATTAGATCTCATCTGAGGATCAAGTCACAGTTGAGTACTTTGATCTGTAGTTTCGGTTTTCCCATGCATATGCTGTGTTTAGCTGGTTTGGTTAAATTCTCCCTGCATACCTCAAGATAAAGCTGCATGATTTGTATTTAGATTTGGAGCTTTTCTTCACTTCAGGAAAATATATAAACCTTCCCCATATTTACTTGTTGATGGCTTTGCATTACTGGAACATAACAAGTGCCAGCAAAGCCAACGCGCCTCTTCATGGGAGCTGGGCATGGTTTCCGTACAGAGCAGCCGTCGTTGGCTGGTAATGAGGCACCTACAGAGAGCGCCTTGTCAGAAGTTGTGGCTCTGCCACTGGCGTGGTTGTCACGGGCATGCACAGCGGCAGTCCCTGCAGCTGTGGCAGCCTGAACGCTGAAGGCAGCTTTTCCACCGACTTGTACGCGGCTCATTTCTGACAGCCTGGTAGAACTGAAGGAAGGTTTTGCAGCATCACCTGCATTTTCCATGGGGAGGGACAAGAGGCATAAAAGAGTGTGGCTTGGTGGACAAAAGGCTGAGGCAGACTCTGATCTTGTGGCCAATTAAATAGACTGTACAGCCCCTTGTTAACTTCTGCCTGTGTGCCAAATGAACAGCCAGCCTGAGCAGAATAAGATTACTTTCTCATTTTACATAAAGCTCCCCCCTATTAATTAACTAGATTAAAGGTTCTGGCTTCCTTGAACTCCTCTTTTCTTGTCTGATACACTTTGAATTGGATGTAACCATTATAAAACGAATCAGAAGCAAAAGACAATTTTTTTCTCACTTTCTAAGTATTGTGAGTATTTTTAGGTATCACACTTAGCAGATACAGCAAAAATACCTTTCTGCAGGTGGATGTTTTAAGTGCCATAAAACCCGCTGTCCCTCTGGCTTTATTTCCTTGATGTAAATATTCTTACTTTGAATTTTCAACAAGAGTAATTTGTCCGTCAGTGGACACATGTTTTCCTGCTTTGGGCTTGTCTTTTTTGTTGTTGTTACTGTTCTAGATAAAAAGAGTTAGTGCTTATTCAAAAAGCGGTGCCATTTAAAATGTTAATGAGCTTTGTACCCAGTCTTACTCTCATGTAGTTCCACCGACTGTGCTACTATTTCTCTTGATTTACCTTGGTGTAAGTGAGGCATAAGCAGGATCCGGCTCAGGTTAGCCACAGCTTTACCGTAATCCATAAGGTCAATGAGAGCACGAAAAGAAGGAACCTCTACATAATCAGAAATCAAATAATGCAGTCTCCCTACATCTCCACTTAGTCAATTGCTGGTGATATGAAACATATGTCCAAGCCTACACTAGAGGCACAACAAGCAGTTGCCTAGGGGAAGAGCAACAAGACCAGTTGTGTGTCTGAGCCCCGAGACTAGGAATGGTTTTGATTAAATTCATGTCATTTTACAGGCAGGTGCAGCACTCTGATATCCTTATGTTTATTCCGCAGCTCACCTAGCTCTGTGTACGGTAGGAGGAAAAGATACTGGAACACATCACTGAAGAAAGTAAAAAAAGCCAAAAAAGAAAGAAAACAGAAAATTGAACTTGTCAGTATTGTATTAGCAGGGAGAGGGATGTAGCTGCAAACTGACTGATGCAGTTCAACTCAACAGAGACAATCAAGCAATTCTCTGTGCAGCGGCAGAGCTGCAGTAAGCCTGTCTTCTAGGTGGGGACCAGTTTCGTTAACTTCAGTAAGATTGCTTCACTGAGTAGGATAAGGAGGATTTGGCTTTTAGAAAACTGCAGAGAATATTATTGCAGGGTTCTCAGATTTTTTTCCCTGTTTAAATTGGCTCAGCAGGCCTTGCAAAAATCCCTGTGGGTTTGAACAAAAATGATTTGCAGTTTCCTAGAGGCTGACAACTGTTTCTCCTCTAATCAGATATTGCCCTGAAGGGAGCTTTGGTCTCCCTGTGGATCACCCAGCGGTAATCTAAAGTTGCTTACATGGGGCCAAATCCTGCTTGCCAGCATGTTTTAAAGAGGGTTAGTAGTTTATTTTACACCTAAGTCTACAAAGGCTCTGGATGATATACAGAGTGTGGTAAGATTACATGGCAAAAGTGGCCGTCCTTGATGATATTAGTGCTTGGGCACACTTTTGACAAAGACATATGGCTGTGATTTTCCTACCTTGAACTTGAAAGAGAAGTCAGGATTTAATTTTATGTCAGGACCCGGAGGCTCTTTATTTCTTGCCTTTGCTCTTTATTGCTCCCATACTGCAAAAACATACACCAAACTGAAGTCTCCAATAATACAGTCTATGGAAATCACAAATGCAAGGTCACACAGTGCTTGCTATTGGCCCCTGAAGTCCAACTTGGGCACTGCTATAAAAGCAGAGACTCTTCTGCCATTGACTCTTCTCTTCCACTGCTGTTGGCCTGGGAACACTAGAGCACTTACTAGACTACAGAGCTTTTCTTCCAGATACGTCACAAATGGAATGGTATTTTCCAAAGGGGCCACTGATCTTCACCTGGCGTCAGGGGAAGCTGTCAGTGGTCAACATCTCCAGTATGGGGCCTGAAGTTAATAGTCGTGCACCTGCTCCTGACAGTTGATATGCAAGGGCTTCATTGGGTCAATGGCAGAATTAAATTCCAGAGTCAGACTTGGCTTTACTTATTTTCAGTAGATTTGAGTTTGTGTGAGAGGGGAAAGGCAAGCCATCAGGAGGACTTCATCCCTTTCCTTTTCCTCTCTTTGTAACTGGCCAGTGCTTCTGGGCCAGATGATGCAGGTGACCCCCCTGTTAATTTTAAGTTCCTCCAGATGCACACGAGCATTGATGGAGCACTGTGCTAGCAATGAGTTGCCCACAGCTGTGGGCTGGATACTCTCCTTTTAGTCTTTGAATGAACCCGCATATTTCTGAACTTTACTTCTCTTGCATGATACCGGTGGTAGATCTTTACGCCTCGGATCAGACAGCCAACTGTTTCCTCATTTTAAGAGGTTTGTTCTGTTTTGTGATGGTTGTACAATGACTGATGAAATAAGCATTTGGTTTGCAGTTTGAGGTAGCTAATGGATTTCAAAGCTATTTGCTAGTGTAATTTTTTGCCTAATTGTTTTCTTTCTGTAACTCTATGCCTTCACTTCCAGGATTACTCTTACATTCCCATGTAGTTAGACTGATGCAGATTCTGTGCACTTCCACAAAATGACACTGTTCAATAGCAATCAGGGATGGAGACAGAGGCTGCAAGAAGATTATTTTCATCTGCCACTTGAAATGTAATTTCTAATCTGCGTTTGGAAAAAATGACACCCCAGTCTCAGAAAGTGGGTAACGTATCATTTTATGTGGCAATCATTTAAAACTGCTGGGCAGCTGTCTAATGAAAGAGACAAACAATCTGTACATGAGTGAAATTTCTGACTCAGTTTTACAAAGGCAGTTTTTGCACAGCCACCTATTTGTATCCAATGTGCTTTTTGAAATTCTTGATTTGGTATGGCATGTGAGAAGGTTCTTGTAGGTCGGCACCACATCTAACGTTAGGGTGGTATCTAGTTTCTGTAAATATTGATTTATCTTTAAGCAGGTTGACTTTAACTTGTTTTTAATTAGTAATGGCAGATGTTCAGCTGGAAGAACATCTAGGGATCATTATTCTAATAATGTCCTATTAGCTTTTAAACCTTCCTCTTAATGTAAATCTGTAATTAGAGTGCTCTGTCTATCTGCTGCATCCTACTACAAATTCTATCTGTAAGCCAATACACTGGGATGCCAAAAAGCTGCAGGGATTGTAAATTGTGTCTTATGACTCTGTGTTTTGGGTAATTGCTCTCTGAGGACAGAGCAGAGTGATGTTGCAGAGCTGCAGCAGCAGCCCCCACCTTCTCCGAGTCCATAGGAAGGATATTCTCTTGGGTGGAGGATGCTTTGACAGCACAGGAGGACTGGAGAGGCAGAGCAGTGATTGTAGTCATCGTGTTCCACAGGCACAAATGGAATCCAGATATGAACAGCCCTTGGGGTCGATGGTAGTGTGTCCCGCAGCCCTGCCTGCTCCTCCCTTGCAAGGGCAAGCTTGGCGATGGTCAGTCCGAGCTGGGCAGGGCAAGGGAATGCCTCTGGCCCTGCGGGGAGACCACTGTCCTCTGGGTTTGGCCAAGGATCTATGAGAACTAAGACTGCTTCACATGGGTCCCTGCCTACATGACTGAGAGAACATGGGGTTGAGTATCGAGGAGGCTTTCCCTTTGCTGGAAGCTTTTGTCTTCGTGTGTGTGTAGATGAAGGTTTCTCCCCTAGGTCATTGTTTCATTGCCTCGCAAGTGTTCAGTTCCCAACACGACGGCGCTGACTAGGCACTTCCTTAAAGCAATTTTGTATCAGTGCAGCTCCACTGACTCTCACCTACCCGATCCAGCACCAAACTGATATAAAACATCAGTGAACCAGGCCATGAGGTGTGTCTGTAAGCACACGTGTGTAGAATTTAGCTGGTTGAGTTGTTTTATCCTTGTAACTTGTCTCTCACAAACAAAACCCAACCCATTTCATTCACTGCCCTCTGGTGGCCTATTCACTTTTCCTCATATTAATCCTTCTCACATACAAATATATAATCCATTTCATCTGTGGATCCCAAAGGAGAAGTTAATGTCATTATTTGCACATGGCACAAACCAGATGTGCAGAGACCTTGTTAGTTGCCTACAGTAATGTCGGCAACATCCAGACCTTCGGTGGCCCCAAGGGATCCAGGAGTGGATCCCCAGTCCCCTGGCTCCCACCCCACCTACCGTGTGAGGTGCTCTTCAATGTATTACTCACAAAAAAATAATCCTATCCACCTTTTCTATTGCAATAGAAAATGCTAGTTCTTGCCTTCAGATAGGAGGGCATATGCGACTGTGTCTATATATTTAATGTTACCCTTGAGAATGTAGTGTCATTAAACTCCTTCAGTGTTGAGTCTTAGCCGTGTACCCACATTGAAATAAAATTACATTCTAAAAAGCTCACTCCGACTTTCTAGCCTCCTGGAGTCAAGCCTAGAGTGGCATAAATCTGCCGTGCTGTCTGTGAGAGACTTATTTCTAGTCCTGCAGTGACACAATCTTTTTGACTTATCTGCAAAGATTTCCTTCCTTGCTCTCTTCCCATCCTGCTCACTGTATCTTTCTTTTCTCTTCCTGCAGGCACAGTGCTTAGCTACTGGTTTAATTTAAAATAAATAAATAATGCTCTGAGGTATCCATCAGACTCTCTTCTGGATCAGTCTTGAAAGGTAACTCCATGCTCACGTGGCATGTTGAGGTGACCAGAGCCTGCTGACTTGCTTCTCTTATTTATCCTACAGCCTCTACACCGGTGGTGTCTGCCTTTAGTAATTAGATAATCTGCACAAATGGAATCAATGGGCAGCAGATTTTATGCTGATGTAGGACAAGAACCAGATTCCGTATCTTTCTTTGCATTTATTTTACAAGACGAAGATACCTGATACTCTTGAAAGCCAGAAGGCCTGTTGGTAGTGACAGCTTACAAACTGCCATCCTGATACACACGCTGATATGTCCAGCTTATTTCCTTTAAATCCATACCCTGCTCCCTCCCAGTATGCCATGGAGTCTTACTTGAAGTCTATCCTGTGTGTTACCTCTTGCTGTTTTAGGGAAGAAACTATTAGGGTTCTTTTTTTAATTACCTTGTATTTCTGAGTGTTTAACTTCATACTTTCATTCAGGCTGTGCTTGAAGCATATCCTGCCCGATGTGACTAATCTGTTGACTCACTTCTTTTATGGGTGTAATAAAACTAGATCTAATGACCAATGTCTGGCTATCAACCACCAACAGCATTTACAAAAAAAATCCAGATTGTTCCTTCTCAAGGTTGTGTGTCCTGGTATAACATTCACTTAATTTAAAATACTAAGTGAGCATGGCCCAGTTGTAATCACAATTTTGTTTTCTTCTTTTCTAGAGATTATCTGCTTAGCTTTAGCATTATCCCAAGCCCTCCGGTTCTGAAAGTTTTAAATAGCGTTCTTTTGGAATCCATCCCTGCAACCATTAGCACTGGTAATTGCACTCAAAGACTTAATGTAGACAATTAGCCTTGCACTGGGTCCTAGGGATTTCATCGTTTTATGAATTTACAGCTTGCCTCAGTTTTGCCATCCATCTGGTGTAATTTGGGGGCCTCTAAGCCCCTGCTGTCATCTCAGGTGGGCTGTTGCCTGTGATTCCAATGTGTCTGTGCCGCACAGGGATGGGGAAGGGCAAGTGTCTAATTTTTGTTTGCAGGTTGACCCCAGCAAGTTTCTGCCATGTAAGGAACACTGCGGTGAGCGTTTGCATGACAATGTGGCCCTCGCACTTCTGCTCATGTCTTTGCTGAGTATAAGGTGAATTTCATGCACGGGAATGTGGCATGAGAGAATGTTTCCTCTCTGTATCCTTGGTAGTTTTCTTGCCAGTGGCAAAATAGTGGGCTATTAAATGTGGTACAAGGAAGGAGATAGGAATGGATAGGAAGGAGAGTCAGGGACCTGGAATTGATTCCTTGGAGCCTCCAACGTCTGCTGTACTGAGGGAAGCCCATAGTAATTCTACTCATTCAGTCTAGACTCAGAGAAATGATGGGTTTTAGCCCTAAGACATCTGCAATTGCAAGGCTTCCAAACTGAGATTGTATCACAATATTTGCTGCTGGAGTCATTCAATTACATAAGATTCTCAGTTTCATTTAAAAGAAAAATAAGTTTCTGTACTGCAGAGCAGCAAAGATGAGCTGAGGAACTAGGAGAAGCTCATGGTCCAGGCCGTTGAAGAGTCCAACACTTGTTGTTAACATCTCGTGATTTTAGAATCCATCTCACAATAGAGCCACTCTCATTATGGGAAATTGCTTTTGGTGCATGCTAGGTTTTATTTTTTAAAAAAGACCCAAACTCAACAACAGCAGTTTCAGCAAATCTGAAGCTTTCTTTGAATTCAGATGATATTTGGCAAATACTTTGGGAGGGAAATTGGAGATGTTTGCTTTGGAGAAGCTGAATTATTTTCCTCTAGCATTCTAGCTTTTGCTTTGACACGGTGTTTACATTCCAGAATTGAGCTGTTATTAAAACAGTAAATTAAACAAAGAAGATAAATGAAACAATAGGGGATGATTAAAAAAATTTGGAAAGTGCAGACATTTTGATTTGACAAATTATACACCTATTATATGCACAACTCTTAATTTGGAGATCTGGCTGGCAAGCTTTTGCTCTGTTGGGGGTGAATGCTGCAGGGAAGACTGCCCTGCAAAAACAAATTGAGACTGGACCTTAAACATGCTGCACTGGTTTGTGCCCTTAGTACCAATGGAGAGAAATCCAGTGCTCCTTAGAATCTGGCCTCCTCTTTCCTAAAGACGGCAGAATTTTCTTGGCATGTGTACAAGTGTTATGGACTTCCTTTCCTTTGGCTTTCTTGTCTTGCCACAAACTGAGTTCACCTGAACACCTCACTTTCCTGGGTGTAATCAGCAGGGTGTTAAAATACACATCTAAGCTTTGGTTCAAAATTAGTTTTGAGCTTATATTGAAGCACTTTGTCAAGCCCAGAAATGCTGACTTGGAATCTGGCTCCTCTTCTGACTCCTGCTTCTTGCTGCTCTTCACGTGCTTTCCCATGGGCCGCCAGCCCCTGCAGGCTTTAGCCAGGGTTATATTTAGAGCAGGGGGATGGGAGCAAGGAGCAGGACTGTGGCCCCCTTCCCACAGCACTGCCAGTGCTCCCCAATGTGTGGCAGGGAAGATACCACAGCACCACCCTGAAGACATCCACCTTGCCTAACCCAGCCAGCTAGAAGAGGGGACATCTATGGTATTTGCTGCATCTGTGTGAGAAAAGCTTTTCTTCAGTTTTTTTGCCATGATATTATAGAGTGGAAGGTCTTTGGGGCAGGGATGTCAGTTTTCTTTTTGTGCAATGCCCGGTATGAGCTGAGGGCTTCAGACCTCATAGGCGTCGAGTGGTGGCATCATTTGTTGCTAATGAAGATAATGGGTATCTTTCCAGGGCCAACACAGGTACATGCTGCTTTAACTGTTATCCCAGGCTTTCTGGAAACATCTGATCTCAGACAAAATGATCCATAAACTAAACCTGTTTGGAGAGGGACACCTATCCTTTATCTGCATTATTTCATGCAAAGTTTATCCGCTGAGATTCCTTAAAGGAAGAAAATACCAGAGAGGGAAACAGCCTCTTGAAAGCTTGGGGGAGGCAATAGTACCCCACTTCCCTCTGATAAAAACAAGCAATGATCCCAAGGAGATGTCTGAGGATCTGACCCCACTTGGGGAATTCCACCTGGGAAACCTCAGGGTCTGGGCTGACCGTTGTATTTCTGTAGCTCTACAGGGTCCAGGATTAGTAAGAAAATACGGACTTCTCAGTGGAGCTGAGTGAGAAGGTTTTATGCTTGGCTCTAAGAGCAGCATTGGCTTTTGATAAGTGGTTGAGTGGTTTTAAACAATGAAAAATTAAAACAATCATTCAATTAAATATGAGCAGATGCCCTGAAGTGAACTGGTGTGGCTGACTTTACAGTTTTATTGATGATAAGGCTTGGAAGTATTTGATCATTCTTATTTCATGACTCTCTCTTGCTTAATACTACGCTTTTTTATAACTGAGGTGGTTTTAAAACCTGAGATAAATTTTTGCAGCAGCAATATGTTTTCTAAAAAAAAAAATGCAAATCTCCAGGAACAGCTTATTTAGAGTATACTGAACCAGAGGGGGTCTTACTCAATTTTTACTTAGAGCAAAATTTTAAAAGATATTTATGTGTCTATAGAGGAGACTGACAACTGAGATTTTCAGAATCGCTTAGGCAATAGTCCCTCGTGAATGCTTTTTGAAAATGAGCCCTAATATCATATGGAAACAAAAATCCCTATTAATAAAGCAGCCATGGTCTCTTTACTCCCCTGAGAGCAGGAGCTGCTCCATCTTAGCACCTGCAGGGACTAGCATTGCATGAAAGCAGGATCTAAACCACTTTGAAAGAAAAATGCTCCCTTTTTAAAAAGAAATATTTTATTTGTCAATACTTTTGTAAAAACTGAAGACTTCCCCCTTAGCAGACTTCATCTCTAACTCCCTTGAATGTCCTGTGTTAATTGATACCCAAATATTTTTTGAAGGTCTGAGTTTATTATTTTACTTGGTTTTAAACTGTAAGCTTTCTGAGTTAAGGGAAAGCAATGGGGAGAAGTCCCAGCCTGGGGATCCTTCATGCTACTGCGTTCAGAAGAGGGAAGAGGGAACATATTTCTGTACCCTGGATCCTAGTATAAAAACAGCTTGGCAAAGAATTCCCAGGTATGGGAAACTGCCCTGTTTCATTACCCTGTGAAGTGGAAACCACTTCAAAGTCCACATTTTTGTTAATTTAATTTTCACCAGCTCTACTGTAGACCCATTTCACTTTTCCTTCCAGTCCAGCTGTGTTCCTCTCAGGACAGTAGACCGGTGTTGTTAAGCAGGTCCCATCCTCTCGAGTTGTCCCTGGAATACCGCAGCCTTGCACCGTAGTGCTAGATGAGCTCTGCCCCAGAAACATCTTCCACCACACCCTCCGCATGGTGCAGAGCTCGCTACGCCCTGGCTTGTGTCGCATGTGCTGGAAATGGTTATGTCAAATTCAGTATGCAGAGTGCATCAGGGACACAGGAGGCTATGGCCGAAGGATCAGAGGGCAGCCAACTGGCCTCTTCCCTGCCAAAGCTGGACACTAATGAGGTGACATCTCTTAAAAGCAGTTTGTCTTGTCACTGGATTTGCCCCTTTGCTTACCTCTGGTCCATCATGTCATTTTCAGGCACATTTCCTTGTCGTTTCTATATATACTGTGTATACTGGTTCTGCTGCGTTTCTGAATAAACCAGGCAGTAGCTTCACCGCCATTGCAAATGGATAAGGTGATGCAAGTACTGAAAAGCAGGAAGAGTGCACATAATGACTTCCTTGGAAGGGTGAAACGTGGTTTACCTCATTACAGTAAACTAATTAAAGCCAGACTCAAATCTTACCCTTTGGGCTATGCATTGACACCTGGTGATAATACGGCTAAGTACACATAAGTCAATGGGAAATAAAAGTCCCTATTTGTATTAATATAGCAGAATGAGCCTTATGCCTTCCTTTTGGGTTTATAAGACTGACTATTAACAATTTGTGGGAAAACGATGCTCTAATGATTCTACCTGACCTTTTAGAGTAGCACATGGCAGCTTGGAGTCAGGAAGGAAATACACAGTTCTGGATGAGAATTTAATTTTCTGGAGGTAAAACCTGTAAAGATACTGCCTTGCTAAAGGCCTGCTCAGGCTTTACTTCTCTCTGAAGCTACCTCATACCCCAAAATGTTCTGAACTGCTTCCTTAAACCAGGTTGTCCTCAAAAGATTCACCATTTTCCTTCACCGTCAGATGAATTGATGACTGTAGAGGCCCTGGTTGAGAGCTGAAGAGATTTCCCAATCTCTTGCTTGGGTTTGTGCCTTCTTTTCCCACATCCAATACCACAAATATTTTAGAGGTGCTTCAACAAGTTCCCTACAGAAATTGCACCTGTATTCTTGGGCAGCAATTACTCATTATACCTCCTCCTCTCTTGTCTCTTGATTTCAATGGATTTTGCATTGAACCAGTCTCTAATTATCTGTATGTCCATGCTGCAGCATTTGTGGCTTTGTATCCCAAAGGAATTTTCTCATCTGGGATGCAATTGCTCATTATTTACTGGTAATAAGCTTGAAATAACTCACCTGTCTGTGCAAGCATAGGAAAATAAATGAGATGAAGAATGCCAACGAAGCCAACCAGCAGGTTGCGTTTTTGAGAATTGCAGGGATTGTGAAACTCAGTTCTATCCGAGCAGAAAGAGCAGTGTTCTTACAGGCCCAGAAGTGTAATTTTAAAGGTACCACTGATATTACTGGCTTCTTAGCTATGCTACTGCTTAGCAACTGCACTTTAAAGTGTGCAAAAACTCAGTGTTAAGTTGAAGGAGGAGAAACAGAGATGATAACTTCAAAGTGGGAGGCGTCAGTGCCTTAGGCATCAGTTTGAAAACCGCTCGAGGAGGACCATATGTGATACTCCAGTCATCTAGGGCCAGATGATCAACCTAGCAGCCACCTCTCACACCTAAACTGAGTTCTTAGCGGATGGAAGAGACAAATCCACTTTCTCATCAGGCTGGAAAAGGTTTGCAGGGCTAGTCCATGGCAGCTGTGATGCTGTTGTAGTCAGCACCTGGTATGGTGTCAGACCCTGACCAGCTCTGATCCATGCCAAACCCGGAGCAAATTAAGCTAGGAAATGAGAAGCTACAAAGTCAGTGCACCGGGGCTGGCTGCTGCAGGCTTGCAGGAGGGGTTGCTCAGGCTTTGTGCTGCTCCTCTGAGGGCTATTGAGTTATAGGTGAACTGGAAATCCCTTGCTCTGTTCACTAGATGTTCTCCCAAGAGCTCTGTTGTGCATAGGTAATTCTTTGGTTACCATTTCTCATAGAAATGTAATAACATCATAGAGGACATGAAGAATGTCATACTGAGTTGCTGTGCTTGGGGAATTGTAGGGGAACATTTCTTAACATCACTTGGGATCTGATCCTGCAAGGAACTGAAACACAAAGGTAAAATGAAAAATTCAACATGAGATGTGGAGTCTGAAATTAACTATTCTGATTTGGTTTTGAACTCTTAAACAAATCCTTTGAAAACATCCATCAGAACTTTGATTTTGACAGAGCATTATTCAGTATAAAACTGTTGAACAAATTCAAGTAGGAGTGTTTTGTTTAAAGAATTCCTTTCAGAGATGCCTGAAGTGGAAGAATATCTACAGCCTCTGCTAAGCGGTACAGTATGATGTTCATGATAGGACTAAGAGATTATGTGTTACATATTTCAAGTTATTTTCTCAAATGCTTTTAAAATGAAGGACTATCTATTAAAGAAGAAAAATCTGTGTAACTTATTCAATGAAAAAAACATCTGTAAAGTGGAAGTGTGCCTTCATCACAGCAAAGATGAATTGTCAAAAAGGGTGGTAGTTATGAATTACATCATGGTAAATTGGAAATGTCTGAAAATACTGTGTGAGGAGGTTGGGTGGTAAAAAACTGTCAAATGGCAGACAGGGAAAATTTAAGGTGAAGAGAAGGTGAGCATCGAAGGGTGCACAAAGTGTAAACCAGTGCTTTTTTCTGATCAGAAATATACCAGCTGAATGAAATTAAGAAACATCACTTGGCTGAGTCAGAATCTGAAAGAGGTTATAAGAAGAAATCTCTTCAAAATGTTTACAAACCACAGGGGAATGTAAAAACCCACTTGAGTTTTACAAGCTCAGAGCCACCAGTTTGGACTCATATTTTTGTGAGTATCTTTGTACATATTTTCATAGTGTCCCATTTTTCCCCCCCTTTTTGGAATGGTAGCACTGATTTCTGTGTTCAGCAGAACAGATTTTAAAGAATCTTTCAGTGAATGGGAAGCTATAAATGTCTACTTGTTGCCACAAAGTTTTTAGTTACTAAAAATGAATCCACATGGGAAGATATTATCTGGCTTAAGCGTATGGGAATTTTGCACAGATCTGGATGAACACCATGCTGAAGATCAACCTGTGTCCTTAAGTGATTGCAGCTCTTCTGAAAAAAGTTCTTTATCAATAAAAGACATGTTACTACAGAAGGAAACACTGTGGTGTCTTGCAAGGAGTCAGAGGACAGCGTAAGTCCCAAAGCTTTCTCATCTCTGTGATGCATTGCGTGTAATTAACAGGGATGATGAAGAGACTGGAGGCAGAATCCTCCTGAGCAGAGCGTAAGGTGAAATGGTCCCTGTGTACTTATTGTATCTAATCATTTACATCTCATTGAATCCAATCAAGTTAGCAGTTTATCACATTAAGATTGCATTAAGTTGGCTGTCTCCAGCGAGGCTGAATTATTGCTGGAGGCGACATTACAGCTCTGTGCTTGGGGCTTTTATATTCCCTAAGTAAAAGGTCCGACTTCATCTGGGACATGCAGCAAGAAGAAAAAAAGCCTCTGCAGAGGCCACCTTGCCTGATGTAGCTCCATATCTTACTAGTGATGGAAAAAAGCAGCATGCCATCAAAAGGAGATGGCTCCACAGTCACATCTTCTTTACACTCAGTCACTGAAATGTCACTGAACTCAGCAGGTTGTTTTGAATTTTCTTCCTTGCGGCTGAGGTCCGATCAAGTCTTTTAAGTGTGGTTTTGTGATAGAAGGCTCTGTTAGCCAGGTGTGTAGGCGATGACAGCAGTAGTAGTTGTATAATGCCACTTTATCTTCACCTGTTGAGAGTATGGAGTGATATGTTTGTTACCAGAATATTTTGACATTCAGAACCTTAAGTTGATCAGGTGTGATCAGAAAGAAAAAAACCCCAAAGCGTCCAGTTTCCAGCTGATTCAGAAATGGCCTACTGGCCACAGAAACGTACAGCAAGGGTGAGGGACAGAGTTAATCTTAATGCTGAGAAATGGCAGTTAGAAAATGACATATTTTGTGTAGCCCAGTTACAATATCCCAGATTGTACTAAAAATACGAAGTATTTTTGTAACTAACTCTTGCTTATGAGGCAAAACCAAATTACTGTGCTCTTTTATCTGTAAGTACCCAGCCTGCAGACTGGAATGAGCTTGAAGAGAAGAGGGGTCTGTAGATGGATGCCATACAGATTTTTGTGGGGAATTTTTGTCTCTGTGGTGGAACGCTGTTGGGCAGTTTTACAGTCCTGGGGAAAGATCATTGTTATTCCTTCAAGAGCTCCATAGAAATGCCTGGGTGCTGCCGGTGCTGCCTGCCATGGCATGCTGCACATGCATCGGGCAGAGCTGAGCCCCTCGGGCGGGAGGCAGCACCCCGGGGGGTGGGAGGAGGCCGGCCACACTGGGTGGGTGCAGCCGAGGCTTGCAGCAGCGTCTCTTGACCTCCTGGGTTTTTTTTTTCTTGTGCAGGGGTTGTCTGCTACACAATCAATGGTGTCCAACCTTAGGGACCTACCAGTGCCTAATTGCTGCAGGTATAGTTATTGCCAGTCCCATCACCTCAAAGGGAAGCTGAGCCATGCTATTCAGAGTCCACTTCAGGGCCACTTTTCCCACACTGTCTCCTTGTTTACTTATGAAGAAGTGGACTGAAGGGAGATGTGTTCCTGCCGAACTGAAACCCCAACATTTCAGCCAGAAGAGAAAAAAACAAAGGAAGAATATAGCAGGAGAAAGCTAGTTACTGTGTATAGCTTACAAGTGTAAAGACAAATGTTCTCATTGGAAGTAGACTTTTAAATACCTTTTTCTTCTGGATTGCAGCTGCTGATGGCACAGTGTCGTAAAGCCTGTTGGTCTGATTCTCCATTTTCTCCCTGCTCTGCAGTTTTCCCGCTGCTTTGCAGCCTGCTCACATTGTGCTGAGTAGTGTGCAGAGAAGGGTTTTAATATTTTTTTAAACAGCTTGTGGGCAATTGATCTGAGATTACCAGTATCCTGCAAATTGGTTGTCATTATTTAAACACCAGATAGAGAATTTTTGCCCTAGGGCCTGGGCCAAATAAATATGGTTTTTCTGGAAAATGGTTTTATAATAGTAATTTGAACATGAGCTGACGAGAGGGGAAGGCCTTCGTCTCACTCCCCGTATCTCACTACAACTTACCCCAGTGCAGTAATATGGGAATCATTGGGAAAGGCAGCTCAATTGCTATCAAAGACTGGGTGTTTTTCTTGGGGCTTGCAGTAGCTGTAAACTGATGAGGTTTGTTTTGGAATAGGCTGGATAAAATAGGATTCCAGAGGGGCTAAATAAAAATCCAGGTATTCCTAAATGATAATTCAGGGATTACTAGAAAGGCATTTAAATATGTACTGCATTTTCAGAAAGGGATGCAGGTTTTTAGTAATTCCCTATTTCACTTCTGGAACTATTAAAAGTCAGTGGAGTTGCCTTTTAACAGTGACCCCGTGTTCGTGTCTGCATTTAGCCCAGTGTGCATAATTATGTACTGTGCTGTATCTGACCTCATTTTCTAGAGACCTCTGGACAACCGGACTGCCTTTGGGTCCTTAAGCAATCCTTAAATTAGCTTGACTTTTTCCTCATCTGCCATCTTACTTGTAATCAAGTAACACTTTTAGTCCTTGCAAAGACCTTTCACATTTTCGGAAGGGTTCACACCTATTTTAATTCAGCCAGACATTGGTGCAGAACCGGGGCTGCAGGGACGTGCGTATATTGAAGCTTGGCTGGTTTAGCAAAGGTGACTTTGAACTACAACTGTGCTCCAGTAATTGTGAGATTGGTAAGCTCCGAAGGAAAACTGGAAGGGAAACTAGATTATATCTGGGCATGATGTCTTTTCTTTGCCATCATTTACATGTTTCTGAGACAGGGGCACCATTAACACTTCCAGCTGATTTTTTGTAAAGACTCATCAAGTCGCTGCATTAGTCTTGCTATTTTTAAGCCTGACTCTTACCATCACAGAAGAGATTTAATGCACTAACGAATAAGTCACTATGCTTAAGATTTGGCCAATGTGCAGCTGGGCAGCAAAGACTTTAAGTAAAGTCATCACATAGGTAAAGATATTTTTACTCTGCTGGTTTTGCTCTTTCACTGGGTTTATACAACAATGAACACAATTAATTTAGTGGCTATATTCCAAATCATCTACACGTTACTCTCAGTGAAATAATACAAAATACTCAAAAGCATTGTTTCAGTGATTTCTCTCGGTGAGCAGTTTAAAACGGCTGCTGCATTTGGACTAGATGGAAAATCCAATTTCCAAGGCTGGGAAAATACTTTATTTTTTAAAATTGGGCATGTTTATTAAACTCATAAAAGTTAATGGAAACAACAAAAAGCCAATAAGATCTGGGGAAGAAATAACAAGGTTTCTCTCTTTAATAAAACTACCTTTGCCTGGGATGGCATTTTCTGTTCCTCTCTGCAGGGAGCCGGCCAGCCCCTGGCACCGGGGGTGGAAGGCTGAGTCAGTGGCAGGACTCACAGGCATCCGTCAGGACAGAATAACCCTGAAAAACCTCTCAGAAGCCGTGAACAGCTGCTCACCCTCAAAGTCAGGAATTTGCAGAGGAGCTCGGGAAAGCAGCCTCTTCCAGGAGGGGTAAGCACCCCTCTTGGCCAGGCAGGTCCTGAACCTGGGCTTTCCAGTGGGGTTTTCAGCAGTGACAGAGCTGCCTTGGCTCTGCTCCCAGACGAATCCCTGCAGCTTCGAAGGGAAGAGTATGGCTGGTGTGTCGCACCCTGGGGACCTACTTCCCTGGCCAGGGAGCGGTAGGAGCAGGGACCCGGACCCTCTCCTGTGGGGCTACCTCTGCAGAGATGCTTCCTAGTGTCACCTTCGCTGGAGTCCCAAGCTAAGGATGGGATTAACCCAACAACAGAGCACAGACTGAAGTTTTAACCCGTTTTCAAGACTGAAATTTTATTTTATGCAAGCAAGACTCTATGATCCTGCTGAAGCACTGGCCTTTAGGAAAGATTATCAAGTACAATTCCCACTTATTTTTGAACTGCAGTAGAGGGAACATTTTGCTGGTTATTTACTCTACTCTGCTTGGTTTTAGGGTTTTCTTTCCAGCAGTCAGTACCTACTACAAACTTGGCAAATGACCCAGAAAACAAAACACATGGAGTCGCTCTCTGGTAGTAATGGAAAGGGCAGAGGGAAGGCTCAAACAATCGGACTGGAGCCAGGTTATGTTACAGAAACAAGGACTCCTGTAAAGCAGGGGAAGGGCTCTCTTATTTCTCTGCAGAGTAAACATTAGTCTTAATTACAAGGAGGAAGCCCATCTTCTCTTAGGCTTATAAAGAAGACATCATTAACCATTTGGGTCACAAGAAGCAAGGAAAGGGATGCATTTAATGATTCTGCATTAGAGCTGTAGGAGATTAATAGATTCCTTGGAAATAGCTGGCATTTGGGTTAGAGCATCCTTCAACAAAGAGCCCAGCTGTGGCCCCCTTTCTCTGTAGGGCTATTCTCATTGCCAGGTGCTTGCCCCCAATGAGACAGCAGTGACGGCTGGGCTGCCAGTCGGGCTGGATGGCGAGATGCTGAGCGAGCCCCAGTTGTTAGGAGAATGTGCAGCTTTATTCCCTTTCAATTAACGTCATCATGTATAAATCTGCTGTGGGACTCCAGTGATAAAGAAAACTGACATGCACCACTCCAGCGCAATAAATCTTCAGGCTCTGGCTGTGGGGATGCCAAATCCACTCGTCAGCTCGTTATTCTTGAGCCCATCAATTGTGTGGCAGTTGTTGCTGTACTCTGAGCACCATTGTTTTGTGCAGGGGCTGAGCTCTGCTTGGGCAACTGAAAAAATCCTTTTTTCATCTTCCTTTCACTTTTTTTCAACCCTTTTTTCACTTTTCAAAGTGTGAGGCTTGGGTTTTGCTTTTTTACACATTCTCAGTTTTCTGTCCCCGTAATCATTTTAAGAGCCTGTAATTCACTTCCCTGCCCCGTCTTCAGTATTGACAATTTTAGATTTCAGTTTTCAACATGTGCTTGTGTATCTGTGTGCACAGTGCATGTATGTATGGGGGACTTTATGGATGCAATCAGACAACTTCCCAACCTAAATGATTAATTTCTACTGGGATGGTTTTGCACCAGCATTTCTGGTTTTGGGGTGAATCCAGGCAGAACAGACTCAGGTCTCTCTGCTCTCTGTGTATTTCTGTAGGATCTACTGCAAGAAGGATTTGTTAATGGCGGGGGCTTCTGAGTATGCCCAGGCTACAGGTAAGAACAATTTGAATTAATCCACTCACAGACCAAGGCGTAGCTCGTAGCGGTGAAGTCTCTCAGGCTTGGGTTCAAAGACATCTTCTGCTCGAAGCTTTCTGACATTAGAGAAGTTGAACATTATCTTTCTTTAAATAAATCACGTTGTTTTGCCCGAGACCTCAGTATTTTGTCCAGCTGGTGTCAGGTTTAATCCAGCACATCAGGCTGGCTGACCAAAGTATTTGCAAAAGCCATGCAGTTCCTAGTGATGGGCCATTTGGGGCTTATTCTCATCACAAGCTTTTTTATCATTATTCGTAAAGTAGAAGCCTGCCACAAATAATGTATGTAGTGTCTGGCATGAGCTAACTAATGGCCTACTGGCAGGGTGGCTATTTTGCTGCCTACAGTACTTTGTACTTGAATATTCTAGTGGGATGGGAACTGTGTAATGCTAGCTGTAGTAATGATGGGCTACCTGCACAAGCCTATATATACATCCCAGAAAACTGCTCCCTTTGGTACTCATTTGTTCTTTAAGCACCTTATACTACATAGGCTATAGTAACACCACAGTTTAATATTAGAAAAATTAGGGTGAAATGCAAAAAAAAAAAATCAAATGCATCAAATTGCACATAAATCATATTACTCCATTTTTCAAAACTACCTTTATTTCTTGAAGACAAGATGAGGGGCTGTGAGAGTTGAAATTTCCTTTCCAAGCAATCCTTGTAATTATTTATGTCACCTCATGACAGCAGTCCTGCTAAGGGATGCTGCCTTTATGGTGGCTGTATAGTGGCATGAAAGATGATGTACTGCTACAGGAGAGCTGTGGCAATGTATTATAGTGCCTGGAGAGCTAGGGAAGTGAATTGGATTTTGGGAAGCTTGAGAAAATGGCGTGGAAGGGAAAAGACCCAGGGAAAAATTATTTTAAAAGAAGTGGATTTTTTGCATTTCTTTACCGGCTATTTAGATTTTTTTAAAAATAAGTTGATTGCTCAAAATTTCAACCAACTTCATGGCTGAACAAGCAACTCCAAAATGTTCAGTACAATTTGTTGTTATAAAGTTTGTCATTATAGTCTGCACCTTTTCTTCTCCATTAGCTATAAAAGCGAAAAAAACCCTGTAGAATCCCTCTTAAGACCTGACAAAATCTGAGCAGCTGCAGGGAGAGTTTTGCTGAAATCACCCATTGCTGTTTCTATGAGTATCGTTAGGTTTCAGAAACTATTTCTATATGTAAAATCCTATGTTTATGTTCTGTACGTGTATTATAATTCACATATTTTAATTTTTTGTGTTGATGAGACAACAACCGAACAACTGGATAGCAAGTTACCAGTGCTGATTATGTCTTTCTTCTCCCATCTGTCAGAGAATAATCTTTCTTTTTCTTTCTATATAGTCCAAAGTAAATATGATTGAACAATTCATATAATGTATTTGCTTATGGAATTGAATCTGCTCAAGCTCATGATGCACAAGCGATGAAGGATCAGGCTCATAAACTTTCTGAAATTTTCTGGTACTTTCTGCATGTATTTACCCCACTTAACTTGGAATCCACATTAAAAGTTAAATGCCTCGGAAGCTGCCATCACTCTGTAATGTGTCAGAAGACTGGGGTTGTTAATGCTCTTGCTGCATTAAGATAAAATTGAGCCAACACAGAATTTTCCAATTTTTGTTTAATTACCCGAGTCACTTTTTAATAAATTAGGAAGTTGTTTCACTTCTTGTAAACATGTTGATTTGCATGAAGCTCCTTTTAACTCAAGGAAACCTGTCAAACCATCTTTCTTGCTTGAATTTTGGGTGTCACTTTTTATCACTGTCAAGATGATGGCATTTAAATTGGTGATTAAAAATGACGCCCTTAAGGATCTTACGTGCTTTTAAGAACGCTGAAAATACAAGTGGTTCAATTCAGACCTGCCAGTTAAGACAAAGTCGTTACAGTCTTTGGAAATGTGAGAGACACCACTAATGAGAGTAACGCATCTGCTCTCATATTGTGGAGGGTGGGTTTAGCTCTTTGGAAATGTCCTGGGAACACTCTCTTTTTCAGATGCTCGGTAGGCAGGAGAGGATGAGAAAGAGCAGACACCATTTCGGACACACTTTTTGTTTCCAGTCTTATTTTTGCTGCTTTTCAGTTGCTGTTTATTCTCAGCTATTGTAATAATTCCATACTTAATAAGCACCTAGATAACCAAATACACACATAAACAGAGATAAATAAAATATTGATGTTATCTGGACATGCTGTGCTCCTGCAGCAATAAACTATTTATACTACTCTGCATAACAGTGTAGATTATAACTCAGATAATTATACCATGTGACAGTGGGAAATAATAGGATGAAACTTAACCAAAACAAACCAGATGTGTAGAGGAAGTAGCCTTGCGCTCTGCACTGGCTTTAGATGGCATCAACTGTGAGCTAAAGGAAAAGGTTCAGGTTTTGTTGACGCCAACTGTGCAAATAGTATTTGTTGCCTGGGCTGCATTTAATCATAGCTGGTCACGAGAGCCTCTGGCTTGAATGCTGCACAGACTAACAGATTTAAAGAGGGGGTTTGGTACAGGAATTTTAATTCAAGCTCCTCCAGATTTCTAGAAAATGTGAAAAAGGCATGTTAGTTTTACGTTATAGATTTCACTAACAATTCTGCATCGATTTCTTTTTTAATATGGATATGATCTTTTAAAAGAATGAATTGTGTTTTGGCAATATTTTAATGAAAACTTTCTTGTATTTGGTTGGACTATTGGCAGGCTTTAAATGAAGGTGAGCTTCAGAGCCTTGCCAAAGTAGCACATTTTTTTTGTGCTAACACACAAAACCCACTGATTTTTCCTTTGTCCTTAAATGACCAACTCTCCAAAATGCCTGAGAGAAAAGATAGGAGTTAGAGCGTGCCAAGAGAATCTGGCAGAAAAGGGAGGAAAGCATTCTCCAAAGGTGAAGTGTTTTCACTGGTAATACCTTATCACTGAATATTCTTGGTTACGTCAAAGCAGCTCCCGTGTGGATCTGGACTGTGGCAATGTAGGTGTGCTCTGGTGGCTCACGAAAGCTAAGTCCTGCTGACTTCGCTGGGTCACAGCTGAGCTGCTCTGGAGGAAGGGCCATCTCTCTGCTACCCAGGTCCCAAACCATCATCCATCAGAGCATTGGGTGGTTGTTACCTGCAGGTGGGAAGGATCCGGCACCTCAGCTTCTCTGATATAATGTTTGTACTAATTTGTACTTCACACTTAGAACCAGCATTTGGTAACTGATAATAGCGATCTTGTCTGCAAGATGTCAAGAGAGCCAAGAAGCCTAAAAGAGTGAAGCTCTTTGAAATAGTAACCCAGACGCTCACTAAATGCCCTTGTTGGGTTTTCATCCTTCCTCTGGACCTCTGTCTGCAACTGCTCAATTGTTTCCATTTCTTCCAGACGCGCTATTTCATTACGATGCCTCCTGGATTAGATAGAAGAGCAATAATAAGTTTAATTGTTTAATCATTGATGAGGTTAGGCTAAATTAGACATGAATTCAGTTATGTAATTCTGAATATAGTATTTCGAGATTGAACTGAGAACAGAGCTGGTCCAAGGCTTGGGCAAAGGAAGCGGGAGCTGGGCCTGGCAGGCTGCAGGGGACACCTCTCCGCGTCCAGGGCTCCAGGGAATGGGCTGTGGGGAGGGATGGGAAGAGGTCGGCCCTGCTCCCAGATCCCACAGCGTTCTGCCAGGAGAGGAGGGAGGACTGGGAGGCTCTCACCGCTGCTGCCAGTGCTGGCTTCTTCCTTTTCCCCATACTCCCTGGCAGCAGGAACAGAAATCTCTGGTTTTTTGTCCCCTCCTGGCAGTGTCCTTTCCCCCAGCCTCACTGCAGAGGGTGCCGGCAGACAGTGCCATAGGGCTATGACAGCACAAAATGCCCATGCCTGGGACAGTGGGGAAGGAAGACAGGATCTGGAAACAGGGAAAGGCTATGCCTCACTTGTTTCCAAACCCTTCAGCAGCCCCCCTCAAAAATCCCACTTGCCCCTCCCAGCCCTCCTCTCCCAACAGCTTCCTAAACCCCTGGCGTCTTCCCACCGGCACGCGCTTCCCTTCCTTGTCCCCACTGTCACAATTCGACTTCTCTCCAACCAGACTCTGAAAATTGTGGATCTCCCAGCGAGACATCTCACCCCTCACCCCCCCGCCATTCATTCTCTTCCTGCCACCAACACAAAGCTGAATTTTGCCTCCATTGCTGGGACGTTTTGGGTGGCATCAATCATGACACCCAACATGTGAGTGCTGTGGTGACGAGACATTGTTGGGACAGGAGTTTGGATTTAAGTCTGTGCTCCAGAGTAACGAGATGCGAGCATCACTGCAGCTGCCTGTGTTTAGACTGCAACACTTACCCAAGCATATCAATAATACCTGGTGGGGGATGATGCTCTAGTGTGGATACCAATAAGTAACATGGCGGCATTGTAAATGAACAAAAAAATCTGCATATATCAGCATAACAATGTAGACATAGATTTACAGGCATTTATTAATTTGATTCATAAGTGTCTCCTGTATTCTGCTCCCCATTTTTATTGCCTCTTGTATATACTCATATGCTTGATTTTGCTTTGCTATGAAGGAAAAATAATAAAAGATGAACCTGCAAGTATTATCATTGTTTATAGCTCTCATATATCTTTGCAAAGCAAAACTGGTTATTAGAAAACCTAGCTACAGAGCAACATTATCTGCAGCATATAAGGAGCTTTTCCAAACAGTGTAGTAAATACACAGAGTAGTCACACCCCAGCTGCTCCCTGGCATTAATGAACTAACACAAAGCTAAGAATTTGCTCAGTCTAAAATCCAGTATAGATAGCCATGCTGATTTACAGTGATACTTTTGAAATAATTGAGTAATGTGTTGGGACATTTTTCTCTGGAGCCTTGTATGCAGCAGTTTTACAGCCATAAGTAACTGCAGTGAGTTGATGCATCAGCTGGTGCAGCTCAGAACAGCTCTGCTGAAACCACTGAAATAATTCCTGTATTAGAGTTGCCTTGTTGTCTGTAGGAATTAATTCCTGATTCATGCTATGCAGATTTAAGTGTAAGTTAAGGGCCTTCATGTACCATGAAAATACTCTGCAGTTGGTAGGTTAACACTGACCTAATAACCAAGATTCTTACAGGCATGTTTATGTGTCTGTATGTTGACATATTTACCTTTTCATTTGGATGGGTGGTGTTCATTGGATGCTAAATATTATTTCAGGAGATCAAGAGGTAAATTGTGGTATTAAATCTTTATGAGAATGAGTAAGTCAATGTGTAAATATGGATTTATTCTTCTACCATTAGCTAGGAATGGAGTCTAATTTTGGTCAGAAAACCTATCTAGATGGAGAACCCCAACGTGCAGTGATGTCAACTGTGATGATTTGCTGGATTAAGGTGGCACCAGAGATTAAATTCAAGATCACTTTGTGCTATATGACAAAGGTGGCTGTGTTTTTTGGAGTTACCTATACCTGTAGCTCTCAAGTATAGTTGTATATAAAGCATTAATAAAAAACGAGGATCACATATAAAGAAGAACTTGTTAGAAATACATTCTTTGGTGGGGCTTACAGGGTTGTAGCCTACCCCCTGGGCACAGAGCACTTTGAAGCATACTGCATGTGGTGTTACATGGAGGGCTGCAGTGTGTGCTGTGCTGATCAGGATCACAGCTGTATCAGAGTTGTTCCTATTCCCATCAGTAATAGTTATGAAGACCTTTGCAAATTTGAACTCACTTGTCCTTGTGTCACCCCGAAGTAATATTATATCCATTTTACAAATGGGAAGCTGAAGCACAGAGAAACTAGATGACTGTCTCTAGCCTCATCCTCAATCAATGTGTATCAAATTAGCTTAATGTTCATCCAAGTGCTCAGATTTGTCTAGAAGAAAGTGTGATCACCACCTGATAATGTCATTCACTTGTCATTATGGTCAAAACGACTAGACAGCATAAAGATATGTTGCTGCTTGTCCTGAGAGCCAAGTCACTCAAGTTGTGTGTTTCAATGATAAAGTTTCTCCCTATGAGTGGTTGGGTTGCGATCGGGTTCAGCTCCCCAGCTTTCAGCTGAGGACATTATCTGCTATCTCTGTTTCACCCCATTAGGTGCTATTAACATAGTTTAATATAAGTATAATAAGACTCTCTTTTGAAAGATGAATGTTATTTTCTGTAAAAGAGCAGGCAGGCTCCCCAGTTCTTATATCCTGTACAACAGATAGATAAGTAAATGTGGTCACTTCTAGAAGGTCACCTCTGGTGAATGCTGCTGGGACACGAGTAGTGTACGTCCTAATAAAAGGAATGATGAAATGAGAAGAAAAACTCATTTTCAAATCAGAGATTCTGGCTACAAAGCAATTATTCTACATGCTTATAGAAAAGTAACTCCCTACAGGCTATGATTTTTTGCAGGACTTTGGACCATAGAGGCACTGCATACCTCCATGGCCCTGTGCTTATAAAGAAAATATGTTAGCTAGTCTCAGTCGAATTAGCTAGTTAGTTAATCTCATTCTGTGATTTACAGCACATGGACCCTAACACCACAGACACGTCAAAAAACACCTGAAAGTACCTACAGCTGCTTTCAAGACTGACAAACTGCTTTTGGAAATGTTTGGAGGGGTAGTGATTTCCTTTCACCTCTTATTATCCTCCATGCACTTTCCCAAAGATGATATTTTGAACAGTGGACATCAAGAATGATAGGTCAGGTATGTATTTCTGTTAGACTATAAGCTTTTAGAGACTTAATGAAGTTTGTGGAGCTGCTTGTAATACTGCATGTGCTGCTTGTGGATTTGTTACCAGGCTCTTTTCATAGAGACAGCCACACATTTGCACATTATACTGAAGACAGAATAGGCAAATCCCCATTCAGCAGTGAAAGGGGTTTGTTCCTCTGCTAGGGTTAGCTCTGGCTAAGCTGTATTTTGTTGTTGAGCTCAGACCTGCAAATGGGAGAATTTAGATGAGGGGGAAAAAGGGAACAATGAATATCTAAGAAATTGCCACAGCAGTGGGTGAGGCAAAAATCCATCCAGAACCTACTAGGAAGCAGACTGAAACCTAGTTGCTGGTGTGTAGGTGGTTGGATGGCTGCTGGAAAGACAGGCATTTCCTTAGGCTGGCTACAGCAGTCATGATCATTTGTTCTATGTTGTTTCCATTATTGCATTTAAACGAGGTGGTTGTTGTTCTTAATTCTGTTTTGAGTCTTCTAAAATGTCAGATGTCATGGTTCCACATGGGAAAATGCCAGAGAGGACAAACCCAACCTGACATATCTGTGTAGCTGAGACCAGGGTAGCAAGAGTCACAGGTAAAGGTTAATGAAGATACTGGAGAGGGGACAGGTATTGCTATCCTTGAAATGTAGACTACAAGTGTCTTTTTAGAGAGTATTTTAGGACTTGTTCTAGTTGAGAGCTCTGTCCTTTGATATCTATGTATGTTACCATCTCTTCATAGAGCCGTATGCTCGATGATCCCTTTGTCCACATCAAGGCATGCCCTACAATAGATTTGTGATCTCAGTGAAATGAGTGGAAGGCAACTTAACCTACTCGCCTCTCTCAATGGATCATTTTAAGTTAAATTCTAATAAGGACCCTTCTCAGTGCTACCTGATGGCTCTGAATTCTGAACTCCTTGGTCAGATTAAATGTAGGTGCAGAAGTCTACATCTTCTCACTGCTTGTGTTATGTTTGTCTGCAATTAGATTCTTCCCAGCATCCACCGGGCAGACCGGTCTCAGTTTACCTTGTTCAGGAATATTTTATGTTCTCAATTAAGCCCTTGGTGTGGTGAAAAGTTTGTATCCTGTTTTGGAGTATACTGAATAGACTGTGCAGTAGTCTATTGGAGAAGGAATTTGTCTTTCATTAACGTTACCACTGGAGTGTTACCTCCGCTACTTGATGTCTTAAGCCAGGCCCAGTGTAGTTCTCCATCTCCTGAACTCAGCTGCCTTCTTTCTAGCCTGTTGCTGTATCAATTGCTTTTACCCCAGTAAACAGTGTAAGCAATATATAGAGTAAGAGTTAGTGTGCACAGGCACACTGACAGCTGACTGGGCTAGGTTGGTGTAGGATGGGTAAGTGGGCTGTGTTTACCCTGTTGCTCTCACTCGGTTTCAGATGGCTGTGAAACTCCAGCACACAGGGAGCATCACTTCAGGGCTGCAAGCTGTCCCCTGGGAGGCTGTGGGATGTCACCGCTATCCCCTGGGGACTAGGCACTGCTCTGTATCTTTGACCTAAAGGATTGCTTCGACGTGTATTCTGGGAGTATGAACGAGATTCAAATCTAAAAAGTATGTTTGAATACGTATGGAAGGAATCCCCCTCTCCTGAGAAAAGCCCTAGTGATGAGCAGAAGAGGGAAAATAACCTCACCATCAGCCTTCTCCTGTGAAGGAGCATTTTGTACTTCTCAGATATCAGTCTAATACTTATGACAAGCACGAGGAGACTGTGCCACTGAGATTAGAGAATCTTTTAACTCTGGGATTCCTGATCCAGGACAGATGAAATAACAATCGATACCAAGATGTGAAGTACAAGATTTGAATGAATACCGCAAACACTCATACAGAAATGAAGTCCGATGAAGCGGAGAGCAATATGTACCTTCAAATAAATAAAAGACAGTACACTTCAACAAAGAGTGTAATTCTGATCTCTGATTGTATTTTACCAAATGATGTTTAAAGAACACAAACAAACCCAAGACAGAATAGCTGAAGGATCTTCAAATGGAGGTAAGGCACGTTGCAGATTTGTCTTGTAATTGCTGTTATGTATTCAGCTTGGGTTTCTCTGCATGGAGACTTATGTATAAAGATCTGAAAGGGCTGCAATAACATCTGGATGGTGTTTTGGTGACATAATGTGCTGGAAAATAATGTTATTGAAAGTGAGAAATGATGCTCTGCATACTTTTTTTTCCCTGTGATTTCACTTTAGCAGTAGTTTTCAAACAGTGTTAAAATGAAGATGCCCAATTAATGATCCATCCAGGCTCTTGTATCAGATTTGCAGTGGGGTTCTCAAGGGTAAAATTCTTAATAACTAATATTTATTCTATAAAGTCTAAGTGACTTGGTGGAATCCTAAATCCTGAGCAAGGGTATTGCTACTCTTCAAAGAAATTTTATAGCCTTGATGACATACTACGAGCTGTAAAGGAGACTTTCAAAGCTAGAAAAACGTGAGAAGCAAAAAAAGGAAGCGTCCACTTTACGTAAAGCTGTCCAATACTAACAAGAAGACGACAAGATCAGTCATCACTAGCCCGCTGTTTGGAAATATAAGGTGGGGATCCCAATGAGCACCTATCCTGACTTCTATAGCCAGTGCGCCAGTGGTATAAACCAGTACTTTCCACTGCAGCCAGTGGAGTTGTACCAGTTTACAATAGATGAGAACTGGGTCCTGTACTTCAGCAGACTGTAAATGTCAGATCTTACTTGCAGAAACAGAAAATATGGAGCACTGTTGTGATGCACGGCGTGATCTTCAGCCTTTAATCTGCTTCATCAAGCAGAAGTAATAGAAACTGGCTAATTCTGACACCTTCACTGTTCCTTTCTCGGGGAGAGTGTTGACTTTCTTGGCGATCCCTGTACTAATGAATTTTTAGTAATATGACTAAAGGGGAAAAAGCAAACGACAGCGAGTTGTTATTTGCACGTGTTTTCCTATCACATAATGTGAAGCTAATCCCAGCTATTCCTATAAAGGTACATTTTTGTCTCCAAATACTTCACTGCATCATTTTATTAGAATTCCACTGAGACGTATTTCCTATGTAATCCAGGACTACTTTATAGTTACTGACAGTGGAAGGGCTTTAAAAAAACCCAAATAAACAACAAAACTAGATACACGAACAGTATATAATTATTTAGAAAGCAGTAAGTTAAATCAAGTCTTGAATAAAATTAAGGAAACACCACAGGCTTGAGTAATTTCTACTGTATGTATTTTCTTCTATTCATTATATGGCTGCAATGCAAAGGTCAGCGTTCCTCTCTCTTATAGATAAGATAGACTTTAACTCTGATATAATTATTTTTCTGCACTAGCTCAGACTCCAACTGAGACCCAAACACCACCATTGAGATCCTCCAAATGGAGCTTTGAAGATTTTTTTTTTTTCCTTAATTTTTATTTAGTCTCCTTGAAGACACTGAGGCAAAGGGAAGAGCAGCTCTTTTGGATACTGCTAATTGTGGGCACAGCCTGTGCAGTGAGCATGCAAAACTTTTCAGAACATTTCTTTGGTCTCTGGAGGGAGCTGTGCCTTGTGGTATTCACAGGGAGCTTTGATTAAGACAAACCTACAAAAATCACCCAAACTGATCATGCTGTGACTGAGCTTTTAAAGGGGAAGGGGGCAGAAGGGGGTGGAGAGCTTCCCAGGATGAAGGAATGGGCTGCTGCTTTATCAGGACCATCCCTGGTTTTCTTCTGACCCAGACAGTCCCACAAGAAACTCGTGACTTTTAACAAGTTGTGTATGTCCTATCCTAGAGGTCCTAGTGAAATGTTTCTAAATATGGGTGTTGAGGTTGCCTAAGCAGATACAATCAGTGGGAAGTCGGGGTGTACATCGTTAGGGAGCCAATCAGGTAGATTTTATGCAAACACAATTAGGGCTTGCGTGACTCAGTCACCAGTGCTCTTGCTATCTCCTTCCCACATTGATTCAGAGCCCCCTTTTAGTGCAGCTGAGCACATACCAGATCCTGAAGCACGCAAGCATTGATTTTGTTTGTAGAAAGTCACTTTTTGGCAAATTGGCTTCATAAGCCACGATTATGCATTGATAGTGCTGATGTGTAGTCAAGCTAATCCCAAAATACAGAAACAGCCCATTTTGAATTAAAAGATTGCTGAGAGAGCTGACATTGTTATGGATAAGCACAGGAACACTTCATTAAGAAGACTTAGATTTCGTTGAAGTTATAAAATGCTGATGTAGCTGCTCTGAAACTGGTAGTAATGAATGATTTCGAGTATCAGTTTCAGGACTACAGCATGTTAGGGAGAAACTTTTTTGGCATGTACCCTGGCAGCATTTAAGAGTTTAGACTTTCTGGAAAGGCAAATGGCTAAAGAGAAAGATCAAGAATTGCTCTAATTTGATAACAAATTGCTGTGCTTAAAGGTTTCTTACAGAGTGTTGTTGATCATGGTACATTTCTGCTTCCACAGCATTGCTGCCATGCTGCAGCTTGGGAGACACAGCAGTGCCATGTCAGTGTGACTTGGTAATGTCCCTTCCCACCTTCATTGCATCTCGAGGCACAAGTGGCACACCCAGCCCTGTCGCAGCAGTAAGAGTTTAGTTTAGGTCTTGCCCCCTGCATGGATGTCCATGTCCTTCCCATACCACAGTGGATGCCTTCTGGAGAGCTCACCTCTCGTCCCTGCTCCCCATTGCTGCGCTGTTTCCCACTGTTTGCTGCCCCGGTGCATGTACGGATGTCAGAAGAGCTGGGAGAGCCTCAGTGCTCCTGGTGCTCCTGGAGTTTGGCTGGCTTTGGTGGGCAGGGAGGAACTTCTACTCAGAGCCTGGTATAGCCAGGGCTATCAGATTAATCCTGTGCAAAATGAAGACTTAAGTTCCTTCAGGAAGCATCAATGTAGATGAGCAAGTCTCTATGGTTTCAATATACATCATTCATGATTGTTCCAGACACCTATCCTTGTAAGTAAATAAGGTTTTTTCTGGTTTGAGCTGGTTTTATTGCCTGATGGGTGTTTGGGTTGCTGTATGTTGCTTCTGTTAACCAGGAGACTGGAAAATCCTTGTAATTTTGAAGAGGAGGACAGAACAAGAGCAAACATTGGTCTTTCTGATTCTTCTGCTAAAATCCTACAGCCCTGGAAAGAGGCTATCAGCCTGAGCTCAGCAGGAGCACTTCAGTTGTTTGGTACTTCATGGAGGTCAGAGTTGCGCCAGTATTTCATTTTGGAGAGCAAACCGGATTTGAGAGTGCTTGTACTGTACGAATGGCAACAACAGAGGAAGCAGTGTTAGCAGGGTGTTATGGCAGTGCAGGAGGATGTGGCATCTCTGGTTTCAGATGCCAGATCTGCTCCTGACTCATTGGGAAATTTCAGGCAAATTATTTACTCTCTGGGGACTTTGGGTCTGTCTTGGGAACAGTGGCTAAAATGATGTTTGTTGTCTCACATGGAGGGATTTTCAGAAAAAGCAGTTTTAAAGTTATCTTCGCAGACTTAGCTTAAGCATGTCAGAGGACTTTGTGTCCATTGAAGTGTTAAAAACGAGCAAGTTCTGGCTCAGGTGAGCTGTCCAGAGGTGTGAGAGTTTGGATGAGGATGAGAATTTATGAGCTCTTGCAAAAACACCGAATATACATGGAGGGTGGGGAGAAGCGAAGGGAGCAGTGGCAGGGATGAGACTGTTGGGATTCTCCTGTCTTTGTGACCTATGGAGGCCGTTTAGCAGGGAGCAGGTGTCCAGCCAGACTCAGGTGTGCCAAACCCAACAGCCCACTTTACGTCTGGGCTTAGGAAGAGCTGAGACTGGGATGTAGCATACGCATCTCTCTCTGTGCCTGCTCCAAGATTACAAGAGTGAGCGCTTGAGGCTATGCCAAGACACCAGAGGCAATCAGCCTGATCCGTCCAGAGAGCTCAGGCTGCATTTGTGTCCCAGTGCATGCTAGTACATAAAGTGTGGCTGGGAAGTGACTCTAGGTTTGAGAGCAGGCTTAAGCTTGAGCTAAATGGCAGTGAAGTCATCTTATGGATGCTAGCAAAGGATTGGGGTATAGCTAGGCATCCATTCCCTCCTTTGGGATGTCTATATATCTTCTATAATGATATCAGATATCCAGGAGTGTTGTGGAGCAAGAGTCACAGCAGACTTGGCCAGCTTTCTTTGGGTTAGCACAGCCCTTGTCGAATTACAAAAACGTGATTAAAACTGAAGATGATACTGGAGGAGGCAATGGATCAGGAAGCAGGATTTTCACATTCTTGTGAAGTATTTTGCAAACTATTTTGCAAGGCGGAGGTGGGACTGCAGAAAGCCTGGTGTATCATCCCGTCGGGCTGGGCTCCTGGGTAACCAGGGCGCTTTTGCTGTTCTGAGCACTGGAGTCTTAAATCTTCAAGTGGGAACTTTCAGTGAGGGATGATGTAAATAAACTGTACTAGATATACATTAGGTTTTAGGAATATAAAATATTTTAACTTTAGTTAACTAATATTTTGAAATATGGTATTCCCTGTAGACTTTTAAATAGCATGTACCTAGTGGGCATGCATTGAAACACAGTTAACTTTTACTTTTTTTTTTTTCCAGAGTATCATTAGTATAGTATGATATTATTTATACAAAGTGTGCTTGGTCTTAGTGTTTTTCCATTGCCAAACTCTTGGGTTTATATGCAGTAGCAGGGAAACTGCATCAAATGTATTTACAGCTCGTACAGTATGACTCTTAAAATTGTAATGCTTCAAGAAGCGAAGAGATAAGTGACATAATATGTGATGAATGACTGAATGAATGCAGCTGGAATGGTTAAACAGCTCCATAGCACTAGGTCTTTGCAGAGAGACACAGTAACTGTGTCTGAGGTAAAGCATTCACTTTTGCTGGAGTTTAGATGGCAAGACTGAGACGAGATGATCAGATCATGAAATTGGACTTTTTAACGCTCTGTTTCTCTAACCCTAGTTTAAGGTGAAAGAGACCTTATGTGTCTTGGCATGGACAGTGGCTGGTGATACCAGCCAAAATATCTTTTAACACTGGCAAAGTTCGTGCTGGCAGTGGCAACTAAGGAATGGAGTAAAGGGAGGGATGAGTGATAAACACTGGGGGTCTTTCCAAAGGAGGCATGTGGATGTGTCCCCAGCATTAGCATCTGTGTCCCACCAGATGGATGTAGTGTCAGAGACTACAGGGGCTTTTGCTACAAGCTGTAGACTTAGCAGTTGGAGACAATAAACTTGAGTATGTCGGTCAATTGTAAAATAATGATGAGCTGCCACAGTGTCCGGTCTGAAGAGCTGATTCTCAGTTGCATCAATTAAAATACACTTGGTGATGATGGGGAAGTGTTTATATTATAGTATAAAAGATTGGCACATTCTCACTTAGAATAATCACAAATACAAAAAACCCTATAAATTAGCTCAAGTATCAATGTTTTAAATAATCTAAGAAAGTGTGAAGTCTTTTAGGCTCTTCAAGGACAAGGTCCATTCCCCAGTGGGGTTCTGTCCAAAAATCCACATCTCATTTATTACAGGACATTTCTTGGCTCCAGTGAATTAGCCTCTAATTAGAGGTCAAGCTTTTATAAACTAAACATACTTGGGAAAATAAAAAAAAGGCAACCTACAGTAAGTCATCTTGAAAGACAAACTTGGAGGAAAAAATAAATGTTTCCCTATGTGAAGAAAATATTACAACAGTTTATCTTCTTATGTCATGGTGAACCTCTAGGAAGGATGTAAAGCAAGGAAAAATAATAGTGATGACAGATATTAAGTTTAGAATTGTAGCACTTCATTTATTAGACAGCAGAAATCAAAATGTTCCAAAATGTCTATTTTGTCTGGAGGCAAATGACTTAAAACTATCCCTGTAGTGGCTTATTGCACTGGTAAACGTTTAGGGAAGCTCTGTATGGAGAATTTTATAAGGAAATTAGTTAAATTAAATTTTCTGTAAAGAAGTCATCATTTAATGACTCTTTAGAGAGCCTACACACTGTGGAATGTTAATAAACATAAAAAATAGATTTTTTTTTTTTTTTAATTTCTGCTTAACAATCAGGACCTGATTATTACCTTGCTGCTAAGGAAAAAGTATGAAAATGGGAGACCTGCCTTTTCAGGTAAACCGAATAGGCCATGGAGTCCACTTTTCCTAGGCATATATTACCAGGGAGTAACACAGGATGAGTGAACCCGTACAACATGTCCCCAGATCTCTTACTGTTTTTGTAAAACCTTTACATATACTGTTCGTGCTGGTCACCTTGGGATTGTTTACAGCCATTTGTGTACATCTTTAAAAGTAAAAGAGAGCACAAAGCTGCATTGTCCAATTCTGCATTTGCTTGCATACAGAAATTTGCCTGCATGGGAAATTCACAGTTTTGCATGTGTGTATGTGAATGCTCCTGGGTGTGAATGTCAAGTATATTAAGTAAAATATGTAGACTCTCTATCCATCAGGTCAAGATGAACCAATAGTCGCATGATATCACGTCCAGCACGACACAGGCTGTAAAACGTCATTTACTGGGGAGGGAAATATTTTTCTCAGCTGCTTAAAAGAGCAGAGTTTGCATGCAACTGAATACGTGTTTTTGCATTTGTATTAGTACAGTTGCACTTATAAAGATCACTTGATGGGCTTGACTTGTTGTGTGTGTCCGGTCCTTTGAGCACCAGAGCCATTACCAGCCTCAAGTCAAGAAGTGTACTAGAGCAAGTTTCCTATTCTCAGGCCTAATCATCAACTGGAGCAGATGCAACAAAAATGCCATTAAAAAGTAATTTTACATCAAGAGCTGTAAAAGAAATTTATTTACATGCAATTGCATGAATACTTCCAATAAAAAGATGAGGAGAAAGAAGAAGCCAACCAAAACTATTGTAATGGTATAATATCCCATTACCACAGTTCATGGAAATGGCATCATACACAGTACTGAAACGGAGCAAAGGCATGAGCCATTAAGCTGTATTCAGAGCTATAATTGCAACCTCCAAGTTTAAAACATATGGGGTCTTACCTTCTGCAGGTGTAAATCAGTCTTGCTGTACTGTTGTCAATGGAGCTGTACCCTCTTGCAGCTGCCGAGGATCTGTCTCATTAGGTTCATCTGATGCGCTGTGCTGGAAACTGTGTCTTTTGCAAGCTCTACAGTTATTGCTGCCAAAAACTTTTCAACCTTGAGAGCGTGAAAGAAATGTGTGACAAAACAATTGCACTCTGGGGATAAAGCATCTCCTAAAAAAATCTGGTTTTCTCTGTCCGGTTGCCAAATGCTTCCTCCCACATAAGCAATTGAAAAATCTCATTTGAGCAACTTCTCATGAATAGTATAACTGTTGCAAAAAAATGTATGGTCTGAAAGCCCATCATAAGTATTTAAACCAATCTTTTCTCAGATCCAAGGGGAATAGCTGCCGACCTTCTCTCACAAGCAAGTTCTGGCTGAATGCAAGGTTGCCAGTAAGACAGGCGGTCACTTGGAAGATAAACTTTGGTCCTTTCTCTTCCTACAAACACCCACCACACCTGAGCTCTCAGACCGGCTACGGGGCTGATCACCTGCCTGTTCCCTTCCTGTGGTCAGTCACAGGGTATTCCCAACAATCCAGAGCCTTTCTCTAGGTCACTAGCAGAACTTCATGAATAACAAAATACTCATATAATTCATTCTGGTACAAAAAAGTGCTTGAGAGGTAGCACTATTCTTGTTCAGTGATCTGAGACGAGGAGACATTTAAAACTACGAGGTCAAAATCTCCAGGAAACGTAGGGTAAGGTCAGAGCAGCGGTCATGTCTGCTGCTCCCCGGGAAATCATACCCTTCTATTACCTCTAGCCTAACTCAGACAGACATCATGAAGATAAAATAATTGGAGAGAAATGCAGGAGGACAACTTGATTGAGCAAGGAGCTATGGTAGGAACTTGCTGGAATCGCTGAAAAATAAGAAGGGAAAAACAAGAAGTGAACAGGTGTAATATGGGTCCAGGAGTAGCAAAGGTGTTATTGAAGGACAATGTCTTATGCACCCTGGAGGGGAAAAAGTAAATAAGGAACATATCATCCCAACAGCAGCATCTAATTTAGCAAAAAGGCCCAGGACAGAGTTATCCCATTGCTGAACCACAGTGGTGAACAACACTAGGTGAGAAACTCCATCAGGAGGGCCGAGTCCTGCGCGCTAACACCTTCCCCCCTCTCTAGAGGCACCTGTATGTGCGGGACATGGCTCTGCAGCTTGGCCTAATGGCTTGCAGGCAGGTGGAAAGCATTTGGAGGTGGCCACAAACAGGTTGTAAAGTTTGTCAGACCGCTCGGTGTTTCTCTGTGCTCCTGGGACAAGAGCATCTCCCCCAAGAAGGAGCTGCGCAGTCCTGTGTCAGCACAGCAGAGGCTGAGTGCAATTGCATGAGGATAGTGGGACCTGGACAGGCTGGAGAGTTGGGCGGAGAGGAACATGATGAAATTCAACAAGGGCAAGTGCCGAGTGCTGCACCTGGGGAGGTCGAACCCCATGCACCAGTACAGACTGGGGGCTGACCTGCTGGAAAGCAGCTCTGCCAAGAGGGACCTGGGAGTCCTGGTAGACGACAAGCTGACCATGAGCCAGCAGTGTGCCCTTGTTGCCAAGAAGGCCAATGGCATCCTGGGGTGCATTAAGAGGAGTGTGGCCAGCAGGGCGAGGGAGGTTATCCTCCCCCTCTACTCTGCCCTGGTGAGACCCCACCTGGAGTACTGTGTCCAGTTCTGGGCTCCCCAGTTCAAGAAAGATGAGGAACTCCTAGAAAGAGTCCACAGGAGAGCAACTAGGATGATAAAGGGACTCGAACATCTCCCCTATCTCAGGAAAGGCTGAGGGAGTTGGGCTTGTTCAGCCTGAAGAAGAGAAGTCTGAGAGGGGACCTCATTAACACATACAAATATCTTAAGGGCAGAAATCACAAGGATGGAACCAGTCTCTTTGCAGTGGTGTCCAGCGACAGGACAAGGGGCAATGGATACAAACTGAAACATAAGAGGTTTCAGTTGAACATGAGGAGGAACTTCTTTACTCTGAGGGTGACGGAGCACTGGAACAGGCTGCCCAGGGGGGTTGTGGAGTCTCCTTCTCTGGAGATATTCAAAGCCCGCCTGGACGAAGTCCTGTGTAACATGCTCTAGGAGAGCCTGCTTTAGCAGGGGGGTTGGACTAGATGATCTCACAAGGTCCCTTCCAACCCTTGCGATTCTGTGATTCTGTGATCAATAGAATACAGAAATAGTGTATATGGTAAAGAATATTTCTGGAAAAATAATATACTCTACTCTTCAAAATTTAGAGCAGCAGATAATTGATGTTTTACCTTGCCTTTTAAAATTGAAGTAAAAAGTAAATTTAAACTATTTTTGTCATCTGATGGACAGGATTTTTATGCATTAAAGGCTCTGTTATTGCAACATTTATATAGCCGAAGAAGTCCTAATTTACCCCTATTGATTTTAACTTTGACTTTTACACTGTGGACAAGCTTCTTCAAAAATCAATATTTTTACATTTTGACAAATCTGCTGCAAATGCACTGTTTTACCTATCATTCCTTGACTTTTGAGTAGCAATAAAATACACAGAAAAAGAAAGAAAAGCTAATCAGCATAAAACCTTCCTTACCTTACTTAATGTTGCTCCCAGTAAGCCTCAGTGAGCATGTGTGGTATATGCTCTCAGCTAAGTCATCAGGGTTTGAATTTAAGGTCTCACCCACATTGTGAGCTATATTCTACCTCAAATTGCAAAACTTAACAAAAACACTAGGGAGAAACTTTCCAAGTGTATTAAGCTTCAAAAGCACATTAGAAGTGCAGATGACCACTAGCATCCTCATTTTGCAGGCAGAGGAAAAAAAGATCTGTCAAGGTGATAGGAAGGCCAGGTAGCAGATAAGGAATTTTATCCAAGTGGATGTGCAGCTTCTGCCTCAGGCACTGTTTGGTGGAGTACATCTGACTGTATAGGACCAAAATTCCTCCCAGTGTAAGTCCCCAAAACTGCAATGTTGCACAGGGCATTTGTTGTAGACAGTCTCTGAAAGTTCTGCTTCATTGCTTCACTGAAAGCCATGGGATTTTGCCAGTGACTTCAACAGCTGCAAAGACAGCTCCAAAATATTTTTATACTATTTTTTTTTTTAAATTGTCTGCTTCCATTAAAACTTCGCTTAAGCAACATTAACTTTTGTGACTGGCGCTTCGCAGGTCATCTTGGGTCCCGCTGACATTGGCAGGATTAAGCAGGGTCTTAATTTTAATAATGAGAAGCTGTCAGACAAATAATTTCTACTGCTGTTTATTCACAAATGTAAATTCCTTTAACAGTCATCGAGGGCTCTGAAGGACACCTGTTGTTGTTTAATTGCTTCCAGCAAATGCATTTATTATTATTATGTGGCTCTCAGAGTTGGGAGCGCCTCCCCACCTTTTACAGGGAGCTGAGGAGGAAGGATGATGGGCATCTCAAGGCCAGTTAAATCTGTCCAGGGGTAAACATCCAAAGTGCTGCACACATTTCTCTTCAGGACGTGTTTGCTGGCCATTTTGGGGAGAGGTAGAGACTGGGAGCCACTGGAGCAGCTCTCAATGAGTTCAGCTGAAAAATGGCCTTTAGCTCACAGAGTTCCTCAGACACAGGAGCCCACTCCTGTGTCCCACCCGGGGGGGGACAAGGTTGAGGAAAGCTCCTGCTGCAGTCCTCAAAGGTGCTTTTGACTGGCCCCATTCCCCTCTACACTGCGATACACAGTGGCTGCAGCACCGGAGCTGAGCTCCCAGCCGAGCAGGAGGGCTGCTGTCTCTTCAAAGCAAGGCAGAGGGTGTCCCCCTCCATGTAACAGCCTTCCTATGTTTAGCAGGAAACTTCTCCTAACGAAGTGTTCATGTGGGGTGAAGTCTCCCACGCCTTCCTCCCGTAGCCCTGCTGGCAGGCTTCTTGCAGGAGTGCACACACAAGGAGCACGCAAAGGCAGAAGCTGCCTTTCAAACAGCATGAATGCTGATGGCACATAATGCTTATTGCCAAGTCCATAGTGCACCTGATAGCATCACACCAGATAGTTACACTTGGTTGTCCGTTATTCCTCATCCTTAACCAGCAGGAAGAGGAGTGTTCAAGAACGTCATACAGGGTAGCACAAGGTAAGGTACAGGCTTGTTATAAGGAGAGAGTGAATCAAAAGCATGAAATGAGAGGTCTGGAGCCCTGCAAAATGAGGCTCTGAAATACATATTGCTATTACTTAATGATAGTATTAATCCAGCCAGCCAGTTTATTGCTTCCTGCTCTTACCCCACCCTAGAAGCCATCATCCATCTACTGCACAGAGTTAGTTGCTTTGGAAAAGTTTCTCTGTCCAACAAAGAGAACAGGAAAAACAGCTGGAGACGACTCGCAGTTCCTCAAACACCTCGCAGGGTCAGTTGCTCCACTGCTCTGCCCCTGGGGATTCAGGGTCTTATTCTGTAACTGCAGAGGACGCAGTCCAGGAGCCCTTCCTCCTTGTACTGCTGGAGATAGTGCTGGCTCTGGAGTCACTGGGCTGCTAAAGTATGTTTTTCCCTTTAAGTTTTGAGATGCTCTCAATGGTAGTTATAGTGACCTTCTAATAAAGACCCCATTTTTCTTTTGAGATTACAGGCCAATGGCTTGATTTCTTGCTCGAGAAGGGTGCCCAGGGTGCCCCCAGCCCAGTCTTCAATGCTGTAATCATAGAGGTCTTGCTTTGACAAGTAAGAATGTGGGGAGCTTTCCCAATTTCTAGAGGCCAGGGACACCCCCAGGCATGAGTTATGCATGAAAATCCTGCTGTGTTGTTCCCTGTTGTCATTTCTCCTAATCAGTAGCCCCCACAAGCAGGGTATCAACTGCCTCTCTGATTTAGGGGATGGCGATCAACTGTCTAACGGTGTAGTATTACCCTTTTGATAGGAACTAGTATTAGCTATATATAAAATGATAACAAGACAATGACTGGACTGCTTTACTGTGAATTATTTATATCTTATTGCTTGCATCCAATCTCATTGCTATTTTGTAGGATTTTTCTGGACCCTCTTGAAAGCTGTGAACAGTCCTACAGTTTCAAATCAAGCTGTGAAGTGCTATACTGCTGAGACTATTTCATCAGGTGAAAAATAAAAAATGCTCAGGGCATGAGCACCTCAGTGCTGAACTATGACATGGGGAGTTAAAATCTGGAGACAGTTAAGAAAGGCGTAACTGTACTTTTGGGTTTATTTCCCACTCCCAAGGACAGGATGTCATTTGCACTCTTGCCCTTTTTAGTTTTGGATGCAAGCCTGAATCAAGCCAGAGAGATCTTGTTTTGCTGAGATATTAAGCATCTTTTTTATTTTTTAAATAAAAGGACTCAGCCATTCTGACCATTTAATCGGAAAATACCCTGTACTGTTCTTGCTGACCCCTCTGAACAAGGCAACATTATCACCAGCATGCAGAAAAGTCCCTGACAGAAAGCACACATTCAGAGTAACTTTAATACAGTCCAAATAGGGGGGTGGGACTGAACTTTGGGGTGCTCTTGCAGTCAAGCCATCTATTCCTCTGAAAGTGCATGCCCTCCGCCTGCTTCCAGGGCAACACCAAATTGCATTATCAGCTGCTCTGAATGCACAGAACTGGTGCAGAGATTAGAGCATCTGACAGCATCAACTGTTTGTTCTGCATTCAAGAATATCATTCTCCACAGATGTCCCTTATCTGTAATATTGTATATTGGGCCAGTACATTCAAGTAAAGCACAGAAGTAGAATACCTGGGGTGGAACCCAGACTGGGAAGCACTCGGCACGGATTGAATCACAGCAGAGCTATAAAAAGCACTTTTCAGCACTGCTGGACAGTAAAGCCAGAACAAATACAATTAGCGTGATCCAAAATTCACCAGTTTCTGCTCAGTGGTTGGACACTCACTGTATGCTTGCTTTGGGTTTGCTTGTTAGCTCTTTCCCTGGGACCAAAAGCTGTTTTCCTCTCTGTTTGGGTCAAATGACTGCCAGCACCTGCAGCCAGCTGGGGAGGGAGCTCAGCGGTGGCATTTTGTGGGCACCCCTCTCCCCCAGCCCCCACTGCCCCTACAGCGCTCCAACCTGGCCAAGACCACATCAGCTGACGTCCTCAATGCAAACATTGCCATTGCTTTAAAAAAATGCAGCAGTACGAAACATGCATTCCCACAGAAAAAGGTCTTGCCTTTTTTGTCAAAACACTGATTATTGCTTTTAGGTTAACATCTTTCATGAAGAGGGTTTTAATTACAGAATGTAGAAAACATGGTAGCTTTGCTTTTCATTATGAATGTCATACCTGATCGTTAATGCTATAGGCTCTCGCTCTTCTGTCCCCACTGGGGTATGAGGCATCACTTTTGTCATAAATAGGAAACATGCAGTCATTTTCTATGTGTAGGGGAAGCACTTTGTTCTCAGAGAAAGATGAATTATGTAGTCCAAACAGGTGACACATAGTAGATGTTGTTGCTTTCCATAACCTGAGATGTAACCCAGCTGTGCCCTTTGCTTTTGCAGATGTCAGCCGTACCATCTGCTGATGAAAAAAAAAATACATGCATTGCTGTGGAAACACTGAGCAGCTCTGTGGTCTCTTCTGCACTCCGCTCAGGCTGTGCATTTTTAAATAGCATGACCTTTATTGATTCTTACAGAAATGAACTGTGCGAGATGGAAAACCTGAAAAGTATACTGTCAGAGTTTCCTTTTAGGACGAAGAATACACTTGTATTACCGAAGTGTTAAAACTAGAAGAGATGAAATCAGTTAATTTCCTCTGAAAACATTTGGAAGAGCTTCAGAAAAACAGAATGGGTGACAATAGGAAACAGAGATCTGATCAGAGAGACAGTGGGATGGGAAAAATACTTGGTCCGTTGAAGTCAGAGGTAGTTTTGGCATTGCATTTAATGGAATGAGGATTTCATCAGCTGTGATCTTTAATACAGCACAACGTTCTAGCCTTGTGCCTAAGGATGATGCTGTGTCCTGACATCATTCTCTTTGCTGTAGGTGGTAACTGGCTCTTGGTAGCGAGCTGCTGTGAGCCTTGCTGCCTTGCATTCCTCCTCTTTTCTGCATCCAGGACAGCTGTTATCTTCCTTCTCTCATGAAAACTAGAGAGATGTTTTCTTTCTGTACATCAGGTCCTCCACTCCAGTTTCTCCAAGGATCCCTAGGACAGCTTCTCTCAGATGGCCCTCCTGACAGCTAATTCCCAAATCTGCTAAATCAGCTTTTCTTCCTCTCTTCGCTCCATGTCACTGTCCCCATGGTCTTTTAACAGTGAGAAGACAGGCCAGAAAACATGAGGCCTTTTGCAGCCTCCATCCTTGTTCATTCATACCTACTCCTTGCCCCAGCTGGACAGCATAAGGTGTAGTCTTTTATTACCAGGCTCCAGTGAGAGACAACCCAAAGTAAAACACTGATGCAATTGCTTTGTACTGCAGAGGACTTATCAGTGGTTTTGTTGCTTCTTCTTCAACTGATCAAATTCTAGATGGCTCTAGAAGGAACACAAGTGTCGTGGCTTAGAATCATAGAATCATTTAGGTTGGAAAAGACCTTTAAGATCATCAAGTTCAAATGTTACCCTAACCCTGCCATATCACCACTAAACCATGTCCCTAAGCATCTCGTCTACCCATCTTTTAAATACCTCCAGGGATGGGGACTCAACCACTTCCCTGAGCAGCCTGTTCCAATGCTTTGCAGCCCTTTCAGTGAAAAAATTTTTCCTAATGTCTAACCTAAACCTGCCCTGGCACAACTTGAGGCCATGTTTAGCAGATAAACCAAATAGTTACAGTGTGCTGGAGAGCATGGCAAGTAGTTTTAACGGCAGTCTTGTGCTGTTCTTGGCTACTGCCAAAAAAAGTGTGTGAGTGCTCAAATGAAATCACTCAAACGTAACTGGAAAATATAACTTTTCTTCCTGGGTTTCAGATTTTCAATGTCTACATTATTCTGGGACTAATGGCAGCAAACATTGTTTCTGCTCTTGTATAGCTTTTAGGTGCAAACTCCATTTGAGTAAGTATCCAAAGCCTAGTCTTTCCTAATTCAAAGGGGGTGGAAGACAAACTTAAGTCCTGTGTTGCTTTGTGACACTGCGAAACAGTGGGTACTCTTCAAACAGCCAAAAACAATGTCAGGTGGCCCAGACTCCCTGAAAAAAGACAAAATCAGAAGATCCTACTAAAAATAGGAAAACAGGGGCTTGTGCTGTTAGACTGTTAGTCTGGCTGGTCTGAGAGGGGCTATCTAGCAGAGGGGCTGGCTGCTGCATTACTCATCAGCATTGCCTGCACATTCCTTATGGCTGATGACGAACAAGGACAATTTGCTACGTCTGGTTAGGTGAAGGCTGTTCGTGGAAGTTATGACACTTAAATTTGTGAGGGATATTTCTGAGACTGTTTCCGGGAGATGATTTGCCATAATAGTAGGTGAAACTGCAGACTCCTCCAGAAAAGAACATTTGATGTCTAACATAGACAGCTGCTGATGTAAATGTTTATGAAGAGTTTGTTAAGTATGTGGCATTGCCTGTATGGTAATACAGAAATTATACTGCTCGTGAAAAATATGTTATGATATAAAAATCAGTGGATAAGGAATGGATGAGAATGGTGCCAAAACAGGACCATTGCTATGACAAATGCAGTGCCAAGCAAGTGCAGCAAGAAGAAAATCTATTATCTACATATATTCACTGTTAGTGGCACATCTTGAATTTGTCATTTAAGATGCTATTAAAATTAATGTCATCCTGAGCGGTACTCTTTGAACAATGTATAAAATTGCCTAATTAGTTAAAAAAAAAAAGAATTCCAATGAGATGCTAGATTTTGGGAGAGAAACAGTGAGCAGTTAAGTACACCACCAGGCACCCATAAAATGGACTCTCCTTGGCGAAGAATGCTTTGTCTCTGATTTCTGAGAACTGCCTTGCAGCAGGAACTGAAGTAGGAACTGAAGATCAAATGTGTAAATCTTTCAATTTTGAAAGGTATTCTTGTACTTATTAAAAGGGCATTTTACTGAATGGATTCATACCAAAAATCAGTGGGTTTAATTAAGTGAAATAAATTCCCCTCTTACTGAAACTCTCTTTCATTTACAGATGCAGACCCCGAAATCCCTGGTCACTAGTTTCCATGTCTGTGATTTAATCTGGCAGTGAGACAGAGGGAATCCCTGATATTCACCTCTGACAAAACAAATGCAAACACTTTTCAGATCTCTTTCTCTTCTTCCCATCCAGTCCACTGTAGGACCCAGAAACATTTAATGACCTGGCTGTGCGCTGTGAGATCTGTAAAATAATCAGGATAGCTAAACCTTTGGTCCTACTGGGCTAACAGCTGATAGGAGACACCAGCACATCTTAGAAGGCAGAATGGTGTCAGAAATAAAGAAAAAAGCATGGGCAGGTGCAGAGGCTGGCACAGAGCATTCTGCGTGCAGGGGGAGGGAAGTGTTAGAAATGCCAGAAGACATAGGCAGAGGGATGGAGGGGAGCGAACAGAGACCTCCCCAGGTCCCAGCTGTGACAAGCAGGCCACCCTCAGGTGGGGCTGTTCTCTGAGCCGCACCAGTTAGGAGTGCTGAGCGTGGTTAGTGGGGTGAGGAGGGACTGAGCTGAGCATTCTGCAACCCAGACAGAGCCGCTGGCATCCCTGCACCTCGGTGCTCCCCACATGGGTTTTTCCTCCCCACAATTGGTGGTTGTGAGCATTTGTATTTTCTGGCAGTAAGCATCACAGCAAGGCCTATAGGTATAATCTTCTCTACCGTGGCAGTACCCAAGTCAGTAAGTGAAATCACAGCCTTGTATTGATTTTATGTTCTGCTGATAATGAATTTGGGAATCCTCTGGGATTAGGTGTATGTGCTGACACAGAGCTATTGGGGAGGGCTCCTGTATTCCTGTTTCACAGCAGGTAGCCACTATTGACACACACATTTTTGTTACAATGATGTATTAAAATTCAATGTGCGTGTCTAGTCTTATTTAAAACTGGGGGTGAGGGGAGCTGTGGGAAGGAGGGGTGGGATTGGCCTGCTAATCCTAATAAAAGGAAACCCATTCAAATGAGTAATTTTATAAACTACAGAGCACTTGTGCTGAATGAGAAGTGAAGCCTACTGCTATTAGCTTCGGCAATAACAGGCTGCTTTGATTATTAAAGCCACCATGAGGGAATACCTACCAACAGATGCTGCCAGTGACCCACATAGACTTTGGGCAGGAGGTCCTTTTAATCTGTAAGTGCAGGGAAATAATAAAAAAGAAGAAAACCAAACTCCCACTACATTCAAAGCAAAACTACACTGCAAAAAAAAAATAAAAATGGTACTACCAATGCTATAACTATATAAATGATCCTTTCTTTATGCTAGGAGGTATACTTTGCATGGTATGAACACACAGTTACACCATCCACTGCTGTGTAATGCTTAAAACACATGCAGCAGTGACAGAGATGCAAAAGGAGGGGGACGTGCATCAGAAAACCCGGAGGCAGCTCCCAGAGTGTGAGACCCTGCCTCAAGCAGCCATCGTTACAGCCATCGTTACCGCCCTCTCCCTGTGAGTACAGGGAGACACAGAACAGGAGCCCCACATGAACAGCTACAGTAAATATTAGAAACCATTTGAGATCCAACTTTAATAGTTAAAATTTAATTTTGGTACTTTGGTGATTTATATATTAATATTTCCTGATTCTTGCTTATGGAAGGCAGTGCTTGTAACATTTACGAAGCTCCCACAATCCTCAGAATTTGCTTAGATAGTGATTTTGAAGGCATGTGCTGCTAATCAATGTGTTAATGATTTCTTCCATGCTGTAATCCATCATTTTCTCACAGCACACCATTTAGCAATTTGCTTATGCTAATTACTACAACAGCCAGAGCAGTTCTGAGCACAGCTCCAGGCTATGGCTAGAGAAATGTTTGCCGTGCTATTTACATTTTCTCTGATTACCATGGGGAAGGCCTGGAACCCAAAAAACACCAGGAAAAATTTACTTAGATAAGTTTCTTGTAATCAGCAAGTTTCCCTCGGTGATGACTGCAAAGGAGGCTTACAGAAAGCTGTTCTCATCTCCAGAACCCACTGCACTCCCAGGTGCAGATGTGAACATGGGACAGCTGGGAATTAGAGGTAAAAGAAGCTTCTTGCATGGCTGCTTGTGTTACAGCATATGTGTTCAGGGATCAGGGCTGTGAATCACAAGAGAAAAGCAGTCCGTGAGCAGCAGTTTGGCAGATAGAGCACCAGGCAGGCATTACATTCAGGCTTTATTTTCTAGCTTTTGCTGTGTCTCCTATTTAGGCTGCTTTGACCTTCCTGAGGGCAGGAAGCATTGCCAGGGTATCCTGCTTGCGTGAGTCTGTTCCTAGCTGAAGGTATTTTGCCAGTGCAGTCAGCAGCACAGGTACTGTCTATCTGTCCTATAGAAATTTTACCCACCTCTTCAGCACAAGAGGGGGATTCGCTATATCCAACCGCTTGCGCAGCCTCCCTGTACAGTCAGCCAGCGGCAGCTGCAAGCGAGGAGGGGCCTTCAGGGTGTCCTGATACGGGATTTTAGTCAGCAAGGGTCGACTGTGTCCAATGGAGCTGCTAGCCAGGGTACAGGCACCAAGATGCTCTTCTCCCTTCCATCCCGGGGGAACCCAGCAAATACCCACGATGGCATGGGAAGTGTCAGATGCTCTCCTGGACGGAGCTCTGCATCTTGGGGACCACAACAGTCAGTCGCCCAAGGGAGTGAGCACTGGGCGGGTGTTTCAGAGGGCAGATGTGGCTGGGGGGCATTTGAGCCTACTGCCATGCTCCTGGCCTTGCTGGGAACCTGAAGGCAATGTTGAAATTGCAGCCTGTCACAGAACAATAGTTTTCAAACTCCGTCATAATTGCCCTCTTAAAAGTAGCACAGAAGACTTTCCTGACAAGGCCATTACTGTTGAAAGGACAAAGGGAAAGTAGTTAGTTGGCTGTGTTCAGAACTGGGTTATCAAATTAGCTTCAGCCACTTTCAATTACAGAATCTCATGGTTTTGAAATGAGCTCTAAATGAGGGGCTATAATTCTTGGTCGGCAGTGAGCAAAAAGAACATAATCATCATTATTTAACAGGGGCCTACAGTCTAGCTAGCTCCAGGATAAGTTCATCCCAGAGAAGAAAGGATTCAATTGGCATGAGCAAGGCAAAAGATTATCAGCTGGCCAGGCTTCAGTGCGTTTCTCGTTCCTGAAGCTATGGAAGTGACCTTGGGATGCAGCCAGGAGGGATTTACTCCCAGAGCCATTCTGAACCACTAGCTAATGAAACATAAATACCAGATAAATTAGAGCAGTAGGGGTTGTCCCAGGCATGCATCATTCCACCTTAAGCTGGGGCTTTGTTCTGACTTTCACTCTGCCTGAAGACTGTTGTTGTTGTTACAATGGTGGTGTTAAATCCTACCTGTCTCGTGGCTGTTGAGTGTTACTGCTGCTTTGTATCACAGTAACAAGGAGAGAAGAGAACTGGGCTCATGCCAATGGAAAGAAGGTTCATTTGTGGGATTCGGCAGCCTTCTGGAAGGAGCCTCTGCCTGTCCTACTGTATCTTGGTTTCTCCAATGCAGCAAAGATGGAGTAGCCTTTTGCTGTGCCATGCTGCTACAGCTGCACTGCCCCAGTCAGCCAGAGGGTCTGGATGCAGTAGACAAGCTTGGCCGGGGACCACTGGACCACCAGCAGTGGCTGCAAAACTTCCAGATATGCAAGGGCATGATATAGGGTCTGTGGGAAGCTGATGCCATGCCATCACCATTCTCACAGGACGCTTCAGGAACCCATACCCAGGCTCAGGAGAATGGCTGTCCTTATTCTTGGGGTGGTCAAGTCCTTAGAGTCAAGGTAGTGGCCGAGACCTCTGAGGCCATCTTCCAAATACAGTCCTTTAACAATACGCACAGGCAACATCAATTAAATTGTCCAGGTTTCTTGGTCTCCGAGGGAGCTGCTGATGACATCCAGATTGGTTTTCAGTGCACGGTCCATAGCTGATAGAGGGACAGAAATTGCAAAGTCACCATTGTCATGCAGGCATTGGTGGGCCACGAAAGGAGATCACCAGGTATCTTGGCAGGCTTCATTGCACACCTAATGACATCTGTGTTCTCTGTAACTCAGACTCTGAAACCAGTTTAAATACATTAAAGAGGATGAAGTATGGTCCCTCATTTTCTCAGTGTCTCCATTTGGAAATGAGAGACTGGTGGTTCTCTATATCTCAGGATGGCAGCTGTGAGGGTAAGTGTGAAAAGATGAGGAACTTTGGGGCTGAAGTCATGGTAACCAGCATAGGCTTGTCCCCACGTGGAAGCAGGTGAGGAGCACGTGGTGCAGGGAAGTACAGTGCGTGAGCTAGCCTGCACTGACACACCCCCCCCTCTGCACATTCCTAAGGCAAAGTGAGTGTGAAGTCATCTGTCACGTCTTGAAAGTAAATTCTGATCTGGCCTGTCTTGCACGAAGGTGTGTATTTACCCCACCTAACTCTAGACTGACACATCTACTTCAGGAGCTTATACTGCCTCTGGGGTAGTGGAGAAAGAGGGGTCATCAGATTATGGTGAGGAGGCGGTGGGGAAGCAAGTTTTGAGCATTGTCTGATACATTTCAGGAAAATTTTGCCGAACGGATGGACAATCCAAAGACCATTTTTCTTCCTCCTGTTCACTGGATTTCAAAGGTCAGATTTACTACCTTCTGACTGCTGATAAGTTTGGCCCAAATATCTGGGGCAATATTCTGTCTCTGCTGAAATCAAGGGAGTTTTACCATTTATTTCAACAGGTCATTGATTCTTTAATTTTTGTTTTGCGCTTCTGAATCAACATTGCCCTCAGGCTTAGGAATGTATTTAGATTTACGCACAGTCATGAATACACACGCAAATGAAAGCGACAGAGAAAGAAACCATTTATTTTCAAGTCCCACAGCTTTTATTAATTTGTTCAGTTCTAGTTCTGTACATTAATTTTATTTTCAACAAGATTTCTATTCTGTACAAGTTACAAAATGGATATCTGGGGAAAACTCATGCCATTTCACACTAGATTTGTTGTTACTGATGTTGTCAGGAGTTTAGACATTGACTTTCTTGTTTTCCTTGACAGTTCTGTGGGGTTTATTCTGTTCTTCACCATAAATGGAGTTTCACTGACAATGCCTAATAGCTGCTTAAATTGCTTTCTTTGGGAAACATATATATGAGAAAATTAAATTATTGTAAACAGTGGGAATATGGAGGTCAGTCAGCTGTGTAGTATAAGATTGTACCATGAAAATGTGCAAAATGTCTCCTTAATAGATACATTGCTTGACTAAGGGTTATAGCATTTACCCTCAACTTGCTGGTCAGAATGGCAAAGAACTCTCATTTTAAAAAATTAAAGTTGACAGAAAATTAATGTTCTGATTAACCCTGGAACGGCAGAATCTCTTGTCTCATCAGAGAGATGGACATTGAGAAGAACACCATGTAGTTTGGGCACACCGGGGTAGGACTCTGTGAGGACCACCAGAAAAGGAGTTTCACTCAGGTGTTGAATGACCGAGCAGGGCTCGGGTTCACTTCTGGGTTTGTTGCCAGTGTCACATGCTGCTTCCATGTCTTGGTTTCACTTCCATGAAACAAGCTTGGTCTTTCGCCTTCCTTGTGGTTTTATTTTTTTGTGTTGACGCTTAGGTTTTAGACACTTACAGGAAACAAAGAGAGCCTTGGGGCCTTGATTTTGTCAGGTCCACTTAGTCCTGCTATGAATCAAAGTGTTATTAGTTACAGACAATTCTGTATACATCTGTCATGCTCTTGGAGAACCTGTTGTCAACACTGTTAGTGCAAGGAAGAGAGCTGCAATTTCGAACTCTAACCACACTGGAGACTATTAGCAAGTCAAAACCTTCTCTCAAGGTATTTGTGAAATTCCTTGCAGTTTCTCTTTGGCTTTCAGCCAAGAGAAATCCCACTATCTCCCCTTGCCTCCACCACCAGGGTGTTAGGTTCATGGAGCGCAGTACATGTTCACTCACAGTCTGTAAGAGGAATTAGCACTTCAGTGTGCAAAACAAAGGGGCAGCTGGCATGGCTGTGTTGTGTTTACACACCTCATTCACCCAAACCTCTGCTAAATGGTCTAATGAAACAAGGTGCTCTGAGGGAAAAGCCCATTTAACAGAATAACAAATCCCATTAAGCTCAGTGGAGCTGGAAATCTACTGCATAATAAATTAACTCTGAATTTGTAGCTTTGAACATGAAGTTCTAGGTCTAGACTGATACATTTTTAAGCTTGCATGCAATTTGGCTTTCCTTTGGATACATTTTGCTGACAGTTTTTCTCTCTTTCAGATTCTGTAAGAATTTTATTGCCCTGCCCTCCTACTACAGGAGAGCAAGCTGTCATTACTCAAACTGCAGGAGAACTTGTGCATTCGTGTTCAAGGGTGAGACCACAACATCACCCAGACCTGTAAGCGAAGGACTGTCCCTGTCCCAAAGGCCTGGCAATCTGAGGCACTCTAATACAGTCCATGTATCCATAGATCGGGGAGAGGAGAAATGCTGTCTCCGAGTGACACGGTCAGCTGCACACAAGCTGTTTTAGGCTAGGAAACAGTATGGCTGTATATGACTTGGTACAGGGCCCACAGTAATAAGCCAGGAGACAGGTTTTACTGATCTGGATGTAATTCAGCATGAACGTGGCTATGCAACTTCCAGGCCAGATCTGGCATGCCCACTGCACTGTGGGAACCTACTTGGGGCCTGTCCAATATCTCAGCTTTGGGCTCTGTTGTGCACTGTAAGCATAGGTCATCTCCAGTGCAGCATGCACCAACTCTTGGAATGGTCTGGCTGGCATAGTACCCAAGAGGTACAGAAGAGTCAACACAGTAAAATTCTGGTAGAATTTATCTGAGCAACCTCCCTTTCAGTTACCACTTCTGACTGATCACAGCAGCTACAAGGATTAAACACTGAAGTCACCAAATCAAGCTACTTGAATAAAAGCTGAATTTCCATCCTGTGAAGCCAGAATGCATCCTGCAAAGCTCTTCACTGACAAGGCAGCTCGGTCGGGTTGTATAATTGGCACCCTCATAAGCTTTTCATCTTTGAGTGGTACTCAAAAGGAGTGAAGTTCTCTCCTACCCTTGAAAATATCGATGAAACTCAAAAGAGAGTGCTTACTGCTGAATGTCCCACTGATCACAAGAAGCCAAGGTCACGCTGCCTCACCACCAGCAAAAGAGCTTCTGGAAAGTCAATCTCCCTCCTCTTTAAAAACACATAGAAATCACTGATCCTTAGGAGCATTCCCACCAAAATTATTTAGATCCTTTGGGTCACTAAGTCCTACTCTACGTGATACAAGAGCTCCAGATCTATTCCAGAGGCTAATTCTTTCCAGCTCGTATTCAGGAATAGCCAAAATGTACTCTCTGCCTTTCTAAGGCAGGCTGGATGCTTTGCCTAGCCTGTCCAGACCTGCCGTGGTGGTGGACTGAGCCCCTCAACACAGTATTTATAACCTCCCAAGGTGAACTTGGGCATGTGGGCCTGCTCTGCCTGACTATGGGAGCATGTTTGGGGGCTTGAGTTTGAGCAAGCAATGAATCTGTCCTTGTGGGCTGTCAGTGCACGCTTTTGAAGGGCAACAGGGATGCAGACTGTGAGCTGAAGTCTAACTTACTGGGGTGAATCAATTCTGATGTAACTTCATGGATGTCAGTAAAATTACACTTGGTCCAGGATCTGTACATGCCGTGTACGTCACTGAAATTATTGCTGTCTCCTATAAAGCAACCGAGATGTTTCTGTGAGGAGAACTGTCAAGGGCAGAACACCAGCATCCCCCCAGGTACATCGGAAAGGTTGGCTAGATGGTGTCATTAAATCTCCATTGGTATTTGGGGTCAGCAAACCTGCAGAGCGCAGAAGTAGCAGGTAAGTAGGCGAAGGAGACCTCTCTGAGTGGAGCTGTAGTTGCTGGGACCTTCTCGTCCTTCTGAGAAAACGACAAATGCATTGGGGCCTGGAGTTTAGATCAATATATACCTGTTCCTGCTCCCTTTTCGGTCTAGTTTGGGGGCTAGGGCTGTTCATTCAGTGACAGGTAAGGGTTGGGGCTGCCCGCAGCTGGGTAGCACCTGTCAGCAGTGGTGCTTAGGGGACAAGTTTAAAGTCAGGAACACAGAAATGAGGAAAGCTGCTAGAACTCTGAGAGGAAATTGCTATGTATCACTGTATTTGGTGGGTAGTTTGGTGGTTTTTTTAACCTTTAGGACAGTCTGGCCAGGCTCTAGGTTTGCTTGTTCTTTCTCTCAATTCCCTTTAGCTCATTGCTTTTTCTTGGCTGCTTGAAACCAAAAAGGTGTCAAGAGGGTAGAGGAAACGTGGTAAGAGGAGGAAAACAGAATCCATTACAGGCTGAAAGGGGAAGGCAAGATCTGCCACGGCTGGCAATCGCAACGGAGACCACCGGCACGTGCCTCCACAAGGACGCGCGGGCCCCAGCCTGTGGGGCAGTAGCACCGCGGGTGGGGCAGCAGCGAGGCCCCGGCGCTGGCTGTGACCCCACCGAGGCCTGCACCGGCAGCTGCTGACCCACCCGGGAGGGGCTGCGCCACCAGCGGTGCATGCTGGGGCAGGCCCAGCCGTAAAGGCACTGCCCAAGCGGAGGGTGGGCCCTGGTGGGAGCTTGTGCCGGGCCGGCAGCAGGCACAAGGCCTCGTGTGGAGGCAGCGGCAGCGGCCTGCTCCGGCTCTCAAGCGAGGTCTCGTGCGGCAGCGGCCTGCTCCGGCTGCTCAAGCGAGGGCTCGTGCGGCAGGGCCTGCTCGGCTGCTCAAGCGAGGGCTCGTGCGGCGGCGGCGGTGGCAGTCTGCTCCAGCTGCTCAAGCAAGGGCTCGTGTGGCAGTGGCCTGCTCCGGCTGCTCAAGCGAGGGCTCATGTGGCAGCGGCCTGCTCTGGCTGCTCAAGCGAGGGCTCGTGCGGCGGCGGCAGTGGCGGTCTGCTCCGGCTGCTCAAGCGAGGGCTCGTGTGGAGGCAGCGGCCTGCTCTGGCTGTTCAAGCGAGGGCTCGTGCAGCGGCGGCCTGCTCCGGCCGCTCAAGCGAGGGCTCGTCACCATGGTGGAGGTAAGGTGGCCTCGCTTGCATCTGTGGGCATTGGGTGCGCATCATGTCCCAGGCATGGCCTTACGAAAGTCCGGTGCTGTACCTGAGCGCCAGCCACCCTGAAATTGCCCTTCTGTGCAAGTTGTTTTCCCCTTTGGCTGTTTATCTCTCATGAGAGGAAAAGCCAAGTGCAATTTGCCCAGCAAATTAACGAGCTTGCATTGGCATGTGCTCCCTGGAGGATTTCTGTCAGTGATGAGATCCTTACCACGATGTCCCTGGGATGTTGGCTGGAGACAGCCCTGCCATGGTGGCTCTCCCCACTGCGCAGCCCTGCGTGGTGGCTGTGCTGGCAGCCAGGTTGCGGGTCGGGGGAGCCACACCCAACCCTTGTGCCGAGCTTGGCTGTGTCTGCTGGCGCATGTCCGCTGTCATCGCCCAGGCGCAAGGAAGGGGTCTGAAACTTTCCCTTTTTCTAACATGCATTTTCAGTATGTTAATGTTTGAGGGTAATGTTGAGCTCCTGTTTTATTTCCTGGACTTAGCTGGACTAAACCAAGAATGTAGAGTTAGAGCAGCTTATGGGGAAGGGGGGAGTTGCTGGTGGAGAATTGTTGCAGGAACAATGAATTAATTATTAAATACTGTGGGGAAAAAAAAAATCCATGAACGGTATTTCTGCTGCAATGCAATTCAGCTTGGTCAAATAACCTGCTGAAGAGAAGAGGAGAAATGTGCCAGGTGATACTTCAGAGAAGGTGTGCCCCTGGGCCTGTGTGTTAGCTCATGTTGCAGATCCCAGTACCACATTGGGTGAGTTGCTATCGGAGACAGGAAGCAAAGGGAAGTGGGACTCCAGAAGTCTGTTTTGTGAATTTAAAATGGTGATTAAATAAGGAGAGTTTATCTTCTTCTATCACTTTAGGTTTGGGATGGTTGCCAAATATAAGAGCTGAGTATGAGCAACTAATGTCCTTGGGTCACCTGAACAGGGTACGGTGAGCTTGGGCTAACCTTCTGTACTGTCATCTTTAGCAAGAGCTAGTTCATTGTTCTAGCTAGCCTCAGAGTCACAGCAGAGCACTGATGCTTGTGAAATTTAATATCCCTAAAAATGACAATTGCCATCGCCCATAAAGTTCACTGCACCCTGTTGTCTAGTGTCTCTGCACTTCTGCCAGTTGGCAATTTCCATGTTGCCATTTTAAATAGTAAGTATTATCAATCTCCAAAACAATTAAGGTGCATTTTATTGCTTATTGAAGAGATGGAAGATTCATGTACTTTCTTGGTATGAATGTATAAAGAAAAACAGCTTTGCAGTAAGAGACTCAGCAGCACTTCATAAGTTTCATAGGAGCATCACTTGATTATTTTGGGATTTTAGAAGTATAAAAGCATTGAAATGTGTGGGTATGCTTTAAGAGTTGTTGGCTCTCTGAATTCTTTTTTTTGGTAAATAGCACACAGCATGTTTTTCTGTTAAGGCAAAGTTCAAATAGAGAAAACCATGTTGCTTTATTCTCTGTGTGTTTTTGTGTAGTAGCTTCTCAAAGGACAACTCCTAAAATAAAATCATTTACAATAACTCCTCAAATAAAAACAGTTCACTTCTGAGATTGAGCATAAAATTTTCACGTCTTGCACTTCATCCCTGATGTGCCTTGCCCTCATATTTTGCCCAGAGACTTGATTATTGTTCCATTACTAATACAAATGGAGGAGCTTTTGTTTCAATTCAAGCTCGTCGAGTAAACTCTCCTCAAGTCATTGAGGTCTAGCTGCTGTACTCTTTTAATCTCTAGCTAGAACTTTGTTGCTTTTTCCACTTACATTTAAAATTTGTTCTCTGTTCACCCTTTTATAACTTGAATGTAAGGGTATTTTTCCTCTTTTCATCATTGTTCTCCTTGCTTGCCATGTTTCTTGCTTTGCCATACAATTATGATGGTATATATTGCTTGAAATCTCTGCAGTCCAGCTTGAACCTTGTAGACTGCACAAGTGTGTTTGAAGAAATATGTAAGAGGATGGCATTTCCCAATACTCAAGAGGACGGCATTATTTGTAATACTGCTTAGATTTATTGCTGGATACTATAAACTTCGTGTATGCGTTGAATGAGTCCAGTTCCTTGCCTGTGAACTTTGTAGTTAATATAAGCAATTGTTATCATGGTTCATCTGCTTGTTTAGCGTTTCAGTACTGCAAGCTCATTGTTCCACAAGTTGCTACAGTGCTTTCCTAAATAAAATGAAGAAATGTCTGCAAATGCAAATTAATAAAGTGTTTTTTCTCACAGAAATCTCCTAGCAGCAGCAAAAATGAGTGTCACATCATCTTTACAGTAAACTTAGACTTTCTCCTTGGCATTTCTGTACAATTTTACTGTAGCATACATGTACAAATTACAGCTCTGACCAATCATTTATGTGTTGCCGTATCTTCTTGTTTTTACTTGGAGTTTGAGAGCCAGATTAACTACATTAGTATATGTCTGAGTACTGAAGTGAAAGTGTCATTTTCCTAATAGAGTTTTGTTCTCTGACTGCATTGCTAATGGCCTGTTCACCCTGCTTCCTAGGAATGGTCTAATTAAAGGTTTGACATTGAAAAAGTGATTAAAATTTGCATGAAGAGGTATTGAAGGAATTTTTTTTTTTTTTTTTCTGGTGAGTTGAAAAGTAATAACATACATTTTGGTAAATATTAGAGCTCTCATCCAATGGACTTACTGGACAGAAGCATCTATTCAAAGGGTGGCATTTAGTTTTCACTAATTTTTCTGAGACTTAAGCATGTGTTTAAAGTTAAGCAGATATTACAAATTATATATGCTGAATAGGGATTGAAACCTGGATGCCAGTATTTGGCAGGGTCATACCCATAACTCTGCATATGTATTTTCTTTTGAATATACATTTGACAGTTTAAAGGATGACCCTTCACAAAGTTTAATGGGTGCATAACTAATATAGGGTTAGGTTTTTGGTAGCCTTACTTGTACAGAATAGCACATGCTTCATACAACAGCCCCACTGAAGTAACAGACGATCAAAACAATATCAATACTGCTATTGGAATCTGTCCTGTTATTGTTAACTGGCTGAGAATATAAAGATCCCTCATGCCTGATCTGAATTCACAAATATATACATATTTGAAAGGCCCTTGCTTTGGAACAAGCAGGGAATATGCCTTTGTATAGACAGAGTGGCATAATTTTTCCTCCCAATGCAACTGTATTGGCCTAAGTGAAGTTATAGTAGTCCAAATTAGTCATTGATGTATGGAATAGAAGCTGCAGAACTACTGGAGGGAACTTTCTTCCTGCTGTTATATTGTCAGAGAACTGTTTCATCCACCTCCCCTGCCATGATATACAATGTTTTCAAAAGGATTCAAACCTGCAGGCAACTTCTGCGCTCATCTCTAGCACTTAAAATGCGACATGTAAATCAACTAAGGGCAATTACAAGCATTGCCAGGAGTGCTGCAAGCACACGACTGAATGCCTGTAGGCAGGACTACTGCGCGTTGAAAGTCCGTGGAGTTCAGTAGTGCAAGTACATCTTTCCTGCTTTAAAGCAGTGTGTGTACATGTGCAAATTTTTTTATTAGTTGGAGGAAAGACTCGCTGGTCATTGAAAGCGCTGTATTGGGGGTCCCTCAGGAGCAGAATAAAATAGAAGGTATCTCATCTTAGCGGGTCATGCAATTCTGTGTTAACTGTCTTTGTGTCTGTTCTTTTGCCTGCAACACACGGTTGTAAGTATCTGTAACAAGAGTTTATGCTCTAGCATATCAGGCTTAAGTAGAGAAGGCTTTTGTTGCTGCCTCACAAATACATTCCATGTTCTGGGTAGATGGTGTCTTTTGAAGATTTGAATACCAGGTTTATAGGAATGCAAAATTCAAATGTTTGAGGTGCCACTAGACAGATGAGGCAAGCTGCCAAAATAAGGGCAAGGCCTTCTGTTACTGTAGAATCAGCAAGGGAAAAAAATCTGAGTGTACCATAATTCTGTTGAGAATCCAAACTTCTGCTGAGTAATTCCCTGTAGAAACATAAAACCTGTGTGAAGATCTGACACACTTAAAGCAGTGAAACCATATATCAGAATTTCACAAAAGGCAAGTAACCAGACTGCTAACAAGAATCATTTGGGAATTAGGTAATTTAAAACTTAAAAACCCAATGGGGAGAAAGATCTCTCAAGTGAGCTAGGGGGATCTCTAGCAATTCCCTGCATTTCCTGGAAGCAGTATGTCTGTCCTGTTACTGGCCATCTCACAGTCTCACTTCTCTATTGTTCATTTTTACCCACAATTAACCTAAATATGCTGATCTGAACAAAAGAGAGGGTCCTGCATCAAAGTAGGCACAGGTCTGTGCTAATTTATTGTTGTACCTGTGGCCCCAGAGGTCTTTACTGCAGTTATAGACAGACAGAGCCGCGAGAATGTTGTGTGGGACACTGAGTGTGGATTTCTGGTGGGTATGTGGCAGAAAAGCTAAGTATATTTTTCACTGTAGCTATGAAGCTGCCCATTTTGTGGAGTTGATTATCCTAAGCTGCTTCTCTGCATCCATCTCTGCAAAGAAATGGCCCTTAGCGGTGTCCTTCCTCCTGCAGCAGGAACCTTGCATGCCAGTGTATCTGAGCAGAAAACTGAACTTACGCATTCCTACTGGGAAGCTGTTGTACCATATGTTTATAAGCTACTCAAATAGCCTACCCACCTGCCTTCTACTCTCCCCTTTATGTGCTTTAAAGCAAAAAGCAAATGTGGTTTTGTTTGTTCTTTTTTTAGCACTGGGCTTTTTCTATGGACTGACATCAGGTTTTTTTGATTTGTGCATGCAAATTATATAGAGGAAAGTAATTCCTGAACCTAATAAGCTTTTTTCCCAAACCAAAGATAAAAAAACAGTAAAAACTTCCCTGTAAGACTGGATTATGAGCTCACTGGCTGGAGATGCTTTTCTTGATCTGTTTGGATACAAAGGCATTGCTTAGTCAATGACAGAGCTTTTCAGACTGCTACAATGCAAATGAACAATGCTACAAACTTTTTTTCCCCTGTGCCTAAATGGAGGTAGCAGTATATCTGCATAGACAAGGTGCTAGAGTGAATTAATTCAACCCTGGGAAAAACCAAAAAAACCAAAACCAAACAAAACCAAAACAAACAAAAAACCCCCGACTTCATTACACCCAGATGCAACTGAACAGGAATGCTCATTTTTTTTCCAGAGGCTTATTAAACTTTGAAAAAGCATAGTATACAATCGAAGGAGGATGTGCTGTGCATGCGTAATTATTGGCCTTAAATGCTCTCTCTGGGCACAGCAAAGGAAAAGGAAGAAACCTGCACAACAGAAGAACAGTGAGGTGAAATACATAATATAACAAAGCCTGTCCTGAAGACTATTACAAAACTGAATATTGTGGAAAGTATGAAGCCATTGCAGGTTTTGGGGTAACCAGTGGTTGCAACAATTGAAGACTTGGCAAACAAGCCTTTTAACCTGGGAAATAAATTTGTTTTAGTGGTGAATAGGCTTATATTCTCCTTGCCTGTATTCAGTAGCCATCTTTGCCTGAAAATAATGACAGCTTGAAATTCAAGATGAGCTGCTTGCCTTTGGTACCACTCTTGCATGTCACAGCACCATTTCCCCCAGTCTGCTCTTCAGCGCTGCTGTACATCCACTCCTCTGTGAGACGCAAGTCTAACACGTGCTTTGGATTGATGTTTGCTTGCTTAACGTAGTCTCCCCAGTGCTCATGGTAAATGAGCAGACATGGGACTTGATGAGCAAGGGCAACTAATCTGAAATGAATAATGGTAAATGTGTAAATAATTCACAGCCTTTATGCAGCTCTGCACATCCCACACCATATACATGTGAAACCTACCGTGTCCAGTAATTTCAAACGTGAATATGGGAGCCAACCTTGTTCAGTGTTATTCTGACAGACAAATGTTGTACGTGTTTTACAAAGAAAAAATGGTGGTTTTAATGATGCTGCTGAGAATCCATCACTGGTGGTCAGGGCCCAATGTGCTAGGCACTCTATAAGAGAAAACAGCCTTGCCTGGAAGAGCTTCTAGTCAAACCATGGATACCAAATGGATATAGGCAGTGAGAAGCAGCGCTATGGTAATAGTTACACTGGGTGCCCCAGAAGCCTGTTCATTAAATGTATCTTGTAGATGTCTCAGGAAAAGAGGGATCTGAAGAAGAGGAAAGCTGATGTTTGCACATGCCAAGTATCTTTTTGCGCAGTTACTGTCAGGTAGAAATGCCTGTGCAGGAGGAGGAAATGTCTCTGCATCTCACTGACATGATGTTCTCTCTGTATACCTATATATATGTGTGTGTAGGGTTTTTTAATAATACATATATATGCATGTTAGTGGTAGTAATTACACTGTGCAAAAGAAGAATCATAAATAATGTAGGAACAATGAGCTTTAGGCGACCTAATTAAAAACCTGTTCTCTTTATTAGTTAGCAAGGTAATCTAAGTCAACCTCTGGCTCTAAAGATTTTCACTGTACCGCAAAGGAAATTAATCATCTGTTAAAGAGTATTTTCTTTAACTCTTCACCTTGGCAAAAGAGTATTGTCTTGAAGTGGATTTTGGAAGAAAATTAATAGGTGCAGCTGGGTTTTTTTTTTTTTATTATTTGGTGGTACATTCTTCATTAGAAAGAAACACCCTGCATATTGCTTCCTGTATGGGTACCTGCTAGTCTGGAGTGTTCCACGCTGAATAACTTGCATCCAGGGCAAACTCTTCCCATGTATACTTCCCTTCATGAGTTCAGTGCTTCTGATAAAACCTTCTCTTAACTGATGAAATGTTTTCCCGTCAGTCTAAGATACTACTACAGGTTTTAAATAGTTAATTTATACTTCTGTTTTGATAATAGCCCTGGTTAGGAAATGTGGGGAAAGAAGAGAACAGTAATTTTCTAGAAATATTCATGCTTTTAAATATTCCTCTGCTGAATGAAGTAGATCTTCATTAAAAGTTACTGCGTGGCAACACACATGAACCAAATGATACAGATATTGCAATATTTGAACTCTGCTGCAGTGTAGCTGATTACTTGGATTTAGTAAGATCTGTCTAAGGTAGCTTTTTGGGTCCTGTTTCCATGATGAGAGGACATACAAGAAAATAAATCTTTATGACTAAGCTGACTCCTTGTGAAAGCAGGCATTACTGTTTTAAAGTCTGTAGGATTTTAGTCAAATTTGCATCAGCTGTAAATATGTCCCAGGGTGTTTTCTGTGTGTTGATGAAGGGTCATCATTGCAATTTTTTTTTTCTTAATGTATTTACATTGTATGAAGTTTCCAGAATAACTGGGGGGGGGGGGGGGGGGGGGAGGGGAGGAGGAGATTTGGAAGAGAAGGAGAAAGATAATTAGCATTTATGTAGCAATCAGGCATGCCAGGTTCTCTTGAATTATTAAACTTAATTAGTTTCATTTCTTATTCCTGCAGGCTACAAATATCTGTATGAAATGCCAATCTAAAGTGTGGTATGTTTGATCTGGTGGGAACATGCATTTGGTAATATACTGCAATGCCACTAAACATCTGAATAAAACCATGTTTGTGCTGTGCTCTCGTTTTATGAATAGTGTGTGTATTTTCATACAATGCTGGTAGAAAATAAGAGCATCTCAAAATGTCCAGTGGATGTTTCAATCTGTATTTCTGAAGTTACTTAGGTCCTGATTTCACAAAAGCTTGTATGTGTGCAGAACATTGTTCACTGATTGCAAGTATCTGTGCATAATATTGCTATAGACGGCACTTCTCCTGGCAAAACTGGGCTTTGGAAAAGTGATGTTTTTCTTTGGCTTGTAGTTAGTAACCTCTCAGGGTGTTTATCATGTCTTGGTAAATAATACAGCTACAGCCACACATTGAGAAAATACTTCCTCTCATTTTTATTGTGTAGATGATGATTTGATCCCTGCCCCATGTTAATTATGCTCCTGAAACAGACAAAGAAGAAAACCACTTTTAGCTGTGGTGGGCAAGGAGTAGCCTGTATAGAGAGCAAAAGACTGGCACAGTGCTTGTCAGTTAGTGGAATGAAGAATTTCTACCTATAAGAAGCTGGTCTTGACAGGTGGAGAGATGTCAGGTAGCAATGGAAATCAAAACCCTGGCTACTGTGCCTCTAGTCAGGTAGCTATTTCCAGAAGGCCATAAAACATCTCCAAAGTAGGAGGAGAGCAGCAGCTAAGTACAGGAGTGCAGACTAGAATGGCGGAACTGTATTGAAGTAGGCCCAACTTAGTCACTTAAAAATTCATTGAAGCCTACAGTTATTTAATTTTGCAAAGAACAGAATCTCCCAGTCCAGCTGACATTTCAGTACTTTATCTTCATTTTGTGGCTCAGGTGAGATTTTTCTAACCTTCACAAAACAGTGACTTGATTCAACTTCTTACTTCTGACCAAATCCAGATTAAAATAATGTAACTTTGTAAAGCTCTTGGATCCATTTTACATATTAATTGGTAGTCACAGTTGTAACAAAGGAAGAGTAATAAAAGTTACTCTAAATTGTGGGCCTGTCCCTGGCAGTGTCAACTGATCATCATCTTCACTGCTAACTTCTCTTTTTGGCAAGATGGCATGTACTCTATCTTTGTTTTATTCTAGTTTCAAATTAATCTGTTGCAAAAGAATTAATTAGTCTTGTTTATTTTTAAAGGCAGTGAAAAAGAAAGAAGGCAATTCTCATACCAAAGGGTTAGTGCTAGCTAACTAGAAGAGAATAGTCCATTTAGATGGAAAAGTACATGGATTTTGCCAGAAATTTGATGGAAAATCAAATTGGGAAGAAGGAGAGATGGAAGAGGAAAGAAGATAATTAAATGAATGATGAAATTTTGCCACTCTCCAGTTTTTCAGCACAATTCATACGTGCAGCCCTGCTCGCTGAGTGATGATTTATGGTCATATCAGCTGGCTTTTAAATTCTTCTTGCATTCCAGGGATTTAAGTATTCCCATATGATTGCAGTGCATTAGTGCCATAGAGATGTTGCAGTTACTTGTACTGTTTCAGTCATGTGATAGATTTAGTTTTAGACTTTAACCAGTCGTCCTTTTTAATTATCAGTTAGTAACAGTATATATTTCGCTATTTGTTTTCTTTTCTGATCCTGTATCAGAATAGCCAAAAGGTTATCAACAGATTGCTTAGTGAGAGATTTTGTCTTTTAAAAAAACAGAGAGGGTGAAAGGATAAACGGGCAACGGTAGCATCCTAAAGCAGTAAGAGCTGTGTAATTTATTCGTGTTTCTCTCCCCTGAGACATGGGTTCCATGTTATAAGCAAAGGCTGTCTGTCCAGGACAGAATTTTGAAGATGACGGCTTTGGAGAAATAATTCTTTTCCAAGCTCTGCAAACAAACCAAGATCTGCCCTGCCAGTATATTACAAGTAGATTTGATTATCATATTGAATGTGTCTTAAATAGTTGCTGGCGTTTTTAGGTCAGCAAGAACCTAGTTAGCAGTAATGAAACTTTAAATTGTCAATAACTTTGGTATTGGCACGATGCTAACAGCACAGTTAGCATGGTGCTTTGATCTGGAGCACCAGCTTGTCTGTAGGCTCACCTATGGATTGCAAAGTTGATCACCCTTAAAGATCTTATCAGTTGCTTCCTGCTCTTAAGAACTAGTGACCCTCTAAAACTAAATATTTATACCTTTTGGATAACTGTGTTGTCTTTGGGAAACTGGTCTTTGCAATGGTTCTTGCATGGACTATTGTAAGTCCCATATATTTATAAAATACATATGCCATAAAGGTCTATTTAGCAATGACTCATGTCCACTAAAAAAATGATTCCTTAAATGATCTTATAAGCCCCATTGATACATAGATTTGTACTACAGTCTTTTATAAGGCATGTCAGGATACTTCTGTGGAGGTAAGAGAGGGGAAGAGAAGAATATGTACAGTGTCAAGAGTCCTGTTAATGACTTGAGTGGTCCAGGTGGGATGGTGTTCTTAAAACACAGGATAAAGCACAGAGATGATTTTTCAAGGGATTTGTTGATATAAACTATGGAGAGGGGAGATGACAGGGAAGTCTCAAGCAACAGCAAAAAATTCACAGTCAACATAGAATGCTTTAAGGTAAGTGATTTCTAGTGAATCACAGAGCTTAATCACTGAGAATTGTACTAAAAACTTATCCCAAGAACTTCATTTGTGTGTTGACAAGGAAGTAAATTTTGTTATGAAAACAGCTGCATTTAATAGTAATTATCATACTTTGGTCTATTTATGATATGGGATACTGTAAAATATCCCGAGTCCTTCATCAAAACTGGGCATGATACAGGTTACTGTTAACAGGCAGCTCCTGCTTTCTCTGAAGTAGTCCCAAACTCCTCAGAGGTAATGCTATACTCCTGTTAAGACTCATGTGAAAAAGCTGCTTACAGCAGTCAACTCTGAACATCTTTAGTATTATCTTTATATTAAAGTTAGATCACAAATGCCCAGTCCTGAATGGGTCTGAGAGCCTGCAATACAAATTGATTTAATTTAGGGTTCGATTTTTAAAAATTTATTTATTTATTTACCAGTGGAAACTGGATCTGTGTGTTCAGTAGATGCTCAGCTTCTGTCAGGAACTGAACCCTAATTAATTCATATTCCCTTTTTTTGTATGTATTCTCTGAATGTTTTTCCAGTGTGGATGAAGCTCTTGAATTTAAAAACACTTGTAAGATCAAAACATCTGAAAATGTGCTTTTAAAAATTCAGTTACTATGTGAATTGGCACTAATCTCTGGAAATAAAATTAGATTTTTCAAGAAAAAATGGTTCTGCAATCATTCACCAGATTTATGTTCCTTCACAAATCCAGACGGAAAGTCAGACATTGGTAGATTGGGTATAACACTACCCAAATCTAGTAAGGAGTTAGATATGCAGTAAACACACATTAACATGTTTTCTGTCAACAGTTTATCTTCTGTTTTGACCTCAGATTAAAAAAAAATGGCTCAATTCCTTCAAACCATCAGGCAAACTTATTGGAGAAAATTAATAAATGCCAGGAAACATCCTGGAATATCTCACTGTATTCTTGGGGACAAAGTCTGTCATCCAGCATAGCTGTGTCCTAACTGTTACTCCTCCGAGATCAGCTTAGTATAAATATCTATAAAGTTTTGATCGGGGGGCCCAGCATGCCCTTACTTAATTTGCAGTCCAAACAACAACAAAAAGGCTATCTGAGCCCCCAAAGTGCTCTGCAGTCAAAGTGCTCAGTGCTATATTAGTATAGTTTTGAGGTCTCCTGTTCCTGTTTTCTTCAGAGGCCATTCAAAAGAGTGAGGTTCTATTTTGGATTGATCAGTATGTCCTGGCTAGGTGAAATACAGACTTTATAAAAAATTTAGCCATAGAAAATGTAACACTTGGCACCTCTTCCTAACTAAATGACACATGAAGTCAGATAAAAGGCAGAGGCAGAAGGGGCTTGCGCTATACTTGTGAATAAAAACACAAGTGTAGTGGGAATGAACTGAACTTGTGAAAGTAGACCCTCTTAAAAATAGTAATCTGAGTGTCAAAACAACAAGAAAAAAAAATCCAAGGGCTACTGTTTTTCTGATAGACTTGATTTGCTCTCCTTTACTGGGGGAAAAACAACCAAACAAGGACAGGCTGTGGGGAAAACAGGCTGGCCAAGATGGTGACGAATCTGCACGCTGTGGTCTAATAATGTTGTTTCTGTCTTATTAAAGGTAATGAGCTTCTATGAGAAATGAGCAACTGCCAGAGAAGATTTTTGGCAGGGGACAGAGAGCAGAGTCCCCAGCCTGCCCTCCTGCTGCAGAGCAGGGGGAAATACTGAATACTACCTGCATACTGAATTCAGAAGTCAACACTTGCCTCATCTTCTTATTGAAGTGCTAAACAGATCTCCACCATTTCTTATTTGACAAAACACATTAATACATTGCTTCATTTCAGATGATGCAAATGGAATAATAAATGGTGGATTCAGTGAGAGAGGAGAGTAGCTGTATTATTTTCCAGTGCTGTGGAGTGATTTTCTGTCCCTGTAAAACATGTCCCCTATATAATGCCCCACTAGTAATTAATTTATCTTCTTTCTTGATTTTAAAAGCAGACTGAAATAGCAAGGGAAGTGTGTATTCTGGACCATATAAAATAAGTCAGGCAAGAGGTTTTAAAGCCACTGTATTGGTAGTCATATTTTGAAGAGATGCTACTGTTAGCTGTGGAGCTGTTCTTTTTTCAGGACTTAGCTGACAAATGAAGCCAGCTTTCTGTGAGGCCTCCAGAAACGAGTCTGACAGGTGGCTGCCTACAGCTGGTACTTTTTAGGATGGGAGGGGAGAAAAAAGCTATTAGGAAAATGGCAAAAAAGAGGGAGCAAAATTCCTACTGAACTTCACTCTGTGTATTCCAATCTTTGCTAAATATATTACCAGTCCTGTACTTGTGGAGGGATTAGACTTTGCAAATAATGAGCAGATAAGTTCCTTTGACTCACAAAACCAAAGTCAAAATAACCTGTGAACAACATTTGCAGTAGTGGTAAATACTAAATTAGGTATGGGAGCAGTACGTCATCTGAGCTTCATGTAGGCCTTCAAACTGACCTGTTAGCTTAGAAGGCAGGAGATATTTAGTTTCTCCTAGGAAATCTACCTTTTTACTTACAGAGAAAGTGATTTGCTCTAATGACTTCTTAGAGAAGGGCCTCTTACAGTATTTCAGTAAACTTAATTTATTCAGAACAGGCTAAGGACTTAACCTGTTTCTGATACAAAATTAAAAGCCTGAGCTCACCCAGCAAAGAAAGGTTTGATCAGTCAGGTAGAAAGATCTTCTTTAAGTTCATAATTCAATACAATATAAGCAGGGTTGGGGACAAGGAAGCCACTTACCATAATGACATTGACTGCCCTAAGGATTAAAATTGGAAGAGAGGGTTTAAAGCAGTGCAGACATTAATGGACCATTGAAGAGCAGCTGTGATCCAGAGCACATCCCAATTTGTTGGTGTGTTCTGATCAATACCAGATACTGCAGTAGTGCAGGCGATGTCTTCCTTTCCTACTTAGTTCGATGTGGCTGACGACCTGCAGGATGGTAGTTAGTATCCAGCTGTTAAGAGCAAGGTTTGCATTAAATGCTGAAAAAGAAATGTAGGTGTTAATTTAAATAAAAAACACCCCCAGCACCAAACAGCATTTAAACTGGCCCAAATTTCCCTGAAATCAGCAGAAGTGTACCCCTTTAACTAAAGGCTTAGGCTAAATCCATAAAGGTACAAACAAGACAAAAATAATGCCCTCCCTCCTTGTTGTCCCCTCCCCCCCTTCAATTTCTCTCAATGGTGTCTGGAAAGTTGCTGTGTGTGGCAAATGTGCCTAGAAGAAAGAGCACGGTTTCTGCCTCCAGAAAGCACAGAGGTGCTGGCACATGAGGAAGATGGTGCCACAGAGCTTGCAGTGCTGGAGACGAGGTGAGGTGAGCCTTCCCTGTGCCCTGGCAGGACAGCGTGATGTTTTATCTGTTGACAAAGTCTCCACTTCACTACAGAAATTTGTGGCTCATGTATTGTTTTCCTGGAGCATTCTGGGTGCGATGCGAAGATTGCTGCGGACTTGGCAGTGTGGCAAAACAGCTGTCACCTGCAAGAATCTGTCAGTCCTAAATACTAGAAGTATCTTTTGAAATTGCTTTTGTAATTGCCCTGTTGTTGCATTGGACAGATGTGCAGATTAGAACTGCTGAAAAGTCTCTTAAATAAGGTCAATAAATGCACAACTGAAGAAATAGGTTTAAAACCACTGGGACGATCTTTAAAAACATGACAAAATTAGTTTTGAGCCTAATTCTTCACTGGTATAGAGAGGCAGTGTTCTACTGATTTCAGTGGAGCTGACCCAGTTTTCTCTCATACAAAACCAGACCTTGGTGTTTAAATGTAGCCTTGCTCTGAACCTTTCAGTAGCGTGTCTGCGATCGCAGCGAGTGATGCAATGGAGCTGTGCTGAGGGACCGTAGTTACACTGGCAGTCCAGGCTCCACATGTTCGAGCCGGATCAGGTCTGTGTGCCTTCATGGGAGAGTGGCTTATTTTGAGGATTTGGGGTGGAATTTCCATTGTTCTGAAAAGAGGACTCTTACTTTTGAAGTAAGGAAGGAGGTGGTTAGTGAGGCACTTCTACAAGTGAGTGAGGTTGGTTATTAGGATGATGTTCTGCCTCCATCCTGTGTGGAAATACAGTCCAGGGTAGTGGCGATGGGAATGAGTCAGCTGTGTGGGATCAGATCATCCAGCTGCTCAGAGGAGAGAACGTGAAAAGGTTTTATCTATTGAGTTTCAGTATATGCTTGCAGCGTTGCACATTTTATAGTGTTCTCTTTCCTCTGAAGATATTTATCTTCTACATGGGAAAATTACCACACAATCTGTTATAAGACTATATATCTTTAAAGCATTACAGTGCAATATCTTGGTGTATAATACTGTCTTTTTCTTTGGAACACCCTTTGCTATCCAAAATAGACAAATTAACAGCTTGACAAAGAGAAGCTTTGGGGTTTCGGTTTTATGAACTCACTGCCTGACACCTCACATGAAGCCGTTAATTTCTTTGGTCATAAACAGAGACTGAGGTGCAAAATGGCTTCTGGGCAGATGTTGTGTATAATGAAATCTTAGTTTAGGGATCCATTCTCAGCTCAATATTCAAGGCTTGAGTCTGATTCCTCAGATGTGGAAAATGTTCAGTGTTCCTCTTAAGATGAGTGAAAGGGAACTTTCACATCACAGAGGATGCATTGGCTGTCCGCTTGCCCCATTCACAGTTTTGTTATTTTGAAAACACATTCTTTTTTCTAATTCCTGTACCCCTGAAATCTATAGCATGAAAATACGTGACCTATTGCTTTTGATGCCTACTGTGCTCTGTAAACAGTGATGGGAGGCAGAGTAGATGTGACATTTTCAGGCTGCTAAATAACTCTGTATGTTGCAGTATCCTGGAAACTTTAAAATGCTACTTAATGTGAAGATCACAGTTCATTCACATCTCTAATGAGAGTGGTAGGTTTTCTGTCTTGCTGTAATCGTTTTGGTCCTCAGCCTGCAAGCTGGGTTGCAGCATGTAGCTGAAACACAAGGAAAAAGCTTGTCATCAGTGGTTCTCCTGGTAGATCTTGGCCTGTTGTGAAACCACTGGACCAAAGACCCTTCAAGTCACGCCATGCTGTATTTGTCTTTTCTTGGTCTTCCTTTAGTTTGAGTGGGCTTACAGCACTGCCTTTCCTTGGAGCCTCTAGCATGTTTCTGAGCCCAATGTCGGTCTGTTACCTCCTCCGTGTGGAAGTGACTCCTGGGATGAATTCCTCTTAGCCTCACTTTGTAGATGATCCTTCTCCTAGCACCCATTTCCCAATCCCATTTGGTTTACAGTTCACCTCTCAAAGAGCAGAAGATGCTCAAATCATGCAGGGTTTTCAAGGCGTTATCTTAAACTCTATCTGAACAAACAAGTGGCACCCTTTTGGCACCCTTGGCTATCAGTGCATCAGCTGCAGTCTTGTCTTCTCACAAGACTTTTATCTCAATGTGGAGACCAAAGGGGACAGCAGACAACCAAACTTCATGTTGTGTCAAAGTGAAAATTCTGTATTCGGAGATTCCCCACACATTCACAGGCTACATGAGCAATCACAGTTGGAAATCTGCTAAAAATGTACACTCAAAGCACCCTTGGATCTTTCAGTGGTCTGGAATTTGCTGTGCATCCAGTACCATAAACAGATGGCTTTGGAAGGAAAAGGGGTAACCTGAAGGTGCTTTCAGAAACCCACTGCTAGGATCTGCTGTGGGTCTGGCTCAGACATCAAACACAACTTCTACTGACCAGGAGCCATTTGAGCGCAGAAATTGGTGCTGTCCTGAGTTCAGAACCAGTTTCCTTTCCCTGCCCAGTCCTCCTTATCACTTTAAATCTTGCATAAATGCAATGTGCTGTCAGTGTCCCAGACCAAGTAAAACCTCTGTGGGCAACTTTGGATCAGCAAGAGTAGTAGTCCCAAGTCCATGGAGACATCTGAATTTCTGGTTACCTTCCAGTGCATTTCTGCAAATGGCTGATACTCAGCTTCAGCGCACATAAAAAATTTAAAGAATCACTAAACACTAAGTAAAAAAAAATACAATGGAGTTCTCTGCACTCAGTGAAATTATTGAAGCAATAAAGAATAATGCTTTTGCAGATGAGGCTCCAGACCAAGCAGTGCAGAGCAAATCAATAATGTCATACTTCTTGCCAGAATCAAAATACTTGTGGAAATAGCTGTGGAGTGAAAGGGGAAAAGGTTTGTTTCAATCAGTCATTCTTGTTGTATAATGCGGTATCACAGACCAAACTAACTTGCATGCTAGGGACTTTAAGAACTTGAAAAGCATTTAATCAAAAATGCTGGGGCCTTGTTTATCCTGAAGGCTCCTTACAAAGGGAGTATGTGGTGGATATAGGGGAGGCAGGCTGAACCAGCCAGGTTGCATCAGGTCCTGGATGCTTGCCTCGCATGTCCTCATGCGAAAAGCAGGTTCCTAAAGTTTCAAGCCTGACTCTTTGTTCAGAGCATCTCACTGCATGTTCAGCCTGTGACAAATAGTGATACAGTGGGAGAAATGTCCAGTCATGGTTCACTGGCTGGGAGGAGCTCGCATGGTATCTTCATGTTTGTAATGCAGTATTGCACTGGAGTTCAGCTGCGACTCGTTCCCTACCTCTGTTACAGGTACACAGTGTTAGGTGGTCCTGCTCTTGGGTAATTTACAGTTTAAGCAGTTAGCATATGCTTAGAGTATGCATATGCTCTAATGAAATCAAGTGACCTGCTCAGGAAACTTATAGTGGAACTGAAAGTTGAAAAGAGATCTCATGAATCATAGTCCCATACCTTTATAGCCAAACTGTCCTTCATAGTCAGCACCAAGCTAATGCAGGCAAACGAATTTTGGATTAGAATTGCTCCCTGAACCTTGCTATGATTGAGAGCAGCTCAGGTTAATGTGTCTAGGGTCAGAAGACTGTTACAAAGTGGTAATTCATGATACAGTAAATGGAGAGGAATACCATGGCCATCCCAATAGCATTGCCCCGGGTATGCTTCAGGAGAGACCTTCAGCTGTACAGGAGCTCTTCAGATGTAAAGCATCAGACCATGCTCTGAACTTAGGGCTGGTTTGTTTATAAATCTATTTTGAATGTGTCTATGGAAACTCAATTCACCACGTGTGAGGTAACACTATCTTTCGTAATTTTCCTGTTCATTTAAAAAATGCTTCAATTTTTTTTTAAAAAAAGAGGAACATGATCTTTGTCTTCTACTGTATAGAATGATGCAACAGAAATTGTTTCTGTAGTACATGCACTCTCTGAAGCAACCTGTATTGATCATGAGGATGTGACAATTTCCCTATTTTTTGATGACAGTATTTTATTGATGAAAAGGCAGCAATTCCAATTTCAGCAGCTTTTCAGGTTTTGAAATGCATGTTAAGTCTTTTTCTACATGAATGTGGAATTTCCATAACTTATATTTTCAGGATGAAAGTTCAGGTTTGTGCAGGACACCAAGACTCATGTGTTCTCTCAGTCTCCCTGTAACTTGCACACAGAGGTTCATGTGCTTAGATGACACTTTAATCTCAGATAAGCCCAATATGATCAGACCAGGGAATTGAACTGATGTCTCCCTTCATCCTACGATACGGCTATCTCACTCTCTATTTATTTTTTCAAGAAAGAAAAGTTCAAACTAATTCATTGACGCAAAATATTTGATAAAATAGCACACTTCTTCAAGATCCAATTGAACCAGAAAAGTTTTGATGACTATAGTCAGACTATCTTGCAGTTCTCTTGAAGGTCATCTAAAGGCTTGAAGCACTTCAGGTTTTGGAACAAAAGCTGTCGTCTTCATTCATTTTGAGTAATAGTGGAAGGAACTAGAATTATAAATTGAGATTTGGTTCTTCGTCCTTCAGCTACTGAATCAAAAAAAAGTTGTATAAAATGAGATCCATCTTCTGATTACTCAGAACAGGATTTTCAACCTCTTGTAAGGCAGGTCAAACAATGCCCAGAGTTTCTCCTCCTTTCCTTAGGCCATTAGAGAATTAAATTGATTGCATCATTTTCAGCATCATTTAGCAACAGTCAATAGTCCATCTTCCAAATTGTATCAGTGCCTCGTACCATAACACCCATCTGGAAAAAAAGGAACAGCTGCCCCTTCCTGATACACAGGCATTTAAAATTCTCCTACAGAAAATTATTCAAACAAAATAGTAAAATGGCAGCAATTTACCAGCTCTTTTCTCCTGCAGATAGACTCTTCTGTAAGAATAAAATTATTTGCTGTTCTTTTTTCTTCCCCCATCAAGTAGCCTAAATTCACCATTATGTAGAGAAGTTTAGATCAAGAGAGAATACGCATAGTAACTGTGCTGTAATAGTTATAGGCACTAACTGAATAAAGCAAAGTCAAGAAGTCAGCTTGAAGGCTGGGAGGAATCAATTCTGACAGCGTGCTGCTCTGTTGCACTGTTGTGTCTCCTTACCTGGAGGCTTACTTAATGGTGGAAGGGGAAGGACTGCCAGCCCGGCTGGTGTGTGCCTTGGGAATGAGCAGGAAAGGCAGTAGGAGTTGGAATACAGTTTCACGCTTCTGGAGGGGTTTTTTTCCTCCCAAGATACAGTGCATTTTTCATAACTGCTTCATGAAAAATACTCTGTCCCTGGCTGACTCTTTTACAGATGATCTCCTCCTTAACTTAGTGGTGTAAAAAAGAACTATTTGCATCCTTGTCCTGGTTTTGGCTGGGACAGAGTTAATTTTCTTCCTAGTAGCTGGTATAGCACTGTGTTTTGGATTTAGTACTAGAAGAGTGTTGATAACACACTTGGTGTTTTTAGTTGTTGCTAGGTGGTGCTTAGACTACTCAAGGACTTTTTCAGCTTCTCCTGCTCGGCCAGGTGCATAACAAGCTGGGAGGGGGCACGGCCGGGACAGCTAACCCAAACTGACCAAAGGGCTATTCCATACCATATAATATCATGCTTGGGGGGAGTTAGTTGTCGGGGCGGGGGGAGAGTGATCGCTGCTCGGGACGGGCTGGGCGTCAGTCAGCGGGTGGTGAGTAATAGCATTGTGCATCACTTGTTTTGTATATTTTATATATTCTCTTACCATTATCATTATTATTATTGTTATTCTTTTATTTTATTAAACTCTCTCTCTCTCTCAACTCACGGGTCTTACTTTTTTTTTTCCTATTCTCTCTCCCATCCCACTGAGGGAGAGGGAGAGTGAGCAAGTGGCTGCATGGTGCTTAGTTGCCAGTAGGGTTAAGCCATGACAGTCCTCCTCAAAACTACCCTGTAAATGTATTCTGCATCAGTAATAGGGTGAGGCTGTGATCCAGGGCAAATATTAACTTTAACTTTCCTGCCTGTGCTTCCCAGATACGAACCAAACCAATTTGTGTTAATGTTTTTGTTGTTGGATCAGCCCAGGAGGAGAAGACATGTCAATAGGCTTGCACCAAACATAGCCCCAGTCTTTCTTTCAGCTCCCACCCGAGTGTTTTTCCAGTCTCCTGTTGTCAGCCGCTGCCTGTGGCCATAGGAAGCTGCTGCTGATGTCACTGCCTAGGTTAAAAGGGAGAGAAAGCATGTTGTTATGGGCAGCAACAGTTCATCAGTTACTGGCTCGGTACTACTGCCCATGGGCCAGCGAGGACTGGACATCACACTCTTAAATTGAAAAATTTCTGCTTTTTTTCTGAGGCCTAGAGTTTCCAAAATATTAGAGTGGGTTGAAGCCATGAGACAGAAGGCACATCTCTCAGCTGGCCTGACCTTCATGTTAACTGAACAAGCTGGAATCTGGACCATAGGGCATTTCAGTTGCTCGGCCCAAACATCTGCAAGTTTCTGCCCTTGTTTGGGCAGTCTTGCTGCAGCACTTGGTGCAAACAGTTCAGAGTGAACCCCTTCTGCTGAGGGTTTTCTTTTTGCTTGAGGAACCCCTGAGCTGGGAATTTTCCTTTCCCAGTAGATCTACAGATCTGCAGGATTTTCCAAAGCACTGCAAAAGCAAAACATTTGCTCAAGACTGAGATGATCCCTATGGTAAGGTGAGGCTGCTAGCAGTATGTTTGTCTGCTGAGGAGTGATTGATAGTATTTTAAGACAAATGGAAAGAAAATGCAGAAATTCACAATTTGCGGTTCTGCTTTAGTAAAGTATTTGTTCCATGTTAAGTCCCAAAACTCTTGAAGGGTGTATGGCAGAATTTTCCTGTATTTGTTCTTTTTGGTTCCTTTCACTTTGTTGTACTTTCCTCCCAAACAGAAATGCTGGTGTTTGTTTCTTTTTTTCTGTAGCAAGACAGAGGGTAATAGTTGTATGACAGAGCACGGAAACCATAGTTTATATTTTACTTTGATTTGCTGTCATGGTATCATTTGGAAGAGCTAGTGAGGCATTTAAGAAATGTATTCAACATCACTTACGTTTGGAAATGTGACTCAGTGGTAGCCTGGATAGGTGAGTTCTCCTTTCTTTTTCATCCCAGCTGAAGAAGTATTGAAGCACCTGGGAACCTTCTCCAACTTACCTTAGGCAATGGCTTGATCAGGTTGACTGCCTGGAGGATGGAGTCTCCTGGCGCCTTGTGGTCAGCATTCATAATTGCCACGTGGATAGAAGTTAGGAATGGAGTTTAGGTTCAAAACTAGAGCTGGTGAACTTTTCCGCACTTCTGTCCTTCTGTGGATCCTGCAAACCAGTCTCTAGAAAGTGCTTTCTGGACCTTTTTGCTTCTTCCATGCCCTTACCATAATCCCTCATCTAAAACTTCTGCATTCTGCTTGCATTTTGCCACTGTAACACCTTGTAGTCCCCAAGGGCTCCCTAGGAATTTGCTTCTTGGATGTTTTCCAAACTGTAAAGGGACTGCTTCCCCATCTTGCTGTACTGAGGACAGCTGATGTAGGGCTTTTTCTGCAGAACAGACATTACAAGGGCATCTTTGGTCCAGTGATACTAAATGGGAGGAAGCCATACCAGCAGTAATACCCAGTGCTATGTCCTGGAGACATCAACTCTAAGCCGTAAGTATAAAGTCTAGCAAGCATTAATCCTCAGCATGGTCTTGCTGCAGGGAAGCCTTTGGCAGGAACTATTCTGGTATCCTGGGAGGCCTGGTGACCACTGCAGTACTGCCAAGCAGTCTAGCTTGGAGACGTGAGGAACTGATCGATCAGTGCCCCCCACCTTGCAAACTGGACTAACGGTAGCTCAAAACATGGGGGAGTCAGAGTTGATTATGGTGCCATGTCCCCTTGCACTGGTTTGGTTAAAATAAGCTGCAGTCAGCAGGGCTTAATGATTTCAGGCCCAGCACCGTGCTAATGCTGTTATTTGGCTTCTGGTTTTGGCCCTTGGATGGTGGCTACTTGTTCAGACATCACTGCAGTGTACTTGGTTTGGGGTGTAGATGTGCCCTAAGTGTAGCAGAGCTGGAAATAGACTGAGGCTAATACTGCTGCTGGCCAGCTCTAATCCATAGTGTTTTGTTTGGTTGTTGGTCTCAGCCAGTGCATCCCACCCGAAATGCATACGTTTAGACAGTACAGTAACATTCCCTCCTGTGTTTGCAATGTGTAAGTAAAGTCCTTGCTCTACAGAAACTGCTGGGTATGCTGATTGAAATCTTCCTGCCGGACCATCTGGCTGCAGTCACCACATTATTTTGATCCAGACCACTGTTAACAGGCTGGTAATAGAAAATCCCCTTTGGAACTGAGATTTGAATAAGGAAAAGTGAAATCTTGATTTGGAAAGGTCTGATAGTATATTAACCTGCCAGTTGAGGAGGTACCCACCCCAGTGGGAATATAAACATGCTCTTAATGAGAGTGCAGGAACTGTCAGGGACCATTTTATAAGTGAAAACAGGTGCTTCTGCAAGTGCTATCATCTGTTAAATTGTATGATTATCATTTGAGGTGATACAGAAGGGGAGAGGAGTCCTCTGCTTGTCTAAGAAAGTCATCATTTCAGGTGTGATGGGAGTTATTTCTGATAAGGTTGCATGTAACAGTTCAACCCACGTAATTTCAGTCTTCCTAGGAGTTAATACAGAGCCAGGAAATAGCTCTCTGGGGTTTCAGTGGGAGATATAAAGCTAGTGATCATATCCATTTGCCTACAGCTGCTCCACTTGTGCCCCTCATTTTTCCAGAGGCATATCTAGGCTCATCTAGAAAAAGTGTCTCCATATCATCTGACTGAGACAAATCAGTCATTCCAGATTTTCTGCCACCTTAGATCAGTGGATGATGTTGTGTCCACTTGGGAAACATCAGACTCCTTTTTTTTTTTTTCCCCTGCATATTTGACTGAAGCTGACATTGGCCATTCCCCTGGCTGTATTACACATTTATCAGCAAGTAGAATATATCAAAGGCCAGATATGGGAAATGAGACGTTAAATATAAATCTCTTTTCCAAGAGCCTGCAGTAGTCTGATGTATAAGGAGCCTGGGAAGGTACTGTGTGCCTCTGATAACAGAGCTGCTCTGAGTACGTGATGTTACTAGGGCACTTGCATCTATAGGGTTTGCTCCAAAGACCTGCAGAGACTCCAGTCAGAGGCTTTGCACTGTTGAGAGCAGCTGAGGGGGCAAACAAAACAGGCTGGGGTGGGGCATTTGCTGTAATTGTTTAAGGAATGCCTTGGAGGGAGCATCCTTTGCTCCTAGAAAACCTGAAGATCCCAGCTGTGTTCACTGTCAGCGGGTAAAGGGATCAATCCAGTCATTTAATGCTCCCCATCCCACAAGTACAAAGTACCGTATGGCTACAGGTTTGGAGGGATTTGTTTTTTCCTGCCCTAGGTGAGTTGTGGGCCAGAGGCAGGTCATGTTTGGGTTGGAATAGCACAGCTGTATCTGTAGGCTTCTGTTTGATGCAACCATCAGCCTGCGTGCCTCACTGGGCACTACTGATGATGGGTTAATACATTGAGTCTCCTGCTCCTAGAACATTGTTTTATATTTTAAAAGCGATCTGGACTGTGTTCTGTGTGCTGCTGAGGTCTGGTTGTGGAGGGAGTCAGAAACAAATTGGAAAGTGCAAATGACTGCAGCTGTGACAGACATTCTGCAAAAACTCCTGTGACCTCAGCAAGGGTCTTCATGGCTCACCAGGTAAATTTATCAGCTCCTCCAAAAAACAATGTGAGATTATCTGTCATGCTTAGCTTCCTTAAGAAGCAGGGGGAGGGATTATATCATATATCACTGTCAGCTGCATCATGCCCCTCAGAAGGTGAAAGATTTGCATCTTCTTGCTGTTTTTATCAGCCTTTACTTTGACATTAGAACTACCATTATTTCCTCCAAAATGTATTTGTATTGACCAGCAGAAACATCTACCATCATCAGACCTACATATTCAAATATGATTTCTTGCATTTTGTTCCTTTACTCCAAATGACACTTCCCTCTAATAGCACTCCCACAGTCTCTTTCAGAAATTATACCTGCTGTAGACTGTATGCCCCAGGAGGTGATCTCTGTAAATTGGCAGCTTTGCCTCTCTGTAAATCTTCTGCCAACTTGCAGAGTTCATGTGGTTCATCCTTTAGGCTAACAGCTTCTTTATATTTAAGCACACACATACACTCACCCTCACAGTGAGTTTTTCATCTTAACTCAGAAAAGCATTGCAACCTTTTTGCTATTTCATTATACATTTAAATGAAAACTGATGCTCCCTTTTATAGTATAGTCACATTAGCTGGTCAGCCACTATGATGTTTTGGTAACTTTAGGGGGGGAAATAAGGTTCTAATTTTGGCCTCCTTTGTGCTTATGCTGGGCATTTTAGGAATAACAGTTAATGTAAATGATAGCTGGTGTGAGTAACATATATAATCATTGTTATGTCTGTTAGAGAATATGTTGTACTCAAACTATACTGTGCCGTGATTGCATGCATGTAGCTTGCCTGCACATGCCACACCCTAAGCTGTTCTTCTGAAAAACCTACACCCACCAAAAGGGGCAAAGCTATTACTGTTAAAGGACTACTAATTAAGGTGCTCTTAAGTAGTCATAGACCTGTTTGTATTCCTTGCTGTAAATGCGATTCTTCCATGGCTATAGTCATGTATTGCTCTTGCTTCTTGGAGTCAGTTTTGGCAAGGAAATACTGTACAGTGCCTACGTGACATATATGTGGCAAATATAGCCAGTGCTTGGGAATGTGATAATTCAACATTTTGTTTCAGAAGAGAACAGGAATGAGATGTTTTTATAAGTTCTTCTGAAACATAATGGATTTATGGATCCACTGCAAAACTGAGTAGCATGAATTTATGCTGAAGACGTGGACCTGAACACCAGTTTGAATTTCTTCCTTATTAGCTGAGCTGCTCTTTATCCTTTACCCTTTGCCATAATGTAACAGCTTCCAGGGCCCAAATGCTGGTTTAACTCTCACCCCCCACTCCAAAGTCACAAGGGCTGCTCAGAGCTCAGGGCAGAACTGAAACTGGGCGTTTTGAGTGTGATGAAAAATTTGCTTGCTTTCCCAAACCTGGAAAGCTCTCTGTCCTCCTGTTGCCATGGTAACACCTCCCAGCCACATTCCTTCATCACTGCTCACTATTACCTTGCTTTACCACTGTCTTGAAGCACTCACTGTCTTTTCCTATTGCTGTGCTGAAGCAAGGAGAGAAATTACGTAGAAACTGAAGGAATGGCCATAAGCACACAAAGGCAGGTTCATTCTGGGTATAAAACCACCAAAGTGATTAGCCCTGAGGACAGGCTAGTCGGAGAATGAAGAACAAATTATTGATTGGAAATTGCAGCTCTGGTTCTCATCAAATAATTCACTGCATAACTTTTATGTTGATGGTTGCACTGATGTTCCCTGGCATAGCTGCTTTTTCTGGTGCCCCTGAAATTTGGGATTGTTTAGGAAAGTGATTGCCTGGGATTTCTCTGCCTGGGTTACAGTTGGCCACCAGGCCAAGCCAAAGGGCATCAGGTGAAGAGTTTGTCACAGAAAGCAGGCTGGCTTGAGACCGTAGAAACTATTGTGAGGGGGGTTGAGATGAAACGCCTGCAATGCCAGTTCCCAGGGGCTCTATTCTTTAAAGTGCTGCCCAATAAATTTGTTGAAATAGGCTTGACACATGTGGTTGAAGCTTCATTTATGTAGCTGGTGATCTTTGTAGAGTCTCTAGATCTTTCTACTAGAAAATGCTTGATGGCAACCAGCCTGGCAAACTCTCCTTGTAATTACTATTTATGTCACCCAAATTAATATATGTGTGCTAGTTCCCTGAGTGCAGTAAGTTTTACATGATCCTCTTCATATTGGTCTTTACCTCCACTTTTGGTATAGCTGGCTAAAAGTGAAATGTTTTTGGTATGCTCTGAACCTGCGTGGCTATGCATTACAAATGAAGAAGCATGGGCCACATCTTATTTTGATGCAAAGGTTATCTCACGTAATTACAAAGTCCTGTACTGTTACCTGTCTTTAATTAGAACCACTGATAATTATCTATTGCAAAGTGGATAATTACAGTACTTCTAACTAAAACTTGCTCATCAGTGTCTTCTAGAATGTGAATGAGGGCTGTTCTCCCACTCCTGAAGTGTATGTTTTACCCGTCATGGTTTGAGATGAGGCGAGTACTTTAATGGGATGTCCTAATCTCTCAGCTGTACTTGGGTCTTTTTACTGACAACATGGTAACTGACATACTTGGAAAAATAACCCAGCACAGCCTGGTGTAGCATATCCACAGTGCATGCTGTACAATTTTAATGGAAACCTCATGATCAGAAAAATTTCAGGGAACTGGTTTTATATCACATTGACAGTTTTCACTTTAGGTTTAGCTGGAATGTTCTCCACTGTCTGGCACTCTTCTGAGGTTCAATAAAACAGCACTAAAACTGTTTCCCCAAAGTAGAGGCTTTGTAAATCAAACCCAGATAATTCCACAGTGGAATCCAAAAGCTCTTCTCAGATATGGGATGGGGAGACTTGCGCTGACAGTTGGTCTTCTGTGTGTGAGGTGTCTTAGGTATGATATGGCTGTGTATTTAGGACTGGATGCAGTAGTTGTCAGCAGCAGAGCTGCTCCCCTCTTATAAAGCCAGTTCTTTCTTTTCTTCTTCAGTTCTTCATGCTTATACATATCTCCTCTCATGATCTTTTCTTGGCCTGTCCTACTTACCATTTTTACGTTTTCTTCCTTTGGGAGTCTTTTATTTAGTCAGTGGCTTACTCCCCCACCAGTCCCATGGTCTCTCTTCATTTCACAAATCTGCCTCACCTTCCTTGCACTCTGCCCTTCCCTCTGTATTTTTTGTGAGACTAGAACAACAGGGGAGGGAAGGAGGCATACAACATGATGAAGATAAGAGATTGTGTCATTTGTTATCTGCTTGAGTATGGTGTAGTACATACTGAAAAGTATACATCCTCTGCAGAAGGACTAACATGCACAGAACACAAGTCTTTCATGTTGTCCTCTAAAAGATTCCTGCTGAGAACCCATAAGATGGAAAGGATGGCAGAAATCTCAATCAAATTCATTCTCTCCTCTCTATGAGCAAATGAATTGATAGCATTAAGCTTTGAGAAACGCCGGATTCTCTTGAACAAGATGTTCATTGTGTCTTGCTCCAAAGCCTTATCCTACTCTTAATGTTATATTCAGTCTGCTAAATATAGATAATTTTTCTGATATTCAGACATGAAGAGAAGGTAATTAGTGGTGTTTGTGTACAGAAAAAGCTGATTTGTGCAGGGAAAACACAAACTCTGCCTCCCTCATTTCCATGACAGAGTGAGTGTAAAACTGTAACATACCCTTTTTCCCCTCTTGCCTCCTCAGAGAGAGACGAAAGGAGAAAACTATCTTCTTTAGACAAAAATGTACTCAGAGAAATTGGAAGAGTTGATCCAAAGCAGCAACTTGGGCAACTTTTAACTGAGCATGTTTAGTAGCCGGTGTCATGTTCATGAGCAAATAAAAATTAGAATTAGGACAGTATCAGTCAAGTTAACTTTAAATAATTATTTGATCCTCAATGTGTATCAGTCAGCTTAGCTCCATTAGTTGAAGAGCATATGTCTGACCCTGTGGCTGTTGTCATCAAAGCTCTTCTACAATGGGAACATTAAAATCAACAAACCAATAAGATGGAAAAGAACCAGCAGCAAGAACCCCTGCTGCTCCTGAAAGTTCCAAAAAGTCTTATGCAGTAGCGCATCCATATTTGTATAACAGAATTAGCTCTGAAATGAGTAAACAAATGATCCAGTAATGTATAGAGACCTCACAAGTCAGTGCCTGAAAGTACATAAAGGTACCATGTACATATAAAAATGTCTCTCAGTGTGAGGGGAATCCATGTCAGGTCTGTTGACTTGTGATAGGAAATAGCCCTGTTGACTTTCATCAGGTGTAAGCATTGCAGGTATGTGTTGAGGATTAGTGGTGTGGTCAGGGGAAGAAATGTAAATGCAGCCATGAAAAGCCAGGCAATTCAAAGTGATTACCATGCTGTGGGCTATGCCATGCTTCACTCTCCGCCAACCTCAGTTTTCACTTCCAACTTTCTGAGGTAATGAGGAACTCCGGAGGAATTCTTCTTTGTGAAAGATGGGTTGAGATCCACTGGGAAAATAGGTGTCTTCTAAAGAAACTCCAGTTCTTGGAGCTTCCCTAGCAATGTTAGCTACATGCAAAGAGTTGCTCATAAATAACAAAGCTAATATTGCCAGCGGGCAGAGTGCTGATGCATACCCTCCAAATAGGAAGTGTTACTCGTTTCACCTTGATGGAAAGGTACTGCCTCTGCTCAGAGGGTCACTGAAATGGTATGTCATTGAAAATACAGGCATTAGAAGGAATAGATAGCATTTTGAATGCATGGCATTTCCCTTACACTTTCATTATTTGTCATAGTTCATATTTTACTATGTCATGTCATGTCACTTCATTTGACTGTAGTTTTAGGGGATTTTGAAATTACTGCTTAAAAAACTGTCTCTGTTACTTTTAGTTACAAAACACAGATCTCACAAAATACAAGACTGTGAAGACACTTTTCCATGCTTTAAAATTCTCTTGGAATTGGGTTAGGAAGGGAATTCCCTGCAATTCTACAGCTGTGGTGCAGCAGCTGTGGTGGCCAGAAAGTGAAGTGCATGAGAAACTGTCATAGTGCAGGCTAAGGCAAATACAAACAGGCATAATAGTGTTTATGTAAACTTGTAAAGGTCTTTTTTATTAGTTCAAGCAAGCTAATTCAAGTACTTGTTGAGTTATGCTGATGGTAGAATGGCTGTGTGTCAGCCTCCTTTACAAATGCGTAAAAGCATTTGAGTGTGATGTTAAAATGACAGTGGTGGTGATGGGAAATCCCCAACCTGATATTGAATGCAGATGGTGTTTGAACAGTGTCAGTCAATCAGCTAATCGACTGGGAACAAATTCTTACATTTTTGACCTTGTTTTGAAAAGTGCAGAGATATCAAAATCAGCGGTTAGTTTGCTGCCTGGACTTGGTTTTTCTCCACATACAAAGAGTTCATTTTGTACAGCAGCGATCTTTGTTCACCTGTAACATATTCTACGTTTCAGTACATCACTGTCTCTGAAGATCACCTTTCTGTAAGCACTAGTGCATAGTCCTTCAGTTTTAGCCCCAGAAAGAAGGGAGAGGATAAAGCCTTGAGTGATCTGTATGAATAGAGAGAATTGAAGAAACTAGAGCCAGGATGCTAAAGAAGTATTTATTAGAGGAAATAATAGTAATGAAGATACAGTAAAGAAGAACTGGGCAGAACTTGGAAGTCATCCAAAATAGGAACATCTTGGAGGAATAAGCCAGTGGGTTATTAAAAAGAGCAAAAATCAAGACCATGCATAATGGTTTAGTAGGATCGGGAAGCTATCTTGGGATAGTACCCTTGCTGTGAGTTTGTTTTGTCGGCACCATGGTTCAGTATAGATGGCTGAACTCTTATCTTTTCTGTAAGTATCACTAACCCACTTCATTACATTTCTAGGGAGACCTTCTTTAAATTGCAGTCTGATCTCATGGTAGACATAGCAATGCTGTGTTTGCAGCTTCTCGATGCGTATTAACATGGTAGCTCTGTTGTAGTGTGTGTTTTCATGTGAGGGGTTCAGTTCAACTGATGTTAGAATCAGTTGGCATGTCCCATATATAAAACATTTTCATGTGTTCAGTTTCAGTCAGTTTCAAATTTGTAGAATTGGGCAAAATATTTTGATACTCTTGAAAAAGACATTGCTGTGATTTTATGCATTAACATCCAGTGTCTTTGACATAGTAAGGCTTTGGACAGAGATTGAGATACTTTTCATTTTAACTTTCTAGGTTGAGCATTTTTATTGGTTTCAGAAATTCTGTACTTTTTTTTCCCTTGATGTTTTGTTTTGCAAAAAAAGGTCTGATCTGTCAGGCCAATTCCAACAGGCCAAAGTTACTCCTGTTCTGAAAAGCTTGATGTCAGCGTTAATTAACTGCAAGTTCCTGGTTAATTGCATTTATTTGAAAATGCACTGGCAGTTAGCTGATCTTTCTTGAAGCCCTAGAGCTTGATGAGTGTGTTACGTACAGGTATGAAGGATCTAGTAGATCTTCATTCAACTGTTCTCTTTCATGAGGATACATGGATGGGCCTGTGATCTTTAGGGTCCCCGTAGGCATTGCCCATGTGTTTTCTCTCCCAAATACGATGTTCTTTGGCCCTGTTGGTGCTCTGGATTCTATCCCTAAGGTCAGTAAGTCCCCAAAGGACCCAACAGAGAATAAGATCTTTCTGTTTACCAGCAGGTGGCATTGATGGAGCAGACAGCGATGTGCTGTGGGCATTGCTAATGAAGAAATTAGCTGTACTGGCTTCCTGGGAAGCTTGGCTTTTGTGTTACTTTTTTACTTGCCAGGTCATCCCCTTAGACTGCTCCTGGGTAGCTTTTCTGAAACTTCCAAATCTTGTGCAGAATGATTGCCTAAAATTTCTGTTGTTCACCACTCAGTGTGATTTTTCCTAAGTCATACGGCCTTATTTCTCATCACCGTATGATTGAAATATATTGTTGTACTAGGCTTGGATACATTACTAGGAACAAGGTTGTAGGAGAACAAACATATTTGGGAAAGTATTTTGCATGCTCCCAATATAAATGAGAATTTGTTCACTTCAAAACCACAGTGGCTGTCAGTTGGAAGAGATGATTTCGGGTTGCAAAATGATACTAATTTCAAAATCAAGGCATTCATTTATCCAAATGGATGTTCTTTTCATGTATCACAAATTATGGTTCACTTTCACCAATGACTGTTCAATAGAAGGCCATCTTCCTTGTCCTGTATGAAGTCCTCTGGTTGCTGAGGGAGCACATCCTTCACATTTCTACATCAATGTGCTCTCTGAGGAAATCATCCAAAAAATTCTTATGCCAACCAGCATCTTAGTGCAAGGGTTTCAAGTGGGAAAATACACAGATGAATTTACAGCAAAGATTGTGGATTAAACGCACACTAAAAAGTGTCCAGTCTCTTTTTTCTGTGAGTCTTAATATAAAGGATTACATGGGAAATTACTAAGGACTAGAACAGAAATAGTTTACACTAGAGGCATGTATGTAACGCCAGTGGGAAGGTTGTTAAATCCAGACTTAGCTCTTACAAAGGCTGTAATTGCCACCCATAAACTAAGTATTCCTAGAGGCACCGGATGCTGTGCCGGTGTAAAACAGTGATACAGATTTTTGCATTGTGCTCAGAGTCTTCCAAGCAATTATGATTTCTCGGAAAATGCCTTCGTCTGTTGAAGTTACTGGACTTTGGCAAATTGCTGTTTAAGAAAAGGGTCAGGGAATGGTGGAAGAGGGTGGATTTTTTCCTGACTCAGTAAATAGCAACGCTTTGGAGAAGAGAATGAGGCAGGCAGAGACCCATCAGTGTCAAACTAAGTAAAGGGAAATTATAGTTAACCAATATTTATGAACCCTTTCATCCATTACTGGTCTTAAAGAACTATTTTTCTGACAACCATAGATTGACGTGACCTGGGAGGTAGAGGCTGGAGGGAATGCATTCCCAGGGTGGTGGTTTACCTCAGGAGCAGTGTCTGACTCTTCTAGCATGTAGTGTGTGTGCAAGGAAATAACCAGCACCTGCTCAAAAATGACAAGGCCAGAGAAGGGAAATTTAGGCAAAATTCCCAAATTATTTCTGTCTATTAAATATGTGCTTTGAAAACCTCCAGCTTCAGCAGTGATGTTTACACATGTACAACCCTTAGCCTCTGCTGACTAATTACGATTCTACCTATGTTGTACTTGGCAAGCAGACAGCATTTGTTCAAGGGGGCTCTTGCCAGCTGTGTTGGTGAAAGTGCTTTTCAATAAGATTCCAATTAAATGCTTTATTAATATTTATTATTCTCTGCTGGCAGTTGTTGGTAACATGCATTTGCCCAGGAGAGCTCAAAGGAAACGCAGCAAGGTGTTACTTGCTGGAGAACACGGAAAAAACCAATCCTTTAGTTGTTTGTGTTCACTGCATGGTGTGTAAGTGCTGATACAGATCCAGCCTGCGAATGGCGAGGGTCTCTGTTCAGTAAATTCCCTGCCCAGGACCCAGTGTAGTGTGGCTGGCAGGCTCTGGTGAGAAGGCAGCCACTGCGTGTTTGTTCAGCAGCGAGAGCGGTGGGCAGCAGGGCTGGCATGGCTTTAGTTCTGTCAATGTTTTACATAAAGCAAATATTTCCAAAGGTTATTCTCAGAAACTGGAAACCAAGGGCACGTTGGGCAATGTGTGTTCCTCTTGGTCCAGTACTGCGCCATAAGAAACAGCAGCCTCCTCGGAGACTAACAAAAAAGCTGAATTTGGCTTGGCCTTTCAGTCACAGGTTTTCCCAGATGTAGTGAATTGAGTATGAAACATGAGCAGTGAAATCCACCTGGAAGCCCTCTAAATTGGACATGAACTTGAGTGAATGACTGTCAGCTTGTGTGGGACTCTCAGTGCACAGATGCAATAGCATGGCCACAAGCCCAGGGGACAGATGGGTTTAAAGAATTTCCCAAATCAAAGTTTTAAATGAACGCAATCTCCTTCCCCCTGTTACAGTTGATAATACCAAGCATGGTTTTTCGAACATCTGAGCTGAGTCATTTCCATCAGCCAAACTCTGCGTGAGTTAACACAATAGTATGTTTTTATTAAAGTGTGAATTGTTCCTTTTCATTAATATTTCTGTATAAAATCATTGTGGCCTTGGAGCAAACTCCCCTCTCTTTGCTATCAGGAGTGAGTGTGAGAGAAAGGCAAGACAGAGTTAAAGGCTTCCTGACGTGTGAAGTTTGACAAACGAAGTCTTTGAATTAAATGCCTGAAATGCTACATTGAGACACCTCCCACTGGCCATCCCATCAGTCTTCAAGCATATAGCACATATATATCTGTACCAAAACCAAACTTCTGACCTGCAAGCCAGACCTTGTGATTTATACTAATTATGCCACTTCCGCACATCAGGGGTTTTTGAACAATTGGTGCATTTGTGCATTTGTATTAATCTCTTTTAATGTATTGTTTCTCTGTTTCTGTTACTATGTTGATGCCAGCTGAGAGTAATTCCTGGGGAGTACAGCTAGGATGAAGCTGTTGTAAAGACGAAAAGAATTACTGCACTTCTCTTTAGGATTGATTATTTTTCCTGTGCATCTGAGGATTTATGAATGATTGTTAATTCTGAACTACATTTTTCTTCCCCAGGATTTAAGAAAAGAACTTAATGAGATTAATTGTTATCTGCAAGGTGCTCAAAGCTTGTATTTTAAGGCAGAATAGGCTGCCATTTAGTAAAAAGCAAGTCAGCATTTCTTGGGGATGGTTCAGGTTTACCCTCTTTTTTGTATTAAACTTTTCTATGCTTCACATTTTGTCTGTAAGTTCTTTTATAAAGATAACCAAACCATCTTGACACTGCAGATTAAACCAGCTCTGCAGTTGGGTACATTGATATCTATTTACTTAGTCTGTTGGTCTTAATTGATAGGGCTTATTTATGTGCATGCAGAGATTTTTTCATATGATTAAAACCCAGTGATATTGGTGCATTTAAAATTTTGGTATTTATCTGCAGGAACAAATTTGACTAATAAACATTGACTTTTTTTTTTTTTTTGCATGGATTTAAATAATTTTTGGAATGTCTGAGCACAGTTATAATGATATACTCTTTTAAACATGAAGTGAATCTGTTTAATTTTGACTAAAACAAAAGCTTGAGGAAATTATTCCATTTCACACATTTGGGGCTCAGTTCTGCTAGTGACATTTGAAGAGCCACTACAGAGAGTGTTACGAGTTTTGTTTATAAAACTTGACAGAAGTTGGCACGATAGGGGAAGTGAGTTGGTGGTGGACTGTCTGAATCTGGTTAAAACACTTTGAAATTTTTATTGCAGGAAAATATTCTTGAACTGTCTTGGGTCAGAGGGAAATGAGACAATGTGCAAGGCCACTTGCCTGACATGCAGGGCACATCCTGCCATGGTCGAGGGTTGGAAGAACCCAACCCACCAAGTAACAAGGCAGACTTTTGACCACAGGAGGACTTGCCTTTCAGGCAGGCTTTTACCAGACACTTTATAAAGTAGATTTGCAACTCCTGTCATGCATCAGGGCATGGCATATGAGTCTGCACTTGGCCCCTTGTCTTGACACAACATCTGAGAGTGGCTGGAATAGAAATGAGAACATCATTTGCGGAGATGGCACATGTTTTCATTAATATGTAATCTTGCACCTTATAATAGGATAGATAGCAGTTTCAGGATTGAGCCTCATATACAGCGGGTAGGCGCAGTGAAAATTTTTTTTTTTTTCATTATCTTGAATGGTAAACCCATCTGCCAGATACAGAGTGGTGCTGAACATTGCTTGCTTCATTTTTCTGTGAGGAAACTAATTAAAAGATTATAGCTTCTGTGTTTAATAGTTCAAAATATATTGGTGACATTGCTTGCCATTCAAATTCCATCATGTTGCAAGCAGGAAAGGGAAAGCATTCTGACACTTCCTCTCTTTGGGATTCAGGTTCTTCTCATTCACTTTCTAATCTGATCTCCCAGGATATCAAATGAGGGCTTCTGTTTGTTAACGAAATGCCCAATGTTAAATGAAAGTTAAATGAAACCCAATATCCACCACTGCTCAGCTTTACTTTGTGCAGGGCCCTTCTGGCAGTGTCCCAGAGAACTCGTGTTTGATGTCCAAAGGAGAATTGACCTCACTGTGTGTAAGAGAATACTTGGCATACTTCAGTGGTTGAATGAACAAGTAATTGTTTCTGTGTGATACTTGTAAATAAAGTCCTTTCAACAAGGGTGCTGAAAAACACTTACTGTTAGCTGCATCCCATGCTGTCCTGCTGGAGTGGCAGTTACCACCCACAGCAAACTTAGGCTGATCTCTCTAAAACCAGCACCATGGTATCTGGGATCCCATGTTTTCCTCTTGCTGCTAAGTGAGACTTTGATTTGATTTGACTGTATTGCAGTTTTATCAAAAATTTGCTCTGTCCTAAAAACATGAGAATTAAACATGGCATCTTCAAAGAAGAATTTTGTTTATAATAATAATAGCTTAGCTGTGGTTCAGATGTACTAGTGAAGGAGTGGGCTGCTACAGTTTCCCTATGTAGCTTTAAGCTCCTTTTCCCCTTGTAGGTGATGTTGCTGGGACAGAGGAGTGATCTGCAGCTGGCAGAAACCTGAATGCGTGGAGCTGATCTGATCAGCGGTCTTCACCAATTTCAGATAGTCTAACTGCTCAAGAAACTAGGTCCCAGACCCACAAAACCCAGGGGGACCGTATTAGGAATGGTGATCTAGCACTGAACATGCTTCCACAAGAATTCTTTTCATTAAGAGGGTTTAATTGCCATTCCAATGACTGTTAGCCCCAGCAGAGTTTAAACTGTGCCCATGAAGTATCGACATAAACTGTTTTACTTTCTGTGTCTTCTTGTCAACTCCTTATCAATGAAGACCAACTGATGGCCTCTTGAGGTGTGTTGCATGTTGAGTGCTATTTATTTACAAGAACCGTAAACTAGAGAAGTTAATATTTCATCTTAAATCTCTTAAGTGTGGGTATTTAATTACAGATTGCAGCCTGGATAGCAACCAAGCCATCTGTCATGAACTTGCACTTTTTACCAAATAATTGTAAAATGTAAGAGGTCCAATACTTTAAAATTGTCCATCTCTTGCTGACTTGCAGGACAGCTGAGAGTTAGGAGATCACCGCTGTTCCTTCAGTGCTGTATTATTCACTGTAGTGATTAATCCTCCTTCCATTCAAATGGGTGTTCCTTAATTTTGTAAGTTTTCACCTTTTTTCCTCTGCTTCCATAGGAAAGTAACTTATTAGCATTAACAAGTTGAGAACAAAGACTTTGGGAATCTGCTTTTGAAATGAAAGATTAATAAATGATCTTCCTTCTCTAATTCTGTAAGAAAAGGTTTCACATTTTCAGAATTATTTCTGCTTTATCTGGCCCTTGCAGGAAGAAATTACTGTTGTCCGCCATTTTACCAGCTGCATTTTTATAACAGGTGTGGGGTGATTAGGGGACCTAACATAAACAAAATGTGAACACATCTGTGACTTTGTGTATTAGGTGTGATTTTTTCTTAGTGGAATTAATTTATGTCTTGATTTCTGCATTTTCTACTGCTTGATAATAAAAAAAATCATGAACTGCCAACCTTGGTGCCCCTTCGGGCATAGCGCCTAGCTTCAATTACTTCTTTTGAAGATCACTATAGAAATGCTCTTTGCAATGTTAGTCCCATCCTTCTGGAAGCAGTTATCTCCCTTAAAAACAATGGGGCTGTCTAAATTGGAGAGCAACCAGTTGCAAACCTCTTGCACATTTTGTTCAGGAAGAATAGTTTTATATATTGATCGGTTTGCCATGGCTCATAGACCTTTCTAAATGAGAGTAGTTTTATTGATAATAAAGGCATTATTTAAGCAAAATTGTCAATATTTTAAGAACCCATGACAACTGATCCCAGTAAAACTAGGAGTTAAATTGGATTCAGAAGAGGTGTCACACATAATCAGCCATCGATACTGAATTCTTTACTTTTATTTTTCAATCCAGCTCTGTCTTTACTCAAGATGAGTCATTCTTCCAGTGAGTTCCTTCTGGGAAGGATTCCCCACAATCCTCAGAATTTTTTTCTTTCTCTGTACTATTAAAGTTCTTCTTTCTCTGTTACAGTAGTCTTTTTTTGGCTGAGATCCTCTTTGATTCCTCCTGAAGAATCCTTTTAAAAAAGGAAATGCAAGAGCAAAGCTGCTTATTACTGATGTTCACAAAGAGAATTGCTCTAGTAATTCTTTACCTCCAAAAAATTTTTAAGATTCTATGAAATACAGATTTTCATCTTTTCAACCAAGGAACTTGAGGGCATGTTAATGAGGTCAGTAGTAGTGCAGCTGTTGCTTAAAATGTGTTTTGTTTTCCAACCTTTACACTGATTTATGGCAAATCTTAGATGCAGCTTTGTGTGAAGGTTTAATAAGAACTTGGAAAACCGTGTTTGGTAAGCTGACAGGCATAAGACAGTCTTTCCTAGGCAATCTCAAAAGAAAACACTTTATTTATCTTGTTTGTGTGTTTGTGAATGCCCTGAGGTGAGGATGAAGAGTTACTCCAACAGGGGACTTGACATCAAGCGCTGTACTGCAAATGGTCTAATACTGCGTTCTTCTGGCAGAATTTGGTGGGTGTGAGGTAAGGGCAGAGAATGTGAACAGATGAGCAAATGGCAAGTACTTACCCTTTTTGCTACACAGAGCACGTTTTTGAATGGTGTTTCCTAAACTGGCTTTTTTTACTTATTCTTTAATGTGTAATAAAGCGTGAAGAAGAGATAACAGAATATACACAGCTCTAACATTGTATGTAAAAGACTGTAGAACTCAACAGATCTGCTTCAAACACATTGCTAAAGAACATGCAACAGAGGCAGACATCAAACATAGGCTTTGGGTATTGGAAAACAGAATTGTGCAATGACTGGGCAGAGCTGGAAGTCTTCACTGCAGACTTCTATGATTAGTTCAGTCATATCTCTCTCCATCTGTAACCACCTATTTGAGCCATGAATTCAGGAGTAAACCAAAGCCTCTGGTGGAAATAAGTCTGAAAAATCAAAACTGTTTCTCTCCCCACAGACAGTTTCCCTACTAGTTGAAAAGAGTGTTACTGACAGCTATTGCTACCTGGTGGATCTGCTTCACTTCCAGTCAGAATGGGTCTATGATTCTTATACTGGGTGGACAGTATCTCCATCTCTGTCAGTTTTTTTTCTGTTGCTTGGAGCTGTCTGTGTGGAGCTTGATCACGCTGTTCACTCACAGTATGTCTTTGCAGTGAAGTGTCTGGGATTAAATAACAGGCTGATCTGGGACAACTAATGCTTATCTGGTCAGTGGAGGAGAAAGGGTTGAGGAATTGGACAATAATGACAACCAGGTTGCCAAAAGAAGGGACAGTGTCTGCTCTCAGTTGTGTCCTTGCTTTATGAAGGAAGAGAAGCCACACTGGATGTATCAGGATGAGGTGGGCAATGGATATTTGAACCACTCCAGGTGTAGCTGAAACTAACTTAGCTGGAGCTTCTTTTTTCCAGCTAAAATCCTGACAAAGTTTTGCTTACACCTGCCAAGGTGCAGGTTCCTTTCTGCCACGCAGTACTTACTACCAGAGCGTTAATGTAATGACTCAGTGGTAACATGAGCAGTGGGAGAATAGGTTTTTTGTGTGATGAAAACAAGGATGTGAGTAGGCGTGTGCCTACCAGGCAGTGGTATATGACTGCAGCTAGCATGGTCATGCCAAGCTAGTCAGCCTGAAACCAGCTAAGAGCTAGTAAGGACCACCCAAGCATTGATATGGGCAGTGGCTGAAGCCCATACGTGTGGCAATGCTATAGCCAGTTCAGGTATGTCTATTCAAGGTGTGAACATGCCTTGGATTACACAGCAGATCAGTCAGCGTCTGGATCAAATGCCTACCTTCTCTCCTGGTTCTGCTTTTGTCTTGCTTTGTTCTTCTAAGAATTCAGAAAATGCTTCCAAGGTATGCTCCCCGGCATAGGCTACCTCCTGAAAAGAGTTTTAAGGTTAAGTGTTTAACTCTGTATGAAAAATGCTGTAAATAACAGCATAACAACTGAAGGATTTAAGTTCTTTAAACCAAACTCCAGACTTTTGTGCTCAGTTTAGAAAGCGAAGGCAGAGGCATAGCAGGTTCCAATGTCATCCGAAACTCAAGTGTAAAGAAGAAATAGATGTATATCCCTAAGAAGAATAGGATTTGTATAAAAACCATAACCATATAATACCAGTCTGGGATCCTGCCAACAATTGACATCAGTGTCTTTTCTGTGTTTAACAATAAGCATCTGCAAGATACTTTGAAGAGTCTTTTAAGTGTCTAGCCATGATATTCAAAGCTGTCTAAAGATTTTGAAGGAAATGCAAATTCTGAAAAAGTTTTGAAATACACAATCCAGAAGTACCAGCTGTTGCACTGCTTGAAAGACCGGGAGGAGGATCACAGAATCATTTAGGTTGGAAAAGACCCTTAAGATCATCAAGTCCAGCCATTAACCTAGCACTGCCAAGTCTACCACTAAACCATGTCCCTAAGCACCACATCTTTTAAATACCTACAGGGGTGAGGACTTGACCACTTCCCTAGGCAGCCTGTTCCAAAGCTTGACAACAGGTTCCATGAAGAAATTTTTCCTAATATCCAATCTAAACCTCCCCTGGCGCAACCTGAGGCCATTTCTTCTTGTCCTATCTCTTGTTACTTGGGAGAAGAGGCCAACCCCCACCTTGCTACCCCCTTCTTTCAGGCAGTTGTAGAGGATGGTAAGGTCTCCCCTGAGCTTCCTTTTCTCCAGGCTGAACACCCCCGGTTCCCTTAGCCACTCCTCAAAAGCCTTGTGCTCCAGACCCCTCACCAGCTTCATTGCCCTTTTCTGGACATGCTCCAACCCCTCAATGTCATTCTTGAACTGAGGGGCCCAAAACTAAACACAGCATTCAAGAGACGGCCTCACCAGCGCCGAAGGCAGGGGCATGATCACTTCCTTACTCCTGCTGGCCACACTATTCCTGACACAAGCCAGGATGCTGTTGGCCCTCTTGGGCACACTGCTGGCTCACATTCAGCTGGCTGTTGACCAACACACCCAGGTCCTTTTCTGCCAGACAGCTTTCCAGCCCCTCTTCCCCAAGCCTGTAGCATTGCAGGGGATTGTTGTGACCTAGGATGAGCAGTGATATTAATTTTCTTATACTTCCCCTTAAGTTGGGGGCTTACTGAAGATTTTCTTCTGAGGAAGTTTAATGGAAGAAACACTTTCAGTTTAGAGCTTTAAAATTCTCTGAGTAAGTTTAGGCACCCATACTGTACTTTAAAGATTCCTCCCCCCATCAATATCTTTGCTCTCTGGAAGTATAAAAGGATCTTGCACAAGTCTTCTAATAAAAAGTTGTAGAAGCTCATGTTCATGACATTGGGAATTGTCTGCTGTTACCTGAGTATATTTAGAAACAGCCAAATGCCTATTCTTACTTGGGTTAAGCTCACTTACTCCCACTGAGACCAATAATGCTGTGTTACTATACACTAGTTACTCTTATACCTGATTTGAGTTCAAAGGACTGTAAACAAAACACCTCCATTCTCTGGTGCATCCACTAAAAGTATACACAGGTTTCATATTTCCATTCAGTAAAGTATTCTCATGTAATAAAAAGTGTGGCAGCCTTGAAGTTATTTTTTTTTATGTTTGCAAGCTTAAGTTTCTTGAGAAAGATTATTTGATTCCTCCAGAGGCAATTAATATTCTCAGATGAGTCTTGATTTTTATTGACCCTGATGATGGCTGGAACAGCAGTTTCTCAGAGCCCGAAGACCTGTAAAGCCAGAGAAGTAGCTGATCCCTACACTGGTTACTGAGGATATGTGTCAACGCTTCTCATTAATCAGTGCATAAGAGTATGTAAATGTTATTTTTCTCACTTCAACCATAGAAACAAATAGAATCATCTTAAATACATCTGAAAGACTGCATATTTTGCTCTTAAATTTGGAGTGGATGACGCAGTGGATGAGTTGTTCATCAGCTTCACAGATGGAGCTCAGATGATGCCTGGTCACTCCCTCTTCCACGTAATTCATCAGATTCGCTCTCTTGTTCTTTCAGTTCTGACTATAACTATTCCCCAGCATAGAAACACTCAGCTGGTGCTTTGCAAAACTGGGCACATGCTTAAACGCCCAGCTATAGATGTAAGTCTCTTAGCTCATCCAATTCCGCCTAACTCCAGATAACCTGAAGTGGCTCCTGATTTCAAAATGTTGTCATGCATCTAGTTTTGCGTCCACTGCAAGTAAGAGGGTGACTTGTTATTAACTTCAGGAAAAGCTGAACCTGTTCTTAAACAGACAGTCCACTGGAAAGAAGACAGTTCATAGCCAGGAGACCTAGCAGATACTTCTGCTCAGAGGAGGTGGTATCTAATATGGTCTCATCAGGTGAGAGTGCTTGGAAGGGACTGCATAGTAACAAGTTCTGCTCATGGCTTTGCCTTTAAAGAGGGTAAGGGTGTTTGTGGTGGCCAGAGAGCATAATAAACCAGTTCTAGAAAACAGCTTTGGGTCATGTTCTGTTCACCACATTTCCCTTGGTTTGTCAGGGAGAGGTTCAGATTTCTTTACGTGCATTTTGATGTGCTTTCTAAAGTCTCCTTTAAGTGCACTTTGATGTGCTTTCTGGAGTCTTCCATAGTTATTTCATCTTTAGAGTCCCTGCTGCTTTTGCGCTAGTGTTCAATTCATCCTTATTCCTTAAACAATGCAAAAATCTGTAGAGGTTACTGGAAAGAAACCTCATGTGTTTGTGTTTCCAACACTAGCAAAATACTGAAGGCTAGAAAAGATATCTGTGAAATCAAGGTTGCATCAAGTGTTGTTGTTGGACTGTATATATGTCCTGTTCCTCTTTTTCTTCATTCTGGACATACCAGTTTCTCTTTGGCTCCAAGCCCCTTCTATAAGGGAGTAAGGACCGTAATTTTGGGGCAGTGCCCATGCAGTGAAGAACACAAATATGCGGGTCCTTGGCATGTTGTGATGTTACATTTGTATCCTGTGCTCTGACTTTGGTTAACCTCTAAGAAAGGACAACTATATGTGGGAGAATTCCCGATATAACTGCTGGTTGGGGAGGAAATGACTGAGAGCTGTTGCAGTGACCCTGTCTTAACAGCTTGAGCACATCTCGATTATTTATAATTGTCTATAGTTAGTAAAGATATCTGTGGCCAGCTGTTCGTATAGTGCCATAAGAAGGAGGGCCAGAACACTTGGGTCTGCAAGACTGCAGGCATCTACAGGACACCTGCGCTGGTAGTCAAGTACAAGTTAAAATCTCTGAAGTTGAGGGAACTAGTATAAAAACATAATGCATGAGGAAGAACTTGAGATTTCAAATACTGTTTAATTTCAGGTTATTTCTAAGTATGAAACAATCTCTTAACAGTTAATGAAAGTTATTACTAATATTTTTTAACAAACTGACATTTAGTATGAGTATTTAATGGGTTTCTGCTTTTCTGCTTAAAGACTAAACATGGTGCGAGTGTGCAGGACTGCAGTTCAATTCATTAGAAGCTGTGCATGCACATCCAAGGGGAAAATCTCTCCCTCAAAGATTAAATGAGGACATGGGCAAATGTCTTAGAATTTAATTTAAGTTTAGGACTAAGAAGAAAAATGAAAAGCTTAGTAATGTCTTAATTATAACAGTATCTTAGAATGTAATTATTTTTTTTGCTTCAGAGATATTTTCTTTTTAATTAGATTATCTACATAGATGGAGGAATGTAACTATTTAGTATTTTTCTTTGCCTCCTCTTTCAGTAGCATTTTGTGATTATTGTGTAACATAGCTGATGCATTAGGCAGCATATTGTAAAGTCATTGGTCTTGACAACAAATATTTATTCCCAGCTGAGGCTGTGATACTGGAATGAAGTAAAATTACTGGCGTAAGTGTATAGAAGAAAGTTTTGTGATTTGGGTTTTGTGAAAATGTAAGAGGATATAACAAGAGTAGTACCAGCATTTTAGAGGCTGTAGTCATACCTGCTCCAGAAGCAACTGGCACAGGGTAGTTCTGTGACAGTGCATCTCTTGCCATGGTTTGAAGTAAAAATGCACTGCAAGGATTAGGAGGTATCTGTAAGTTCACTCTGAGTTGAGACCGTTGCTACAACCCAACAGGCAGATTGGAGGCTGTTAAACAGCAGAATGTAAGGCTGTGCTGACCTGTAGGTTCAAGTTGGTAGATGATACATGGGCTCTTGCCACAGCCTCACACAAAGGAGAAGACAACAGAAGGATTTCTCCTCTAATTCAGGCTCTTGACAGCAATGAATCCAATGTTGAGTAGATAAAATGACCAAAGCTTTCTTTCTTAAAGAACTCCATTCTCACTGTGATGCACGTGCATGCAAACACATACACACATCCCTCCTCGGTGTGCAGCTCTGTCTCCACGTTCTTCCCCAACAGCTTCTCACCTGGTAATCTGGTCCAGCAGGAAAGAGTCTGAAGAATGGATAACGATCTAATCCAACGGACATGATGTCATTTGCTGTGACATCTATCTTCGCAATGATTATGTCTTTGCAACTTTCATATTGCTCTCCTAGCTTATCCCAGATTGGCAGGAGTTTTTTGCAGTCATAGGACCAAGGTGCATCTGCAAATTTAAAAGTAAAAGTAGAATGACACAGTCTGGTAAAGGAGCATGTGCTCGTGTAATCACTGGGACCCATTTAGCCCTTAAAGTTAACAGGGTTTTAGATTTCAGTTGTGGTCAGTCTCTACTTGAAACCATTCACCCCTAATGAATTTCATGAGTTTTCATATAGTGATAACTATAATAATAATTAGCTATTCACTAATGCGTTGCTGATAGCAGTGCTGCTTTAGCTCTGTTTAGCCTTTTGTTACTATTGCAAACACACGACACTTGTCATACAACTTTGCTGGAGAGGTGTGCTGGATAACCAATGCAACCCAAATAAGTCTTGCATCATTCCCATGGTGAAATACTTGCCAGAAGCACAAAATGCTGTCTGCATACTAAAGTTAACTGTGTTTACAAACTGTGCTATATTTACAGTAAAAGGAGTTTGAGGTATGGTGGTGTTTTGACTCCGAGCATTGCAGTCATGCAGGTTAGCAAAAAGGCAAACTGCTGAGAACCCAGTATCCGCTTAAATAACATACAACATGGTCTCAATCCCTCAGTCATGAGAACAATACTTGTACTCAGTTTAGATGGAATTAAAATTCCTGGGGTGCTTTCCTGAATATACTACATCCCATTTACCAGCCTTTCATTTTCAGAGGTCTGTTTATATTGGTTTGTTCATGATACTGAAATGTAAAAATTATTTGTGTGAATGAAACTGCTACAGTCAACAAGGAGGATTGCAGGAATATGCTACCTTTAAGAATTTCTGGAATTCAGGGCAGGGCAGTACAGTACAGCTAGTTGTCTATATTTATGTTAATGTTGTGTGTTTGCTCTGCTGAAGTAACTAAGGTACGATCTAATCTCTGCTGGCTGGTACAGGGATAGGGCAGTGGTTTCTTGCTGGGAAGAGACAAGCAGTAAAGCCACTTCCCTTTCAGGCAGAGAAGGAAAAAAGGAGTTACAATTTGCTAAGCCACAGCTCCTCTCTGGGATTTAATCCTAGAGCATTAGAACAGACAACCTCACTTAACTCTCCCTCTGTCCTTGGAAGACAGCCTGACTCATACTGTACAGTACGCTGTAATGGTACAACATGACATTCTAGTGTCAGTTTGTCTTTCAACACTGAGATTTGATACGGCCTTGACAAATATTTACTTAAGGGATCCAGTGTTATTCAGTGCAACCCTAAGTCAGCAAAGGTATCACAGTGTTTCCATAGATATGACACAAATGATTCTTTAATATTTTCATTGGACAACAAAAGTTCATTAAGCTAGGCTTCTGTAAAGTGCAAAGATTAGTTTGGTATGTAAGCATGAGCTTTCGGTTTTCCCTTCTAATTGATCATGTTAAAGCAACTTAAAATCTGAATAGAATAATAACACTTACAAAACATAACAAACACAGTCATGGTCTTATTGAAAACAATCCTGTTGAAATTCTTCCCAACAAGCACTTTGACAGGCATCTTGTCCCAGTCCTCTGGAATTTCTTCACTAGAGAGATGTAGCTAAGTAGAAACGGAAACACTGCTGTGAAGGTGCAGGGAGCATTGAGAACCTGTACTCCAGCTCAGGTTAATGTGACGCTGTTGGGACATTTCTCTACCTAATGTTGGCTATTAGTGTACATTATTTTTTATATCTCTATATATTAACCAGCCTTCACGTGCTACCACCTTCTCTCCCTTCAGCAGGGAGCTGGGTCTCACACCCCTGCATAGAGTTGGTAGTTGGAATTACTTGTCCCTCTCTTCAATACAGAGTCCATAGTAGATTGTCTGAAGATGACCCTTTGGAACACGTTTGCATTCACTTCCCTGAATTCTTGTTGCCCAATGTTCCAAAGCTAGGCTACTGAAAAGCTTACCTATTGTGGGCTCTCAAAAGTAATGTAAAACACACAAGAAAGTGTGCATTGCTGCTTAAATCTCTGCCTTCATCACCAATCAGAGTCCCCACGAATTCTGTAATTTACAGTGTATTAGCTGGCAATTTCTTTTACTCCACAGCGCAGTAGTGGAAAGGCACACATTCCCCATGGAATCTGTTCCGTGGTGGGAGTGTGCCACTCAAGCAGATCTTCATGAAGAGGAGACATCCACACCTCACTTCCCCCCCAACATTGAAATCAGGATCTACTACTCAAATCTCTTAAATTCTGCCTGCTGTCAGACTGATTACTTCATCTTTTCTCCTCCTGATGGAAACAAAGGTAAATCAACCTGAGAAGCACTGAATAAGCAAAACGTTTTAATGTATTTTTGACATGAGTGTGGAGGATGATGCCTCATTATGACAACAAATACTGTATTTACCATTGGGAAGGACCCCCATGAAAATTCACTCTGCTAAACTCACAACAAATACCATATCTTACTTCACTTTGAAACAGTCAGTTTTCTATTTACTGGACTTCTCTGTAACCTCAAAATCCATCGCAATCATTGCTTGCCATCTCTCCCAACTAAGGGAGTGAAATATCTCCATTGTCGTATTGGAAAGATTGAGACCTAGGGAGTTTTTAAACCACTAAAATACATCAGCTGAAATCAACTAAAATACTGGACCATAAATGGTTATCCACTTTTTCCATAGGAGGACTGGAGAACTTTGTAGTCCACCTCAGTTGTTAAATACAGAGGAGTGCTCTGTCGGCAACTGTAGATGAATGCATCAGAGTGAGAGTAAATTAATAAACTGGTGATCGGAACAGCATGCTGTTCTAATTAAAAAAGGGATGTTTTGCAAATTTGGTAGTGTTTTATTTGGTGTATTAGGGGGCATCTCATTAGTAACGGACATACCTTTGCTTTTCCATTTAGGTAGCTCTGGCAAAATTCTTTTAGATTCTCCACAGTCACCTCATCTGCAGGCATTTTGTATTTTGCATCGCTTGTCAGATTTAGGATTCTCACGGCAGGAATGTCAACCTCCCTGATGCGAAAAAACTCAAAAACTCGTCCATTCCTTGTTTCATTAGTATCCACCAAGACAAACATTATCTGATAATAAAGAGAGAGTCATGCATCTGGTTGAGTCTTCCAGTTTTGTTTTAGCCATTTTAGAAAGATGATCCATGGAGCTTGGCAGTGGGTTAGGATCTAACCTTAAATGCAAGGAATTGTGTAGAACCATTTTTTGGTCTCAGTCCAAAAACCAGCAGCTCTGTGGACTTTATCATATCTTGTTAATAACAATAACATATCTTGTTAATAACAATCCTAAAGTAGCCAAAAGGAATGGAGCTTTTCCCTCTGTCTGTTCACAGTGGTTTGCTGTCACCTATTTTAGCAACACTTCTAAATTACCTCTCCAAGCTCTTACTGCTCTTCCTAATAAATCTTAACAGGACAAAAGAGCTGAAACACCTGCAATCCATATGTCTTTACCAATACTAATGTGTGATATTTTATTACAAGATGACTTACCATTCTGCAGTGTCTCATGCACTTGGAGAAGGAGCAGCATTGCAGTGATTGACAATAGAAAACTGAAATGGCTGTGTATGACTGCCTATACCTGTTTATATACATGCAAACGTGTGCTGCAAGCAAGGCTATGCACATGCCTTGCAATATTTCTCAGGTTTTGTAGCTGGTTCCAGCTCTTGGTTCAGGCAATACCCTGAGATCCTCATGGCATTTCCTGGTGGTGGCAAAAATTGCCAGAGCCTTGCTAAAACTATCTTTGGTGGGAATTTGCTCCTAGAAAGTCATATTCGTAAAATCAGAAACAGATTTATTGGGAGCAGGTGGAATTAGTGTTGGTTTGTGTGATCTTTGCGTTTTAAAGAATCGTTTTCAAGTGAAGTTTATGTTTCAGTTTGCATCCTTAACAAATTCAAAGAATAGTTACCAAAACTGCTTTTAAATGGTTTGGTAGACTTAGAAGATAGACTGACAGCAGTGTACCTTTACCAGTAATGTTGGTGGAGTGTTTTTCCATTGATCTTTTGGCATTCATATTTGCAAAGCAGGATTTAGCTTTACAAACCTTTCCTCTAAATTCTGCAGCAGCAGACTTGTAGTTTTCATAAATCGTATTGAACGTCTTCGAGTTCGTTGGGGTGAACAGCAGGATGTGATTTTCAACAGGGACATCAAAAATCTTCACAGATGTCTGGGAAACAAAAGACTCAACATCTGTTCCACTCTTTGTAAGCAAAACAGTGAATCAGAGGCTCAGAGTATCAGTATCATTCAGTTCTACTATTGCAAATTTTACTTTTAAGACTCAGTTCCCAATCATTTCCATAACCGTTGGATTTTTTTCATTGTTACAAAGAAGATAGTGAGAAGAATCAGCAGCTGCTGAGTGTGTTCTCTGTTCCAGGAAAAACCTCATTGTTATTCATAGATTTTTACGGTCAGAAGGGACTGTTACAATCTTCTAGTCTGACCTCTATAACACATGCTGAAGAATTAATGCTAAAGATGTGCTGAAAGTAAAAGGCAGCGTTACCCAAGGAGGCCCAACTGCAGCAGCTGCAGGAGCTAGACCTGGTTGGGGTATGCCTTCACTTCTGGGTGGCATCGGCAGCTTATGTCTCCTTCCCTGCACAGAGCTGCCCTTTTTCTCATGCCACCCCATGATTAGAGGCAATGGGGTGTCCCCCACGCAAGTAGGTATTTCCGTGTCTTCCCCTTTCTACCTGCGCTACCAACAGTTATTGCTGGTTTCTTTCTTCCTTGTCTTGGCCCAGAGGATCCAGTTGCTGCAAGGGAGTGGAAGGGTTGGAGCCAGGAGAGGGGCTGGCCAGGCCTTTGTGTGGGCTCCACGGGAGGGAGGTGTTTGCATGTGCAGGCAAGTTCCCTGTTTGGCCAGCCATTCCCCATCTCCTCCAAGAAACAACATCTTGCCAGAGGGAAGCATCCTTTGGCCTGGATTAGACCAAGAACTGCCTGTTGGGTTCTGTTGATGTTTCTAGATGTGTTTAGGGCTGGCCTAGTTAAACAAGCAAACAAGATTCTCAAACACTAAGGACCAGAATAGCTCCCAAGGTCTCTTTCTACATGGATTCCTGTCTCTCTCCTGTGGCTTTTGGTAATACAGTGAAATGCACATACCTCAAGATTATATTCAGTGACCAAATCCAAGGTGAAGGTTTTGATTAGCCTCGTTAGATCCAGTTTGTTCAGTCTGCCATCTTCAAGCACTTCATTATGCACAGGTTTTCCCTTGGACAAATAGTGAAGTTTGTGAGGTTGTTGGCCTTATCAACTATAGGAGCAAAGAGGCTGTCTTTACTCTAAAATGTTGTTCTCAGCTTTGCTATTTTATGATCCTCAGTAACTGAAATTCTGTAACTTGTAAAATAAATGTCACAGATTATAGAACAAGATTATAGGTAAAATTCAAGGTACAGCTGACAGTTTTAATTTGCTCAGTAATCTTAACATACTGAAAGATCTTTTCTATATTTATACAAGCTATCTGTGACATACGCTCACTCAGGATGTCCTTGGTCTGACTACTTCATAGCCTAAAAGTCGGTGCTACTCCTGTGTAGTTTTGATCTGTTGTTGGCCACTTCTTCTATTGTGGATTGGAAGAAAAGAAGATTCCTGGCCAAAAGCAACACAAAGGAAAAAAGGTAAATATCTGCAAAACTCACTGAACCTGGCAGCACGTGTTGATTATAATATGGATTGGAAAATAAAGCCATTTTAACTAGATTCTTAATTATAAATTAGAAGCATGAATATAGGCAGCTAGATGGAAAATACCAGTTGTCTAAAGGTTGCTGTTTGCCTCCTCCTTGTCTCTCTTGTCTGCAAATGCAGTATTTTTTGTGTTAAGATGTTTGAATTTCAACTAGGAAATTATTTAACCTGCAAAATTCCCAAACAGCCTTTCTGTAGCCCAGTGCTGCCATGGCAGCTCACTGCACCTTGCCTGCTAGGCTTGCATTCCTACCTTCTTAAACACAACAAGTGTGTTCTTTTGGATGCCGTAGTTAGCGCAGATGTCCTTGCTGGCTGTCATCCCGAAAGGCAACTGTGGCACATCTCTCGCTGTCTCACAGAAAACTTCCACGTAGTCATTGTGAAGTTCCTAGTCCCAGAAAGAGTATTTATTGAAACTGGGTCCTGCATCCTGCTAGGATGCATAGGAGTGAGAACTACAGGTGAGGCAGGCCCCTAAAGGCTTGTGAGGTAGAGAAGGGAATGTAATTGTACAGCAGGTATAGCTTGCCATCATTACCTCCAAGGGGAGATCTTCACAATAGGGGAGGTCCAAGGAGTGCTGTGATACGGCTCAGTGTGTTCACCTTTCCAGCTAGTGTCAGCTGCGCTGGGTCAGTATGAATGGTGTATGGTCCCCTGTGCCCTTCCTGCACTAATCTCATCCGCCCTGCACTCCCCTGGCATTTCCACACTCTGCGAAGGCTTCTGCAGATGGGGAAGGATCATGCCAACAGCTTCTCCCCTGCTGCAGCCTGGCTGCACAGCCAGCAGGATGTGATGGATTGGAGAGGAGGGCTCTCTGCCTGCAAGAGGACCCGACTGATGGTGCTTTGACTGAGTGCTCTTCAAGGCAGGGACCTTGACTCCCACATCTGTCAAATAGTCACTTTGCTGTCCACCTTCAAACTAATAGTAAATAAGCATGATGAAAGGCAACAGCACTTCCAGATTTGATTTAATCAGACAATTTTATGCTAGATGAATAGTAATTTATGTGCTGAGACCTCCCAACACATCCTGGCACTCACATTTGTGAGCAATCTGTGACTAATACAAAGCCAAATACAGCTCTTTACTTGGACACTATTTTGTTGGCTTCCACCCATTAAATTTCTAACATGCCCTAGTTCATGCTCATCTATTGTCATTTCAGCCCCTATGGAGTCTAGTCAAACACATCTGCAGGCAATATCTGCTATCGGTGTGGTTCAGGGAACTCTCCAGCATCATTGCGATAGCAAGGGCTTCTCAATCTGGCCCAGCCTTCCTTCATAAACGGCTGCAAGCAGATTGCTGCAAAGCAAAAATCTGGGCACTCTGAGCGTTTTCACAGTTTGTCCTATTATGCTGTATGTGTTCACCAGCTCTGTTACTATGGGGCATTTTGGTAATGAATCCTGTTTTCCACATCAATAAAACTTGGACTATCCACTGTAGCCAGCATATTTGGGACCTTATCTGTTCAGGTATGAGTCCAGACACTACTTTTAACTGGGCAGAGAGATAACAGAGACTGTTTTACTGACTTCTGACTGCATGCCTTGACAGCTGAAATTTATTTTGCACTATTTGACTGTTGTTCTGTATCATTCAGCCCCAAATCCTAAGAACCTTATTCAGCTCTAGTAGGAATTTGCTTGAGAAAGGACTACATGAGTTGGATCATATACAGTGTAAAATTTTATGACTTCCTATGCACACATGTTTCTTAGCTGGCAGGAGCTAAACCCCACAGTTAGCGTGATATCCATGGAGCTGTGCTCTGCCCCCCTAAGTTTCACTGAAGTTCTTTAAATCTTCAAATGGAAAGATGAAGAAAAGGCTCTCTAGTATATTAGACAGTATTTACTGGTTTTTTATGGACTTAAGCAGGAAGGGAATATTCCTTCACCAGAAGAGCCTGCAACTATTCATGTCTATGATTTTACACCACATTTGAATAGAAATGCAGTGATCAGGTAACCCTAGATTTTTAGATCAGTTACAACTCTGGGCAGGGATTACAACTTTTTGCATTTGGAGAATCCAGCAGCAGTATAACCCATACCACCAATGGGTTAAGTCTCTCCAAAGAAAAGGATGGAGTTAAGTAAGGATAGGTAAGTCAATAGTTCTGCCTTCTTCCCATCAGGCACCAAATTTGGGGTGCTTTGGCAGAAGCCCTTTCATCTGAGGATACAGGAAAGTCTGCTGTGACCAGGGCTGTGCAAACATTGCTGTAGCATCCTGCTCCCAGAAGCTGCTCTCAGAGTGGTACGTCTCTGTGCCAGGGTCCCTATTCAGGAAAGTGCTGTGGTGTGAGATGTTCTTATCTCTGCCTGTGCTGCTTATCTAGAAGTGTTAAAATGTAGATAGAAACAAATTTAAAAAGAGAGAAGGAAAGGCTCTGCAGAGAAAACTGAGGGTCTGGGTTTTTCAGGCGAGTTCTAGGTCTTTTGGATATGTGGGATTTGGTGGCGATGGCAAGCAGTATATCCCAAAGTCGGAACAGAATCCAGCCTTTTGAGTTTTCCAGTGAATTACCTTAAAAAAGCCAATCACTGCCAAATCGTCAGCATGTATGATGGCTTCAGCCTGATCAGTAGAGTTGATTAAAACAGTGCTAGGTCCTGTTCTTCTTTTCACCCATGTAATAAAGGCTGAGGCCTGTCTGACTCCTGTGGAAGGAAAAGAGAGTTAAAATTACCATCAAAATGAATGACAGAAATTTCTGTGCAATCAAGATAGAGGCACTGGAGGTACAGAAGGATGCTAAATACAAATGGAATTGGGCTGCTTAGAACTGAGGTCAAAGCTGATTTAAAGTGGGCTTGGGGCATCCAAATTCAACCTCAGGTTCTAGTCACCATTTAAACTGTTGCTGACTCTAGATCAACGACGGATCGGTATGTTTTCTGAGACCTCTGCAAATGGCTGTATGTCCAATTAACTGCTTAATCACAGATGGAGAATAGAGATGAGGAAATTCAAACAAGTAGAAAACCTCTTCTGCAAGATTTCATGTGTCCCAAAATCACAGTAAGCTATAAAGAGCTATCGACCTGAGGTTTAATCCAAAATGACTTCAAACCAATTGCAGATTTTATTGAACTGTCTGTTCAATTGAATTAGGTGTCAAAATTGTTCCTTTGGTGCTGCAGAAGGGATCTGATAGGCACAGAGACATGTTAAAATTCCTCTGTGGTGCTGCAGCTTCACTTTTTAGTTTAGACATAAGAAAAAAAGCTGAAGTGTCGAAGTTGTCCTTTAATTCTGGATTGTTCCGTCTTTTCAGTTCCAAAATACTGCTACCAGTTTTGCTGAGATTACAGTCAATCTGTTTATTTGGTAAATTCTCTTCAAGCTTTTAGGAGTTGTAGGAATCTTGAGTCTCTAAAAAATACATTTTCTAGCTATCATGTTTTCAGCGGAATTGGAGCCACAAATTGCGGCTCAGGAGGTGAGAATCTCAGCTGTGAAGTAGCCCTTTCATCTCTGAGAGTATGACATCCTTGTTGGACCAGACCAAGAGTCTAGCAAAGGGTTAATGAAAATTATATATGAAAAAGTCTGTATGCTGTGAAGTGCTAGAGTCAAGATGTACAGTACAAGTGGATTATCAAAGATACAAGTCCTGGTACTGTGCATTTTAGCAATACGACAAGATCAAAATTGAGTCAGACCATTTTACTGCCATCAAGTCATTTTGCAGCAGGCTGCACTGCAACTAGTTTAAAATACCTTTTTTTTTTTAAGGTGAAGCAGGCAGGCACCTGCTCTGGAGTGTATAGGCTGCAGAGCAAAGCACAGAGCAGTATCTAGTGGCCATATAGTGCTTGACTTCTGCTGTCTAAATGCAGAATTGAGCTCTTGCAGTTTATGCCAGTGATACAACCCCTCAGCATGTTTTTCATATGGCTAATCTTTCTATCGGGTTGCTTTAAACAGCCTGTGTAGTTTGTTTCTACTGGCTAAATTCTGGGCCTGAAGTGGTAAATGATGATTTTACAAAACCTAGGATTTGGCTGCCATACTATGTCCATTGCCAGGACAACCATTCAAAAATTCCCTCTTCCATAAAATATTTGAGTTAATTTCTTGATTTAAGCAATGTCTGCTGTTTCTTTTATGGTATGAAGTATAGCAAGTTCTGTATGAGAAGTCATTGGGTAGTCGCTGCGCATTTTCAGTTGCTAATTCTCAGTGGTTTCAAAGTCACATGCGATAGGTGAGGTTTTACTAGTTCCACATAAGTGTTTGCCTGCCAAAAAAATGTAATTGAAGTCATTATTGGTGATATATGTGCTCTGAACAGTTGATGCTATCTTGTACAAATCACGGAGCAGAAGCCAGTTTCCTAACTTCTTGTGTTTTGCTAGTATGTGTGTCTTAGCAGCTCTCTGCTGAAGGGTGACTGCATGCCTGTTGTGATACTCTGTATGCACTGGTTCTCACAAGCATACCTGTCAGGTAGTTGTACCAGTTTAAAGAGGTTTCCATGTCAATGCTATAGATTTAATCAGAGACTGAAGGTAGGTGCTTTCGTTCTCATCTATCAGCACCTCTAATAAAAGTTCAGTATGGCAAATCACGCTTGCAGTGGCATTTGTGCAGAAGCTGCTGTTTGCACAAGTCTAGATGATGGTAACTTGTTAAGAAATTCAATAGCAAGGAAGAGCAAGTTACTAAAAATACTGAAGATCAGCTTTCAGCAGCAGCAGCCACTGGGGGCTCAGCAGTTAAAGAAGTCGGAGCACTCACTTGTGTACAGGCTCAGGAGGCAAACTTTAGGTTCTGGTTTTTTTCTTGGTTAAAGTTGTGACTTAACTGTATCTGCTTAGAGCTGCTTAGAGTACACTAACGGACACTTGGCCAAGTCATGCAATTTTTGTCAACTCTCTAGAAGTTCATCATTTTAGGTAAAAAAAAAAAATAAAAATAAAAATAAAATCGTTCTTGTATATCTGTTCAGTGAAAGAAAAACTCTAATAAGGCCTGGATTTCCCAGGATTGCTCAAGTCAGTCCTATTCCAATATTGTTGTCTTTGCTTAAGAACTTTCCATCAAAGATTTCAAATTATTCCATGTTTTTTTTGAGCCACATATGAGCTCCCTCTGATGGCTAAATTGCAAAATTCTTTTCCTTGGTTTAGGAAATATAGCTGTATAATTAGCGTGGACTTAGTGAATTCACAATTCATTGTTAGGTGCACAGAGTCTTGCTCCAGCCTACTTCTGTAGGCGTGCTACACATGGGAATTGCAGTGAGCTAGAAGTGCAAACGGAGCAGGTTCGGGACCGAAATCTTGTTTGATGTAACTCATTTATCTATGTTTATTGTAGTAAATGGGAGTAAGTTGTCTCGTTGGGATGATTCTCTGTACTCGGTGGAATTACGCCAGCAGTGAATTTGGCTGTGTGAGCTAAACATACAGTTCAGTTACACACTTGGAAGATGAAATTAAATCCCTGTTCTTGTATTGGTCCAGGGGTAATTGCATATTTAAAACCATAGGCAAAACCAGTTTGCTACTTTGTATATTCTTTATCTGAGCATCTATATTTTTCTTCTGAGTAACATAATAGATCGGTACATCCTGTCATTACATATAATTATCTTAACAGTGCATAAGACAGTTTACCTTTGCAGTCTATGGGATCTTCCCGGCTGCCATCCACAAAAAATTTCACAGTAGGAAACTCTTGAATATTAAATTCTTTTCTCAAATCATGTTGGTATGTGACATCAATTTTGCCAAATTGGATTCTTGGAGCTTCTTTTTTAAGCTGTCGTGCAGCCTCAGCAAATTCTTCAGACAAGTCCTGAGATGATTGAGATAAAGTAATATCTGGAAAGGGTCAACCAAAAGAGAAGGGGTTACCTAGGCCACAGCTTTCTAGTGGAGGTTGTTGTGTCAAGTAGTAGCTGGAGGGGTTGAATAAGGTCTCTTACAACTCAGAAATAAATGAGAAATTATCTTTTTATGTCTTTGTGTTGATGCTGATTGTTCACCACTCCACACATCCTTGGACCAGTTGCAGTGAAAAACTAGTAGGGTTGCAATGTTCTTCTGGTGGGAAGAAATGACGTGGAATTAAAAAGTAGTTTGACTGACTGACCATGTTGGGCATGAGTCAAAGGGAGTTCAAGGGTAGAGTTAGATATTGCTCACATTGGGACTCTTTGATAAGATACCATTTTTGTAATGACTTCACTGAGGTGAACCTTTGTAATGCAGAAACTACTTTTCCAGATAAGATACAGAGGAGGGAAGGACAACAACAAAGTATGGTTTTTTAGAGACTGGCAGCATATTTCTGCATGCTGTGCTGTGTGCCAGCCCTTCTTTAGTTTAAACGGCAGATTGTATTGGGAGGAAGAAGGGCCATCCTAATCTGGCCCCTGGAGTTATAAGTTATATTAACATGAAAAAAGGACAAAAGGAAGAAACTAGTCACACATCGCTGCTCTGTATTCAAAGTCAAATAAGAGGTAAAGGCCTGCAGCATTATGGTTTTGCAACTTGGGTTGAAAAGAAAATTAATTTGACTTTCTTTTGATAAAATTGAGATACCCTATATTGTTAGATTTATTACAAAGAGCAAAACCTTTTTCTTTACATTATGCACAGAATTTTTTTTGTTTCATCAATATACTCTTCAAATAGGACAGATGAAAAATATCCAGTTAATCTTGGTTTCATACTTTTATGTGTGTTTGTGTGTGTATATACACACATTCGTATCTATACTTACACAAGCACACACACATGTGCACCAAAGCATAAATCTAACAAAACAACTGTCTTTTGTTCTCTCACAAAATTACAAATGCACTTCTCTACAGCCTTCCTGGTGAAGATACTGCCCAAGATAATGATAACCAAAAAGTGAATGAACATTTCTGTATGAGTTCTAATAAATGAAAGATAAAACCACTAATCTAACTCAGTGCTGATGTACATTTCTTGCATTATTCATCATGATCCTTGCTCTGAATCCCAGCCATCAATCATTTTCTTCCACCTAATTGCCACAGAGAGGATTGTGAAGAGTAGCATTAAATAATATTATTTTCTCAAAATATTAACCTGATAGGCCCTTCGAAATTTTTCCACATATAAACCCATCTTCTCTTAGGCTCACAGAAACCCCAGCATTGGAACAGCTGCTCCAGCTGCTAACTTGCCAAAGGGGGTTCTTGTGAGTAGAACAAAACTTAGTGTCTATTCAGAGGGCACTCGGATTCTATGGTGATGAATAGAAGGTACTTCTCTAAATAAAGTAAATGAGCCTTAAGGTATCAGTCCAACGCAAATTGTGTTCTAATTGCCTGTAAAATTACTGTTTCATCAAATAAATTTATTTTCATTTTACAGAGAGATTTGATCCTAACTTCAATTTCCTTTTTTCTAATTATAAAAATGGTCTTACAAACTTTTTCCCCAACAAGTTTGTGAAGTGTTATCTCACAGCACAAAAAAAAAATTGCAGTAGTCTTCCCAATTGCATCTCTATATGCTCTAGATGTAACTGCAGAAAACCATGATAGTTATTGTAAGCTCTGACCTGTCAACATAAGAAATAGTATGTCTACCCTATGAAAATACTGCTGCTTCTAGGGACAGTGTGTATTGAGCCTTCATGAAATATCTTTGCTTAAAATTATTGCAAAGGTATGTGGTCTTTTAAATAAAACATGGAGTACCTGCTATGCAATGTAAGAGTGCTGATACACAATGACTGCCTGTGGCAGGGTTAGCCTGAGTTACTGGGCTTTCCAAGGGGAAGAGTGCATTGCTCTGAACAGAGTGCTGTTGGAATAAGGAGCAGGAAGCCACACAGCAATTAGGGATCCAGTACCTTGTAGCTAATTCCAAGGCAATGGTTTACACCAGAGGCAATTTCAATCTAACGTCTTTTTCCAAATAACCTAAGGTTGCACAGCTGTTTTACTACAACTGGGAATCTGGAAGATAAAATGCTTATTGCACAGTGAAACGGGACTCTCTTGGGAAGGGGCAGAAGAAATTGTTGGTGAAGGCCAGACACAGAAACTGAAACCACTTAGAGGCTTCCGAAATATACAGGGATTAATAACCTTTATGGACATTAGACACATATGTAGATTGTCTGGAGGTTTTTAGCATCCATTTTTCTCTGCAATATTTCAATTCCAAAACGATATGTTTAAGAATGATCTTTTATCACTGAATGACCTGAATAGGCAGAGTTGCAGGTGACTAGTAATGTAACTAGCAAGCTTAGACAATGAGACTTGGTGGAGTTGTTAGCTCCTGGCTGGAACTGGGAAAAGTGCCTGACTCCATCCCGTAAGAAGTAATCACTGCACTCAGAGACCAGGAGGAATCCAAGTACCATTAACCTGATAACTGCGAGACACGAGTTCAGTGAGTGAACTGCCTTCTTCATCAGACAGATAAAAACTGTTTCCTTGACTACCCAGAAATCATGTGGAAACATCCATCACGCACCTTTCCCCTGCTTTCCTGAGTGATTAGACGACTCTTCAGCTTTCCATCAATTCCTTTTCATTCCACTCATTCTCTGTTTGCCTCCCAGGTGCTTTATTTTTCAAGTCGCTTGAGTGTTGCAGGAAATCATCACTCCTTTTATTTGGAGGCCTTTCTTGAGTTTTGTTTTGCTTCCTCTGTTTTAGTTTTTTATTGACACCAATCGCTTCAGGCATTGGGGTGAGGAAGCAGCTGCTGATGCTGACAGAGCATCAGAGGCTCCAGACTGGAGGAGAGCTGAGCGCCCACAGAGTACGAGGGCAGACACAGACGAGAGGTACAGAGTTGGTGGCAGGGTCACCAGGGAAGACATGTATGGGTGATGGGACACCCGTGTCAACCAGGGTGCTGTGCTGCAGCTGCCAGAAACGAGACCGTTCAAAGGATGTCAGCTCAGGGACAGCATTGTATTAACAATGGGAGAATATCTTTGTTATCAGTAGCTTTAGTTGTGTTATAAATAGAAAGAAGGGTAATTTAAGGGTTTGTTGAGGTTTTTAAATTTTTTTCCTAGATAGTGGTTTTGACCTGTCTTTTGGAAGTATCGCTGAATTCCCTCCCACCCTGTGTCATTGCAGACTTGTGAAGTGTCCTTTTCAAAACAGACTTGAACCTCCAAAGGAACATCTTAACAGATTTCCACCATTTGACCATGAGTACGGAAGATCCTGAAAATAAATTATTCAGCATCTGAGAACAACTCAAGCTCTTTGGCTCATATGTTGAAGAATTTAAAAGGACCACAGAACTATGAGAGTTGAAAGCACCTCTGTGATGTCTTCTTAAGTTTTTTTCTTTTCTTTTTGATAACAAATAAGCTGCAAGCAGTCACTTTTTAAATCACTTGCAGACTGTAGAACCATTTCTGTAGCCACTTTGCTCAGACAGTATTGGCATGTTGTCTCTGTGAGGAGAAGGCCTCACACTGAAGAACAGCATTGCATTCTTCAGCACCTTCCCTGACAACTAAAGTTTCCCATATTTTAGGAACTGCTGTAAGAACGCCTTCCTCTAAAGGTCATGTAGAGCAACTCTAATACACACTCTCGTTCTCCAAAGGAAGGGTGTTAGGTGTGGGAGGACTATCACATTTTCCATTTCATGAGCTATAATAAAGTATGTATTTGAGGATTTAAATGCATTTTTGTATTTTACCTGTCTCATATGTCAGCAACTCAAATTTTGTCAGTTTTGTTTTCCATGGACAACCAATGAACTAGGTTAATGTGAAATTGCATGTACATTGAAAGCAAAGCCTGACAAACTGAATGGGAATACAGATTTTTAACCAGACAGTCAAAAATGCTGATTTTTTACAGCTCAAGCTGCTAGCAGTCTTTTCTAGGCAATGTAAAACATTTTGTGAGAAAGTAGTCCTGCCTCTCTGAAGAACTTACAGTGTGACTTTGTAAGGATCAAGAACAATGTGGGTGTCATCACATGTCATCACCTCTATCTTAGAGAATCAGAATATATTTTGCCCAAAGCCACACCAGATGCATATGGCAAAAGTGGGAAGAGAACCAGAAATCTTGTACTTTTAGAGACTCTTTCTCCTGATCACATCAGTAACCTGAGTAAGCTGCTACTTTTTTTTTCATAGTGCAGCTTATTGAACTTACATTGAAATGTGGACAGAGAAAATTTTTGCTGATACATAAATGTGTTTAATGACTCTAAAGCATTCTTGAAGTGAGTAGACGTGAAAGCATGATGAATTCCTCCTTTTTTAGCTAAGTACTGGTGGCCTCCAGTTTCATTCTGCAGTCTATATTAATGGCCTAGTGATTGCTGCAGTCATTGTGAATATGCCTGTTGTCATACTAAATACCGATTTCCTTGCTGTTAGTTTCTGGCGTGGTCAGAAAGTCATTTTAGCAGTCCCATTTTTCATCTTTTGCACAGGCTGCTTTTACAGGTATATAATTTTCCCATAGAAGATTCTTGAGATGAAGGATGGATTTGTGTTTAACATATCAGGGTGGAAGGATGTTAATCTTGCAGCAGTTGCAAACTTTCTTGAGTGACCCTGAATTCTCCCATTCTTTTCTACAATGAGATACAGCCCATAATCTTCTGTGCTGACCTCTGTGCTTTTAAACTGAGTTAATCTAATGTTTACAGTTCACTTGAGATCTTCTGCTGTGCAAACATTAAGGATTATTCTACAGTTTGGATCCTTATTCAAAGCATTCAATAAAATAAGCATGTGTAAGATTCACCTACATAACAGACCTGTGCTAATCAGTAAGTCTCTGAAGCAGGCAACTAGAACATCATGTAGTGACTCTTGAATACTGTATTCAGTTTTGGACCCCTCACTATAAGAAAGATGTTGCATTGCTGGAACATGTCCAGAGGAGAGCAACAAAGCTGGTGAGGGGTCTAGAGCACAAGTCTTACAAGGAGTGGCTGAGGGAACTGGGGTTGTTTAGCCTGGAGAAGAGGAGGCTGAGGGGAGACCTTATTGCCCTCTACAACTGCCTGAAAGAAAGCTGTAGCGAGGTGGGGGTCGGCCTCTTCTCCCTGGTAACAGACGATAGGACGAGGGGGAATGGTTTGAAGTTGCACCAGGGCAGGTTTAGGTTGGACATTAGGAAAAACTTCTTCACCAAAAGGGTTGTCAGGCTCTGGAATGGGCTGCCCAGGGAGGTGGTCGAGTCCCCATCCCTGGAGGTATTTAAAAGAAGGGTAGATGAGGTGCTTAGGGACATGGTTTAGTGGTGGGATGGCAGGGTTAGGTTAAAGGTTGGACTCGATGATCTTAAAGGTCTTTTCCAACCTAGACAATTCTATGATTCTATGACTCTTGTACCTGTCCGGACATGTGTTTCCACTGTCCTGCTCATTTTTATACACATATTCTGCAAACAGTTTAAGTGACTCTCTTCAGAAGATTTACTCCTAAAAGACTGACACAGATTTCTGATGAAGCCTACAGGAATGGGGCACCCGCGTTCCACTCTCTCTCACACTGCAGTAGGTTGCTGTAGGAAGCTTAGTTGTAGGAAATACCTGTTCTGGGTGGTTTTGAACTGTTTGCATTCACCTGCTGTGGCGAGGAGACTGCTGTATGCTGAAATCTGATCTTAGCACAGGAGTGAGTATGACTTGGATGTTGACTTTGAGTGAGCTGACCACTGGGTCTATATAATTGATTTTAAGTCAGTCATGCCTCCTCTGCTTCCTAGAAATCTCTCTTTTTATTAACTAGATGTATACATAGACAGCAATTTCTTGTTTTTTTCAATAACATCACCTTCAGCTTTTGTGCCTTGAAAAGGAGATGTTTGTTTAGAAACACCCAGTTTTCATAAATGAGAGCACACTTGGCACACAAAGCAGCAGCGCAAGGTCTGCACCGCTTATGTGCTTGCCCTTAGGTTATCCTCCTGTTTATCTAGGAACTGAAAACTTTTCACTGGAAAGGACAAGAGCAGGCATTCTAAGAGATCTGTGGAGTCAAACATTCACTGGGGTCTGGGCCTTTTCCTGGATTCTTTTGATAGGTGGGAGAAAGTGGTGTTAGCTTGTGCTCTGCAACCATTTTGTGTTTCCCAAAATATGCTATTAGCCAAGTTAAAGGATTATAGAACTAGAGCTGTAAGGGACTTGGAGAGGTCATTGGTCTAGCCTAGGGCAAGTAAAACCATATCTGAATCAATCTTGACAGCTATTTGACTAATCTGGCTTTAAATATTGCGATGAATGAAGATACCAGAGCTACCCTAGATAGTATATCATTAGCCTTCCAGCTAAATGGTGGTCTTTATCCCTGACCGTAACGTGTCTGCTGTGTTTAAACCCACTATATTGCTAGTGAAAACAAAGAGCAGTTTAATCCTGCTGCTTTGCAGAAACAGTGTACTTGGGTACATTTAACATGTCTCAGTCACAAGGTGGTCGGTTGCTGATGTGGGCTGATGCACTGTATTTTACCCCTGGGCTGGAGCATCTTGTGGGCTATTTTTGTGCCTCTGGCCTGGGAAAGCCTTAAACATGAATGGTCTTCACGATACTGTTTGGGGGATCAGGGGACTATTCTTGTCTGGAGAAATATGGGACAGTTGCAAAGTCCTGTGAAAACCATTCTGATGACAGAAAGTTGGAAAAGTTTATGAAAGGCTTTTGAAAAGAAATTAAATAGGAGATGCATTTTACTGTGTTCAGGCAGTTTACTGTGTTGAGGCAGTTGCTGTCCTTGGGAAAACTAGAGTAATCTAATACATAACTTCAGCTGTTTGCAGTTTGCAGTGGTGAGCAGCAGTGCTTGGAGTGTTTGTGCTTAGAAGTGTACAAAGTTTATCCTGCCTGTGGTGAGGATTTTTGTCAGAGTGCTTGGGAATTTTTGGGTTTGATTTTTTTCAAAGCAACAATATTCTGCAATGAAAGTCAACACAGGGATTTATATTCAGTGTAGTGTAAACAGTAAAACTCTTCCATATAGGCAACACTGGTGTAAGAGGTACCTTCTGCCTGTGCCAAGTGCTCTATATACCCTGTGCTCATAGGCATTTGACTGACATTTAGATCAGTTTAACATGGATGGGGAGATGCCACGGACTGCAGCAGAAGAGCCCTTTCACATGAGCTTTGAGATGAGGTGCTCCTGGTGCATACAGAACATGTAATTCAGCCGGGCGGGCGGCAGGGCTTGCATCCATGGGAGCGTAGGCACATGGCTGCGTGCTGTGCATTTTCAGACATTGTCCTCAGGGCCTTTCCCAAAAACCAAAGGGAAGCTGGAACCTCCGTTCTGTGTCCTTCCTTACCCTCACTGTGCTGCCTCTTTAGTTATGTTGTGTTGCACAACACAGCTGGAATGAGGGCAGAAGAGTGCCGGATCCATTATTTCCATGCTGGTACTTGCCCTGTGCACTTTGCTCAGCTCATGGGGGTAGCTTGATATTGCTTAGCAGAAATTCAGCATATGTTTTTGTAGTAAGCCTTGCCTGAAAGAAGGCAGACCTGGGACACGGTGAGGGTGGAACTGAAGGGCTTTAGGAGGACTTGGGAGTAGCTGGGCAGAAGACATCAAAGCAGGCCCCTTGTGATAAATATTGTGGGACTGGGTAAGTAGATAATGGTATGGAATAGGGAAAGTGTTGGGGTTTTCTCATAATAGATAGGCCTAAGGCAGATCCTGGAGTGTTGAATCAATGTTTGGAGCTCAAACTTTTCCCCATGTTGGTACAGCAACAGAACAAATCTCACTTTCTGGGAAGCATGGGATTCCTCCCCATTCTCTGTCTGTGTCTCTGTGGTTGAGAATGGGTCAAGAAGAGAAAGGTCTCAGGTCTTGCATTCACTTTGGTTTTCTGAAGCTAATTCCTGGCAGCCCCACAGATTTTCTGTGTGATCTGGGGAATGTTGCTTTGTCTGTCATTATCTAAGTTCCCTTAATAGTTCCATGTTCACATAGATTGTTTATTTGGATAGCCTATTTTAAGGAGTAGGACATAAAATAGTAGGGGTTTATGGCTTCACTGCGCAAGCACATGTACATGTCCCATCTTTAGCCAATTTGTGCTGTGGCAATGCAAATGATTATGGCAAATGAACCAACTGGTTCAGCATTGTGGACTCGGGTTTCCTACATCCCAGGGCAGTGCCTCGCTGCAGGATGCTTTTTTGCTGCCTCAGAGGCTGTTTAGTGCCATGTCTCCAAAAGGAGCTATTGAGATTGAGGCCAGTGATTTCCAGATAATGTATCCGGGCTGTGGAGCTTGTCACTCTCGTGAGTGATTTCATAATTCTCTGCAGGGACTGTAGATGCCTTTATGGTTTGTGGGGGAAAGGCAATCCAGGAGTTTTCAGTAAGCCCTTCAGGTTGACATGGTGACCTTGAATCCAAACCAGAAAGCTGTGAGGATAACTGGAGCAAGGTGTGGTTGAGGAGCAGTGTTTACTAACTGACTTTGTTGGAAGATGAGGTGTGGAATGGAAGAGCGTTTGTCCTTCCCTTCTGAAGAATGCCAGTGAGGGTGGTGGGATGTCAGAGAGAGAGATCCAAGACTGCTCCAAAGTAGGGGGAAAAAATCCTGATTTAGATCTCCCACATCCTTTGAGTGCCCAAGTCCCGGGGCTACTGTATTCTGAACAATTCTTTCTTCATCTCTTGTTTCTTTATGAAATTTTTCACATGTCTTCTTTCCCTTTGGTATTAGGTTAAAAGTGTGAAGTGTGTTGCAGTATCTCGTTGTTGATCCCGTACTAAGGAGGTTTGGCTGCAAACTCTTCTCTGACCTGGACATTTTGGTTCTGTGCTTTGAATCAGCTCTTACAAAGCTGAGAATAGAGCTTGACTAAGGTTTTCCTGACAAATGTTCTTTCACCAAAATAATGCAATTTCAGAGAGATCAAAATTCACAATTGTAGACTCAATTTGGCAAATAGCTTTAGACCCTCCACAATTAAAAAATAAAATCTTTCTAAATTTCAACACTTTCAAGAGTGTTTAAAAGTCTTAAACATTATACTTTAAAGAAATTTCTAAGGTGATTGTTCTGAGAGTTTTAAAAATATTTAAAACATTGTTTCAGGATTAATGAAATGATTGGTATGATCCAAACATATTTTTACTTTCATTAATTTGTTAGTGTTTAGTTTTTGTTGTTGGAAAAATACAAGTGTTTTCATTTCAGATTGACCTACACTACTACTAATTATTATTGTCATCATCGTTCTCCTTCAGGTTGATAGTGAGGGAAAAGAACAAATTACATGCACTTCTGCAAAGTTAGGATCTTGCCTTAATTTCAAATATCCCTTTCAAATATGGAATAGATTGGGGTATTCAGCTGGTGCCTGTCTATAATGCCTGCCTCCAAAGGAGGGCTAGAATTTAAGGCTAAGTGGATGTGTGCACTGAGCTCAGTGAGTACGGCACAGTGTAGCAAGGTCAAGCCCAAGCAGCATAGACAAAACTTTTGCTGTCTTATGCAGATTGAAGAGATTCTGCTACCAGCAAGCTGCTAGGAAATACAGCTCCGTATTTGTGGAATGGGAAATTATGCAGTGTCTGAACTTTGAGATGGGTAACATCAAGAGAATATACCATTAGGCTTTTGCGATTTACTTTCTGTAAGGCTTAGATGGCCAGACCTTCTAACAAAGTTAGTTACTCAAAAGGTCCCACTAGTTTCCTCTCCATAAGGAATAAACATGAACCTAATAGAAAAGCCACAAACCAGCCTCCACCTAACCAAGTGCTAATTTCAGGGAAAGAGTCTTGCAGTCATATATAATGCAATTACAGACACCAAAATGTTGTAAAAAGCCATTCCCTGAAGTCTAAATGCTCACAGAGGAGAGATGCCATCCAGCAAAAACCCCATACAAAGCACTGATGAAAATGTAAGATAGAGAAAAGCCGTCTCTGATTCTTTTTTTTAATACCTAGAGTTTCACCAATCACTGCTGTGAAAGACATATTTGCAAAATTAGGCAGTGGAAGCAGAGAATGCCAACTCAGCACTGTGGATGTGAGGACCCATCTTACTATTGGTATCTGTCTTACGTAGCAGACTGGTATTTAACCACACCAAATAGGAATAAATTACAGTAGTCATGGTCAGAAATAGATACATGGAGAAAAGAAAACAAACAAGGACTACTGGAGGAGTAAGCACCAGTAGAACAGGCATACCTGAGTGCCCCAGCATCAGTCATGCTCTGCAGAGCATCAGGGTAAGAGACAGCCAGAATTGATACTCACAGAACTCCACCAGCAGGTACTTAGTTTCCTTCAGTGCTCTGTCAAAGTTGCTCTTATTCAGCATGAGTACGTTGTTCTCTTTTTTTATTTTGGGGAGTTTCGCTTTCTTCAGCTTTGTTTCATTTGGGCTTATGCTGTCTGCTGCCGGGAAGCCTGTGAGAAACAATAATGGCAGAAAGAAAAACTGATGTGTCTTCATCTTGCCCTGCCTTTATCCAGTTACTGAGACAGAAAGAAGCAAATGAGCACTAAGCAGCAGGATTTGCTGCCTAAATGGCTGCTGTTGTATCAGCCAAACTAAGAGGCTGATAAGGTTGATAACGGAGTCTACCGCCAGTGGAGCCAACTGCATCTTTCCATGGGAAGATTAATGTAGTTAATTACTTCCCCATCTTTAGCAGTGTTTAGAAAAAAAAAGTATCTGTGGGGAAGGTGAGTTGACTGTTTCTGTAAATAATCAGAACCCTGGGGAGAGGGTGAGAGAGCACAGGAGGAAACACTTGCCTGCGGAAGCACCGGTCGATTCATAGCGCACTTCTCTAATTAGACAGCCTGCTCTTGTCACCGTTCCCCAGCGCAGAGCTGCAGACAAAACAGTAAGTGAGGTACCTGGGAAAGTATTTGAGGGCTGCTCCTCTGCTTAATATTTGGTTGTCTGTTGCATTTTACAGAGCTACTTACTATGGATCTGATTCAGAGCATGCTGAAGTCAGGGAAAACCTCTTTGCATATGTAATTTTAACATCTGTATTTCTTCAGTGCCTTGTCTATGAGGCTTCCATCCCCGCTTAAGTGCCAAGTTACAGCTCAAGTAAGATAATACTTCGCGGGTTAAACCAGAAGATTTTGCCATTGATTTTCAGTGGTAGCACAATTTCATGCAGCTAATATCTGTACAGTAAACTGAAGGTACCAACTGTACTATTTCATCCTTAGCATAGCTATCAACTGTGTCTGTGAACTGTAAGGCCTCACTAGCTAGTCTTTTCAGAACATGTTAAGAAAGATCTTACCAAAAGATTAAGAAGGTGCCATTTACTAAGAAATGGTTATTTCTGTAAATATCTGCCAGTCTGTAATTGTAGCAGAAACATCTTTGACTCTTCAACTGTGTTGAAATTTGTGAACTGCACACCCAAAGCTTTGGTCTCTCTAGAGGGGACTGGGTGTTCTAGTGCTTGTTTCATTGGCACAGGAAAGGACAGAACTGACTTGAGACCAGATGGGTCCAGATGAGTAGAACCAAACTGACAGTTAAAGAAATTGCCTCCAATAATGACTCTTCCTTCCTCTTGAGGAGCAGTAAGTGCTGCTTTGCTCCTTCACACCCTTAGACCAAAGGATGAAAAATCTGATGTCAGGAGGGTAACTGCTAAAAGGAAGGAGTGTTCGTAGTGGTGGTTGATGTGGTAGCCTCCATTTTCTTGGGGGTGAAGGATCTTGGGTGGCAGATTGCTTCAATTTAGGTTGGTTTTGTGTCTGGTGTGAGTGGGGCTGTGTTTCAAGTGAACCCTTTCCTATCAATCTGAAAGGCTTTGGTTTGTAATGCACCTTGAGACATGTTCTGTTAGCACCTGTACACGTTGCCTAATGAAATCAGAGGGAGATGTGTATTCAGGCTGCTTGCAAGATAAGATCACACGTAAATTAGATGCAGCAATCAGGTACTAAAGAAAAAAAAAAAAAAGCAGAAAGATAACTCTCCTCTTTGACTTTGTGGTCTTTTTCTCTTTTTAACAGCCTCTTTTCCAAAGATGTCTTTCAAGTAATATCCTAGGAGGGTTAAAAAGCATTTTTCAGAAGAACAGGGAAAAACTAACAAGGCCTGTTTGATCTGAACAGGCCGTGTTGTAAGCTCAGAACACAGCCTAAGGCTCCCAGAGCACAGGTAGGATGACAAAACCATTTGTTTAGAGAGCTGGTTTTCCCCCGTCTGCCACTGAAACAAATAGCAGTCAACTCAGATCCCTCCTGGAAATGTCCCACCCAGGGAACTGGACAGATTTGCAGTGAGGAATGGAGTGGGATTTAGCAGAACCCAACAGAAGTGTGAAACTGATGGAGTACAATGTTTTCTCTTAGGCATACAGCAGATTAGGTCACATTTCTGCACATTTCTTCATCAATGTTAAGTAGTTCTGGCTCTTTCATTTTGTGCTTTACAGTTTGAGAGCTGTGAAAAATCTGCCTTCTGCAGAAGTCACAGACCAGTCAGCAGGAAAGGTCGGATGCAGGATAAATACAATTCTTGGGCCTTCTGCTTTGTTACCACTCACACCCTGGAATCTGTTGTGCCACTGACACATGCCTCACATGTGAGCACCTGCTGTTTGCATTTCTGGTTTGCCTCACAAATACAGTGATTTTAGAGTGACGTCAGTTACTGTTATTTATTGCCATTGAACACTTTAAGCTGTCATGACATCTATGCTTACAATACATAATGCAAAGGTGAAAGTAACTGCGTAGCATCCCCGTGAGGTAGGTACGTACTGCTGGCTATTAAACAAGGAGGAGGTCATGGCACAGAAAGGCTTAAAAGCAAAGCTAGCTCCATTGAATTGAGGGGAAAATTCCTTTAGATTTAATGTGCTGGGTAGATTCTTAAGGACTCTATTACACTCAGAACAAGTTTGTCAGAAGATTCTGCATGTATGAGTAAACATCCCATTTTCTTGACTTTCAAGGCTGGGCTTTAAATAACTGCAGTATCATCCATTCTGTCTCTTCCTCATCCACCTATATGTTGTATAGCAAAGACTTGGAGAAGCTGGAAGTGCTGGCATTTTCTTTGCAAGTTTGTATCTTTTTCAAAGTGCAAAGCAAATGGAAGTCTTTGGCATTTCACCTTTGCTTGCCTAGTGTTTATTTTGTGTTTATTCCATCCCCCCAGTGAAAATAGAATTCACAAGGAAATAAATCACAGATTCATGAGTTTTAGTGGTGTGGAAGTTCAGTGTGAATCGCCATCTAGTGTATATTTAAGACATAACATAATTACAGAAACTGTTTTAAATCAATAGGATAAACAAAGCATCCTCAAAACACTTTCTAAGTAGTGGCATTTTATTTCTGTAAGCAGGCAGACTAAAATCTAAAATTTACAGGAATCAAGAGATAGATATTTAGAAAAGGACTGGCAAGTGAATGTTTAGAGAGGAGATATGAGATTCATTCATCATTTGACAAAGCAGAGGACAAAGATTATAAGGAAAAAACAGTGCACAATCTCTTTGCCAGGAAAGGAGGAATACTTAAGAATCACATAAAATAATGGGGAGGCACACAGCCAACTTATTCAAGCTGGTTTGCATTAATTTATCCAACATCACAAACTAGACAGCATCCAATACCTGGCTGGTTTTAAATGTATTTTCTTCCATTTCAGATGACTGATTCCTGTAGGTGTGCATCTGACTTTTTCCCCACTGGCTGATAAAACATCATTTATCATGAGAACATTTATTAAATCATGGATTCCTCAGTGTTTGTGGATTCTCAGGTCACCTCGCAGATTATTCCATGGGTGTAACAGGCTTCTTACATCTCAGATTATTTCGTATTATGACTCTATAAACGGGTGTAAAAAGTAACTGCCAGAATATTTCAACTTTGCAAGTGATCTCTTAGATGAGTGGTTGCAACTGGAAAAGGTTGCATTTTTCTTTTACTTCATAGACATTGGAACAAATCTCAGACTATACAAACCAATTTTCCTGGTGAATGCTGGATATTAGCTACACAGTAGAATGCACTCTTTTATTTTCTTTGTCAGAAATATAGGTATCACTTTAAGAGACTCATTGCCAGGGATTATTTGCGGGAGGTGAAGTGAAGCCTTGAAGAGTTGGGATTTCTGTCTAGAAAAGCAGCTAATATACTTTGAGGCATGTTGTTTGCAGAGAGGAGACAGACTTATAGCAGTTCTTCCTCGTATTCCTGAATGGCGGCTACTAAACGTAGCCTGTATGTGAACAGGTGAGTAACCTTACTGATCTCATGGATGCAGAAAGAAAATAAATAGATGATACAAAAAATATGCCAAATTAATTTGAAAAAAATGTAAACAGGAATGTGCTGCTGCGCTCTCTACAGTTTGGCTTTTGCATAGAAGGAGAATTGGCATCATCCACACAGGAACCAAAGCAACATTGTACAAGGTGCTGAACAGACATGGTCCAGTTAAACGGCATACTCAGCTGAAGCCAGTGGAGGTTGAATAGTTACAACCTAAGGCCAGATTTGACCACATGCATTATCAGTGTGGACAGTTTTAATGCAATACGTTATATGACTAGACTGGTTAATAGTTCAATACAGTATTTTTTTTCTCTGCTGTTAGTTTTGCAGATTCCTAGGAAGAATCTGACCCAGTGCATTTTTAGAGTGCTAAACATCCATGATGGAACAATTCAGCATCAACAAGGACATGATCGAGTATTTTTGTCCCACTTTTAACTCTGTGATTCTTGCACGTTGTAAATGGGGCTAAGACTCACGGAATCCAATTCTATCATAGCCAAGATTTTCTGGATTATGACATGGGAATATCATTGAGTATGTCAGTGCCTCAGTTTCCCAATCGTAAAATTTGGTAGACACCTCTGAAGATGCAAGAAGACTGAAATGAATCTGTAGGTCCAGTCTATCGAAATCCTTCGGAAACAGAGGTGTAGAAATGTGCTAAACTGATCCCCACCCACCCCCCGAAAATGTGATTTCAGTCGCATTGTACTCTGTATCCAAACTTATATTTGTTCACATTACAAAATGAATCCAAGCTTGAGGGATATGTTGACTGAGCAATGTATGTAAGCTACCTGACTTCAATCTGTTTATCTTACATCAGAGGTATTAATTTCTTACTGAAATGAATAAAGGCTTTATTCCAGATTAAATATAATCCAAATGCCAGCCTTATTCATACACTTAAGGGGATGATAATCTCAACACTTCCTTCCTGATTTACAAATCATGAAGGAAGTGGTCAAAAATACTTTAAATCTAGATCTTGCTCATGACCTAGATACCTTCAATATGAATGACACAAAACTCAACATCAGTGTTGCAGGGTTTGAAGGTCTTTCAGAGCCAGATGATCCCAGGTCATTCCTAGGCCACAAATTCACCCAAGCTCTGCCTTCAAACATGAGTTATACTTGACTCCTCTTTCTCAAAGAATAAGTTTTTGGCAAGTAGCCTAGCTTTTCTATGGCTGAGGTCATGTGCTGTGAACGTAATGAAGAGAAATGGTCAATTTTCTAAATTGCTTGTTGCTTTTTTTCCAGGAATTGTCTTTATTCCAGGAACATCCCAATTAATAGCCAAAGACATCTTCTACCAACTCCAGGCTTTGAAGGCCAAGTGCATCATTACCAATGATACACTGGCACCTGCAGTGGAATCTGTCATGCCTGACTGCCAGTTTCTGAAAAGCAAACTAATTGTGGCCAAAGTGAGCAGAGGTGGGTGGCTGAACCTTGAAAAACTCTTTGCATGAGTAGCTAGCTGTTTCACCATCATCCCTGTGAGGTGAAGGGAGCTGTATCAGTCAGGTGACGTTACTGAGTTTTAGGATTAATTTCCAAAATACAACTGAGTTATATTTTTGCATTCCTCTGCCAACTTGGTGTAATCACTGCATTAAGTACAATTCCCTCCAACACACTTCTGGGGAGCTATATTCAGGTCTTTTCAGGTCTTTTAGCTTCTCCTTACTCAGCAGCCTGCCAGCTTTTAAAAGCTCTCTGCTTCTACTGTGATCACAAGAGAAGCACACAGGTGTTTTGTGCTTGTCTTCTAGAGTGCAGCCTAATGCCTCTTGAATTCAATGAGAAGATACCCACTGCCAGCTCTCAGTGCTCAGCTAACATGGCATCAGTTATTTCTTCCCTTGGCTATCTTGGTAGCCCAATCTGAATTGTTCATCAGTCTCTTGAACATAAATGGTATAATATGTGTCTAAGACCACCTTACCTGGCATAATAGCCTGAATATGGCCCCCACTGACTTCAGACTGGGAGATGGTATGTGTTGAGACAGAAGTTCGTTTTGCATCTACCTGCTGTTCCGTAACAAGCACCCTGAGTGCCCTTGCCAAATAGTTGTAGACAAAGTCACTGGAATATGCTGTAGGTGCTCACATCTTGAAAGTTATGGCATAAATAATATACTTGTGACTAGCAAAATGTGCTCACTAACCCTTACCTGTGGTATGTGATGCAACTGTTCATTTAGTGAGATCATATAGTTTTGGGCCATTTTCCTGTTTATTTCCTAAACCTTAAAAAATACTGCTTCCTTTGCAAAAAAGCTACATGTAATAACTGTCATACACTATTTCTTCTGAAGGGTGACATCTACTGACCGTAAATGTGTCAAGACAAGGAGTCAAGATCCAATACTGATCTATTTTACTAGTGGAAGTACAGGCTCTCAAAAAATGGTGGGGCAGTCCTACAGCAGTTATGGCATCAGATTTGCAACTAGTGGCAGGTAAACCTTGCAACTGCTCCCAGTGTCCTGATTAAGTGACGTGATCACAGCTAAATTGAAAATGTGACTGTAAAAGCTCCAGTAAATGTAGGCATTTCATGAGTGTAGGATCTTGCTTCTGCCTTACCTTTCCCCTCTCATTGTAAAACCCTCGTTATTAAAAGCTTCTTGAAAACTCAGTTGAGATCATCAAACAGTGTTCTGTTGCTCAGAGGGCTGAGTGCAGAGTAACAATAAGGATAGCTTCATTATAGCAAACCCAGATAAAGTCAAGTGTTTTAGTATTATGTACCTTCCTTGAGAACCAAAGCAACCTGGGACCATAGCATTACACCTTAAAAGTTACACTTCAGTTTGAATCTGTGGCTTGGCACTGATTTGCTTTCATTGAACATCTTTCTCTTATTTATGCTTCCCAAGGAGTCAGAAATTTGAATGAAAATCAAAGGATACATTTCCCAAGGCGTTCTGAGTTGGAAGTTGGTGGTAGGGTCCATAAAAGTACTTTGATTACTTTCCGAGAGAAATAAGCTGTGATTTAGCTGATGTCTCTAATCCGCAAGGTGGGGAAAGCCTACTCCAAATGATCTGTTAGGTTTTTGATCTAGATCCAGATTCTGCACCTCAAGCCAAGGATGTTTTGCACTGTTCAGGAGAAAAGCAAACACTGGAAATGTTAAACAGGACGGGATGAAGGGAAATAAGAGAATGTTTAAGATTCTCTTCAACTCTTACAAACTTTCTGAAGAGCCCCACTTGCTGACACCACATCTTCTAATGGAAGCCTCCTGCCCTTTAATTATGCTGTGACCTTGCCTGAGGCTCTCATGCTGTAATGAAGCATTTTTTTCATCTCTATTTTATCATCAGGTACTGGATGAACTTGATTTCTTCAGATATAATGTGGAATACCTCTGATACTGGCTGGGTGAAGTCAGCTTGGAGCAGTGTTTTTGCACCATGGACCTGTGGATCATGTGTCTTTGTAAACAATATGCCACAGTTTGAACCAGCTATTATTGCAGAGGTAAGTGTAACATTTTATACTGTGAGCTTTATTTCCATTTTGCGTAAATGAAGCAAACAAGCTGGGCTGCAGTGCATACTTACCCACTGCTACGTAGCAGAAGGGATAACACTTTCCACATCCCAAGTAATCATGCCTGCCTTTGGTGCCCAGTAAGCTAGAGGAACAAATGTTTTCCCTCCTGGTTAGGCTATGTGATGTGGGTACAGTGTAGAGGAGATGTGAAAGATGCAGGATAAAAAGAACTCTCTATCACTGTTGTCTTGTCCCGTACTTAGCCTAAAGCTCACTTCAGGTGTGGACTTCCAGATACTTTGGTCTCGGGGTGAGCACACACCAGTAATCAGAGTATGGCATAGAACTGAATCGGAGCTCTGTTATCCCGAATTTTCAATTAGTTGCCAGAATGTCTATTCCTCCTCTCTGCCATTTCACAAAACCATTCAGCTGGCCTATTCTCTTCAACACTGGCCTCTTGTGTGGAGAGGAGGCCCAGACTTCCCCAAGAAGAAAATTGGAAAAGCTTTGGTCTAGTTCACTATTGTCACTTAGCCTTGAGCCTGGAACACAATTGCCTTGGGAAGCTGAAAACAATCTTAATTGGAACTACTATGCCCAGTGGTCATTCATTTACATGAGTGTAATGGACAGAATTTACTGTATTTTTACAGCAGTGGGGCTGACTGGTACAGCCACTCTGCAGTCAAGATTCATAGTCACTAATCCATAGCCATTCTCTGTGTTGAATGTATGTTGTATTTTTATGGTTTTCATTTTGCAGACGTTTGAGCACATAAGTTGTGTTACTCACCTGCACATTTACAAGGTCAGACCCACCATTATGTTTTCTTCTCAACATAATAATTTTCTGGTTTTGTAGACTCTCATAAGGTACCCCATCACTGCCTTCTGCAGCGCTCCCACTGCCTAGCGCATGCTGGTCCAACATGATTTGAGCAGGTACTGCGCATCTATCTGTCTGCAGGGGTAGCAGAGAGAGGCTGGGATATAAGCTCTGGCTGTTTAGTTCTTTATGTTGCTTAATTTTTTTTCAATTAAAGGAAATCTAATTAGCAAAATTTGCTCTCAAAAGAAAGCTATGTTTTGAAAAACGAGAATAACTAGTCACACCTCAGGCCATTCAGACTTCAGGAATGGGTCTTTGAAAAGACAGCACAGAGGAAACAAGTAAGATTTTTTGTAAGTTGTCACTTCCTCTGAACTGTGGTTCACAGTTAAATTTAAGTCAAGGTTTCACGCAGCACTGGATCAGGGAATTACTGGAGTACACTGGAGTTGTTCCCATATACTTGAGAACGAAGTGAGCAGTTAGAGGATTTTCACATGCTGAGAGTTATTTGGCAGCTGTTCCTATCAGTTTGTAACACTGTAAAATACTCAGCTTATGAAGTAGTCAGTGTGATTTGTAAGGAGTTTTCACATCTTCAGTGAGGTACCTCTTCTTATCACATAGATCTTTTATCCTGACAAAAGCCAGCCCTGGTTTAGTAGATTGCTCAGGCTCTGTGTTCCTATTCAGCCTTCCTTTTGCTCTAGACAATTCTGAGCATCTTATTTGATCTTGGATGTCAGCACATAACTCAGCTTTCCATGAACATCTGATGTGCTTGTTCACATTTCTCCTTTCTTGTCAGCTCTTCCAAGAAAACACCTTTCCTTGCTCTTTTTCCAGCAACAAAACCTACTTCCAGTGACACAGAGATAAATCACATTATCCTCAGTGGTAACACGAGCAATATAGGAATCCAATCCAGGACTATGTAACAGGATGGTTATTGTAATTTCCAAAGCAGCTTGTGAAGTTTTAGGCGTACGTACTTTGAAAGTTGAGGGAGGCTGCTCAGTTAAGACCATTCATTGCTTTTTTCAGAAGTTAAGAAAATAATTTCATTTGCTATTCCTCAAGTTCATGAGTCTGAAACACTGTGTATCTGGAGGGGAACTGCTCAATCCTGAAATGATGGTGAAGTGGAAAATCCAGATAGGGTTGGATATCTATGAATGTTATGGCCAGACTGAAAAAAGTACGTTTGCATTAATTCTTGCAGTACTCCCTTTCAAAGGTAACAATACCAGAGGCATAATGAGCTTGATAAATCAATGGAAAAGGTGATAATAATTTAAATTAACTTTTTTAAAAAGAGGATAAATATAATTATAATTATAGAGTTCCAAAATCAACTAGCTGCATATTTTAATGTTTATAGGAAATACTATGACTACAGAGTTCAGGCCCTGGCAAAAACCATGCCAGAGATTACCTCAGATTAAATAACTTGTAGTAGATCCCTTCATCATCTTTACTTAAAAGGCAAAACTGAAAAAGAAAAAAATGCTCTGGGTATCAATTTGGCCTGTCCAAGGTTTTAATGAAAAATACTAGATCAGGTCGCATCCCAGACTTCTCTGTAAGTGAACATTAATGAAGCTATTAAGAGTCAGATTTCAGGCATTCTCTCCTCTTACCCTTAATATGGTCCCAAATTAATTGTCCCATTATTGAAATAAGATCTGTAATAATTCCTCATCTGCTGTCTTGCAAATCCAAGTGTTTGCAGAAGAACCCACTGGCTTAGACCGAGCGCAAGCAACCTCATTCCACAGGGCTGACCTGAAATGCCTCTCAACCACTCTCTGATGTGCTGGAGAACCACAGTGCTTTAGTCCTGATTCAGCCCTTGTCACAACAGAGTCATTAAGAAATGTCGTGCCTAATGCAAACAGTAATGAAGTGTACAAGATGTTGCACAAATTGAAAAACCAGATCTGTTATGCAGGTGAAAATATGTGCCAATATGAAAGGAATGGAAATTAAACCTGGCTCTTTGGGTAAAGCTGTTACCCCTTATGGTGAGAGGGTATGTTGATATGTCACATCTGAGCTCAGCTGCAGTTTTGGGTACAAGAGTAAGGGAATGCTGTCGGTGTCCCTTCTCTGTCCTGCACTGTGCAATAACAGATATTTCACTAAGCTAATCAAAGCAATAATGATACATCCTTTCTGCAGATCATAGATGGCCATGGGGCTATTCTACCTGCAGGAGAAGGCAGCAACATTGCTGTCTGAATTCAACCGATGTGGCCATTGTCTGTTCTCTGAGTACTTGGTAAGTCTGAGTTTGTCTGTCTGTGCCTGCTGAGAAGCTCAAGAGAGACCCAGGGCAAAGTTCTGTTGACTTATCCAAGGACTGGAATTTCATCCAAGATCTTCACAAGGTCTCACTAGGTTTCTTGAGGGCTTTGAGCCCAATCAGTACATTGTTCTGTTATCCAGGAACAGGCTGACTGGCAGAGTGTAACTTCAAGATGCAACATGAACCAGGGGGTACCTTGTTCCAGACCTGTACCTGGCCGTTGGCATGGGCTTCATGTTCAGTGCATCACTCCTTTCCCTTCCATGCCACTCCTATCCTTGGCTACGGATAGACTACTCTGTCGGAAGCTCAGGGAGGCTTTCCAAAGAGCACAATCATCTTATTTCCTCATAGCACTGTCAGAGGTACCCACAGATTGATCTTTTAAACTGTTAAAAGTTACACATTTCAGCTTGCACATGTCAGAGAAACCCTTTCTACAGTTGCCTGTCATGCAGACGATGTGCACAAGATCAACAGCATAAAGACAAGTACAGCACAAAACCCTCAAGTGTAGATGATTATATGGCTTTGTGGAAGAGTCCTATGTAATCTAACATTACTATTCAAATGGGAATGCTCTATCTATGTGTTTAATCCTCTTCTGAACCCTCATAACATTTGGATATTTGTAGCAGCCTCAAACAACAACTTGCACAAAGTAATTGCTCATTATGTGATAAAAAATTTCTTTTGGCTCAGTACTTCAGTTTTTCATTGTGTCTTCTGTTGTCAGGGTGTTTTCCCTGTGTAATCTAGATATGTAGATAATGATCAATGTAGATAATGATGTTTTTCTTGTAGGTCACCTCATTTGTGTTTTGGTCTTGAAGGTTAGGGGTAAACAGTTGCCATTGACAGGAGGTTATTGTGGCAGCCCCCTGCAATGATAAGCCTGAAAAGAGTGGGTTATACATTTTAGTAATTTGCTGTGATGGATTGGCATTTTGATAGAGCATGGCCTTTTTTCCCTAGAACATGAATCCATATATACACAAATGCTCTTTTCTACCTCTCACATAGTTCTACCACAAAACTGCTCCTTAATGCAGCTCTGTTTTTGTTTTTTTTTAACTGAAGACAAAAAATAGTATTGACCATACTCATCTTGAGAACAACTTAAAAAATTGTCTTGATCATTTTTAGCACCACTGCAAAGTAAATGCATTACATTTCACTAACAATTGGATACATTTTTTTAAATGTTTGATTACTGCCAGGATAATCCAGAGGAAACTGCTGCCTCTGTGTGTAGAAATTTTTTTGTCACTGGGGACAGCAGGATATGTCTGGTTTGCTGGAAGAGCTGACGATATAATTAATTCTTCTGGGTAAGTCAGTTGCTTTTAGATTTGGCCATTTGCCTGTTAAAATTCAATCTGGAAAGACCAATTGAATGTCTAGCTTGCTACGGCTGTCATATCTGCATTTTCTCCTAAGTATTGTATTGGCCCATTTGAAGTCAAAAATGCATTAACAGCCTGCAGTCTCAAAGTCAGCTGTTGTCAGCAGTCCTGATAAAATTTGAGCAGAGGTAAAAAAAAAAATACAGAAAGAAATGCACTTTATTCTAAGCATCAAGTTCTCTATATGTACTAGGCTTCCTTGGAATTAAATATGTTGCAGATTTTTGAAATTAAATGGGTTAAAAAAATTTTAAAACCATACCTTGACAGATCTTAGAATTTCAGAATTATTTCCCTGTTTGCAGGGTTTGATGTGAGGAAAAAGGTTTGGCTCTTCAGACTTACTGTAGCACCTTTTTGTCTAAGAAATAGAATTCAGATTATCTCTCTTTTTGTCACTAAGCACATGGGGCAATGATATCCAGTGTGTTTATTTTTTCTTTTTATACTTTTCAACTTTGCAACATTTCTGTGAGCCCTGGGGTGAGATTTTTAGCTGTCTTTTTTCCTGTTTACAACTTTTTGAAAGTTAGTTGTGTATTATAAAGTTAAGAAAGAAAAGTGGAAAAATAGCAAAAAAACCCATGCTGCAGAATATGTCCTTTGTAACATTGCATTCTGTAATAAACAGCCAATGAAAAAGGAAATTGAAGAAAAAAACCTCAAATTTTTACATTTCTGAATTTTGATACTCAGCTTTGGCAACAAATGTATCCCTTTATTCCCAGGCCTGGGAGTTAATGGAGTCCCTTAACTTTTGTGCACAGACAGGCAAAGCCCTCATTGTTTTACCTCCTGCTTTTGTATCACACTATCCAGAAAATGAACTCATGAGCTTCAGCAACGTATCAAGGTGACTGCACCTTACAAGTATCCGAGGAAGGTAAGTACACCACAAAAAGGCAGTTCTTTGATTGTATCAGAAATTGAAGGTTTTGTCCTGCCTTCGCTTCTTTTCAACTGCATTCTGAAAATACTCCAACTATAGTTAAATAAAATAAAAGTAAATTACAGGGTCTGTTGCAGCTGTAGCCTTGGGTTCACTGTATGTGCTAGAAAGGACCCAAAGGGAGGAAATGGGTCCAGTCTTCCTTTTGTGAAATACTAGGGTTTTCACAGGAACTCAAATGGGCCTTCACCTCTTACCAATTCCTCCCTTGAGCTCTATTCAGACTCTCAGCCAAAGCAAAGGGGAAATTCCTCCTGGCATCAGAGGGGTTGGAATCCATCCCTTACAACTAGGAAAGACACCAGTAAATCCCTGTCCTGACAGCAGAAGCACTCATCTCTGCAGGATTGTGGTACTTGTCCCTGCAAGTACTGTCTGTGCAGTCAGCTAAGATGTGTAGTAAGGAATTTCACCATCCCAGCCCAAAGCTGTGCAGCTTCCCATCTTTTTACCCCAGCCATAATGAAAGTGTGTCTTTCCTTGCACCTGGGAGATTAATTGGAATGTATTTGGCTAAAAGTGACCATTTTTGCCTTTCAGGTGGAGTTTGTTCAGGATCTGCCAAAGACAGCTACTGGGAAAATCCAGAGAAAGGTTCTAAGGAACAATATGTGGGGAAAGAGTATAACATGATCTGGAAACTGAGGAGAGAAAATTTCCATCATCCGTACCAGCCAAAGCACATCACACTTGGCATGTGGTCATGACCCAGAGCACTAGGAGAACATATGGAAAAACAAGCTATGGAAAAAAAAAAAGGAGATTAACACTCATATGGCTTGAGGATGTGTGATATTAGAACCACTTTTGCCATCAACCTACAAATTTTCAGAAGGGAGAAGGTGTAAGTCATTAAGAATGAGGAATGGGAGAGAGAAGAGACAGATCTCGGAGCTTAAAAAGGTTTAATTTTTTTACTGGAATTAGTATAAACAGCTTCCTTTAAAAAAAAAAAAAAAAGTCTTAACTAGTCTAACTACAATATTTTGATAATTACAAATAAATGAGAAATAAATAAAAATAATCTTTGTCCTGTAGTTGGTATCAGCAGTGAAGTGATATTCTCTCTTCAAAAACTATCACTGTAATATTCCCAAATTCTTTCTGAGTGGAAGGAGAAAGACATATTCTTTTACTACTTCTCGTCAGCTTGATGAATTTGTGATCTCCTGAAATGGTTAAAGTGGGGGAAAAGAGAAGATACAAAGTGCTTTAGGTTAAGGTGCAAATTGTGCACTATTAACAACAGTGTAAATGATTACAAGGAAGAGGTTACTCCAAAGAAAGAATTGTGCTGCCTGGTCTGTTTTGTGCTATGTTCTGTTCTCATTACTTCAAAAGAAGCAAATGATAAAGTACAAAGGGTTTCACTCCAAATTCTTTTTGACAGAGCGTCCAGTTTTCACGTCTCAGATAAAGGCTAATCTTCACAGTACCTAGCTTGGGGAACACGTCCTGGAAGCCGAATGAATTGAATGAAGAGGATCTACCCCAGCCAGCTCTCAATATATACAGTCCACAGCCAACAGGTCAGGAAGACATTTGTCTAAATTCCTGGTGTTGATCACTGAGAAGCAGCAGATGATCCTAAATCAGGAAAAGTAATTTCTGATTCTTGCAGCAGTTCAGATGACTTTGCCATTACTGCGTCATTTCCTCCATTTTCTTACTTTTCATCTCCAAGTTTGCAGATGAAAAAGTGCTAAAAACTGTTGAAGGCTCTCACAGCAAAACTTTGCCGACATTTTTGTAGACCACTAGGGAACCCTGGATTTAAAATGTTTTTCATCTTGCCGGTCTTGAACACTATTTCCAATCTTGAATACTGTTCCTGAATGTTCTTTGTCTCCTCTTTTCTTTACAGGCTATTGTGCAGATTTTGTCATTGCAATGCTCTGAAATCTGTAGATTATAGCTAAAGCATAGAATTAGAGCAGACTAAGAAATGAGAAATATCTTACTATGTTATTAAAAAGAATAATAAAAAAGATTGGGCTTTTCTGTTAAAGGAGTGAAAGTGGATCCATTGGTTTTTAGCATTAACAGTGGAGGTCACAACCTCAAAGAGGACGTATTTAGGGAACATTTAAAAGACTATTTTTCACCAGTAAAACCTTTTAAGATAATTTTTTCCACCGGGTCCTGTTAATAGATTTTTGATTTAAAATGTAAGTACCATCTAAATAAGTTTCTGCTCTATAATCCTGATTCTGAAGTGGTTGGCACTTAGGGACATAATAACACTTAATGTTATATCCATGTCCTGTGATTCTTTCTCAGGAGCAAATGATATGCTATGGGATTTTTTACAGCTGGTCAGTATTTCTGTACCACAGTCTCCATGTAGCATGGAGAACACCATGAATTACTGTTGGTTTTGACAAAGGATCTGGGGGGAAGAATGCATCCAGATTTTTTATGCTGTCAGATATCATTGGAATGATTAAATTGTCCAGGTTCCAGGTATTTGAGTTCATTAACCTGATAGCCAGATTAAATATTACTGTAAAAGCTTCTACTAAGGAATAAGGAAATAATTCCTCTGTTATAAATAACTTGCTTTTTCTTGGGGAATAAAATTTGAACAAAACTGAGATCAAGAGATCAGAGATGCAAGGATAAGTCGTTACGGTTGAAGACACAGGACAAAGAGGTAAACAAATACAAAACAAACTTTAAAACCTGGGACAAAGGGCAAAACTTTGCAGCTTTGCTCAGGCCACAGAAATTCCACATGGAAAAGAACTTAGTCAAGAGTTTACCTATAACTTTTTTTCCTACTTTGTAGATAGCTCCATACTTTGTAAGAACAGAAGAGAAAATTAATTTCTATTTCAACAGTCACTCATCTGACCTTGTATTGAGTTCAGTAACTTGTGTTTAGTGCTTGAAAAAGGAAAATCAATAGATGGACTCAGGTTTTAGAATCATCATAGGCCTCCAGGACTCCACTGGCTCCTGCTCTGACTGCAGGGCTCTTCCAGACACAAGCCATGTTTTTTTTCCATGTTTGATGATTTTATGTGCACTTATGAGAAGCCTCTAAATAGCATTAAAATTGTTAGAGTTGAGCACAGTTCTGAAGCAATCTTTTGGACTACTGAAAATAATAATAGTAATGTAAAAATAGAGAAAGAAAAAAAGACTAGGAATGGAAGGGAAGAAAGTAATTGGACTTGAGAGCTTTTAGGATCATTACGGTGAGTACAGATGGAAGAGAGCATTTACAGCAAGCAAATTAGAAATGTCTAAGTCAAATTTGGGGACCTACATAAGGGATTACTGAAGTGAAGGTCTTGGGATATATGTGGTGAATGGATATACGAGCTAAAGCAGTGAGAATCTTGATGGAAGTAGTCTGGAAACATACTTCAGCTCCCTGTGAAGGAAAAAGAAAGAGAATCAGCTACTGAATGATTTGGTGTAAGAACCAATAACCACCTTATAATGCAAACAGTAACATCTGATGTTGGGTTTGTCTAAGGAGAGTTGTGGGGCATTAGCAGCCCCAAAGAATACATCAAAAATCTATAAGGATCAGCTGAGCTCCAGACAAGATGCCAGATCAGCACAGTACATTAAGTCCTTAAAAAGCTGGTGGTAAAAAATGTAAGAAAGCAGGATGGGGAACTTCACTTGTAATTGAACTGTAAAAACATCAGTTTGGCTGTGACTAGCCTAAGTGACTTCAATTAATAACTCATCAATTCATAACTGAATTGTCTTTGGATAATCTCAATTTCTTTTTTTTTTTTTTTTTTGTTGTTGTTGCAGGATTCATAGGAACATTTCTGCAAGTTTTCTTACATAGTCTATAGCATCTACATACACCATCTCCTGCCATGAAGTTCTTGTTTAAATTACAGACTCTAAAATCCTTGTGGACTCTGAAGCCTCCTAATAGGACTTTCCATGGACATGCCAGGCTGCTTGCCTCTGATGTACATTCACAGTATGAGTCAGTCAGGCGGGGCGAACAGGAAATACCAAAGTACTTTAACTTTGCAAGTGATGTACTGGACAAATGGTCTGAAATTGAAAAGGTAAACGATCATTGTTGTGCAGATGAGATACTTTAATTAGAAATTTCATTTGAAATAAGTTGGGGTTTTTTTTCTTTATCAAAAAATCAGTTGCCAAAACCAATTTGCATTAGGAATCTCACTCTTTCTTGCTTTATTTTAAAAGTGTCTCTAACGCTTGGTGCTCCCTATGTAGGTAGAAAAAGCAATGGAAAGTCCCTTTTGTCTTTGATTTAACCTCAGAATGGCTGTGCTTATTCCTTCTGCATACTGTAATGTTAGATATTTACATCATAAAAATACAGGTAACATAACAATAACATTGCATGCTAGGGAAAATTCTCCCACAAATGTTCAATTGCCTTGCTCCAAAGTGGATTCTGTATTTGTTCAGATGCACTGTAGTTAGGGGCCACTCAATTCCCCTCTTCCTGAGCAATCAGACTAGAAAGAGTCCTGTGATACTATGTTGTCCTATCATTTTATTTTGTCCTCTGCCTGTGCTGCTTCTGTTTAATAGTATTCCACGACTCCATCCAGAGTATCAGGAGTATTATGTGAAGTATTTCATGTTATCTGTTATTTTGCCAGAGCATTAAAGCATAAGGCTTAAACTGAAGTAGGATCCAGGAGTAGGACTTGAGTCTGGAGATAACTGGGGTGGTAAACATTCCAGGTTCAGAAAAGGAGAATTTATTGGGCATATCTGAGCTTGATCCATAGCAAATCTCAATCCATTAAGGACAAGGAAAAAATAATAGGTTATATGCTGGTTGTGAAATACGCAGATCTTCCATAATTTGCAGATATTTGTGCATTATAATTTCATGGTCTTTCAGAAGAGAATGTTTTGGTTTTGAATCCCTATGTTTTGTAGGCTGGAAAGAGACCATCAAACCCTGCCTTTTGGTGGGTAAATGGAAAAGGAGAAGAAGTGAAGTGGAGCTTTGAGGAGCTGGGGTTCCTGTCTCGGAAAGTGGCCAATGTGCTGACTAAAGTATGTGGGCTGCAGAAGGGGGACAGAATTTTTGTGGTCCTACCACGAGTCCCAGAATGGTGGCTGGTGAAAGTGGCTTGCATACGAGCAGGTCAGTGAGCATATCTGACACTGGTAAAACTGGTTAATGCAAATAAGTTGAGAGGATCAAGAATTTATATGGTTTATAAAGGAAAAGTAATCTAATATTCTAGTGAGTGGCCTAGCTACCAATTACGCAGGCAGTCCTGAAGGATTTGCACTAGGTGCTGTAGGACAGGTGGCTGTGCAGCAGGCATGGAGATGACAGAAGGCAGGGAAGAGCTATGGAAGTCACCAGACAGGTCCATGTTTCATTCCTTACAGGAAAGCACAAGCAGCTGCGTTACTCCATGGTGACTGTTCGGCTTGGGAATGCCAGGGAAAATTAATCTCAGAGGTCAGTTTGGGAGTAGTTAATAGTTTAGGTTCTTAGAAAAGCATCAGATGTAAAAAATGCCATCCCAAACTTAACTTTATTGCTCTTCCAGGAATTGTCTTAATTCCAGGAGTATCCCAGTTATCAGCCAAAGACATATTGTATCGACTCCAGGCGTCAAAGGCCACATGCATAATTACTGATGACACACTGGCTCCTGCTGTGGACTCGGTGGCATCTGAGTGTCAGTTTCTGAAAACCAAGCTAATCGTGTCCAAAGGCAGTAGGCGGGGATGGCTGAACTTCACTGACCTGTACAAGTGAGTATGAGTTAGTGACACTGCAGTCACGATGCAGAAAGCAGACCTGTTCTTCACAAGTGCTCACTTAGAAGTATTCATTGACTAAAAAAACTCAGCAAATGCCAGCATTAAGGTGTTAATCATGACTGCTTGATTGCTGATCCACATCAGAGTTGTTTACTAGCAGTGGTCTTGTTCTAGGAAGTTTATATCCTGTTCTTAAGGGGAAGTCTGTCTCTGAGGTAGTCTAACTCCACATTATTTTAGTCTAATTTGGTGAAAAGCTTCTGTGAAGCTTATTTGGCTTAGGAGTTCTGCAATATGCAATGCTTTATTACATTCCAAAGCCCGTGTAAAGTAACCACTGAAGTCACAACTGCATTCTCTGTTTTAAAGAAACCAATCTGCTGACCATTCCTGCGTCAAAACAAGGATTCAAGACTCAGTGAGTATCTTCTTTACCAGTGGAACCACAGGTTCTCCGAAGATGACTGAACATTCCCAGGGTAGTCTTGGTTTCAGACCCCTTTTAAATGAAAGGTATGAAAGGCTTGAGCCTGGTTGAACACGGGATAATTGAAGCTGCATAGTAGAACTGATGAAAAATGGCTGAATAAGAAATACCAATGTATGGCCCCAGTCCTCCTCTCTCTGAAATTCGACTAGAAACTCCAGATTTCTGGGGAGTAGGATCACCCCTGGTGTTCCCATTTTTCAATTAATATCTCTTACCCTTTCTTTAGAGTGGTTCAAAGGACAGGCATCAGCTGGGAATACTTAAGATATACCATACTGTTTGGGTTGCAAAAAGCTTTGTGACATGTGTAGATGAGCAGAGGCAGAGTTTATGTTGGTTGCACAGATCGCCCTGGTCCCTCGGCAGCCTTAGAACTGAAATACCTGGTGTCCAGCACAGCATCCATGAATACTGCTGATCTGCTGATTCAGCCCTATTTTCCTACCTAGTGGAAAGCCACTTTATTGAAATTCAGACTCCTCTTTCCCTTACTCCATGGTATCTTATGACTGACATCATATACATATAAGTATGTGTGTGTGTATATATGTATTTATGCAAACATATAGTTAGGTCACCTTTTCTCCTAGAGCTAGCTCATAAACCAAACTTATTTAGCGTGCCCAGAGCCCATGTATCTTGTCAGAATTCTTGGGCTTGTTGGATTTTTTTGGTTTCTTTGTTTTGTGGTTTGGGTTGGTTTGTTTGATGGTTGGGTTTTTTAAAGCAAAAATTTTTCATTATCTTTTTGTTCATTTTTTTCTGCTCTACCAGGTACTGGTTGGATTTGACTCCCTCAGACATGATCTGGAGCACAGCAGATACAGGATGGATACTAACTTCACTGGCATCTGTTTTTGATCCCTGGGTTTTTGGATCATGCATCTTTATACATAAACTACCACAGATTGAATCAGTAGCCATCCTAAATGTAAGGAAAAACTCATGGAGATGTGTTAATTGCAGAAAGTGTGCAAAAAAAAAATTCTTAACAGCATCCATAGATTTCATGAGGCTTGTGTCCATAGTTGTGTTCAAGGTGCTGTATCCATTATGCAAAGCCCCTATTTGCATTTTTAATATACACAGAAGGGGCCAAACCTGCAGTTCATTCATACATTTTACTCATAGCTGGTGAGCATGTGAATGAAAATCATCCAAAAGCAGCACTAATTTCTTTCCTTTTGTTCTAGTGACTGTGGAAGTAATATCAGCTGTTTTAATGCAGACTGAAACAGAAGCGTTTCTCTACCCACACTGGACTAGATGAAAGTGAAAACCTCCCTATAGTTTAGACAGAGACAGGCTTACTCTGCCCATGCTCCAAGCTGTGCGGTCTGAGTGTCATGTAGACATGTTAGCATGGGATTTTGTCTAATCAAATATACTGTGAATCTGCATATTACACCAACGGAGGAGGGTTTCTTACCCAACAGAGAGCATATGGTGCTTTTACATAGAAAGGACACCTACATTTGCCCCCTATATCACCTGTTTACTGTACATCCACAAAGTAGTTTTTCTTCTGAGCTTCATATGTCCATCTTGTTGTTTAACTCACTAGACTCTCTGCAGATTCCCCATTGGCACGCTGGTTGGTGCTCCAACATTGTTCCGCATGCTGGTGCAAAATGATCTCTCCAAGTACGTCAAGAAATTATTTACTAATGTTTAATTTACCCTAACTAAACTTACTGATCTCCCAGATCTAGGTGCTTGACCCAAAATAGGGTAGTAATTTAGTTCAAATATCCTTCATGAAAAGACAGTCATATGAAATTTGAGAGTTTTGCTGAGTTTTATGATCAAACACACAGAAACTTGATGTTTTCCCTCAGAAATTTGAGACTTCCACTGTTGAACTTGTGAGCAAATCCCTGAGGGTATGAACCTGAGTGCCTGTTAAATCCTTTACCATAATTTTCAGTTACCACATTAATTGTCCATGCTTTGGGAAGGACTGTCATCCTAGAAAGTCAGTGTCAGCATAACCGTGAGGGAGTGATTTGTTGTGGCAGTTGTACATCATCCCCTGCTCCAGTTCTCACTGCCTGCCACTGTTCCTTCCTCCCCTCTTGCACTTTCTCACTTGGGCTGTTGCAGAGGGTCAGCAATCAGGGCCCTGGCTCAGCAAATCACTCTGTGCTTAGTTACAGGCATGTCTTTAAATCCCAGCTGACTTCAGAAAAAATTTTACTTCATTTTTCATGTGTGTTTAACTCTGACCACTACTACTCATATGTATAGTGTTCAGCACAGACTGATATCCTTGCTGGATCAGGAATCCTCTGATTTCCCCACTTCATGGGACTAACTCTCCCAGAAAACAGCTCTCCAGTATTATTTGTTTATAGTTGCATGTTCCTTGACTTGCACAATAGATTTAAGCACTGCCTCTCTTGGTTTTTAACCCCCTGTGAAGCTACAAATTCATGAACCTGAAGCACTGCATAAGTGGAGGGGAGCCACTCAACCCAGAAGTCATGGAGCAGTGGAAAAGGAAGACTGGGCTGGACATCCATGAAGTGTATGGCCAGACTGAAACGGTACATCTGTAGGGTCAATATTCTATTAAATCTTTGTAATTCCTTTTTGCTTTATGGTGTTTTAATATTTGTTTTTCAAAAACACAGCCTGTTTCTTCCTTCACATTTCTGTGAATGTTCCAGTAATCTCTGATAAACCTCTGAAAAAATACCCTTTCGTGGCTCTCCTCACAGAACCTGCCAGAAACATGGATTGTTGGGAGATGTGCTCTAATATTTCCATAAATGTCCTTAAGCAAATTCCAAGTGACAGTGACAGGCAAGAGGACAGAGTTTGGTTCTAAGGAAGAAGACTGATTAGCAGAGGGCATGAATTCTTCACTGATAACGGAACAGGATTCTTTCAGGGAGTTTCTTGATTTTGCTTATCTGTACCATACAGTGCTGACATAAAAGATCCTGTGAATCTTAATTCCTTACTTAGGAATTCTTCTAGAAAATGCATTTAATGAATTGAATGTGAATGTAGCAGTTTTCTATTGCAAAACTTGGGTTTGATTTTGATTTTTACAGGGAGTAATCTGCTCTGTTTTTAAAGGAATGAAGATTAAACCCGGATCAATGGGGAAGGCAGCTCCCCTTTATGATGTGCAGGTTTGTTGTCTGCTCTTTAGATCCTTTCAGAGGGGTTTTTCATTTGATTGGGTTTGGGTTTGGGGTTTTTTTTTCCCATTGGACTAAAATATGTGCTGTTTTTCGTTCCAGATCATAGACAAAAATGCTAATATTCTGCCTCCAGGACAACAGGGGGAAATTGCTGTCAGAAGCAAACCTATAAGACCACTTGGTTTATTCTCTGAATATGTAGTAAGGGCTTTATTTTATTCCTCACCACCACCAATCTCCCCAAAATCTCTCCAATTGCATAGTGGTTCAGAAGGCTGAATATTTTTCACCAGTTTGTTATTTATTACCAGAAAAAATTTGTTTGTTTGGGTTGGTGGATGTTAGAAAAGGGAAGAGAAGAATTTGCTCAAGACTTAGTTAAATCTTTTTTTAAAGAATCAAAATGGGATTTGTTTTTTAAAACTATTTTTTTGTATTTTATAGTAATGTCAGTGCAATTCTTGAGCATCCTTGACTGAAAAATTAAGTTCCAGTGCATTTAATATTATATGTGTTATAGCAAAATGTAAAGCTAATGCATGCTCAAAATTTAAACTGTTGTTTGTAAACCACTTTGAGGATAACCCTAAGAAAACTGCAGAAAGTGAACGTGGGGATTTTTATGTCACTGGAGACAGAGGGACTATGGATGAAGATGGGTATTTTCAGTTTATTGGAAGAGACGATGACATCATCATTTCTTCAGGGTCAGTTTGCATGCTTCCTTACTAATCTGCCATTGTGTAATCTTACATGTTGTGTTCCTGGTGAGCTTCTGACGTGATAGTCCTATGATGAATGTATTTACCCCTTGATTTAGGAATACTTGCTTTTATTATTAGCTTTTCATAGACCTGCAGTGTCATCTTGGTGATGTCCGTGGCATCTCTGTATCCGTTTTCCCTGCAACATCTCATCTGTTTCAACAAAGAGTGAAGACTTTTAGTGGCAGAGGAGGGATTTTAATCTAGTTTGGGTTTTGACTAAAATTACACAGGATCACAGAATCTCAAGGGTTTGAAGGGACCTTGTGAGATCATCTAGTCCAACCCCCCTGCTAAAGCAGGTTCTCCTAGAGCATGTTACACAGGACTTCATCCAGGCGGGCTTTGAATATCTCCAGAGAAGGAGACTCCACAACCCCCCTGGGCAGCCTGTTCCAGTGCTCCGTCACCCTCAGAGTAAAGAAGTTCCTCCTCATGTTCAACTGAAACCTTTTATGTTTCAGTTTGTATCCATTGCCCCTTGTCCTGTCGCTGGACACCACTGCAGAGAGACTGGTTCCGTCCTCATGATTTCTGCCCTTAAGATATTTGTATGTGTTAATGAGGTCCCCTCTCAGACTTCTCTTCTTCAGGCTGAACAAGCCCAACTCCCTCAGCCTTTCCTGAGATAGGGGAGATGTTCGAGTCCCTTTATCATCCTAGTTGCTCTCCTCTAGACTCTTTCTAGGAGTTCCTCATCTTTCTTGAACCGGGGAGCCCAGAACTGGACACAGTACTCCAGGTGGGGTCTCACCAGGGCAGAGTAGAGGGGGAGGATAACCTCCCTCGCCCTGCTGGTCACACTCCTTTTAATGCACCCCAGGATGCCATTGGCCTTCTTGGCAACAAGGGCACACTGCTGGCTCATGGTCAGCTTGTCGTCCACCAGGACTCCCAGGTCCCTCTTGGCAGAGCTGCTTCCCAGCAGGTCAGCCCCCAGCCTGTACTGGTGCATGGGGTTCGACCTCCCCAGCACTCGGCACTTGCCCTTGTTGAATTTCATCAGGTTCCTCTCCACCCAACTCTCCAGCCTGTCCAGGTCCTGCTGAATGGCAGCGCAGCCCTCTGGCATATCAGCCACTCCTCCCAGTTTTGTGTCATCAGCAAACTTGCTGATGGTACACAAATTGAAGGACATCTCTGTTGGACTTGAAGAGCATTGAAACATTTTATTTTTAACATGTTTAAATGAAATCATTTGATATTGTACGATGTGATACCATAATGTGGCATCAGCTGGTACTGCAGACCACAGCTATCAGGGTGGGATGGAGCTCCAGCTTCGGAGCCACAAGGAAAGGGGAGAGATGGAGAGGTATCCACAGCCCCAGCAGTCCTCTACCGTGTGACCACCATGAAATGCTCCTACCTTCTAACACAGCCAACTTTCCCATTCTGCCTAAAGTTTCTATAGTTGGTTGTTGGTTTGTTTGGGGGAGGGGGTGTTCTTCAATATTACAATTAAAAAGCATTTGGTACTGGTTTTCCAGCTCATAAAACCAAATCCTACATTTTTCTTTCGTTACCTAGTTATCGCATTGGGCCATTTGAAGTAGAGAGTGCCCTGATAGAGCACCCAGCAGTGGCAGAAACAGCTGTTGTCAGCAGCCCAGATCCCCTCAGAGGAGAGGTAATGATGCTGAACAGTGGTGGGGGAAGTAATATGTTTGTTTAAATATATAACTATATAAAGCAGTTCCTACTTCACTGAATAATGTACAGCTCTAAGGCAGTCATGTCATCATAGATAATCCTACTTGGGGCGATGGGCAAAATCCCTTCCCATTTACATGCCTTTGCTATTATAGAATCATAGAATTGTTTAGGTTGGAAAAGACCATCAAGTCCAACCATTAACCTAACACTGCCAAGTCCACCACTAACCACGTCCCTAAGCACCACATCCAGGTGTCTTTTCCAGGGAGGGTGACTCGAACACTTTCCTGGGCAGCCTGTTCCAATGCTTGACAACCTTTTTGGTGAAGAAATTTTTCCTAATGTCCAATCTAAATCTCCCCTGGTGCAACCTGAGGCCATTTCCTCTTGTCCTATTGCTTGTTACTTGGGAGAAGAGACCGACCCCCACCTTGCTATCCCCTCCTTTCAGGTAGTTGTAGAGGATGGTAAGGTCTCCCCTGAGCTTCCTTTTCTTCAGGCTGAATGATCCCAGTTCCCTTAGCCGGTCCTCACAAGACTTGTGCTCCAGACCCCTCACCAGTTTCATTGCCCTTGTTTGGATGCGTGAAGTTTCTTAGTTTCTTTTCATCCCAAGAAGGTCTCCCCTGTTGAGAACATTACAATGATATTTACTTTCCCCTTGTTAAGCACTTGTCTGTATACTGAAATTGTCTTTCCTGGCTGTCTTGGTGTAGCCAAAGTTATAGTATAACTGCCGTAGCATTAGACTTGGGCTACACATATGGAGAAAGGACCATCCTGTGCTGGGATGATACGGGCCTCCTGTCCTCAGTGTGAACTTCAGAGAGAAACAGAATGTCCCTCAGCTTCAGGGACAACTCTGCAGAGACACCTCTTAGTACTCCTCCTTCTTGACCCCCACTGAGAGGATACAGCAAATGCTCTTGCTTTGTAATGAGGGTAAGAAAACTGTGCTTTCAACTTTATCCTTCTGCATAGACACGTGCAGAAGTTTGGCATAACCATTTCTTATGTTGTGCTGTTTTCTCTGGTCCTCCCTTTTGCAGGTCATGACTCTCAGCAGTACTGCCCACTGGTAACCTGTATGTCAGCGCTTAAAAATGGATGGTTTCAGATCACTTTTGTTGACCTTACCTTACAGGTTGTGAAAGCATTTGTGGTCCTGTCCCCAACCTTTTCATCCAGTGACCTGGAGAGCTTAACCTGTGACTTGCAGGAGCATGTCAAGAAAACTACCGCTCCCTACAAATACCCTAGAAAGGTAAGTGCTCCTGACAAGAAACTTCAAACCAGGGCACCTTTCCATAAATCTCAGGAGAATTACTATTTGGTTTTTCATGATTCACCTGAAATAGACAGTGGTAAAGATTCAGCTAGAGCACTGGCTCCAGAAAATCTTGCCTAAGTAACATTAGTTTACGTTGGTTTTCATGCATTTGAGTAAAGTGTTTGTTTAAACCTCTCAAAAATGTCTAGGCTTCATATGATATCCTAGTTAAATTTGCATGTTCTAAGTCAGGCTCACAATCATAATTCTCCATTTCGTATTTATTCTTCAACCAAGCACTCTCTGGTGACTTTACAGTAGTATCTGACTGAATCTGGTCCCCACAGTTAATAAATAAGAAGAAAGCCCAGGAGGGTACACTTGATGTTTCTCAGTAATCACAACACTAGAAGGAAAAGAGCTACTAGCAGTGCCTTAGTTCACTTGTGCAGAACTCATAGGAACCAAGGATCATTAAAGACTTTGTGCCAGTAACGTCCCTTTTTTCTTCTTTTTGTCATTCATCTCTGACCTCTGATACCATTTATGTATTCATCCTTCTGTTACGGTACTCAGTTTGGTTAGCTGGGGGGCAGATACACAGATGTTTGGCCATCTAGATGTTTGGCCATCTAGGCAGCCAAAGAAATTGTTTCACAAGTGGCACATATGCTGAGAGCCAGTCTTGGAAAACCAACTGTAGAACAGGTTACACTGTTTTATGTCTTTTTTCTATTTAGGTGGAATTTGTCCAAGAGCTGCCAAAGACAGTCACTGGGAAGATCAAGAGGAACGAATTAAGAAACAAAGAGTGGGGACGGATGTAGTATTGTTTGGAATTGAACTTTTTTCATTCCATTAACACTCTATAAATTCCTCTGCTGTAACTGCTCTCCTTCTGATCTATTTTTGTTAAATGCTGAGCATCAAGAACTATAGATAATGTCAAGATGTGATGTTTGTGCCTGCTTGCAAAGCTTCTAATATCAGTACCACAGTTTCAGTTCCTGAAGCATTGCTGGGAAAGCAAACAAACCATGCAAGTCCATTCAGTCCTGAACATCCACAGGTTCACCAGAATTTGACTGGTGACCCATCTCTTTTAGATAGCATCCAAGATCAGTGAAGAGATATTGCTGATACTGATTGTCTAGCTCCAAGCTTCCAAAAAGGCAGGCATGGATTTGAGTGGTTCAAAGGGTTTGTCCTTAAATGCAGTATGTCTAAACTGAATGCAGCCCTCCTATCATTTACTGAAGATGGAAAGACGCCCCTTTATGGATACCACCATAAACCTTCATAAACCTTTCTTGTTTAATACGTGTGTTGATGACAAGCAGTGCCAGCTTCTCCCATACTTTATCCACAAATACTCTCTCATACAGAAGTAGCTTCCTTGCTCGTCCTCTGTTCTGATCTTTGTGCTCAATAGACAAAACTCCTGTACCACTTCTGGTGGTCTTTAAAATGAAGTTTGCCGTTGGGCAGGTGACACCATTTGTAGAACAGACCATGGTTCTTTGCCATAGCAGACACTTGCTACAGGACCAGTCTGTTTCTGAAGCCACTTAGGGGTTAAACCAGTGAAAAACCTCCCTTGATCTGGTTTGGATGATCATGTCTCTGTTTAACATTTAGCTCTTAGCTTTATGAAGAAGCATGTACTGTAGTGTACACATTCTTGTCTTACAATTGCACATGCAATAGTGGCCCAAACTTTAAGGTTATATCAATTCTTAGCTGTTTGTCCTCAGGTTTTTTTAATTTTGTGTACTCAAAGAAGATTTCATTTTCTGGCATGAATTTCCATTATTTGACAAAAACATCTCCAGCCTTGGAGTCCTCTTCTGTTCATTAAATAAGAAGAAATTCCTGGAGAACAGTAGCATTTTTAGGAAGGAAAGAAGGTCTTTTACAGCTGTGTCTCACTCCCTGGAATTCTGTGCCTACTGCAGCTGTAAAGTGAGATTTGGAGAATTCTAATTTTGTGAAAGTAAAATATTTCTTGAGAGTAAACACTTTGCTTATTTCAATGAACCAATTTATGTACTAGCAACTACTGAAATGAAAGCAATTGTCAATAAATACATCATTTACTTCATTCTTTTTTTGACACAACCTTCATTATTTGTAATGCTCCTTAGTGTTCCACTGAGATTTCAGCACATTTTTCACTATTTCACTCCTAAGGTTTCTAGGAGCATCAGATTATGTCATTATAAAGCTACTCATTTGTTTCTTGAATGCACTTGTTTGGGCATGTAACTTTCACTGCCCCAAGCTCTTTTCTGTACCCAGTTCAGTTTCCCTTAAAAACCATGTATTCCTGGGCCTTCCAGGTTCACTACACCTTCTACATCTTTCTGATTGGTTTCAAATGAACAAGTGTTTAAAAACAAGTGGACAAAACCACAAAAAGTCCTCAAAAAGTGTAAACAAGTGTACAAAGTGGAATTCAGAGCCCCTGGAAACTATCCTTGTCTCTGCCGTTAGCTATTTGGGCAGTTAACACCAGTAATGTCTGAGGACTGGGAGGTTGATTTTATTTTTTATTTTTTTTCCCCTCATCAAATTTAAGGACCTAAAATCAAGGAACTAAATTCAGAGTTAAGAAAGTTCAGATTTGGGATTTCCGTGGGTTTATCATTCTTGACTCTAAATTCTAGTGTGGCTCATTAGAATAATTTCCTCTAGGCTTCAATGCTAGAACTCTCACAAGGGTGATGCCTTGCTTAGCTGACCTTAGAAACTGGGTTTCTGTTGTACTCTAGTACCCAGATTTTTGCATGAATGGGCTGGGATCAAACTGAAGCAGACTGCCAGGTTGTTTGTGCCACGTGCTGTGGCTGTAGTCTGTGAGGTGCTCTACTCCCTGCTGCAGCAACCTCTTATCATTGATATTCAGTACACTATTCTGTCTCGTGTTCAAGGTAGACAGTTTGCTTAATTCTCCTCCTCTGGCCAGGATCAGAGAATCACCAGTACATTTCCTCTGATCCATGAAGCTACAAGCAGCTGAAAGCAAAATGCATCTCTTTAGCACATGGCTTTCTTTTGGAGCCACAAGGTTTGAAACTTGACTGGATTGTATCATTCTGGCTGAAAAACGGGATTTTCAATAGACAAGCCTTTCCCTTTGAGATCTCCTCTCCATCTTCAAGCCCAGCTTCAAATTGATGTTATTCTCAGAGATGATAGAAAAAGTAAAACCTGCATCAGAAAGGTATTCTGTATCAAATATATTTTTATGCATTATTTCCTGAGAGTTTAGACTCTCGTCCAAAGCGCATGGAAGGAATGTGGTGACTTTGGTACAGATGGTCTCTACAGGGATTACGGAAATGCAACATTATGATGAGGTTGCAAAACAACCTCACCCAGGTGCTAATGCTGCCAGTGCCTCTGCATGTTTTGCCTAATGTCTGCAAAGACAACGCTGTTCTCTCTTGTTGTATCAGAATGACAAGGAAACAGAAATGGATCATAAGGAGGAAGTTGTGTTCTTGAGTCTTTCTGGTCTTCAGCCTCATGCTTCAGAAGATAATTAGCCATTTCTTTTGATGTTTTATGTGTGTTTAGAATGGGCAACAGCTGTTCTAAGGACAACAAACAAGTAAAATAACTCATAGTTCTTTTAGAGGACTTGTTTCTCTCTTGAAGTTTTATAAAGTAGAGAGGAATCTTAAGTTTCAGCTGGGGACAGGGAACATATTTCCTCTTAAGTGTTTTCCCCTTAGTGGTCATATAAATTTTTTCTGGTTTGAGATAGTGGCAGCACAAGTCCTGAAAATGCATTGCTACAGCTGAGGGACTAGCAGTTTTAATTGCACCAAGATTGAAAATCCACATTTTTGGTGTAGGATGAGAACCATGTGTAGGTGTCCCCTTCTTTTGATGGCATATCTCTTGTCTTCCAACCACTAGGCCAGGAGTGGAATTCTTAGTGCAAGGTTGGGAGTATTTGGCGTGTTTTTAAACTGTGAGGCGTGTTATTATATGTGGTATGAGACTACTATATTGTACAAGCAACATGTATTTATACTGAAAACTATTTTGAAATAGTAATGACTGTTTTGAAATAGGTATGAACATAAGACCCCATCTTTTCCTTTAACAACCCCCTGAGGTAAATTAAATGAAAACTGAGATTATATTCAGTATGTGAGAAATAATCCTTTCATATATGATGCTATCGTACATCATGAGAAACTAGTAAGTCATAGAAATTCATGGTACCTGCATAATGTTGCATGCATACATATATAGTCTCTGTGTGTGTGTATTGTGTGTATGTGTTTTGGCACATAAAATTGCTCTGCTTGCATTAGTAAGAAAGTTAATATTTAGTTTTATGTCTAGAAATCGTTAATACATTTCCAGAATGTGTTTGGCACTTGGTCTTGCAGATTTTCTGGATGGTGACTGTTGTGACTTTGCATGTATTATTTTAGCCAGTCCATTGAGCAGGAGCATTTTATAAGTGACCTACAACTTCATCTCCTTTCCCACAATACAAAAAGTTGGAATAAAGCCGTAACAAAAAACAGAGCAGCCATTAGGTGACTCTGGTTTTAGTTATTCATAAGGCTTTTCAGATTGTTGATAAAACCAATTATTATGCTAATACTTGATCTGAGTCTTAATAGTCCTCCTGTAAAAAAATAACATAATTTATAAATTAAATTGATGTAAGCATATTTGTGTGGGAAGAGTTCATTATTGAAAAGATCAGTTAGAGAAGGGGTAATTTGCCAAGTTCAGCCATTGCATTCAAGTGTTAGATTAAAGATGCAGACCAGAACTCTCCATCAGTGTCTGAGCTTCCATCAGCTGTTGGCAGAGCAACAGAGTCCAGCAGCTGCTTGTTTCCTAGTAGATTTCTTAACAGTCCTAAAATCCAAAATAGTTATCTTCAAGTACAATCTCACAGGCTTCTAGTGAGAGTAGAAAATTAAATCCCCCATGAGAGCAAGAAGTTTGTTTAATGTGATTCTACCAGAAGAAAAGTGAACAAACTAAGGTTGTGGTGAAATCCTGCTGCAGCAGGGTCTGTCTGCCAAGGAGCCCACGCTCCGCACAGCTCCATGCTCTCAAGTCAGGTTCCCCTCTTCAGAGAGGGAGGCTGTGGGCACCATGGTCCTTTGCTTTTTAAGGCCTTTGAGAGTGCCACATATTTTGAATAAATGGGCTCAGTTGGAGGAGGTAACACACTTTGCCTCTTTAATTCAGATATTTACGCTTACTTCCAGTGGATAATACAGCATATGGATACATTTAAAAACAAAATGTTTATCTCAGCCTTCTGGTGATGCTTTCATAAAAGATCAGGATTTGTTTTCCTGTGGTAATTCCTGGGCAATCAGGTGCAGAGGTGATGTTATTTGCTGGGTAAGGGGCCAGGCATTCTCAGCTAGATTCTTTAAACTTCATTGTCTATTATTATTACTATGGTCAGACTGGCTAGTTCTGGATAGAAAGCATTATTTTCTTAGTATAGTAAATCAAGTAACAAAAATTTAAAGGAAGCAGAGAGGACTTTGTGCACTTCCCTTAACCAGATTAAATACTACCACAGTCTTTTTTCCCTTACCACACTTATGATCTGCAGCAAAATGACACTAAAGGTAAACCCCTTCTACTAGGTGACAGGAAGCTACACTCCTGAGAGATTCCTGAAGGAATCAGGCCTGTTAATGAATGGAAAGAGGATTATGTGAATTCACAATGTCTACATCTGCTTAACCCCATTTGTAAATTCCTTTTTCCTATTAAATGCTTGCTTTCTAATTTTTTTCTTGTCATTACCAAGCTTTGGATGAATTTTAATTCCTCTGATACACTATGGGGTCTGTCTGATACAGGCTGGATAAAATTTGACTATTCCACCTCATTTTTTCCATGGATTCAGGGATCATGTATCTTTTTACATGGCAAGCTACACCATGACACAGCAACTATTTTAAATATAAGAATAAAACCAGTGTGTCATTGAAAGAAAAAGCTGTTGTATTAGTGGGTTGTTAACGCAAGGCACAAGGGGAGGCAGTGCTCTCAGTAGGGTGGAAATTCAAAAACATCTATTCAGTTTTTGTACCACCCACAGACGTATGGATCGATCTAGGGAAAGTCACATCTCTTTGTAACGCCACAGATTTTTCTTAGTAAGAACAAGTAATGAAATCTCCCTCTCCACTGTAAACCATCCTGAGGCACGGTCTGTTCCCACCATATAAAGGTTTCACTGTCTCTGATTTTTGCTTGGTGTTTGGTTGTTGGAGTGCCCATGACAAGAAGTTTGAGCAAGTTTGCAGCAAATGGAACTCTTTTTTTTTTTTTTTCTAAACACCCAGAGTCTGTCTACATTTCCTATCACCCTGTTTATCACTATTCCTATCAGTGTTTATCGCATGATTTTGCAGCATGATCTTACCATTCCACCAGAGCCATGTTACAGGCTGGAGCTTTCCGCCTTAGTCCCATCCCATGCAGAGTGTGTTCTGCACTGTCAGAGTGCAATAATTTCAGAAGCTGGGATCCTCGTGGAGATGTGCAAAATTGCCATTTCTGCTTCTGTGCAGCTGGACCCTAGAATCAAACCATATTCTTTCCTTCAGTGATTCTAATGCATTTATTTCTTGGGGTTTTTTCCCAACATACGTGAAGTTATAAATTCAAGAGCCTGCAATACTGCATTGAGTGGAGGGGCATCAAACCATCCTGCCATGATGGCAGAGTAGAAAAAATAAGACAGGGTTAGATATCTGTGAATGTTACAGCCAGACTGAATCAATATGTTTGCAGTCACTTGCATACAGTGTATATTGTGTGTAAATATCATTACAAATGTCTAGGGGTAGAAGTTCCCTAGAGAAAAATTTTAACTTGGACCAGACTGTTGCATGGTGCCACTTGAGTGGTTCAGACGAGGAGAAACTCCAAGTCCCATAAATCCAAGTTTGTGGACTTGCTCGTCCCCCTACAAGAAATATCAGTAGAATGCTGACACTAATGACAGTGTAGCCAAGAACACTGCTCTGCTGTTTTGTTCACACCGATATAAATCAGAGGACATTTCTGAGAAGTAAATGAAAGCAAATTACAGTAAAGCAAATCTAAATCAGAGGCATTTCAAGACCAGTTGATTTAATCTGGAACACCACTTTGAATGAAAACAGGATTTTTCCCTCTGAGTAGGATCTTTCACTGATGTAGGTCAATGCTATTGTATGGATTTCTCTCAGCTATGCTGATTTACACCATTACATAAAGGAGTAGTGGACTTTAAAATCACAGTGAGAAAACATGTTTTTAAATGAACATCTTTTCTTCTAGAATTGTAGATCACTTAGTGAGTCAGCTGCAAACTTACCCATCTGTATAGAATAACAAACCACATAAACTCAGTTTTCTTTTACAAGCAGCTCGTGAAGGGATGCAAATTAAGCCTGGTGCACTAGGAAAAGCAGTTCCACCTTATGATATTCAGGTACGTAGATGAACATAAAGAATTCTGGTTGTTTCAGTCTGAAATAAGGTAAAGTCATATCACTATTCTCTGTTCAGCAGCATATCACCTAACTCCTTGTGAGCAAGCTTTCTTTCATTTTAGGTAATAGATTAAAATGGTAACATTCTGCCTCAGGAGAAGATGGCAACCTTGCTGTTCAGATCAAGCCAGCAAGGCCTTTCTGTCTTTTTGCTAAATATGCAGTAAGGAATCAAACACATTTTGGGTAACATTTTCAGTTCACTGGTGACTTTTGAAATGCCTCCCTCCAAACATGTATGCTTAGCTTACAAAAACTTGGGGTTTTCACACAGCTCTGAAGGCATCATAACTGATCTCACAAGCACCAGTTTTGGTTTACCACTGAACCAAAGATTTCAGAATTGTTTGCCCAGCTCTGTTTCTTGATACCACATTCTTATTTCCTCTCTAGGTATCACACTGGACTGCTTGAAGTAGAGAGGGTGTACCCTGATCGAGCATCTAGCTGTCAACAGCTCGGACCCCATCAGAGGAGAGGCAAGGACACTGATATTAGGAGCTACCTAAAACATCTAATGTATGTGTATATTGAGAAATAGCTATGTCTGTGAGGGAAATCTTGTCTTGTATTAACATTGTAAAGATGTAGACTAGCATTTTCAAATACGTTTGAGGAGACAAAGAGGCATCTAACTTCCTTCTGATTTCAGAAAAATTAGGGACACCTAGGCCAATTTGAAACTCCAGCAATGGCTTCTCTGAATCCCAGTGAGATCCTATACGTTGAAGCAACATCCCCTAGCTATTCTTCTTAGGAAGGCCATTAAGCAATTAGTTCTTGAACACTGTGAGGACATGATGTGGCTGCCCAGACACCAGTGAAGAATTCCTCTCTGCTGGGGACTCCGCTATGCTCACTATAAGTAGTTTTAAGGCCCGTTTGTGCAGCTCAGTAAGTGATAAAAGCCAAAAAGTTGTCCAGCATCTGGCTCAGAAATTTGTATTTCCACTGGCTTGAAAGAAATTTGATTGTAGAAAATTGCGTTATTCATCTTGGTTTTTCTATTGAACATTATTCATCAGGTTAGTGATTGCTGAGTATTGCCTTACTATCACTCTCACTTTTAGGTGATAAAAGCTTTTATTGTTCTGTCTCCTGAATTTACATCTCATGATCCTGAAAAATTAATTCATCAGCATATGAAAAAAAGTTACTGCATCTACAAATACCCAAGAAAGGCAACTATCACTGAGTTCTGAATATACAAGTAGTTCTGGCAACACACCCTAAAATTAAAACTCCTCTAATCAAACCTAATAATCAGATTAGAAATACAATCAGGTTATACTTTGGAATAGTAGAATTTAGCTTTTTTTCCTTCTGGAACCTCTTTTAGTCAGGTTTTGAAATGTAACATTGAAAATCTGACCCCATCCTAGCTACGTAAGTAAACACTGCTTAGCTGAACATCATAGGCCTGATAGGATCTGATGTTGTCTTCTTACATTGAAACTACAGATGAACCTATATTAGATTTCACTGCGATTATGTACAGGGAAATGAAATGTTCCTTCACCTAATCAAATTGTGTCTATGAGTGTAAATTTATCCTAATTATTTTAAACAAAAGAATCAGATTTTACAAATCAAATATAGTTATAAAATATTAAATGTATTTCTAGGCATTTTGAATGACTAGTGGAATAGAAAAAGATAATGCTTGGATGTTACAGTAACAGGGGTTTGACTACTATAGCATGGGTGAAAGCCTCAGCTGGCAGCAATCCATAGCCTGTCAAGTTCCTCAGCAGAGTTATCAGAGTTTGCACTGGTCGCAGATTATCAGGCTCAAAGGATACTGCAAGTTTTGGGGAATCTCAGCATGATTTTCACAGCTCATTAATGGTGGCAGTAGGCTGTGCAGAGGGAAACAGTAGAACAGCCTTTCCAGGTGAGGCAGGAATCAAATTCCCCCAGCAGAGTGTCTAGAATGGTTGAAAAGAATCCTGGGGCGTCCATGTTCAGAATTAAACATGAATAGGATAAGCCCCACCTGGCTAAGCAATGATGTGCCAGCTCCCACCAAAAGTCTTCAAAATAGACTTCACTACCTGTCTTTGGCTTCACTCAGTTTCTGCATAGGGTTCCAGGAACAGTGGTGCAGGTTTTAAATTTCCCTTCCCTTTTCCGGAGTAACAGCTTTGTTCTGGGAGATAAAATTTTCTTTCCTTGATTCAATCAGAACACAGGGGAAACATGTTGGATATTTAAAATGTAATCCCATTTTTGGAGTGGAAAAACTAGAAATAGCATTAGATTTTTAAGTGCAATCATAAAAACATGTTGAAAAATGTAATCTGATCACGATTTCAGAATCTGATTCTTTTTAAGCACATTCAGATTTCAAATGTAAGTCCTTTTGGCAAAGTAATCTGCTTTGCCTGAAGTAATGAGATTGTTCATGTAATCCATTTATTCTATGTAAGTAATAAGTTTTTTAACAATCTAATTATGACCTTGGGAAGTAATTGTTTTTAAAGCATTCTTTAAAATATAACCCTGGAACAGATTCTTGGGGTTTGGTACTGGTCTATGTTGGCCTTTAAACAGATCTGGCTAGATTTTTCCCTGAGCCCTGGTCTAGTGGTGTAAATGGCTCATTACAGCAGGGAAGGTCTCACTCGGGACGTTTCCTCTAGGCTGCCATCAGACTTCTCAATCTATACATTGGGTCAGTCAGACTCACTAACAAGTTAGTGCAGTATTGTAATGATACATAACCTGAACTTGACCAGAAAAAAATGAAGACACAAACAGGTGAGCCAAAACATTTCTGTTCAGTGTGTGGGCAGGAGTCCTAGCTCTGCCTCATCAGCCAGGGTTTCACACAAACAAATAAAGCCTCTTAGTTGCTCCCTTTGAAGTCCAAGTTGTGCTCAAATTCAGTGGTGTGTGATTGTCATGCACTACTGACTTGAGGAACTACTGAGTCATCCAACCGATGAGCTGTTTCTCTAAAACATAACTCATTCTTTTTGTTGGGCACCGAGACTGATGTGCTGCCTGCCTGCTTCATCCTCAAAAGAGCCTGTAGCTTTTAAAATTGCAGGTTTGCCACAGAAAAGGAACACAGCTTGGAATCAAACTGTGTCAAAGTGCTAAGTATTGTTGTTATTTCTCTTTACAGGCGAGTTGGAGTTTGTTCAACAACTACCAAAGATTATCTCTGGGAAAATCCAAGGGAAGAAACTAAGGTACAAAGTGTGGGGAAGAGCTAGGCCTTGCCACTGAGCTCGTGACTGGAACATGATTATCCTGGACTGCTTTTCTGCCTTCTGGCATACTGTTCTCTATCAGTCTTAAGAGGTGCCGGACAACCTTCTGAATAAGAGTAGAAGATACCAATTTTTGTTCTGGTGCTTTGCACTATTTCTAAAGCAATATATTCCCTATAATTTTAAATGCATGTTGGAGAAACTGTTTTGAAAATAATTATAAAAGAGGGGAAATCAGACTTGCCTTCATTTTTGTATGTGTATTGTTATCACTGAAGACACATGCAACTATGTGCCAAATACATTTTGTGAGAATGTTTTTTAATAATTGTTGATGATCAGGCTTCCAGCTTTAGTGAGTGCTGGGTCACATATAGTTTCAGGATTAAATATAATCAATTACTCCCTGGACTGAGTAGTAAGTGCAGACTATGAGATATTTCCATAACAGTCAAGCACAGTTACGTGGGTATGGGTGCAGCAGAGGTTTAGATCATCCCTGTTAGGTCACATCTCACATTTCTTATTACCCTTCTGTAGCACTTGCACCTCACACACTGCTGCTACAGCACAGCCTGTGTACTCTTTATTCTTGCTTCCAAAGATATAAGTAATGATTGAACTACTGGGAGCAAAAAAACACCAGTGAACAAAAAAACCCCTAGGGTTATTTATCTCAAAATTTCCTGGTTCTGCTGTAAACCCACTATGCAGTACACATGAGCACATCTGCTGTTGTACCAAGAGTCTGGGAAAATAGCAAACGTGCTGTGTAGTAAAGCTGTTGATGACCTTTCAGGACAACTAATTGAGTTATTAACTGGCAAACAAACACAAATCCCAGGAGAGGCTGCGCCAGGAGGGTTCTGCAGGTGGATCTCTCCTCTTTCATACCCTTAAGCTCTGAAATGGATATTGCTTTGCTTTCCAGCTACAAAGCACATAATTGCCTGAGGTCAAAACCAAAGAGAAAACAAATCCACAAAATGCTTCATCCGTGTAGATTACATCAATTTAAATGGATCTGAGGTTGCACTACTGAAACCAGGGGATAGTTGGGACAGGTAGCCTATAATTACTTTAGCTTTGAGTATGTGCTTTTTTAGAATATCATATGTGATTTAACAAGCTGGGGAAGGTCATCTCCTAATGGTGAACTCTATAGCAGTAGGTCGGGGGAGCTGGCTCTGAGTCCGCAGCAAGACACAGAAGGCAGGGAGAGAGAGGTTGTACATGACTTGTGCAAAGACACTGATGCCAAATTGGATAGTTTACTTCTAAGTAATTTAAGAGCTTACATTCAGTTTGCAAAAGTGACTTGAAAGCTTTCAGATACCACAACACATAGCAATTCAGTGGTTTTCCTGGAAGACTGGCCATGCATAGATGCCTGCAGAGATTCTACACACAGGGTCTAACAGCCAGGTTCTGCCTCTCCATAGTCCCTTACTTCCATGGCTGCTATCTGTGCTTGTTTCTAGCAGCATCTCTGACTGTTTCCTGACTCTGATCCTTAATTATACCCTTTATTGCCTTTATATAGAATCATAGAGTCATTTAGGTTGGAAAAGACTGCTAAGATCATCAAGTCCAACTGTAAGCCTAACACTGCCAAGTCCACCACTAAACCATGTCCCTAAGTGCCATACCTACATGTCTTTTAAATACCTATATTTATATACAGTCTGTATATATTATAAAGTCTATGTGTATGCTTATGTACAGTCTTTCACAGAATCACAAGGGTTGGAAGGGACCTCAGGAGATCATTTAGTCAAACCCTCCTGCTAAAGCAGGTTCACCTTTATTTATCTAGGTCTTAGTTTAAAATATTTTGCCCTTGCAGGGCTTATTGCCTGCGGTAGCAATACAAGCAGGCTGTGACTGTAGTAGATTCACCTAAACCAAGCATCTTGTAATTGAAGAGCTGGAGTTCCTGCATCACATTGCTGCCTTCCAGAACATGGATTTTGTGTCTCATCCCTTTGTCACCCTGTTTCATAGCAGCAACTCTGTAGTTTGAGTTTTCATTGTCCTCCTCAGAGCTGATGGCCCACGTCTGAACTGCATGTCTTTTTCCACAGAAGTGTGCATTAGATATTATGGGTGATATTTATTGGCACCAGGCTTATGAAAATCTTGGTATGTTTAGCATACCAAATGGCAAGACACATGAGGAAGAGTTTAAAGAAGTGTCACCTAATCATAAAGAACATGTCCAGGTAAGCACAACCTATTTAAACACCCTGAGAAATTAGTTTTTATTCAGTAGTTGTTCAAATACTGTTCAGCAACAGTAAGGATGTTTATCATGTCTCTTCCATATTGGCTAACTTAACAGACCCCTCACCCCTGCTTGCTAGTGACTATCATGGTCTTCGATTCTGAGACAAAAACCAGGAACAGAAGATGGCATCCGTCCTGCAACCAAACCTGTGTTTGCCATTAGTAGCCTTGTGGGGCTGGCAGGGCTGGGTGAGACTGCTGTGGTGCTTAAAACATGGCAACAGTGCATACAAGTCCTGACAAGTCCTTGTTCTTTCTTTTTTTTTAAACAGATAGCTGTTCACAGTTTCAACTCCTACTTTGGTTGGACAGAATAGGAACTGTCAGCTCCAAGGGGAACTCTCAGAAACCTGTGGACAGATGAAAAAGCAGGAGACTTAAAAGGGTTACCAGAGCTCTAGCTTACCCATAAGGAGAGGTGGGATAAAAATGTCATAAAGAGGTGGACTTGCTGCTCTGTATACATCTGTTCCATTTGGAGCCAACAGCTCATCTGGGAATGTGCACATCATAATACTATTATTGATTTTTCTGTCTCTTGTAGGAGGGAAATAATCATCAAAAAATAGTTCTGATGGTTATCGTCTCCAAAAGCCCCCATATATCTGCTTTTGTGCCATGAAGATTTTACTTGAATTTCAAGTGTTGCAGTCCCCATGGAGCATCCAGACACTCTGCAGATTATTCCACGTTATCACAGGACTTTAGCACCTTTGAATTTCTCAGATTATGAAGCTATCAGTTGTTGTGAACAGTAAGTGCCTGAGTACTTTAATTTTGTAAGTGATGTGCTGGACAAGTGGTATCAAATACAAAAGGTAGCATTTCTGACCCTGTAGATTCAATATTTTTAGTGAAACTGTTACCCTATGCCCAAAGTCACATCTAAAACCATCACTGGCTTCAGTGGGACCAGAATTTCCTTCCCTATTTCTATTTTAACATAATCCTACATTGCAGAGAAAGGAGAGGCAATTTGCTTTAGCATCAGAGGGGACATGGTGCTTTGTCTCTGTGACTGATTCAGCAGTGTGTGCAGTGCTGGGTTTGTAAAAGCCTCTAAGTAATTTATGAGCATTGCAAATGACGTAGATATACATACCAACTTATATGTGCCTTAGAAAAGGGCTCCCTTAAACAAAACGTGCTTAACATACCTTCCATAGAATATGTAACACTATCAAGTTTCATTGCCTGGAGCACCCCAAAAACTCTGCAAGGAACTACAGGAGTCTCAGAAGTAACCAGCATGCTGCTTACCCTTGTGTTGTGTATAGGAACAAAAGGGACCATCAAATCCAGCTCTGTGGTGGATAAATGGAGAAGGAAATGAAATGAAATGAAATGGAACTTTCAAGAGCTGGGCTTCCTGTCCCAAAAAGTGGCCAACATGGTCTCTGGGCCATGCAGTCTGCAAAGAGGAGACCAAGCTTTGGGGATTCTACCCCAAATCCCAGAGTGGTAGATGCTGAATGTGGTTTGTATGCTAACAGGTGAATTGTATCATTCCTAATGGTCTGTAGATTGTTTGTTACCTTCTGTGCCAAAAGTTGGTTAACAATTCATTTAACAATTACATTTCTTATTTGGCTTTGTAGTTTGACATTTGACAATCAAAGGGGCTGACAGGGGTAGTCTCTTATGACTGATGGAACTACCTTCATCATTTTTCTTTCCCTTTCTGTGGCTTGTGTTGATTGTGTTAAATCAATTTGATTTATCTTCAAGAGACTTAAGTTAAAGCTGCTAGTGTTTACTGCTCCAAAGTTATACCTTCTACTTACATTGTGCCTGGAGCAAAGGATCTCATAGAAACAAGCTATTTTGTGCTTCAGATCTGCACATCTGCATTTAAGTTCAGGTGTGTGGGATTTGTTTTACCTTCTTTTCATTTCTGGATTGAATGGTGCTGGTATTCAACAAATCAGGAGAAGCTATGAGTGATCAGGACTGAAAGTGAAAGTGAAAAATACCTAATAAATTTCCTATTTTATTGCACTTTCAGGTGTTACCATCATCCCAGGGACACACAACTGACAGCACAAGACACTTGCTATAGATTGCTGGTTTCCAAGGCGAAGTGCATTATTACAACTGATGTGCTTGCTCCTGCGGTAGACTCAGTTGCATCCCAAGTGCCGGTTTTTGAAAACGAAGCTAACTCTATGCAGAAGCAGCAGGGCCAAGTGGCTGAACTTCAGTGATTTGCTCAAGTAAATGCCTTCTACCTTAGCTCTATCATAGTTACCTCTAGTGGAAAATTTCTCATGTTGCTTAAACTTGTGCACTTGTGTCTCATTAATGAACTAGATACCTTTGAAGGGGTGGGACAGAAGGCAATTTAGTCTCTTTTCTATGAAGAAAGGGAATATTTGGGAATAGCCAAATTGTTAATTAAAAAATAAGTAGTTTTACAATATCTAGGTTTGTTACATATGACTATGAAATAATATGGGAAAATGGATAGGAAAGCCTCTTTTATTGACAGCTGTGGCCTATCTACCCTCTAAAGAGCAAAGAAAAATACTCTGTACAAATTATTCCAATCCATATCCCTAAAATTTGATGATAATAAGGCTAATGTGAATAGCTTTTCACTATGACAGGCTAAAAAAGCACACTACAAAATGAACCTAATGTGTTTAGGAATCCACCTGCCTCACTACTGAAAAGCAGCTACTAAAATGGCACCTAACAGGCAGCTCTTCACTGCAGTGCATGGGACTGTAGAAGGGGTGGAGAAGCAGAGTGGGGAAGGGAAGCAAATACTCTGCTGCAATCTGCTTGAGGCCTTATGTGTGATTTTACCAGCTGGTATTTTGTTAAAAGCATCTATGTAGCTAAAACCATTCTTTCAAGATGGGATCCAAGCTCTTCAGTCACTTTCAGAGCTTTGTAAGATGTACTGTGTGTTCTCACAACCACAGGTGTCTGAACAAGCATTACCTGTGCAGCATACTGTAAAGTCTCACTGTATTTCCATCTGCTCCTTTGAACAATTGCTCACTTTAGTGTCACTAAACCAGAAGACAGTGGAAGCAGTAACACTGCATTCTCCAATCTCCTAGAGCTACTAAAACATTGTCAAGTCAATTTGATGAATCCCCTTTATGCTGGGCTAATATTCTATGGCTCAGTTCCATGGCAGAGGGTAAAATTGATTTGATAAAACCTAAATATTGTCTGGAACTGCGTCAGTCCTGCAGAGGCTGTCACTGGTGGTCAGGCAGGTAGCTGTCTGGTTTCCCCGGGTAGCTGCCTTGCAAAGTGCTGTCTGTCTGGCTTCAGGGTTGCTCAGCTGGCAGGCTCCCAGTCTTCCCAGAGGGGTGTTGTCCTGCCTTGCTCGTGGTCTCGCCAGATCACTGGCAGCCTGCCTACCTAGTGGGCTAATTGCCCAGAGTTCCCAGGTCCCCATGTCCTCAGTTGCCTTAGCTGGCTGCTAAACTAGCCAGGAGGCTGCGGAGCTCCAGAGTGAGGGCTCCCGGGCAGCCTGTCTGCCTGCCAGCCAGCACAGGGAGATGGCTGGTTGGGGGAGACAGGCTTCCCATGCCCAGCCTTGCAGACATGGACCAAGCAAAACCTTTCTGAACATTCCTGGCAGAGAAAAAGAAGCAGTTTTGCTTTTGCATCCTAGTATGAGATGAGAAATATTTTCCTCCCATGTGCCAGATTGCCAAGGGTTTGAGCTTCCCCACACTTCCCTGATATGGCAAGGATAATAACTGGTGGGACCACGTACCAAAAGAAATGGTGGGTTCTCCCTCAGCTAATCACACTAAGGCTGGAAGATATGCTTCCTGGAGGACACTTTGGTCAATCATTAGATGCTGAGCCTTTTGGTGGTTGTTAAGGGAGGCAAATAAAAGACAGCCAGTTGTTGGCATTTTTACTCTGGAGACGATGGACATGGAGAATAGTTAGAGCAAGATCAGCAACACTAAAACAGAACTAGCAGTGCAGGAGTGAGGGGATCTCAGTAGTTTCTTAGCCATCGCATCTCACTGTACAAACAATCCTGCATGTTCTGGGCACAAAGGATCCAAACTAAGTGTGCTGAGTAACACCAGCCACTGTTTCATATAACCTTTCATTTTTTTAAGGGCTGCCCCTGCTGTCCATAACTGCATGAAGACAAAAAGCCAGGATCCAATGGCAATCTATTTTACCAGTGGCACCACAGGCTCCTCCAAAACGGTTGAACATTCCTATGGAAGCTTTGGTCTGGGCTTTTTTCTCTGTGGAAGGTGAAGTATTCAGCTAATTACACTTTCACAGCTCTGAAATGTGAAGCAAACAAAAGAGTTTTTGTATGTGATAAAATTGTGATAGATGATGAGGCTCCCACAATACTGTACGTGTCATTTCTTTTGGTCTCCTCAGCTGAATTGTACCCAGGAAGCAATGATCTTATTCAATATGGTATATAGCTCCATTTTAGAAACTACTTGCCTGTTCATCCAGGCTATATAACTTATTTAAATAAATGAGTTGGGATACCATTTGATTTTCTTTATCTTTGCCATCAGTATAAGGGCTAGGCAGAAGGCATTTATTTGAGCTCTTGAGTTTCAGCTCAAATTTACCCTGCCTTTCTCAGTTAAAAAAAACCCTCACATTTTTTAATTTCCACTTGCAGACTCCCTTATATTGGCCACCTTTGTCTTCACCAGTTACTGGATGAATCTGACTCCCTCCGACATCATGTGGAACATGTCAGACACTGCTTGGGTACAGGCAGCTCTTGGGAGTGGTTTTGGTCCATGGTTCCAAGGCACTTGTGGTTTTGTACATGCCATGCCAGTTTGATCCAAGAGCGATCTTAAATGTAAGAAAGAACACCATGCTCACAATGAACAGTTACTCATATTTCATGTTGTTTTCCAGGCAGGCCACAAAACTAAGCCTCTCAGGTTTATGGGATTAGCTGTTTTAAGATGGCGTAACCACAAGGTGATTGTTCTTTGAATAGGAATATAATACAGGAAGGATTTTGCAGCATGACTCTTTGGGCACAGGATATTACCAGTTGCTTCCAATCAGTAGGAGTTACTAGTATTACTTAAACCTCTCCCCTGCTGTGTTTCACTATTAAAATGATAAATGAGCAGAATTACATGTAAATTAATATTTTTATTATGCTGCTGTGACCCTTAAAAAAGGCAAGTCAGTACTGGAAAACACCGAAGCCTTGAGATTGGCTTGTTCTTAAAAGAAATTATTTTTAAGCTTCTCAAGCCAATCTAAGTTTTAATCTAACACAAAGGGAAGAATTATGCTCTCAAATGGCTCAAAGCACCTACATGGAAAAGTGTACATTCCTAACATGTGGGGGTTATTTGGCGATTCTAATCCCGTTTCATTTCCTTTCTAAAATGGTAGTTGGTAGTTTGGTTTTTTCTTTTATAAATGTCTTGGCCTTGGAAACACCCACTTGCAATGTGCATGGGGTGTCACATCTCTGCAGAAAATGAAGTTTGATAGTAGAGGCTGCTTTACCCATGGTGTGGCTGAAGTGAAGGCTGGTGAATGAGTGGTCTTCCTCTTGCTTTTCTTTTTCACTACCTGTCCCCCTCTCTGAGCAAATTCTCATTGTAGGCAGAAGTGAGGTTAAAAGAAAAAAGTAAGGCTTAGCTCTACCTGAGTGACAGTGAATCATCTGCTGGTGTTATGGGTGAGAAATAGATGCATCAGAAAACAGAGGCTGAGCTGAGATCTATATTCTTCTAGCAAGGCACTCGTGTCCCTGTCTTCTGACCCAGCTTAAGGAGGATATATAAATTTGGCAGTCCAAAACAACCTTTTAATACAGAATTACTCTTCAACTCAGCCAGAGCTCTTGGAGATTTGGTTCTGCGCATGTCAGGCCTTTTGTCAGGACAGCTGAGGGAACTGCAGCATGTCTAAAGCTTTTCTTTAGTTTCCTAAAGAACATGACACTGAATATAAAGGTGACTCTGGTAAGAATTGATGTACACTTTGACTCACTGCCTGGAGAATTATATTCTTTACTTTAACAACATATGTTTAGAGAAAAGGTCCCAGCATCTAAGAACTTTACAACAGTCGTTTACAGAGCTCTTATAAATTTGGAAGCAGAGTTTGAAACCTTTATCATGTATTGCTTAGAACCGTTACTAAAGGTAGAAACAGTCTTTCATCCTAATTTTAAATTTGCTTACACAAAAGCAAATTTTGCTGTACAGTGCAGGTGTGATATAGCAAGCCTGTACTGCAGGCAATGCTCACTTGTTCTCAATTAAGTGCCTCATTTGTTAGGTTGCTGTAGTTTAATTAATGCTGTATTTTTTATTTTCTTTTTGTAGGTGGTAAAAGCTTCTGTGGTCGTCTCCTTCCTTTAAGTCACAAGATCCAAAGAAACTGGCCTGTGAATTGCAAGATCATGTCAAGAAAGTCACTGCTCCATGCAAATACCCCAGGAAGGTAAGTAAACATGAGTGTATTTACAAAAAAAAAAAATCCCAAACACCTATTTTAACCACAGAGAGGCTGGAAACAGAAAGATTAGGCTCAGTTCAAACTCAGTAACAAAGAAAAAAAAAGCCCAAATATGTACTGTGCAAGAAAAATGACAAATATTATTTGAAAGAAGATTTTGGAAAATAATAGATAGAACACTACCTAAAACAAAATTGGAGTTATTTCCCCAGTCACCAAATTCTTATTAAGTGGGATGGAGACCTATGCTGTTCTGAAAAAAATTCTAAATTAAATCTGCTCGTTTTAGTTTTTTCCTCTTTTGAATCAGACTGAATTTTTCCAGCAGCTGCCAAAGACAATTGCTGGGAAAATCACTGAGTGAACTGAGGAGCAAGAAGTAGGGACAGATTTAGTTTTGATAAGCAATCTAAAAAAGCCTGTATCTACCAATTTCATCCATAATGAAGCTTTTCTGTTACAACTGTAATTACCAACATAGGGTTTCTCTTCACCCATTAGGCAGTGATTATGTAATAATACACAAGGCTTAAAAACTCCAACTGTACAGTTCTTAATGCTTGTGTTCTTGCTTAACAAAATTCAAGCCTACTTACCAAGGGACATGCAAACGTATCTTCCAGCCACCTAACGCTTTTCAGAATTACGGTACAAGTAGAAGCGATTCCCAGGTGAAGGATCAGCGTATTCATTCTTTGAGACCAGATATTTAAACTTACAAGAGGATTATGAATGAGGAAATCATGATAGTATGCAATAAAGTTTCCAGAAATGGCCATAGATCTTGCATGCATCCAAATTAAGCACCCTGCTTGTATGAATCTTGAAAGCCTCAAGATTTAGAAATAAATATGTTAACAATTGTGTTAAGTAAGTGCAATTATGAAAAATCAGAAGAATGCAGACATCTTTAGGACTGCAGCATAAGCAGCATCTAAATGTCAGACATAGGCTTGACAAATGGATGGCAGCTATTCAGCAGTTTCTTCTGAAGACCTATAGGTCCTGTAGACACACAGATGAATGACAGAAAGAAGGGAAAAAAAAAAAAAAACAAACCCACAAACTATTCATGAGTCTGTCTTTGTTCTTAGTAAGATAAGTAGGCTATCTTAAATAGTTATCACCGACATCAGGCACCAGTAAATACTCACTTTTGGCCTCTGTGCCTGGTCTCAAATGGTTCTTTCCTATGTGTGACCTAGACATTGCTGGGTTTAATCCACACATAAAAAGCTTTAAAATTTAAAGAAAACACCAATGGAGGTAAGAAAGCCGAGTTTTAATAGGTAGGTGGTAAGGGAGACAGGACTAAAGGACAAAAAAAAAAAAAAGTCTTAATTTTCCAACTTATAAAACAATTTCGAGAGAAAATATATATTAACACTGTTGAGAGACTTGAACATATCCATTTCACTAAACCAAGACAAGTAACAAGTGGTGTTCTTCAAGATGAGTCTTTTCCCATTAGCAACCCATAGGCTTTTACACTAGAAATGAAATACTAATGCTAGACAGTTGAACAGGAGGCATACTCATAACCCTACTGGAAAGCAGGTTATAGCTGCACTGGTTTTGGTTGTTTTTGAAAAGTCACTGCGATATCAAAAAAGCTGCTGTGACAAACAGACAGACAGACAGACTCACTAATACTACTTTCAATCTGAAAAAAAACTAATACTTTAAAGCTAAAACTGTACCAAAAATTCAACTTAATTCCCCTTAAGCAGTATGGTAAAATGGAGAGCTTCTTTTATAAGAAGTTTCCAAGCAGTATTTAAATTCAAATTTTGAGACCTAAGAAAACAATAAAAACAAAAAAGACTTTATAAACCACCCCTCCCCGGATTTGGAAAGAGCAGCAAAAGGCTTTGCAGGACACTACTCAGAAGGATTCTGTTCAGTGACTACAGCATTTCCCATACACCAGTAACTGCTGTATACACAGCTAATGTAAACACACAGGTAGTTTTTGCTAAAACCATCTGCAATGCCTGCACTGTACTTCTACTGTTCTAGAACAGTCAAATCTATTGCTCTAAATCATCTCATAGTATTCAAGTATTTTTATCATAGGAGTTCTTCCCATTCACTTTCAAGACTTAGCATATCCTTGCAGAGTGATGCGTGTGGATATATATATGTATATAACCCTCCATCATACAGGAAATTATCAGTTTTAGCTCATTCTGTTGTTCACACAGAAAAATTTATCAGAGTTCTGCAGTCACACGAGTTGTCAGATCACTTCCCTAAAAACCCTCTGCAAGCAACTGTCTTTTTCAGATCTCTCACTACTGTCAATACTTCCTGATAGAGCTGATTCTGCACTGCTTTGACTTCTGTAGCCATCAGATATAACAAAGGAGAGTCAATATATGTCAGGATGGCCACATTCACATTTGCATGCACACACACCTGCTTTTTGTGCTAGTTAAAGGCAATGCAGAACAAAGCCCTAGAAGAATGACAGCAAGCTTCACCAGAAAGGTGACGCACTCCTGAGCGCTCTCATTATCTGCTGTAATGTCAGCTCCACCTGCAACAAGCATTAAATTTCTTACACATGTGGATTTTAAAAACAAGATTTCAAAACAAAACCCACTCTCCTCTTTAAAAGGCCCTTTCAGAACTCTAGTTTAAAATAGGTTTCGATTGTGTTTATCTTTCCCTTCTTCCACATTTTCTACACTGTCAGTGCATCATTCCCCTTGGGCTCGGCTTGTATGTCACCTTGACTGTTGGTCTCTTGTTTTACTTCTTTTGAGCAATTCTCCTCTTCCTCGGTTTCTGGTTTTACTACCATGGAGTTCTGGTCTTCTGTCAGATTTGATGGGTTTTGTTGTGCATCGTCTTTGTTGCTCTTCACCACCTCCTGTAGATTGTATTTTCTGAACAGAACATAGTCTTTCACCACACTCAAGCAACAGACATTTTTTATTATTTCCACCACAATTGTATATTGTGGGTTATTAAGATCAACTTTGTTTTCTGGATTGAGGCTGCCCACAATTCCTGAAAAACAAGATGTAGTTTAGAAGATGCTGGAAAAACTGTTTCAGAGCACAAGCATGTCCTATTGAAAGGATAAAAGTTAAGAGAGAGAAAGCAACACCCCCTTTAGTTGTAACCAATTACTCAATTTTGTAATTGCTTACAATAGCAGAACACAGCAGGACTCTCAGAATATACCACCGATAGGACTGAAGTAATTGAAGAACTATCCCACCAAGAAACAAAATACTCGAGTGAAGTGGAGCTATTTTCTGAGTCATAGATTCAATGGAAATAGTAACACATGATTTCAGTATAGCATCCAGAGAGAAAGCCTGATAGCAGTCATTTCAAAGCACATAAAACTGACACTTATATCCAACACTGTACTGGTTCTGCTGGTTGTCTCTTAATGTCTTAAGACCAACACCAACACCAACAAGGAATACTGATGTCAAGCTTTTTCAAGTCTTAGAAAAGCTTTCATAATTCAACATACAGATTTTAAGCAACAAATATGTATGCCCATTAAGACCACTTTTAATAATCTGACCTATGTTATGCATGCAGCTGTGGGCTGCTTATATACTTGTTCTTAGTTCTGTGTGAAATTCATACATACCTGCCAATTCCTTAATTACTTCTTCCCTACTCATATGACTGTTATTACGAGCTTTGTAAACAATCTGAAAAGTACCCTTATTAGGGGCTTTAAACCAAGGCTCAAAAAATGTTTCTGTGTACTTTTTCATATCCTCCATAAAAGCCTTGCAAGTTCCAGAAATGGGCAGCATGCGCAGAATGACTCTTGTCTTCTTCTTTTTAGTAGCATGCATGTCCTTTAATATATGGTGCACCAGGTTCTCAGGTTCTACAAGAAAAAAAGCTAGGTATGAGAAACAAATTGAAGGCATTTTCTCCCTTCTTCTCACCTCTAAATAATAAGCTGGGGAAATGCAAGCTTGGCTGCACTGCTGTCAGCCTCAAATCCTTTTCTGTGAAGAGTTGTTTTACTATTCCAAAACTGGATAATGAAAGATTATTTTGTCAAAGCAGATTCCTCTACCCTTAGCAACTCCGCTATGACAAAATTCCATGTCAATGCCAAAGGGAAGGGGAAACCCTGCTTTTGTTTGGTATACATGGGTTTCTTGGAAGTCATGCTCCGTGGCATGTTACTAACACTGTTCAGAGCAGATTATGCCCACAACATTACGCAGCACCGGCTGACATCCCACCTATGCCCTGGGTTCTAATGAAGACCACGTTGTTGGCGCCGCTCTCCACGGACTGGAACCGCCGCAGCTTCTGCTCTGTCGAGGCACGGATCTGGCCGACCTCCTTCTTCAGGGCAGCCTCAACATCATCCTCATCCTCCTCCCTCTCGCTTCCAGACAGCCGCTCCTCGTGATCTGAAAACTTCACACAAGGCACGTCTCTTGTTTGGTGAGTACCGAGCAACAGTGCCCACACCTTAAACACCCCCACCAAGGCACCACCACGCACACAGGCCCAGGGGTGACGGGCAAGGGCCTCTTCTCCAGGCAACCCGCGGGGCTGGGGTTTGCAGGCAGGAGCCGGCATCTTCCCGTGGCGGTGACCACAGGCAGGTTTTGTACGTACAGGAAGGGAGAGGAGGCCTCGTGGCGCGGCCCCCCTAGCCCCGCCGGTGTTAGCGCTGCCAGGCTGCGGGGAGTGGGAGGCAGGAGCCGAGGGGGGCGGCCGATGCCGCGCAGGGCCGCGTTCCCCGGCCTCAGGGCCGCCTCCCGCCCAGCACCGAGCGACCGGCCGGGCCCGCACGCACGCACCTGCTCGGGCCCGTAGAGCAGGTCTCCGTACTCGCCGAGGAGGCTGTAGGCCTCCCCCACGCACTTGCGCTCGTTCATGTTGCAGGTGATGAGGATGCCGCGCATGCCGGCCTCCAGCTGCCGCCCGCCGCCGCGGGGCCGCTTGGCCCGCCCCGCCGCCGCCGCCGCCGCGAAGTGCCCCTTGGGCCGCCGCTTCCGCGCCCCCGGCTCCGCCGCGGCCATGGACCGCCACCCGCGCCGCCACCGCTGCGCACCGCGATGGCGTCAGCGCCGCGCCCGGCCCTAGTGCCCGCCCGCCGGGGGACAGCGCCGCCCCGCGGCCCGGCTCCGCGGGCCCCGCTTCGGAGAGGCCGGGCCCCGGCTCCCGGTGGGGTCCCCAGTGAGGCCCGCAGGCGGCTTCCAGGCTCCTCTCACAGCCGGTGTTGCTCTAGGCAGTGCAGTGCCCTTGGAGGTAAAAGAAAAGAAAAAAACCAAACAAAAACCCACCCTGGAAAATTACAGTTCACCTCAGCCGGGAGGCTGAGAATTTCCCCAGGCACAGTACTCTGGACTTGTCCCGCTCAGCTGTGCTCATACTCAGTCACTCGTAGCCCTTGGTGCTTTCTCTTCCCCCAGACTTCAGTTCCAGGGTTAAAGTCTGGATTTGTGTTAATGATTCCAGAATTGAGAGAGACGGTGGGCTGGGGAGAGGAGAGGACAGATGCTCGCTGAAGTGCAGGGGAGCAAGCTGACCTCAGCCCTGCTCTGCGCTGGTGCAACGAACACGGGCCTGTATACCTCAGCAGAGAGGGAGTGGGCTTTGGCTGCTTCCCCAGCTTCCCATCTAACTGCTGAAGGTGTCATGGCATAGAGGGACCAGCTGAAATAGAAACCTTTATACAGGTAAATTTGGGCCTGAGTAGAGAACATGTGTTGACAGAAAAAACATGGCATGTAGCGTAGTTTCTAAAGGAAGGTGTCTCTGCATCCCTGTCCATAAGACACTCCTTTCCCTGCAGTAACTGTTGTGCTTCTTGGACAATTAAGGGGGGAAAAATTAAGTTCCTTGACATTATGTGAAAACAGGTAGAGGAGACAGCTAAGGAGGCCTCACTAGGGGCAGGACTATCGTATTATTTATATCCAGAGAATCCAGTTGGGCTAAAGTAGGAAAAAAGGAAACTTGATGAATTGATGGAAGTATTTATTAGTTACAACTACAACAGGAGGTGGTGTTTATGTCTTGTCTGATGTTTTGTTCCTGCAAAGCCGTTGAGGCTCATATAATTCTACAGCAATTGTTAGACATCAGTGAGATTATTGACCACACATAAATTAAAAATCACTAAATCTTTGCAGGGCTGGGGTTGTGTGAAAGACTCGAACGTTCTGGTGAATTAGAGTGATAGTATCTGGAGTTGGGCATGTCAGGACATGTTTGAAACATGAGGAAGAATTTCTACAGGCAGCAGTGAGCGGTGCAGAGAAAGTGCAATTAACCACTCAGAACATAACTAGGACACTTCTGTGGTGAAAAGTGCTGGGGGACTTGGAAATACCCATCGGTTCTCTGGAAATTAGTTATATACGCCCTGCCACAAGAACAAGTTACAGGTTAGGTAGGTCACTGGGGAAGTTACGGTTTTCTTCCTAAACTGGAAACCTTCTCGCCTACTTACTCCTGGCACATTCGCTGACTCTTACCACAAGCCATTGCTGTAATTTTCTCTTTAACATTCATGCCTCCTCGGGGGTGATGTGATCTACTGGGTAGGAAATGTCTTTAAGGCTGTTCCTCTGCCTTTCCTCTGGGAGGATTTTGTCGCATGCATTTCAAAGAGCTGTTTAAAATCTAACTGCTGCAGACCGACTGTAGGTCTCCCTTTACCACTGGACAGAAAGCAGCTTTGGGGGAATCTGTTTCAAATCAGTCTCTTTCTGCCACAGTGAACATTTCAGGGAGCTGGTTAACACCTCCTTTGAGTGCGTTGTTTACAAACTAACGTGGGCAGAACCCCAGGAGGGATTTCTGGCAAAAGTACAGGATCTAAGTGCCAGGAAAGACCACAGCGTCACCCTCACTGATCAGCACCCAGTGGACTGTTCTGCTCCAAAGATGTAGATGGGTGCTAGCAATCTCCCTGCTGACCTTAGAGTCACGGTTTGAGGATAGAGATACACCAGGAGCTATTTAGGGCTCTGGCAGTCAAACTCTTATGAGTCTCAATGCCCCAATTTAAGCTACAGCTGTCACTAGCTCCCTAGTGAGTGACATCCTCGCAGGAGACGCTAAAAGTAGAGGCTTGCACCAATGCCACAGCCGTGCCCACTGTGCTGAGCTGTGCTCTCTATGGCAGAGAGGATGGCACACGTTCCCTCCGGCCTCTCCCATGGGAGTGGAGCAGAGGAGGCAGCAATGCTGGAGCACCACCTAACTGCCTGCTCTCTGAACATGAGGCAGAGCCCTTACAAAACCTTCCAAGTCACCAGGTGTTAACAAAGCTGGTCCAGGCACCAGCTGCAGCATCCCAGGAATCGATACTCGCTGTTGTCGTGGCTGAACTGCTGTGGTTACCTGAGGAGCCCCAAGCTACCCACTGAGTGGTATAGTCACAAAGCCAGTTGGAAGGCTGTTGCTCCTGTGTTGTCCTAACCAGAGCATAACAGGATGTGATTTGGCTGTACCAAGGTCTTATGACTGAGTTCTTCCATGGGCTGGTGGGTGGGAAGAGGGGAGAAAAAAAGAAACAGGAGAGATTTGGGTCTCACACTTCTACCTCCACTCTGAGAAATCTATCAGCTCTTCTCACTGTGCTGGACTTGGCTGCCCCTTTCGTGAGTCCAAAGTACGTGTAAGGGACACAGGATTCAGTCACTGGACACAGTAATGGTGCAAGAGCGAGCATGCGGCCAGGAGTCTGAGATCTGTGTGAGGAGTCACAGCTGTGACACATCCAGGAGCTGAGAGGGTTACACTTCAGTGCCAGGCAGAGAGGCAGTAAACTGGGATTGGCAGCCTTTGGACAAGGTAACTGACCCTCCACCCACCCCTGTAGGCTGCTGGCCAGGACATTTTCTGCCAGTGAAGTAGTGCTGATTTGCCTCCTGTTTGTCCACATTCACTCTTCTCCCTGTTCCTCTCTGTCTTTCATTTAGCTGGGTTTCTCTCCTGTGTTTGTCATACGCAGACTGAATGTTACAGATCCAAAAAACATCCCTTTGCTTCACTAAATCACTAGAATCACATGATTTTACAGCTGGATAGTTATTAATTCCATAAGGAACTAGCAGTGTTTATTTTATTTTGTAAATAAAAGACAGTTGACAATGCATGAAAATAATGACTTCAGAGTTTTCAGACCTCCTGCTAAGTTGACTGTTTTTGAGAAGTAAGGCTTTGCATTTGGGATCCTTTTTCAGGGAGTTGTTTAACATTTTCCTGTTTCATGAAGTGATGCTTTTTGCTCACCATGCATCAAAATATGTTTAAAACATCAATACCTGGAATCTTTTCAGGGCTTTGCTACATTAATTTCATTCCTGGCAACCAATATATCCCAATACTGATGAACTAGAAAAACTGTAAGTATCTTTGTACCAAGTGACACTGTGGTCAGCCAGTAATTAATGCACAATTGCTGGATTATCTGTGCAACATCTTGGTCAACACCATTACTTGTGTATTTTTGGTCAGTAGCAGACATTTAATTTACAGAAGTCAGAGTTGAAGTGCTTGGGAAAGGTTCAATGCCTCTCTGCCCTATAAGGCAACTGAAATACGATCCATGAGATCAGCAGGGCTTGTAGGAAGGAAAGAAACATGAATTACAGGAAAGCTACCACAGTGACAAGGCTGAGTGCTGCTGTTTAATGCAGGGTGAGGATCTCAGCTGCATGATAGTCACTGGAGAGCAGGGGCAAGACAATGGCTGAACTGGAACTGTCCTCAGCAATTACCCCAATTAACAGTTGGGATTGTTATTCCAGTGTATTCCATGGTGTAGTAGTAAAAGCTGTTCTGAAACCTCATGGCTAATACCAGCTTTGTATCTGTATCACTGTAGCATTTCTTGGAGAGATAATCAATAAGGAGTAACCTTGAAGAGACTATTATGGCTCTTGCTGCTGCGCATTTTTTACTGAAGATCCCAAGTGCTATGTTCCTGCGGGCTCCCCTGAGAAGATCCCTCCAGCTTGGCAGCCGGCACTACCCAGTTCACGCCTCTTTGAGTTATGAAGCCATTAAACAACAGTACAGACCAGAGGTGCCAGAGTACTTCAACTTTGCAAGAGATGTGCTGGACAGATGGACTGGTGTGGAAAAGGTAACAGTTACTTGGCTTCTCTGATGCTGAAGTATTCTATGCTGGTCATTAAAGCTGAGTATCTGACAAATCCAATAACCAAGACACGGGGGTTATGTTCTGACTATGGTGATCATCTTACGCAGTTTGAACCTGTAGATCCCTTAGGCCACACGCTGTCCTGTTCACTAATCAAAATAGTTCTTTCCTTTAATCATTAATTCTAGTAGATTGAGTGTGGGTAAATAAGTGCCTCATAAATGAGACTGTGAACGGAACCACTTTAAACCTTGTGTCAATTCACCCATCAGTAGTGACATGCACCCTGCCTGGATGTGCTGGGGAAATCACTTGACTTCTGTGTGTTTCATTGCCTGCCTGTAAAATGAATAATAAATACAGCGTAATGTTAAACCTCACCCAGCTATCCCAAATATGAAATCTTTTGTATCAAGGACTTGGAATCTAAAAAACTTCACAACTTTGAGCCCCAAACTAGACATAAGCTCATTGCAAGGAAAGGGAATAGAGAAAAAAAACATGACGTATAGGTCTATCATCTTTTTTACTACATAGGTCTGGTCTCTACGGATGTAGGACTGGTTTTGTAGGCTCAGGCTGTTCATGATGAAGGGCTAAATGCAGTTATGTCCAGCCTGGCAGCAAGAACAGAGCAGAATTATCACCTGTCTGACACAATTGTTCCCTCTGCAGGAAAAACACATTTTGGCAGGCTGTACATGGAGCAAGGAACAGCCTCTGGAGAAGATGTTTTGCCCTCTGAAGTGCACAGATAAAATCTGTGCCCCTGAAAATGAACTTTAGTGTTACTGTACCTTCAAATAGGTAATAAGGTGTCATATTCTTGCTGCCCCAGTAAATTTTTTGCTCAGGAGGTGACTTACTATACTGCTACTGTTAAATGCATTGGTCTCCTTTAAAGCACATCATATGTGCATACATTTCAAATCACCTCACACATCAATGTGGTGAGACATTGATTAAAGGTCACACTGTGTGGACCTATGCTTCTGAAACTTTGATTTAATTTTCAGAAGTACCAGACAGACACAATTCCAGGTGAAGTTGAAAATGAGCTCTGAGGGCTCAGGAGACTCTGGGGCACAACCGAGAGGTACCCACATTCATCAGCTGCTTTGTTGATGTGACCTGAACCAAAAAGATTCTTCTTTCTCTGTGCTGATTACTGTACAACCTCTTCAGAGTTTAAGATGAAGAACTCAGGAAAGGAATACAAATTTAATTTCCTAAATGACATCAATAGGCTGTTCTTTCTAAGGGAGTTCTCTGCCTCATTTGGAACCAGTGGCAAATTTCTGTTGCATCCCCAGGTTTCTCCAGCACTGAATAAGTGATGAATGCTTTTCTTCTTCAAACTTAAGGTAAAGGCAATGTGTTTCTAAAATGAAGCATTTATAGTGTCCCCTGTTATTTTATAGGAGGGAAAAAAGTCTAAAAACCCTGCACTGTGGTGGGTAGATGGTGCCGGAGAAGAGGTGAGGTGGAGCTTTGAGGAGCTGGGAGTGCTGTCCAGGAAAGTGGCAAATGTACTCTCTGATGCCTGCAGTCTACAACAGGGAGACAGAGTTATTCTGATTCTGCCCCGTATCCCAGAGTGGTGGCTGGTGAATGTGGCTTGCATGCGAACAGGTTAGTAAAAGCACAGAAATGGTATATAGGTACAGAAATTGTGGCTTAAATCAATCCTTGCTGTTTAATGCACTCAGAACTACCAACATGCTAATGAGGATGAACTAGTGTCATGCTGGTCAAAACCACTCTTTGTGCCAGGTTTTTTCTTCGTGGTGCTTTTAGGACTTTTGCACATGCTCTAGCTGTTAAGGAAACCCTGTGAGTCCCTGTGCCTCATCATTCTCTTTCCAGCACTTGTGAGACATAATAAATGCATTGTTTGCATTAACTTGCGGTGAAATTAGCCCATGCTTAATGAAGTTTTTCATATGTTCCCCTGTGGGATCTGTTAAATGCTCAGCTTCCCAGCATTTATAACCCTGAATGTCTTGGTGCCTCACAAACACTGCCAGTATACCTTCCGAGGCAACGGCTGCATTTACCACTAAAGAAGTCAAGTCCAGAGAGGTGGTGTGTTCCAGGGGCAGTGTGTTCAGAACAGGGAAAGTTATTCTGTTGGTTTCTTTCACTTTCCAATGATCAATATATTAGTTAATTAAGTTAGTATTTGCTAAGTTGTGCTGATCGTCGCATAGCATTTAACACATCAAAGAGATCGGTATATTAACAAATGTAGGGCCAAGTCCTGCTTATAGTACAGCTCTGTCCCACTCAAAAGAACAAAGTAAGCTGAAGGCTGCTTGTAGGTACAAGGTTATTCTTAAATGTTGAGACTGTTTTTCCATTCCCCTTCCTTCCCTTTAGGAACTGTCCTGATTCCTGGCACACAGCAGTTGACAGCAAAGGACATTCTCCATCGACTACAGAAATCCAGGGCAAAGTGTATCATCACTGATGATTCTGTGGCACCAGCTGTAGACTCAATTGCAGCTGAATGCCAGTCTCTGAAATTCAAGTTGCTTGTGTCAGACAGCCACAGAGAAGGATGGCTGAGCTTTAAAGATCTCCTGAAGTGAGTAAATACCTCTCTGAAAGCACCACAGTTTTGAAAGAAAAGCACAGTGGTTTATTTTTAATAGGAAATTGGCACACAACAATATATCTTCACCCTTTTAGGACTGCAGAGTGGAAAAATATCAATGTTTATGACACTTCTGATTTGCTGCAGTTATTTTGGTTAAATATTTTCAAAAATATGTAAGTCACACTTTCAAATCACTTTATGCATCATTTTGCTTATTTTAAGAAATGCTTCTTCTGATCATCACTGTGTGACCACAAAGCGTCAAGATCCAATGGCTATCTATTTTACCAGTGGAACTACAGGATCTCCAAAAATGGCTGAACATTCCCACAGCAGCTATGGTATTGGCCTCACAGTAAGTGGAAGGTACAGATACCATTTTAAATCAGACATGTTTCTGTGGCTGGTCACATAACAGAAGGAAGAGAAACACAAGATTTTTAATAGAGTTTTTCTTTCAATAGTTCAAAAAATAGCAGTTGTTTTGCATCCCAAAAAGGCGGGGGGGTGGGGTGGGTGGGGTGTGTTTCCATAAAACAGGGCAGTTTGAGTCCAGATGCCTTAGTTTATGGAGAATGTAGCAGTCTTGCAGTCACTAACTTCTTTCTAACATTTTTGTTAATTTTTGGTAAAGTGTATAGTTAATAGATTGCCCATGAACTGAATATCAGCACAAGTTTATGAAGTCTGTAATATAAAAGGGAAAAAACCATGGGTCTGTTAGGCTTCTGAATTCATGCATGTCTGGATTAGATGCAGCTCCTGCAGGAACAAAATGCTGATAGTTCAGAATCTTTAAATTTATAAAGCAATGTTGATTATAAAATTGATATGGCAGTGCACTCTTAACAGGCAAAGAATAAAAAATCAGAAAATACCAAACTAGAAGTAAACAAAAAAAATCCTCATCCCTAAAAATGAGTTCAACAAAAACCTGGCAACCTCATACATGTTCATACAACACCATGTTCTTAGGTGGTGTTAGCTTGTCCGTCAGTATAATTTTTCTCTTAGAAAAATACATCAGTCTATCCTGATGACATCCTGATGACATCCTCTCTGTGCTGTGACTTCCTCCTGCTCAGAAATTCAGCCTTTTCTAATTGCCATTTACCCAAGACAACCAGTGATGGATTTGCTTTACTGGCACATCTTTTGTTGATATTTTAATATTTGCCTTATTCCTGCCAAGTAGAGACTGTGGACCTTTTCCTTGTGTTACCAGGTACTGGCTAGACTTGACTTGCTCAGACATATTTTGGAATACATCAGACACAGGCTGGGCAAAGTCAGCTTGGAGCAGCATTTTTTCATCATGGATTCAAGGGGCATGTGTTTTTGTACATAAGATGCCACACTTTGACCCAAGCATTGTCCTTGAGGTAAGTGAAGAGAGCCCGGCAACCAACAGCACTATTCTCTCTGGCTGGCCTTGCCCAGGTTTTCATTTCGCCTGGTACTGCAGGGGGGCAGCACACAGCACAGTTGTAACTTTCACCGGGCAGTAACCAACTGATCAGTTAAGTAGTGAGTACTGCAAGTACGTACCCCAAAACAAGAGCATATTTGACGTCCAGAGTTTCCTCATACACTCTGCTCTGGATTTGACTTCACAAACCTGCAGACATCCATTATTAGGCCTAAAAGTAAAGTACACAAGAAATAATTCTGGGATTTTTGGAGCACTTTGGTGTTGTTATTAAAATAAGTGACAGTAACAGATGAATGAGAATTTCAGTTGCATGCACTATGTAATTCAAAGTTAAGGAGTGAAGAGGCAGCAAGGTTGAATTTCTTTAACAAAAGGTACCGCCATTATATTATCTTACATCCTTCACTCTTCATCATTTGAAAAAGACTACTGTGTTTATTTTACATGGAACTTTTATCATCATATCCATATTAATTAAATAGTTGGAAAGTGCTAGTTAATGTTAGGATACGTTGAAGAACACTGTCAGTTGTACACCTACAGAGCATCTAAAAAGTAGCCTTATGGTTTCACTTGTTTTCTATTTAAACTGCAATTATGAAGAAATTCTGCAAGAGTAACTGTAAAACTGTCAAGAGCAAAAAACTTTGGTGTGTTGAACTAACTGTAAAATGATACAGATTCTGTTTTGAAGAAGAAACAAATGTAACTGCTGTGTGTTGGTGTTGGCAAGTACAGAGCTAACTGCTTTTAGGACACAACGTTTTGTTCATGTGTTTCATAAGTCGGATGCAGAGATAGTTATGTTATCTCTTACAATGAAGATGGGACCTCGCAGGTTTCAGTATATAGGCAAAATTCACTTTTTTTCTTCTAAATTCTCTAGACTCTGTCAAGATTTCCCGTAACTGTCTTCTGTTCTCCTCCAACTGCTTATCGAATGTTGGTGCAACATAAACTGTCCAGGTAAGCAAAAGCAGAATATCCTTGTTGGTGTATTTGATCAAAGCAGCAGACCAAATGCTCATCTCATCTTGATTTTATTCCAAATTTACAGTGGCGTAACAGTAACTCAGATCATGTATTTGTCAACATTTTCAATCTTAAGTATTAGGAACAAACTCAGAATAAAGATTCAGGGGTAGCTTAACCATTTTTTCTTCAGATTTGTTTAACACTATACAGTTCAAATGGAATGAATAGGACTCTGTAAAAATCTTGTTCTTGTGTAGCCAGAACTCCATGGTACAGGAAAGCAGCAGTGGATGGGGCATAGCAGATAGATGACTGCCACTTACTTGTTTCCTCTTTCCCACTAAGCTATACGTTCAAAAGCCTGCGGCACTGCGTGAGTGCTGGGGAGCCAATCAACCCTGAAGTGATCGAAGAATGGAAAGTGCAGACTGGGCTGGATATTCATGAAGGCTATGGACAGACAGAAACAGTATGTTCTGCTTTACAAATGTAGAAATGTATGCTTTACAGATACAGCAATACTATTCAGGTTGCCAGGTGATTAAAATGATTATATGCAGTTAACAACTTTTAGGGGGAAAGTCAATTGCAATAAGCAACACTGGAAAAATTGAGGGTTTGCAAGTCATAGAACAATCATAACAGTTTCCCCCAAAATCCAAAGACTTTTTTTTATTCCTGTGGGCTTCAGATTGGGAACTAACACAGAATTCCTCGTTACTGCATTCCAAATTCTGCTTTAGAATCTATCTTTAGAGTATTTGCGCGTGTTATTTGGAGCTGTGCGCATGATTCTGAGGGCATGGTTTATTTCTAGAAGTTTAATCATTGGATATATGATTGTAACAAAGACAATTAGTATTTCTTACAGAAATACACAATATTAGCTGAGTATTTTAAATCTAAGCTAAAGATTGAATATACAAGCCACAGTTTAATTTAAAAAAAGAAGAAAACACAACAACACTTGTTACAGGTGCTGATCTGTGGAAATTTTAAGGGAATGAAAATCAAACCTGGTTCTATGGGAAAGCCATCTCCAGGTTACGATGTCAAGGTATGGTACCTCTGGTGACTTGGTCTCTCTTGCATAATCACTTTCCATTAAAGAGGTTTGAAAGCTCTAACATGGAGTTGTACCATCTACCATCATTCAGCAGTGAATGAAAGAGTGAAGCAATGCATGTTACTGCCCTAAATTGAGAATGCAAAATAAACAATTGGACTTCCCTGTTGCACTGTCCTCACCAACACAGATGCCAACCCACTGCTGACTGACAGATAACAAACGTTAAGGCAACAATAGAAATTACATTGCCAAGTTAAGGAAGTATGGGAGTGAATGTTGTTTCCTGGTGATAACAAAACTGCTGAAGCAGATTCTAGCACCAGATCAATTTGCAATATGGGTTAAGATTTTTCCGTATCTTTCAGTTCTTAAGTTTTCCCACCCCATTACTTATGATGCTCCCCGGGGTCTTACTAGCTTCATTACATGTTTGCATAGTACTTAGCATTCCTCAGATGAAAGACATAGTGCAAAGTACAGTGGACTAGTAATAATCTTACACTTCAGTTGTCAGAGTAAGACCCCCCTACTGCACCAAATCATTTCCCAATAAAAGAAATACTTTGATTACATATTTTAAATGCGCACTAAGATTCTATAATCTTAACATAATGCATTTTAATTTGGCTCCAAGATAATAAAACTGTGTTTTCTTTAATTTTAGATTATAGATGAAAATGGTAACATTCTGCCTCCTGGAAAAGAAGGAGATATTGCCATCAGAGTAAAACCTGCAAGATCGCTTTTTCTTTTTACTTGCTATGCTGTAAGAATATTTCTACAGTTAAAGTAGATATCCTGTTAAATCTCTGTCACAAGGAATCTGATGCCCCATTTCATTTACATATACTCTGCTTACTGGTCTGAAAACCTGTGGGGAGGAAAGAGGGATTTCCATTTTTTTTTCCTACAGATGCTTGGTCTATTTATAAAATTGTGTGCTCGATGAGATTGTCCTGCCTAGCAAGTTAAAATCCACTTTCTTTTGATTGTCATTTCCTTAATAAAAAGGGAAATGTTTGACAGAGCCCCAAATCCCAAAATAGCTTTGGCCTAAGGGATAGAGCCCCCATCTGAGAAGTAAGACGCTGTTCAAATCCTTCCCCTCTGTATTTGAGCTTCATGGAGTGTTTCATGCACAGCAACTTTTTTCATTTTTTTTTACCACATTGCCTAGAATTTTCAGTTCAACAACCAGTAGAACAAATGCATAGTGCTTTCAGTTCTGACACCAGGAAACCTTATTAAATTTTATGGGTAGTATCAGCCTATAATCAGGTCTTCTGAGCAGTACTGAGCATGTGGGAAAGGAAGACCACACCTACTGCCTAGAAAAATCCTTGCAGAAATCAGTTGCATTGGATGTAGAAAGAGCGCTTATTAATTGTGCTGTGCTGAGCCAAAATTTTTCTGGGGGGGTAAAAAAAAAAATCTCAGGCTAGGAGATGCTAGAAATACAAAGGAAAAAATTCATTAAAGGATGATCACCTACAAGCAAATTCTCAGTTCCATATGCATACATATTTTTGCAAGCTTCAGTGGTTCCTAAAGCCATGGGGCATAATACATTTTGATTAAAATTTTAAGTCAGTCACAAATAGTGAAACTTGATTAATTTATTGCAATTTATGAATTTTGTATATAGTTTTGTAGCTTAGTAATGGTGAATTAATAATTCTTTATTATTAATGCCTTACTTGAATCTAATGCACATGACCACAGTACAGACCAGTCTGAAATTTTTTAATATTTGACAGTACCATAACTTATATGCTAAACATGTTAAAATGTAATTTCATGTATTTTTAAGGTAGTTTATATGAAAAATGCAATTTAATATTTCCTAGGATGATCCACAGAAAACAGAGGCAACAATACGTGGGGATTTTTACATCACTGGAGACAGGGGGATTATGGATGAGGACGGATACTTCTGGTTTGTTGGAAGAGCTGATGATGTCATTAATTCTGCTGGGTAATTTAAGACTGATTGACAATAAATCATTAAACTTACATAACACAAATTATTCAGACGTGGAATTATGTTTATGTGTTATCAAATACAACTAAAAGCCCTTTCCTCCATTTTAAAGATACCGTATTGGACCTTTTGAAGTAGAAAGTGCCCTAGTAGAGCATCCTGCAGTGGTGGAATCGGCAGTTGTCAGCAGTCCAGACCCCATCAGAGGAGAGGTAAACAAGTTATATTTATATATTTAAACAGCTTTGTGCATACCAGAGGTAATAAAGCCCCATTTCCAAGGGATTTGTCTATCCCAGGATTTTTTTTTTCCCTTTTAAAATTAAAACTGAATACATTCAAGTCAGCATTTCTACTCAGGAAAAAACTGACCAAAGCAATTGCCCCAAATCCAATATAACAAAAGCACTACTTGAAGCTTTCCCTATCATTCAAATACTTAGGTTTTCATCTTTATTAAATGTATATAAACTGCCTGCACAGTCCAGACCACTGGTGAGCAACCACAGATTTTGGCAAAGCTTTCTGTACCTGCCCAATACATTACTCTCTAGTTTGTCAGCAACTGTTTGGTTAAATCAAATTTCACTGTTGTGTAATACTGTTTCATTGGCATTTAAACCATTGCTGCCATAACTTCTTTAGGTAGTGAAAGCCTTTGTTGTTTTAACACCGGACTATGCTTCACATGATCCAGAAAAAATGATGAAAGAGCTACAAGACCATGTTAAGAAAGTTACTGCTCCATACAAGTATCCTAGGAAGGTGAGTGCTCAAATACCCAAATAATTTTCACTACTATAAGACAGTGGGTGTTAACTGTTATGTGGCCTATAAGCCTATGCCACCGAGGTTAAGAAAAAGTAAAAAACTTAGGTAAACTGTATCTTATTTTGTATTGCAATTTCCTCCCCTTTCCAATAGATGGAGTTTGTTCAACACTTGCCAAAAACTATTAGTGGGAAGATCAGAAGAAATGAACTGCGCCAGAAGGAATGGAGGAAAGATTAGAAGTACTTGTTCCTTTTTTATGATTTTTTACAAAGTAAGATATAGCAGATTTACACAGTAATGTAGAGTAAAAGACATTATACTATAGCCTTCTTAGTTAAGGCTTTAATAAATTCTTACCTGATTCCCAGCATTTGGCTGTCTGAAGTGCTACACTAATAGCTAATAGTAAAAATGCAAGCAGACTGATACAAATGAAATGGGAAACTCAGGTACTCAAGAGCACAATAGCTGATGTACACTAAATATTTAATGAAGTGTCACCAGCATTTTATCTTTATTGTTATTTAATTTAAATGATATAAAAGCTTAAGAGAACACTTGCTTCAAGAATCCCCTTTGAGGAGTGCAACAACTTCTAAGTACATTTTTAAGAGTTAGTTATCATTACAAGTATTTTTAGAAAAAAGCACAAATAAAATCTGTATCACTAAAATGTTCTTTAAGGACTGGACTAGGTAAAGAATTTAAAATACATGATAAAACAGAAATTTAAGGTTTGTAATAACAGCTGCTCATACTTTAATTTTGGCACTTAATCATTTTATCTGTTCTCTCCACTAACGAGCTACATTATGATATATTGATATTTTTGTATGCTTGCTTGAGCAATTTCCATTTCTATGTCAATACAGTGTCAGTTTTGTGCCATTCTTGGAACATATATCTGACATCATTTGACTGTCCTGATTATATTAAGCATGATCAACTTACTGAGCTTAAGATTCAGACATAAAAAATATCAATTTTCAAGTTCTCATAGAGGGTCTAAGACACAAATACTTTCTGTTGGAAGAATCTCCTAAATTACTGGCAGAAGTTCCAAGAGAGGTCAAAGCATCTGCATTCAGGGTGAGACTGTTAGATTTCTCCTTTAGAAGTGCATATTCCCACTTGAAATATCCACAACCTTTCTTATTACCTTCATGCTTGCCAACAGGACAACAAAAAAATGCTTTGCCATGATTTGGACCAGCATTTGACACATACAATTTTTTAGCTCTTCGACCGCAGTTACACAGAGGGGGAGTTGGTTTTCCATTTTTCACAGCTCTTACAGCCTGATTCAAATTGACTGTGGAATTCAGAATGGCAGGAGACACTTTGGGCAAATTTGAGCTTCTTAAAGGTAAGGAATGATCAAAAGATGCAGTTTTCTCTCGATATATAGGAAAAGACTGTTTTTTTGCTGGTGGGAATGTTTTTGGACTAGTTGGCTTTCTTTTAGGAACCTCTGGAAGAGTAGAATAATTTCCAATTAATGCTGATTGTGCTGAAATAGCATTTACCTTTGCACATGGTAACTTAAAAGCTGAAAAATTTGAAGTCTGCTTTTGTTCTGTTCCTACATTATAGATAGTAGTATCAGGACTTTTGTAAATGATAGATTTCAGAGGTTCCACAGGTACTACTGTTTTCTCTAAACTTTGATTATCTGAACTCATCACAGTTGATTGTTTTGAAATTGTTTTCTCTTCAAACACTGTTACATTATCTGTACTTGAGTCATCTTTGAGTTGAACACGGTCTGAATTTTGTTCATATTGAGATTCTGGCATTAAAGCGACATCTTCCCAGTCAGTCAACAGAGATAAGCAATCAGAACTAGTAGTGACGTCCTCATTGGAGACATTAACTGAGGGGATGGTAGTAGAGACGAGCACTAGTCCCGATGCATGTATTGGAGGGCTGTATCTGCCTGTTCTCAGAGGTTGCCTGTTGCTTAATCCTCGCCGAATGCCTGTTGATACAGTACTGTGAGATTGCTGTGCCTGCTCAAGAGGAACAAGAAGTCTGTCAGTAGATGCTGCTACAGAGCTTTGGGCTTGAGCGTGTAACTCAGTCCTTGAGCTGCTGCTAGGTACAGTGTGGATGTCTGCAGAGGAATCAATGCAAGTGGCGTGTTGTTCTTCAGTTTGTACATTAGAATTTATCTTCACTCCAGCAATACCGTTGTGGTTTTTCTCAGCCAGAGAGTTTGTTTCGCAAATTCCATCTCTAGATGTTTCAGGTCTGCTGTTACTTCCCAGTGGAGTCCTGTCAGTGAAGTTTATAGTCAGTGTTCTGGAAATCAAATTATTCTTTGGATGTACCTAGGGAGTCCGTAAACAAAAGGAGATTTTGGAAAGTGAATACCCAGAAGTTTTAGGAATCAATGCACAAAATTAATAAGTGCATCAGCCTAAGGATGTTCTGTTCAATTCATAGTCAAGGTGCTGGGTTTATTATTTGAATAGCTCACCTTTTCTGTGTTCCAGGCTACAAAGCAAGTAGAAGGGAAGATATGAAGTAGTTACTAACCTTATCCAAAGATTTAGTAACCTTCAGCACACATCCATCACAAATAAGCCTCCAAGCAAGACGGGCAGTATTCCGAGAATCATCCAGGCCTTCAAAAGCATGGTTATATTAATGTCTCCTTTTTAAACTACTACTGGGGATAGTTCTTACTGGAGGAAAAATATCATCTAGGTAAGCCTTACATAGATGACAGGGACTCACAGAACTCTGACACATAGTTACCTAGTTCAAAAAAGGGCAGAAGTAGTAAAAAATTTCTTGTGCTGAAACCTCTGAAGGGACCAATCCCTAGAGCCACAATTTTTTAAATCCTTGCTTTGTTTTATTAATCATGTAAAAAAAACCTCATACTGTGCTGGTGTGGTTTTTTTTTTTTTTTCCCCCACACACATTAATATGCTTTCCAGAGCTACCAGGTAAAATCCATTTTCCTTATTCTTCCTCCACCTCTTTTCTTTTGTGCCCTAGCAATTCAGAGATTGATATTGTTGAACATGCACTCAATAGCACTAGGAGAGATTTTAGAAATAAAGCATGAGGTTAGAAATTACAAATTCTGATCTTTGAAGCATCTAGCCTTTCTTGGTTTGGTATTTTTGTAGGACAGAACAGAGTATAGCCCGGAAATAATAGTTTTAACTATTTAGAGTAATGACTAGCTGTTACTAGCTGCTTTAGTTTAGCTAACTAAAGCTAAATAGTAGCTAGCTTTATACAAAAAGATACATATTAAAATGAGGATCATCAGATCATACTTACCAGAATGTTCCCGTCCTACAAAAGCTATCCCCAAATCCTGCAAAGCACCATTTAGCCCTTTGGGCTTCCTATTGTAGAAGGCCTAAGAAAAAAAAAACCAAAAACACACAGGTGCTTAACAAAGCATTTCAAAACCTCTTCATACTCAAGTGAAAATAACTTCAGAAATACCATCTTACGATTACTAAATCTCACAAGGTAATTGCACAAGTCAGGTATCTTCATTTTGGAGTTGGGATAGATAAGCATAAGACAGTAACTGACTTACCCTGTTACAAACTGGAATGGAAAGGATCATGAATCCCTTCCCAATCTTAAACTGATCAATTCTCTCTTAGCTCTGGAGTCATTCATTTGCACTTTATGGCTTACATTGATGAAGGCCTTAACAGAGCAGCATTGAAGAATACAACTATAAATTATATCTTGAGATGTTTAAACTGTTGCATATTGCAAAGGCATAGGCAGTAATATATTTGGCATAGGTATAAATTCTTTTTAAATGAGAAAAAGTGAGTATTGCTCCTCACTCCCAGTATCTCATTTGATCACAAAAAAGGGGGAATAATCATGCTGTTTATCTTTAGAGACCTAATTCTGCTACCTAGGTTAAGAGCCTAAGCTCCAAGTGACAGGAAAGGTAGACTCCTGGATCACTATTTCAAAGTTTTCTTGACTACACCAGAGAAGGTACACCTAGGTGCGGTTAGCCCCCAAGTTAGAACTCTCTTGCAGGGTACACTGTGTTAATAAAAATTAATTTTTTCAGCATTTTTCATGCTGTTCAGGATATACTTTCTGGTCCAAGTACAGTTCACATGCTAGACCTTAAGTACCTCTAAACAGATGGTGATGGCTATTTTCTACATAGCAATGTCAGTCAGCTGTAAGAGCACACAGAACCAGGGAAGTTAAGAAGCAAGCAGAGCAAGAGGCAAGCTCAAAAAATTCTCCTAGGATTATCATTCATTTATCAACAGTAACACCAGGTTGTTTCCTAGCATTAAGATTTCTATTAAAATTCACGCAGTTCTAGGGCATGCAATTTGTTATTGAGTAATAGTAACGTGGAAAGAAAACAAAAGAGTTACTCTAGTCACTGGAATACACAATACTGGCTTGTAACCTCAGATACAGCTAGCCTTTGAGATAATAGGGTATAAATGTTTTCAGTCTATCAGTCTTCTCACCCTGTATGTTGCTTTGAGATCAATCCAGGAATTTAAAATGTTGGGTTTTCGCAGCTGCTTCCTTTTACACTCATACTGCAAACACACACCCAGGTCCCAGTCTGCACAGAAAAAAACCCCACAAATAATCCATCAGTAAAGAACTGGCCTAAAATCTACTTAAACATGGCTTAAAATCTACATAAGGGGACATACCATCAACATACTAGTAGCATCCTATACTGCTGGACAGGAAGCATAGGCTAAACAGGCTTCGTTAGCACAGGCTAACAAAGTCTTTGTGAAAAGCACTAGGGTTGCTGCAATGGGACATAAGGGTAAGTGAATGCCTGTTGTTAGTAAGGAATGACTTCATGATGGGTAAAGGTCTCAAAGACCTCATTGAATCACTTAGACACATGAGGAATGGTGAGGCAGCTCACTATACGGCAGAAAAACGTAATGATGTCAGACCCTGAAGACAAAATTGTAGTGAACACATCAGGATTTGATGGATTTCATATTTTTAGTCTTATCCCAATATTGCACATCTTTAATACCCAATAACAGGATTTTGGCTCCCTAGAAGTGAAGACACAATCTCACTAGCACCACCAAATGTTTGGTTTTCATGTGTATTATTCTGCAGGAAAAGCAAATTAAAATTGTATTTACCTGTCCAAGTAACAAAGGTGCACAGTTTTGCCTCTGAAGTAGAATGACTTGGAATACCGGAACTGAATGTAACTTTCTTCTCCCTTTGTATCTTTTGAATCCATTTCAAAAACTGTGATAAACAAATGTTTAGAGGGACCCCTTCATCCACTTGATCCTTTACGAAACAGAAGAAGTATGTATGGGTTAATATGCACTGAAATTCATTTGACATCTGTTTCTCTCTAGCTCTTTAAAGGCACATTTTAAAAAAATAGTAAATAGCAATTATAACGGTGTAAAATAATACTAAATAGCAGTTATACCTGCGTTATGCCAGTTAGTTCTGTACAAAATTCAGAGAGAATGGGATGCTCCTGGGGCTGGACGTATGTGTGGAATTCAGATTCGATCTCCCCCGTTGAAGTGTTTAACAGGACTGCTGGGAATTCAACTGTGACAAAAACATAAAGAGAAAAAAACAAACAAAGCCAAAACAGAGGGCCGGGAGGGTTAAAGCTGCTCGGGGAAATCGTTCCATTTGCTTTCAGGGGGACGACGCGTCAGGCGGTAGAAGGGCCCGCCCGCCCCCGCAGCGGCCCCTCGGGGCCCCAGTCCCCCCCCGCCCTCACTGATCTCGGGGGCCCCCCCGGCGCCCCCCCGCCCTCACTGATCTCGGGGGCCCCCCCGGCGCCCCCCCGCCCTCACTGATCTCGGGGGCCCCCCCGGCGCCCCCCCGCCCTCACTGATCTCGGAGGCCCCCCGGCGCCCCCGGCGCCCCCCCGCCCTCACTGATCTCGGGGCCCCCCGGCGCCCCCCCGCCCTCACTGATCTCGGAGGCCCCCCCGGCGCCCCCCGCCCTCACTGATCTTGGGGGCCCCCCGGCGCCCCCCCGCCCTCACTGTCTCGGGGGCCCCCGCCCCCCACGATCTCGGGGCCGCGGCGCCCCGCCCCCGCCGCACGTGGCCCGAAGTCCCGCATGACGTAGCCGAAGCCTGCCCGCCCGCGCGTTGCTCGGCGCCCGCGCGCTGCTGCTCCTCACCAGCCCCAGCCGCCTGCGGAGCGGAGCCGGCACCGCCTCCCCCCGGGCCCCCCGGGGGGCCCCCCACCACCCACACCCCGGCCCCTTCGGAAGCCCCAGTAGGAGGCATCCCCCGCCCCGCGGTGCCCGGCCCCGTACCTGGCCAGGCGCTTGGTGGCCATCTCCGCCCTCAGCCCTGGGCGGGCGGGCAGCGGCCGCCCCGGAGCGGCTTCGGCGCCGCGGCGGCCATTTCAAGCCTCCCGCCGGCGGCAGTGGCCCCTCCTCCATCCGCGCCGTCGGCTGATCGGCTGCTCTGGCCTTGCCTGCAGGCAGGCCAGGTAGCCGCGTGTCGAGACGTCGTGTTCGCCGGTGGCCGGAGAGGTCGGCGTGGCTGAGGTGGGATCCGAGGCCGAGGTCCCTCCTGGGGGCCCGGGGGAGGAGGGATCGGCCCCGCGGCGTCAGGGATACGGACGGTGCCCCCTCCCGATGCTGCCCAGGGAGCCCCGGCGGTGGGCGGACGCTGGGGCCTGGCCTGGAGGGGCCGGGGCTGACTGGCGGCCCGGGCTGTGAGGGGCCGTGGCAGCATCGCGCCGCGCCGCCCTCACCCCGCGGTGCTTCTGTCTAGGCCATGGCAAAGACTGTCTGCGTGAACGGGTACAAAAGGCCCGCCGGAGCCGGAGAGGACGCGGGGGCACGGCAGGTGGCTCGGAAGAGGAGGAAGGCGGGCGGCGGCGGGCAGGGCCCCGAGGTGAGCAGCGGAGCGCTCCTGGCACCCGTCGCACGGGTATTGTGAGGGCAGGGCTGCCGGCCCGTGGCTGTGCGGTGTTCCGCTCTTACAGCCGCCGTTTTGGTGGGTTTATTGCATCACGCGTTGGGATGCTGGAAACTCAGCAAAAACGTGGTTTACTGGCAGTCTGGCTGGAGGCTGGGCTAAAGGTAATACCCACAGGTAATGGCTTCGTTTCTGGTCCAAGAAACATGGAAGTGAACTCATTTTGAGTGTTAGGCATTTACATTTAAGGAATTTTGTTAAAAAATTAAATATGCTCACCAATATACTTTTTCCTAAGCAGAGTAGAACTTGAGCATTGTCTGTGCAGCACATTCACACCTGCAGGATACAAATCCACCCAAAGTTTCAACCTCATGGTTGCACCTTATTCACCCAGGTTGCAACTAACTTAGTGCCCAGTATGGGACAAGATTAAGCATGCCTGACCTCTGAGCTGAGCCTTATTGGTACCTGATTAGAAACTGGAATTCCTGTAGTTGGCAGGTAGCCTTTGCTTGGTGAAATGAAACTTCTGCTGTTTGGTTGGGTTTGGGGTTTTTTTTTGGCAAAGCTCTAATCAGGCTGTATGAAAACAATGGTGTCATTACTTATTTGTCTAACTTGGCATGAGAGATGAGGGACTAGCAATTACACCACCCTATATTGTTATTACCGGATGATTCTTAACCACTTGAACCTCAAAGGTTGTCCCATCTGTTTAGCTTTCTTACCCAATGACAAATGGCTTTAAAAGTGCACCAGGTGCACACAAATCCCACGTGGGCAGGGCTCTGTCAAAATTAAGGAGCATGGTGGGGAAAACACAACTTCTGCTAGTTGTTTATCCTGTGGGATTTGATACTCTGTAGTGTTCTGTGGTCTTTTTTTTCTTTTCCCCTGTGTGCTATGATGTCTTTTCATCCCATAAAACAGAGTATCTTTAAAATTTTTACATATCAAAGGAGCTCCATTCGTACAGGCCATATGGTCAGTGCATTTACTTGCTGATTAGCTTTTAGGTGAATTTGTGCATTTAGGCTTAAAGAACTGTTGTGTTGAACTGTGTGGTACAGTATTCCACTCCATCTCATCTACTCCATCCTTTCCTCCAGCAGTTTCCTTGGATTTTACTGTAATGGTTTTTTTTTCCTGCAGGGGTCAGTGAACCCATCTGCCAAAACAGATCACAGAATGTAAATTAAGTAAATGGGTTTCAGCAAAACCTTACATGAAGTGGCTACATATAACACTTATATAAATGCCCAAAGCTCTACAGTGGCAAGTGGGTGAATAGGTTGAGAGAGCAGAACACTGTGTTTGCAAATCGAATAACTTTAAGTCTCCTTACTATGTACTTCTACTTATATTAATTTTTATTAAATAAATCTTTGAACTTAAGAGTCCCTGGGTTATGGAAATACTGATAGTAAATTTAATATTAAAGTGTGATCTGAAAGAAACTTTTGCCCATAACGAGTGGAAGTTATTTTAAATGTAGTTGATTGTATCCAAATAGTAAATAGTTTCCTTTTACTATATAATTCACTTCATTTTCCATGAACTTGGTGATTACATAAACCCTTTCTTTACTAGCATTTCCCTTTTTACAGGAAAAGTCATCTCGCTTGTCAGCAGCGTTATTTGGTGAGGACTGCGAAATCAGCCATGACCAGCTGTATGAGTTGTTAAAGTATGCAGCTTTGGGAAAATGCCACAATGCAACACAACCCAGGTATAACATTCATTTTTGGGAATCAAGCCTGTCCTAGGTCCTCACGTGTTGTGAAAAACGTACCTAAAGGCATATTGGCCATGCTGGTTTTGGAACCCTTACAGCGCAGTTACCATAATGGCAGCCTGTATTATGTAGATACAGTTGTTGTTGTTGTTAGACTTGGCTAGAGACCAGAATTTATCTTCTGACAAAAATTCTATGATTTTAGTTTTGTTTCATGCAGTTATCAAAAACTAAACAATTTTGTGGAACAGAAGAAGCTTCACACACTGAGAAATGAAATAGCATATTACAAATATTAACACAAAAAATATTAACAGGTCATGTCAGATATAATTGAAACAGAGTGTTTGGGGGAAAACATTTTAGTCACTTTGTCCTTTTCCAGGGCAACTTCTCAGCAATGGAAGGGAAAGACTGAGGAGGGTATATAACCTCAGACGGCAAAAATGTGGTGAAATGTAATGAATCTTGAAATGAAACTCAAGTCAAAAATGATCCCACTTTAGATTTTTAGTAGTGAATAGAAAATGATTTTGTGAAAGTTTTTTTGTTGCGTTAATTCACTAGACTGCATCACTACAGCTGAAATAACTGGTCTGTATTCACATTCTGATGCATATAAACGAGGTATAAATGTCTTGAAATGGTACTGCAGCAGAATTTTGCTATAACTCATTCTTTCTCTGTCTCCCATATTATGTTGCTTCCAGGAATATGTGGCTGTTTGAGATAAGCTATAAAGCCTCTTCTTACTGAAGTAATATGGCACTTTGCCATTCACTGACTTAAAAACTGGGCTGGTTCCAAGTTTGTTTTTAAGAGTGCTTGATAATTGTTTTGCTCTGATTTTTTTTACTTTATTTTATTTTTTTCTTTTATAACTGTAGCTGGTGCCGTATTTATCACCAAAGCCACCTGGCTGGGGTTGTGGTTATTGTTCTACATGAAATGAGCCAACTCCATTTCTACAAATTCTATTTGCAGTTCAAACACCTCAGAAAAGTCTTCCGGCATGTAAGTCCCCAGACTGTCTTCTAAACTTCTTCCAGTCCTGAAACCATGTCCCAAGGATTAATCACTGCAGTGAAATTACTGCCTTTTCCAATAGGAAGTGGCCATCTTTGACTCTCAAAGCAAGCTAATAAAAGGATCTGTTTGTAACTGTTGTCAGCTCAGAACAAAGGCCAAGGCTTTAGTATTAAAAACAGGTTTTCAAGGCTTCAAAGACATGTCTTACCAGGTGAGACATGTATTGATGTTTCAGTCCTCAGACTATTACACTTCCCGCATCTTCAGGATGCCAGTGAGATTAAAAATATCTCAGTTAATTTGGAATTTACTCTTGAGTGAGTGAGGAGACTCTCAATATTGAGTTATGCTATTTCCTCTGGTTGAAAAATCTCACTTTTACTATTTACACTTTATCTCAAGTTTCTCCCATTTCCCAAAAAGATTATTAAAAGAATTATTTTAATTTTCTGAGTTACAAGGAACATTTTTGAAGGAAGGAAGAAAGAAAGAAGCACTTTGATTCAGACTTCTAGAGAATTCTCCCTGAACTGCAGCAAATGCAAATCACAACTTAACTGGAAAGTCTGGAACTTGCTTTAGTTTCTGTCAAAGAAGGTCTTGAGACTTGCCTTCTTGATCATATCAGGCAAGGCAAATCTGTCCCTTAGTACAAAGAATCCTGTATCATCTGTCATTAAAACAGGTTTGGGTTGTGTTGGGGTTTTTTTCTTCCTTGGGAAAACACCAAACATATTTCCACTACTTCTTTATCCATCCTCCTCTAAATTTGACTGGTTTGGGAATCAAGAAACATCTCATTTGCTTGATGTTTCTGCTTCTGTTTCAAAGTCTCTAACACATCTGTTTTCTCAGAGATTCACATTAACGCCTTCTGGCAACTTCCTAGCCAGCCTGTATGGAGAAGGAGCAAATCTGAAACCACAAAACACTGCACAAGGTATCTTGCTTGGCTTTGCATTGTCTCTTTCAACCACAGTGGTTCACTTACAAGAGTAATTTATGACTTTGCATCCTGTGCAATCCCAGCGTGCTGCTCTGGTAAACTTGTTTACAAAGGAAAACATACAATGGTTTAAGCCATGAGACCAGGCACCCTAACTAGTTCAGTAACTCTCTGTTGGGCTTATTATCACAAGTAAATGCAAAAAGCAAAGAGAAAGTTTTTACACGTTTAATCCAAAATTCTGATGCTTCATTACCCATTTTATGATTATTTTATTCTAAGATATATCTAATAAAAGTTATAGAGAAATAAATTAGATTCAAGCTAAGTAGTTATTTCTTAGTTTTCTTTGTTACACTGAGCAGCAAATCAAGGTAAAGAACGGGTGTGTTGATGACTGATTTCCTATTTTTACACTCTTTAAAGAGGTGATTGTAATCCAACAGGCTTGTGCAAAACCTGCAGGAGACTACAATGCGAACTTCACTGAAATTGTTAGAAGTGTAACAAAGAATCTTGAATTCAAGTCCTAAATGGGAGAATGAACAGCTGTTACTTTCAGTGTATTGACAAAGTCCTCTGGCATCCTGACTGTAAGCCTACTGCACAGTTACAGATCTGAGATGTCAGGTATACTTTTCTTTTAAGTGCAATCTGCAGAGAATCACCTACAGGATAATTTAACTTTATAGAGCTGTGGGTTCTGGTGTCAGTCAGTGCTTGCTTCTTTGTGAGCCACACTTTGAGCACATTTTCTCCTGATAATACTTACAAGAAAGATTTTCACAGACAAGGTAGAAAAAAAAAAAAGAACTTAAAATTTTACAGCTTACATGAAGTAACAGATGATTATGTTCTCATGCTTACGAGGCAAGTTTGTTCTCTCTATTTCTGAAAGGAATGTGAGACAGAGACTTGTGTCATGACTTGCTTCTGAATCAGCCAGCAGCGTCAGTAAGCTGAACTGGGAAAAGATTCAAGTATCCTGAATATCAAGTATATTTTATATATATATAGTGTATATACTGTATACATTATATATAGTATTGTGTGTATTTAATTATGTATATATAATGTATATAGCATGTGTGTACACACAATAAATGAGATATAAACTGGAGATGTATATATACGTAAAAACTGGAGAGCGAGAGATAGAGATAAAAATAAACTGGAGATAGATAGGTTGGTCAGTCTGTTTGTCTGTCTGTCTGTCTATCTATCTATCTCTCAAGTTTATTATTCCAGGGAGTGTTTTTCTTTGAAATGGTGTAGCCTTTTAGTGTGTATACTAATGCAGAAAACTGACTGCAGGTAGGGAGTGCTTTCTGAGCTTGACAGATGTTCCTGTATTTTACAGGTTTGACTTCTACTAGCAGTGAATGTATTCCTAAAAGTTCAGACTTGCAGTGTGATCCCATCATTCGGAAATACGGATTAAAAAAACGAGGCCTTACTAGCTATACTCTAACTTTAGAAGAGCAGAAAAAAAATTACTATCCCATAAAAGGTCAGTTTATGAGGGCTTTGGTTATTTTGTGGTTTCTTTTTAGCTTTGACAGTTAGTGACATGTTTGGTCATATAAGATACATGATGAGTCTTAGAAGAGAGAGGTCTGTGTCTTATTCATGGCTGTCTCCTCATTCTAGGCTCCCCTGGATGTAAGGGTTATATATATACAGAGTGTGATCAGCAGAGGACGGACAGCAGCCCCCTCTTTGGTCTGGATTGTGAAATGGTAAAAATAAATGTGTGTGGCCTTATAAAATATGGTCAAGCAACCAAACTCCTACCAGGTATTCCAAAGTGAGCTTCCAAAGTGAGCCAAGCACCCTGTGTATTTGCTAAACCACTTCTGATATATTAATATCTGCTGTCAGTCCCTTCATTTATGATACCAGTGCTAATGCAGCCATGGGAGTGGTGCTGGTGGCAAGACAGAAACATTACCTTGAGCAGTGCAGCAGAGAGCACGGTTCTGTGTTGGCTGTCAGAGCAGCAGCTAAATCTGCCAGGCCCATCAGCAGTGCTGCAGTAACCCCTGAGACTGCTGTTGAATTCCTCCTCCCAGCCCTCCCCAAGGTTTGGGAAAGGGAAGATACTTCCCTATCACACATCTTTCCTCTAGCCACAGTTCTTCTGGTGGCATGCTGGGTGAAGATTCCTCCTTTAGTGCAGCATTGACCTTGCAGAGATGCCTATTTGGTATCAGCATTGAGTAACTAATGATACAACCTGGGCTCTGTTTTTAAATAGTACATCTTCTCTGGTGAAGATGCTCTCAGTGACAGCTCCGCAGTGCAGAGGACAGACTGATTGTGTGAAATCAGCACTTCTTTATAATGGTTTTCTTTGTGTTGTGCTTGCCTGTGTGTTTGCTGTGCCTATGGTGGGCATTTAACAATTAAAATGAAGCATGCTACAGTATAAAACAACTAGCTGTGCGTGGTAACTCTCCAAGTTGAGTAACTCCTCAGTAGTGATGCTGGTTGCAGCCAAAGGAGATGTGAGCTAAGGTTTTTGAGTGGCAGCATCATGGTGATTCAACAACTGCTTCTGCTTCTTCCTGACAGTGCCTGACCGCAAAAGGGAACGAAGTCACTCGTGTCTCTTTGGTGGATGCACAGGGCCAGTGCCTCTTGAATGAACTAGTCAAACCTGAAAGCACAGTAGTGAACTACCGCACCAGGTGACTTGCACATAAGCTTCTTATCTCTTCATCTTTAAGAGCTGCAACCCTTTCAAATTAAGCCTGTTACACGGGACTTTCCAGAAAGCTTTGGTTTGCACAGATGTCTACTGCGTTTTACTGAGTGTTAAGAATATAGTTCTTGCTATGTGATTAGAATAACCAACTTTATGTATACGCTCTGTGCTACATAGTGCCTATGTGGCTGGGCAGAAGCGTTATCATTCTGCAGTGTTCTAGGAAAAGTTCCGTTACAGATTAATGATACACAGTACAAGTTACTCTTCACTGCTGGCTATAAACTATGATACATGGTAAGAGTACAGGATTGCAGTCTGTGTGTGTCTCTGCTCCATAGCTAAGTTTGCTCAGCTGTAAAAAATGAATAGAGCAGCTTTCACACACCTCCAGGGCTGGGCTCAGGACTGTAACAAAAGCAGGCAAAACTCAAGCCTTGTCTTCTCCAAAACTTGCCTGGCTTTATCGAGGAGGTGACATGCCAGTCCCCTCAGGTTACTTGGAAGCACCTCCTTCCACCATCGGTTTGCAGTACTTCCTCACCTGTGCTGTCTGATGCTAAGAACTGCATCACTTAAGAATAAGTTACACTTGAGAAACTTTTGAAACAGACGTGGTAGCACTCATAGCAGTTAAATATACCTGCAGTATATCCTCTTATATTGGAACAGAAAGCAGTAAATAGCATTCTGTCATTAGTTTCATCAAGTTTATATTTTACATGCCCTGCTTGTAATATTCTCCAGCAGGCACTGTTGCTAATGTGTTGCTTTTTCCTCATCCAACTTTTGTTTTGAAGATTCTCAGGAATCACAAAAAAAATGCTTCTTCCAGTGAAAACAAGACTGCCAGACATCCAAACGAGACTAAAAAAAATGCTTCCTCATGATGCGGTATTGGTGGGTCATTCTCTAAATGCTGATCTTCAGGCTTTGGAAGTGAGTATGCCTTTAAGAGCATTTTTATTCCCAACCCTGTGATACTCATTTCAGACCTGAAAACTCTAAACAGTTCCTCTTTTTGTTAGTAAACACTTGTTCATTGCTTTTTATTATGAAGAGCCCTATGTCTGTAAGGATTTAAGAGAAAGACTCTCCTTACATCTATAAAACTTGCAAAGGGCTGTTCAGAACCCAAAAGGAAGGGAAGAGTAGATACGGTTGCTACAGCAGCTTTACATCCCTGCTTCAGCCAGGTGCTTTTGATAGCTCTGTCACGGGAAGAACTGAAGGCCTTCCTGTATTTAATTTAACCAACCTCAAATGCTTGAATCATAATTAATCCTAACCCAATCCAGATCTTCCCAGCGGAATGTTAGAAAGGAGAGTTAGGTTTGTTTCATTATTCCCATCTGCTCTCTTGTGTGGACCAGTTATCTATCAGTGGGAAACTGGCAACTGAAGTGAAAAGGTGGAGGCACAGGTAACCATGAAGTTACTGCCCAATTCTATATGACTGCTGTTCTTAAATTAAACTGGTGATGTTTTCTCTCCTCCAGATGATCCACCCCAGTGTTATTGATACCTCATTGCTATTTGCCAGAAATGAAGGTCGAAGATTTAAGCTAAAATTTCTAGCCAAAGCTGTTTTAGGGTAAGATTATTGTCATGGGAGATATTAGAAACTGTCGGGGGGGGGGGGGTGTCATAGGGTCTTGCTTTTCCACTAGTAGCATCAAAATTACTATCTTTTTCACTAAAATTCAGAATAAAGGAGCAGGCTGTGCAAATAACCATGGTGAAGAAGAATTTACCACCAGCTTGAAACATCAGGCAGCATAATAAATGGGCTTGTCTTTGAGCAAGCAGGGGTGCTGTGACCCAACCAGATTTGAGTCCTTACAAACCTAGCTTTTCTGCAGGTCTGTATCAGTACCAGTCTATTGAATTTTAGAGCAACAAAGACACTGGCTCACACAAATGAGATCTGTTGCAGCTAACAAGAAAGAAAGGCTAATGTATGAAAGTGTCATTTACTAACTTAAATCATGTTCCTGAGTGTACTAGCTACCACAGGATAGTATGTCATAGCGATAGAGTTCTCACCATTCACGTAGCAAATATGAATATTTCACAGCACCAAACCTCACCGAGTTGCAGGTTGCTTCTCTGTCTGTATGCAAATTGTGAATTGGGTCATCGGTCAAGGAAGAAGTAAAATTAAAAATAGTCATGCATCAGAGTAGCAAGTATTAGCACTGCTTCTGTCAAACCTGGTAAACAGTGTTTTGCTCAACACTGCAAAAACATTTCTTGCAGTAACTTTTGGGAATATTTCACAAGAAGCTGCTGCACAGAACTGAAATCCTTTGTGGAGCGGGGAAAGCTGTTTTGCCCGAAAAGGACCCAGTTTAGAAAAGACAGGATGTTGGTCAGTGTGGAAAAACAGATAACCTGCCTGTACACCTAATTTTGATGCCCTAGGAAGGAGATTCAGTGTGAACAGAAGCTTGGGCATGATCCTGCAGAAGATGCTAGAGCTGCATTGGAATTGGCTCAATTCTTTATTGAGCAAGGACCAGCAAAGGTACCTATAGCTAATTAAGATTTCTGTCCTTAATCACAGAATGTACATGTTGTGCTTATGAAGAAAAAAAACCATTCCTGCCCATCCTCTTGTTGTTTTAAAAGAGAAAATGGAGCTGTGATAGAGGCCTCAATTTTGACAGCTTGTTACTTTCAGCATATATCCAGGTATCTTAATTACTTGGAGCATTACCAGTGTTTCAGTACTCAAACACTGATGTCAGTCCGCATTGCTGCTGATCTTGAAGGGGGGCATTGGCTAAAGGAGTGAGGCGCTTCCTTGAGACACTACAGGAATGCCTGTCATTTTTCCAGATGAAGAAATGAGAGCCCTTGTATGTTGTGGTAGTGATTCAGCTGGTTTTATGAGTCTTTTGCTTGTGTCGTTGCTTTCTGAGAGAACTTTTTTGGAGATGATTGCTGGTTGATGCTGTGAGTGCTGCGTGTTTGCAAATGACAACAGAAAATAAGAAGGCAAGAAATTCGTGCCTGTGTTTCTTCACTGCTGTGGAGTGTGCCTGGGTGACTCATACAGAAAGCATGTGCTTTTCAGTTAGCTACAATTAGCTGAGATGAAAGCCAACTACTCATCTTTTTCCTTCCCCAAGGTAGCAGAACTAAACTTGGAGATGCTTCTGACAACTGAAAAACTGGCCGAGGTCTCACAGAACAAAGCTGCGTTACAGCCACAAGGATGTACGGTCCAGAAACAGCTGAATGAGCCTCCTCATTTATCTAAACCATGGTAATAAGATTTTCAAATATGCATGTTTTTCCTTCAGTTGAATCCCCAGTAAAATCAAAGTAGTGTGTTATGTTTTTCAGAAGCCACCAGGATCTTCAAAGAGAAACACAAATAATTGTAGCATAGCACTGAAAAACATTCAGAAATTGCATCTTAAATTTCACAAAGCGTTTTCTAGGATGCTCATGATGTTGACAATACTCTTTCAAATTTCTTTAATGAACCGTTATCATTTTTCTCTGACACAAGCACTTCTTGAAAGCTTTTAATTCACCATATTGATAAGTACTGTGATTCACAGCTTGCTTCTCTCTGCTAGTTTTTTAGACTGCTTGCAGGTGACTGGCCAAAAGCCCCTCCTTTTGGGCAGACAGGAACTAGACTCTTCTGTCCTGTGTCAGAGTAACCTGAGCACTTCAAACAAACAGGTGAATTGACTTAGAGTGGGTTGGTCTAAGCGAGCATCAAAGTAGTTCAAAGTTCCTCTTGTTCTGGGGGTGGGTAGATGAGGCCTATTTAAAAAAGCTGACTGACAATACCGTTAGCAATAGTGTTAATACCAGGTTAGCTAAATCCATTTTAACATTTCGGAAATAAACTTTGATCCTCTACATCCTCTCATGACTCACTAAAGAATTATTTCTGCTTGAGGGCTTCATTGGACAATGACAATTGAAGTTGGGAATTAAGTTCAATAGCTTTGGTTTTGATCCTTTGCAGTACAATTGCTTTGTACCTCTTTGAGCCTTTATACTCTTTTCCCTCCAGATTCTTCAGAGAGCCTTAGAAGATGTTCCCCTGTCCACATTCAGCATCGTTCAGTTCAGTTTGGGTCCAGACTACATTGCATCTCCCCTTCTTGCTGGACTTTGTGAAAAGGTACTATTTTTTTTTGGAGCATAGTCTTCATTGCTGAGCTTGGAAAGAGACATTACTTACCTGGAGGCACCAAGTAGTTCCTTTGCTTTGTGAAGTTCCTTCTCTAATCTGTGTTCCTGCAGGTGAGAAGCAAGCTGACTGACATGCTGACAATTTACGCAGGTCCTTTTGAAGAAAGCTTTTGCCTGAAGTCTGTGAAAAAAGAATTTGGGAGGTGTGGACCAATCCAGTCTCTTACAGTGGTAACTGAAACATGCCAGGTGAGCACTCGCAGCGTTAAACTTGCTGACAAGGCATGGAAGGCCCGAGTAATCTCTTAAAAAGATACCGGTTAGAACAACTGAAATACCAGTTATTTTGTTTGGGTTTTTTTTCTGGTGGTTTAGTCATCAGCTACAACAATTCAGGGTATCTAAAAGCTGCTCCACACAATGACATGAATAAACACAGCTCATGCAGCTTAGCTGTGCTGTTCAAGCTAGAGGACTTTGAGAATTGGAGAAGCTGAGATGATTTTTGTCCCTCTTGAGAGAACTGATATGCTAAGGCCTTTAATGGCAAAAAGAAAAAAAAAGATCTAATTGAAGGTTGTTTTTAACAGTTAACAGTATATGGAGTGTTACATATATTACCCCCAAACCTTTTTATATTCTATTTTTAAAAGAAAACACAACTTTACTGAGACCTGACTTTTAAAAAGGGAGGGCTAATGTGTCTTATTGATAAGCCTGAAGTATCTTACCATTGTCTTTTCAAGCCCTATGTCTGTATCCAGTACGAGGTGCTGGAAGCTGCTCAGCTTGCTGTGGAAAGCCTAAATGGAGCTGAGGTTGCAGGATCCTGCATTAAGGTAAACAATGCAAACAGCAAAAGCCTAAGTTATGTTGAGCACAGGAACAGCATCCAATATGTCTCTTTTAACAGCTCCTCACAGCACAGCGTTTAGGCAAATGCTGGTTGGTTGTGCTGCTACCGTCTACATCCCTGGACAATTCAGGGCCACTGGCAGAAAGTACATGGTTATAGCCACCTTTTTTCCTTTCTACCTGTCAGCAGAAGGGGGTTAGAAAGCATTCTGACCTCCAACTGCAGCTTTAGAAGGAAGAGCCAAGTAACAGGGTGTTAAAACACCACATACAAAGTATTGGGTTCTTAAGTTAAAGTGTTTCTGCATTATAAACATGATCTCTTCTTGTTCATGACTAATTAAGCTAGTCTTCATTAGTCGTGTTTTTTTCCAAGGGAGGGGAAAGTAGCTTGTCTCTTGGTAATGTGAGAAAATAGTTTAAAATAGAAGCTCAGAACACAGAGCTGCTTGGGCTGATGGGCTGTGTTTGTTCCTGTTGAATCCACCGCAGGTTCAGAGACCTGTCACTGCAGCTATGCTGGACTGTGATGTTTTGATAAAGGAACTAGAACTGGATGTAGAAAACGAAGGTGTGATTTATGTAGCGGGTCTAAAGAAGTCATTAACAGAGACGGACTTGCAAGAAGAATTCAGCCAACTGAAAGACCTGGAAACACTGTTCCTGCCAAAGGATCTCCAGAGTGGAAAGCACAGGAACTGCTGTTTCCTCAGTAAGTAGCTTCACATACAGCCTGCTTATTTCCTTCAAATAAGCTCATTCAGCAGCCCTTGGGACTTTGCACAGACACAGCAAGCGCTACCGAAACTCATGTATGCTTAAAGTGATGGTATCTAAAATACTCCAGTGAAAGCATGTATTGTTTGGAAGAGCAGTTTACAGCTAAGTATTTAAAAGGAAAAAAAAAACTGCTTAAAAAAAGATCTTTACTTAGAAAAGGTTCAGGAGAGTTTATTGGCTCCAGTACCTCAATGTCAGGGCTGGCTACTGCACAGCTTCACACAGACAAGTGTCTAAAAAGGTGAGGAGAACAACTGGATGAGCGTTGTTGCGGTTAACTGGCATTTCTATAGTCTGACATTTCCCTGTAGCAAGATGAGGATCTGCTTGCTGCAGCGGTTTCAGTTTCTCGCTGTCCTCCTGCTCCCACCTTTATCCCTCCCATATAGGTGTCAAGGAACAAGGTAGCAACATCACTGCCAAAGCATGGTCCCCTTCTCTTTGTGTTTCAGAATTCCAGAAATCACAGAGTGCTGTGGATGCCCTTGAAGTTATAAACGGGTGGACCACGAAGGGCAGTAAACTAAGAAGTAGAAATGCTCTTGCTTCGGGTCACCTCTGGAGATGGATTTGGCAAATGAATCACAGCAATGGGAAGCAAGGAGGAAACATCTTATATGAGAAAATGGAGCAACTGTCTGACTCTGTGAGTTTAAGGCTACGCTGATGTTTGTTGCAGGCAGGGAGAAGGTACTGCCCTGGGAACCAGGAGTGGTAACTTTGAGCAGACTGAGGTGCAGAGCTCAGTAACAGAAGGGTCTCATGCTGGGGCAGGGAGGCTGCCAAGGATCAGTTCCCACAAGGCAGTTTGGCAAGGTAACATCACATGAGATAAGGTGATGTTTGCAGGATACTGTGTAACCTTAAAAAAACCCCAACAGGATAGCTGCTCAGAGCACTGAGTGATGCTACACAGGAAGTGAAGCCCACCACTGGAGAGCAGACAGAGCAATGTACAGGTGTAGCACATGGTATGGGAGTCAGAGGGAGTAGTGACTGTTGTGTAGCCCTACAGGAAGGAACAGCTCTAGTTGCAGCTCTTGTTTTTACTGGAGGAAGCTGTAGTGCCATTTGAGTAGGGCGTGTGGTTCTCCCTGCTGCTGAGCCATGGCACTGCCAAATGCCAGCCAGTAACAGAATCACTGCTGGCCTCACCCTTGCGCTGCCCGAGGGTCTGACTTGCCAGAGGCACATTTAGGTGTGATTGCTACAGATCTGCAAATCAGCTGGGGATTTTAATACTTACTTTCTGTTATGCAGGAGCAGGATCTAAGGAAAAAGGTGAAGAAGTTAGACCACCACATCAAAAAGCTTTATAGAAGTCTGCAGCATAACACCCTGTGCGTTGTTCTCTTTCCTGGAGTGAACAGGTAAGTTGCCACCTATTTTGCAGAGCCAGGGAAAATACATAGCCAAATATTTTTATCTTAATCTATTAAAAATTAAAACTTTGCACAGGAAGTGAAAGCCTGAGACAAGGGCTGAAGAAGCTGTTGTACTTATTGTCTGACTTACATGTTAGGCCAATAAAACCTGAACAGTAAGTTCTGCCCATAAGCCATGCCTGATCCAGAACAAGTGCAAGTGCTGAAACCACTTATGTAGCTGATGGTCCAGATTAGCAAGGCTGAAGTACACAGCATTGATTAATTACACAGTCTATCTCAGTTCACCTGCCTTCCCCTTATGGATGATTCATCCCTACTGACAGCAAGGTAAGTTTTATGTGCCCATGAGAGGATTGAGCAGAGTTCCGACAGCAGCCATTTTTTTTGGTGGTTTTGGTGGGCTTTTTGTTTGTTCTTTAAAACCACCTAACCGCTGCAGTCAAGGCACCATCTACCAGCTGGCTTGTGCCACCCTGGTGTACGTGCTTCAGCCATAGTTGATCAAGGAGATGGTTCATGCCCTCATTCTTATGTGGGGGACACAACTAGGGAAAAAGAATACTTCCACCAAGTCCTTAAGCTTTCATAGGAAAGGGCGAGTCCTAGAGCTGAATTGGGCTTCAGCGCTAATATCAGGGATGCTTCTAGATGGGGTGGTCCTTCTGCATTTCAGACCTTGGGGTCTGAACTGACAGTCATTCACTGCCTAATTATTAACCAGAAAGGTTAAATCTTTCCCAGGCAAGGCCCTAGTTACTGAGTACATACTTACTTCAGCCATCTTCTTTCAGTTCTCTCACTGTTCAGACAGTCAAATAAAGGTCACATCTACCCTTGCTTTTCTTCACTTTCCCTTCAACAGCTGGGCTACCATTCCTTGTGGTGACAGAAGACATGCCCTGAAATAGAAGCAGGGAGACAGAGCTGCTCAGCAGCATCTCTTCTGCCTGGCTAGGCAGCCAGGCCAGGGTCCCCTTGCTGACTTGCAGAGCTTCCTGAGAAGAAGCGTGATGCTGTATTATCCTCTGCACCAAACAGTGTCCCTAGAAGGGAGATGCAGCCCAAGCCAAGAGTAGATTTAGGCTTAATGCCAGTGACAAACTCTTTCAGCCACATTGCATGCCAAGGGCTGTTCTTGGCATGATCTGCTCCCAAGTGTTCAGTTTCTAATAACTTTCTTAAAAAAAAGAGAATAATTTAAAAATTTTTTTTCTTTAATTATCTTCTTAAGTAAAGATCATTAAGCTACCCCCCCCCAAAGCATATCATACAAAATGAGACAGCAGCAAGTCCTGCCTTATTAGAGCAGTGCTGATTGATTGCATGTAGCTCTGTGTGTGTAAATGGGTTCTCATACAGGCTCAGTATCAAATACTGTCTCAGTCTAAATCAGCCGGGGGAGGCCTGACCTCTGGGGGCAGCTTAGTAGTGCACGTGGATCATCTGCTGCCACCTTCCGGGCTATCACCGAGTCAGGTTGTGCATTGCTGAGCAACCATTTGCCTCTTCTCTACACCACTGTGTCAGCACAGTTTACTTTGTGTGCTAAACCTGTCAACCCCCCGGAAAGGTGTGAGGCAAGGGTGGCAGGGAGGGTGTGTGGGGGGGGGGGGGGTGCATGCCACTGGCCACGCCATGCACCCTCTGCAGCAGAGTCACTGGTCTCAGCAGGTCCAAATTTACTCTCCAAGGGCTATCTCAAACTAGCCTCACTTAGCACAAGCTTGCCCATTGTCTCACACGCAGAAGGTGTGAATGCCACTACCAGAAGAGGCAGAGTCAGGACTTTGCCTCCACAAGGGACTTAGAGAAGCCCACAGAGCCTGGGCTCGCCTCTCTCAGGTGGCTGAGGGGGTTGGAAGGGCGCTCCAGCCCAGGATTGGAAGAAATTTCTTGCCCAGTGAGGTTCCTGTATTACTGTTTCCCAGAGGACTGACAGTCCAGGAGAAGCTTTTTGATTAAAAACAATGCCAAATAATTGGGGGGGGGGGGGGAGATACAGCTTTTTCAATCTGCTGACCCTGAGGGGTACAGGCGTCTCACTGCTAGACCAGGAAGCTTATGTGCATCAAGGCTACCCTGAGCAGAAATAACACCTTTTTTTTTTTTTTTTTTTTTTAAAATGTTACAGCATGCACGGATCACAATCTGGCCTTGGTCTGATGGGAATAAAAGATGACGGAGGGAGGAGTGCTTGTTAAACTGCCAAGCTTTTAAGCAAAGTCTTTTGTTAAGGTATTTTTAATTACTTTAAATATTGATGTCTTTGTAAAGATCTCTTACCATAAGAACAATAGGCTTTCACTCACTCTGTATCTTTTACAAAGTCTAAAAATAAAAGCTATTCAAAACATCTTAAAGCACAAAACCTTTTCCATTAACCCTTCTTGCTGTGGCAGTTTTCCTCTGCAGCAGGTGAGTGAGGCAAGTGCATAGGAATTGCTGGGGGCAAACCAAGGGAAGCAGCGTGAAAGCCCATCAGTATTGGCCTGTAAGCAGGATCGCAGCAAGTCCCTTGTCCCGGAGCCTGACCTACCAGCTGGGCTGTCCTCACTGAAGCCTGCAGGCCCTAAACCTGCACACCAAGCTACTGCAGTACCTGCAGCAGCTGCTCAGTGGTTAAAAGCCATTCCCCGGAATTGTGTGGATTCCTGGCAATGTGCTGTGCCAGCTCTGAGGCAGCCGCTGCCTCCTTTCCGGGAAAGTACTGTACTTAGTCCATGGAAAGGAGGAATCAGTGATTCATACTTCTTGGACAATCTCCACTTTCTCCTCCCTCCCTGACCACCCCCACACCCCTCACATAGAAAAAAAGAAGAAAAAAGAGAAGTTGCAGTGTGGCAGTGGGAGGGGCGAGGGCCATTTTAAGGAAAGCACACAGCTGTGCAAAGTGAAGAGCTGCAGTAAGGCTCAGCACACGACCAGCAGCAGGATGAGGGGATTTGCAGCCACTGCCATCTAAAATTAAGGCTGCTTGAGCACCTCCTGTTAACATACTGAATTTCCAAGCAGGAGGACACCTAGGAGAGCTTTTGGCACACAAAAAACCCAAGAAAAATTAAAAGGAAATATTACAAGATTTGGATGTGAGACAGAGGATTTCTTGATATAAACTAGAATAGGCTGAGATAAAGTTGAAATAGTTATTATTCCAGAAATTATTAAATACAGCTGGTAGAATATTTATACCCTCCTGCTTACCAACCCCAAGTTCATTTTGCTGGGGTCTTGAGCAAACAGCAGCTTATGGAGTAGAAGTTGGGAGTTGCTGTGTGGAGGAGCAGGCAAAAATAAAGGCAAGGGAGAGGAAGGCAAATGCAGCACTAGCCCCGAGGCAGCACTAGTGAGTGGGTAGTAGATGCTCACATCAGTGTCGTACACACCTACATTTAAAGCCTCCAAAGCTCCTGAAATGAAATGTGTTGGTAAGCAAGATGAATGCAGCCAATTTGTTTTCTTTTAAAAAGGTACTTTATCCACTCCAAGTGAGCCTGGCATCCTTGGGCTGTACCTGTTGCAAACTGGGATAAGCATCAACGTCAGTGCTGGTACAAGGTGTGAAAGGGAGTTGGTCCCTTTGCCCAGCGCTGCCGATCCCCACTGCAGCCCAGTGGGAGGGGTGGATGGTGGCAGCCTGCCCGCAGCACTCAGCCCTCTGTAAGAGCATGCTCCTGTGAAGACTCTTCCCATCCAGCATCTCCTCGTAGACACTTGCACTGCAGAGTTGAAAAAAACCCATCTAGTTTTCATTCCACGCACTTAAAAATGATGTGGTCACCTCCCTGCAAGGACTAGGCAGGATTCAGTAAGCATCCAGGATTCCTGCTTGAGAAACTCCAGAAATGGCAAATAAAACTAGCAAGAGTCCTATTTATAGGCATGAAAAAATAATTAATTTGTCCCCTTTTAATTGAAAATGTAAAAAGGACTTCAGGTTTAAATAAGACATTTTGTACAAAGCTTGAGCACAGAAAAGTGAACACCAACGTGTCATTATGTAAACACCACAAATGTTACTCATTTGTTCAGTAATGCACAGAGCGGCGTGCAAGTTCCCTTTCCAGTGGATTAGGTTTCTGTAGCTGTTCCCCTCCCTCCCCTCAGACCTTACTGGAACACAGGAAACCCAGCAGCTTTGGAACATTTACAAAGCTACAGTAGTCAGGATACATGTGACTAAAGGAATTTTTTTTTTTTCTTTAAGGGATTGGTCATTTAAATATACAGAAGTACAATAATCTCACAGGTAAATGAATGGCAGCTTGGATTAGAAAAAGCACCAAAATATTTAATATACATCTGGCACAAATTCCACAAGAAGTCAGTAATGGACAAACCAATGCTTTGCTTATAAGAAAAGAAAAAAACCTCAGACTGCACTAATGCTCTTCTTCCAAAAGGGTCACGACAAAAACATTGCACTCAGGATTGCTATCAAGCAAAGACAACCTTCTTATTACACCTATTTGCATTGTGCCTTAGATTGCACATTCTGTAAGATGCTGTTTCCATTCTGTTCCAGACAACGGTGAGCAAAATTTGATATAAGAAAAGTAATGGTAAAACTACAAACCAGATGGGACTCAGTAGATGCATCAGCTTGAACTCCCACTTTTCTTCTAGATCATGGTTTCAAATTTGGCCACATCCCTTTAAAAAAAGATCCTGCATGAAACAGAATTTACTCCAGCCGTTTTCAAGCATTACATTTACACAGCACTTCTGATGCTGCTGTCTGAAAGAGGAAGCATGGGTCTGCTCCACAACACACAATACATTCATTGTTTCCCAGAGCGAGAAAATTGGATCATACGGGGTTATCTCTTGGGCAAGTCCGAAAAGGCAAAAACCACTCCCGACACGAAGAATGGCAGATTCGATCCTACCCACCCTTGGTGGTTTACTGAGGAACTGAGAGCTGTCAGCTCGTGGTGTTCCCATGCGATTCAGTGAAAGCCGTGCTCTCATTACTTCCTTAGTCAGAATTAGTTACTTCTCTGGGAGCAAACACGCTAGCAAAAAGCATTCCCTCCATAAAGGGCGACTTTGAGGCTAAATGGGCCGAGCTCCACAAGCAAGTGCTCCAAGAAATCCAGCTGTGTCAACCGGCTCTCCCAGGCTGACCCTTCTCCTCCACGCAGCCCATCAAGGACTTGGGTTGCTTCATGCCCCCAAGACCAGCCAGTACAAACCCCAGTAGTGCTGGGTCAGGACCTAATCCTGCCAGTGCATCCGTGCCTCTCGGAACTCGAGTTACTCAGCAACTAACAGCCCAAGGCCCTCCAACCGCGCCTGCCACCCCATCTCCTTTTTAAAAGACTGTTTTAAACTTAAGAAAGCAAGCACATTATTAAGATAGCTATATTTAGTGTGACTTAAAAAGTCACAACTTCAAAATATTAAGCAGTATTCTGTGAGGTCCTCTAACATTTAATACATATGGGAGTATAAAAACAGCAGCCAGCCTTCAGCTCCACTGATCCTCTGTGCGGGTTTGCCACCTCTGGTCACACGATCTCCCCTCTCATGGGCCCAGAGAAGCGCAAGAGTCAGCAGTTGTAACTGCATAAAATGGCAACATTCAAGTAAACACACTGATTCAACAGTAGGCAACCTTTAGTCCAAATAGAATTTACATGGGGAAAAAAAAAAAAACAAAACAAACCACGAAACTTTACAGCAAGAACGTTGGAGACTGATGGGTTTTTCTGTCTGTGTGTGAAATGACACGTTAGCCAGAAAGGGCTTATCTGAAAAGTGCAATTATGCAAAGACAGAAGCTTTTTTAAAATGAAGTTGTATAACCTCCAGAACCTGTTGGATTTTAAAACCTAATTACAGAAAGAATGAGGATTGCAATAGTGGCGAGGAACTGCTGTAATTTCAGTGATTTAAGGCAAGCTGTTAGCAGGACCAGTACGTTCATGTTCCTTTTACCTATCGTCTCACATGCCCCCCCGCTCTCTTGAAATATGTGCCCGTACAGATAGTGCAAGAGGTCACACCTCAAAGCAGCCCTCAAACTGGAAGAAGAATCTTGTAGCAACAGTTGCTACAGCATAGCATCTATTCGGCATTTGCAATGACAGTAATTGGGTTGTAGTCTTCTTTGGGGGAGGAAAGCAAGGGACACGGATGTGTTGCATGAAGAAGACACCACCTAAATGCATTAATGAACACAAGTGAGCACTGCAGCCAGTCTGGCATCTACCAGTACACTCGAGAACTCTCCAGCTTTGCTCAAGCGTAAGGGTTTTATCCTGAGCAAGATTCTGACCTCAGGGAGGAAACTGATGCCTGCAGCCCTTACACTTTTGCAGCTCCCATCTTTGCTAGGTGTAGGTGTTACAGGTCCAGCCTGGCGGAACAAAACACTGTATTTCTCAGCAAAAGAAAAATGTACTTATGGCACTGCATCAGGTGGGTTCCTAAAGTTTTTCAAGGGCAAATGAAAAGGCTGACAGCTCCCTCTTAGGGAGCAGGTGCTCCATCTTCAATTTATCATCTGTACAGGTATCCCGACCCAGGAAGAGGCTGTGTGATGATAAAAGCCCCTGAGCCACATGCAATGTAGCTCAAGTCGGTCACTCTATTGCACTCCAAAACCAGCACCCAGGAAGACCGCCACTTTGTTTGAAGGTTGACTTGGCTCCCTTTCAAAGGGGCAATTGCATGCAGATTAAAAGCAGTATACCAAAAAGTATGGCAAACAGATAATACTTGGGTCAATTAAAAAAAAAATAGATTACTCATCCAGGCATAAAATCCCAGGAGCAAAGGATGGTAACCTTAAACTATTCAAGTCTAAGAACAAGAGGTAGAGATACCTATGTACTTCATGGTGAAGGAGTTACAGCCTTCTGTCTTACAATCTCATGCATTTCACTTCAGTTGGCAATATAAAGCCAAAGATTCAATCTTCAATAGTCCAGAGAGAAAATTCTAACACTGGTGGTTTTGTTTGCACACCACAAAATTTAAGCAGACACTTAGCTTTCAATACTTCTTTGAAAAAATGTTTATGGTTTGCTGTATACTGAAACACTACCCTGAAGAATTTTGCAATTCAGGTTAAGTATCTTCCTTTTTAATATGAAAGGCTAAATTCACATGCACGCATTTTGAGCAGAATGAGCTCAAAGGAAGAACTGGGTGCCCAATTTACCGAGGATCTTCTAAAAAAGGATCACACTGCAGAACACAAGGCTACAAGACCCAGAAATTCACAATGATGATCATTTTGCTATGGATGGGAATGATGTAACCTCAGCCAACAAATTACATCATGACTGAGGTGGCTTTTAACTACATGGTGTTTCTTTAACTTTGCTGGGGTTTTTGGAAACACGGCTTAGAACTGTAAGGAAGATACTTCCATTGACAGTGTCATGAAAATACTAAGGTCACTAAGTCAGCGCACAGCCATGTCTGGGAACCAGAGGGGACAGGCAAGTGGATCCTGTCCAGGGATCCACAGGTTCTTCAGGCTCTGACACGCAAGGAATGAAAGAGAAGTCACAGAGGCAAAGCTGCTGCTACCCCCTGCACTCTGCCCCCCACCCGACAGCCCTCCCACCCTCAGGATGAGGGGCTGCATCTACTGGCAACCAACCCCAACTTGCTCGGCAGCGGAGCAGGGTGAACTCTACTCATGCTCTGAAAGGTGCTCAGCTGAAAAGCTATCGTGGTCCAGGGGCTGGTTCATAGGCCCATCTGCCCTGCCAGCCTGGGGAAGCCGGCACTTGCCCTGGGGTGGACCGAGCTGCCACACCTTCATTTATTATTCCTGTGGTTTTCATTACAGTTGCACAGTATTAAAAAGCTATAATTCTCCATATAGAATAGCACCAGCAGCAAGTAAACTCACAATTCAGCATTCAATTTCAATTAATTTCCTCAGTCATTGTTTATGGTCAACTATGGGTGGAATCTTTCGAATCCTTACTTGAGCCAATAAATAGTCTTTGACCTCAGAAACAAGTAAAAATTAGCACAGCTGAGCCTCCAGTTATCTGGGAGCCAAATCTTAAAAGTGTAGCAAACCATAAAATGGTGCAGGTGGTCAGCGTTTTATTACTCAGGAGTTCTATTTTTTTGTGTATAAGGGAAGGCAATAAAATGCCAGAGTGTGGATGTCAGACCAGTTTTCCAGTATATTACCAAAACTATATATATAGTTATCTATAGTTATTTAACCCCAGCTGCAGCAGATTCACTACATGTATCAAGTTTTCTAATGCATATTCTAATTTTAAAAAATTAAATAGTTGCAATGGTTTCAAGGATTCCAGCAGCATCACTGCTTACTACAGTCCTGTGCCCTATACAATAAAGATTTAAACTATATAAAAATGAAGAGTGAATGTATTTGGTCTGTTCCACAGAAATTCACAGTTCAACCATTAAACAAGCATATTTTCAGATGCTCCAATATTGTTAAAGACTTCTCAGAAACATGTACAGAAGCCCACCCCCACGCAGGTACATTACAGAGTACGCTCTATGCTCGATTAGGATCATAAAAATCACCAGGCAATCCAACGGAAGGTCTGATGCCCACTGTCAGCAAAGAGTTGCACCTTCAGCTCCTGGTTCAAAAGTTTAAAACTGATACAGGTCTGGCTTGCATTCTGTAAAGAGTAATTAAAAAACTGAAGTTAGGCTAAAAATAAGTGACTGGTACTTTGCTAGATGGATCATTTAGCTATTTTTGAAAGTACTCTACCCAACAGGTAGAGTTGCTCCTGCTAGTCTGAAAGCAGCAGAACAAGAGCAAGGCTGTCCTCTCGTACTGAAAGCATGGGACTTAATCCACAGAGAAATTTTATGTCCTTTCCCCAACAGGAAACAAGATTTTTCCCTTCCTGTATATTCACCACCACTGCCTTTAAAAAGAAGCTGTATTACATGCGATGCACTAAAATGGGCGAAGCCTGGACATGCTACAAATTGATTTCCTTACTGCAATCCACATTCAGACCACAAGACAAACACCTCCCTTAAAGAGCTCTGTCCCTCATCCTCCTGAGCTGCTGCAGTTTGGTGTATAAATCAGTAGCAGCCACTGCCACAACTTTGTGTGCGCGTGCATGCACTGGCTATCCATTGGAATTATGTTTTCACACTCTGGACATTTTAAATTCCCTTTAGGAAAAAAAAAAAATGAAGTGAGGAACAAATAGTTTAATCGCTGAATGAATGAATAGCCTCAAACTTACAAATACAGTCTTCATTTACTATCAGATCTCCGTTTGGAACTTTTGCTAACAAAGTAGCCTCTTGTTGGGGAATTTTTTTCCTTTTTTAAAATAACAGCACCAGCAAAAGTCTCACCATAAATTCAGTTATACCAGCACAAGTGCTTTGCTCACCAAATCAGAATAAGGTTTTGCTGCCAAACAGTGCTTGTGCCATGGTAGCTTGGAAGGTTATAGTAGCAAGGACAAAGCTGTGGATACATCTCCCTATAATACAGCAAGTTCAGGGCTCCCCTCTGCAAAGGGACAGACTCAGCTGTATCTGGAACAACTACATTTATTTTCCACAGCTTAACACGTCTCCCAAGCAAGAGCTTGCAGAAGCAGCATGGACCAAACTCTCTTTTATTAGATGAACGAGATGCTATCTGTGGCTGGTGGGTTTGTTTTTAAACAGCTTTCAATACCCACATTCTGTTAGTGATTTATGATCTCAGACCCAAGCTATTGCACAGGCAGCACACCAGCAAAGCCAGTGACAGAATTCAGGCAGATCCTCCTCCTCTCTCTGCTAACCCCTCTGGGGCACAGCAGATGGGCAAAGCATGCCATCCTGGATCCAGTGGCAAGCTCGCCCCTTCAGACCTGTTTCCCTTTAGCTTTAAAACCCTTGTATCACAAAAGCCATTAGATGCTATGGATGACTGCCCAGTTGGTTTTGGTTTGGTTTTTTAACTGAAGCTGGTTTGTGACCCTGAAATGCAGCTCTGAAAATAAAGGGTGTGTAATGGAAGTGTATCAAATTCATTAAGCCAGTACTTAGCTCTATAGAAAGCCTTGGCAATCATCCCTTTTACCAAAAGGTGTAAAAAAGTTGACATACTAAAATTAAAAAAGGTAGCATCAATAACCGAAAAAGTTTCAACCAGTGTTAATAAAACTCCCTTTAAGTCACAACAGTTTCAACAGGCAAATAGTCCCAATACAGGCATTGTAAAATAATAAATTGACTCCTATCCAAATATTATCAAATCAGTCTAAAAATGACTCATCTACACTGTTGTCATTAAGAACACATTAAGAATTCACTTTGTCATCAGATGCCGATATTGTTGCTCCAGAAAGTGTGGAGTATTAACTGCAATTTAGCAATTAAACATAGGTTTTAAAAAATTGGTTTGTCAATATTAATGCAAAAGATAGTTCCTTACATGGAAGTACTGTGCTTGCCAGACAAGTAAGATAATACTTTAGGTATAAATGAAACAAATTAAAGCAGAATTATACCACAGTTTTCCTTGAAGACTTAGGGTTTGTGTGTTGCTTCTGTCAATGTTTAGCAAACTTAAGAAGGAGAACCTTTGGTTCTTTTAGTCAAGTAAAAATATTCTCATGTAACCACAAAAATACAACTTCCAGAGAAAAATGGAAGTCCATCAAGAAGTCCACTTTCAATAAAACTGAGGTAGTACTGCTCTTTTATTATGTGATGTGTAAGAGATTTAGATACAAATCATCATCTACCACTCAGTTGACTGACAGGTACAGTAATTTTATAAAAAAACCCCAACATTTAGTTTGAAACCCCAAAAAACAAAATGAATGATCTGGACTCATTCACTGGGAGTTAGCTTAAAATGGGAATCAGCCGTATTACAACGAGCTGTTGCTTATGTTGTTTTTAGAGCCTTATTACTGGGGGATTAATGCATTTATAGTTAACAGTTAACACTGCTGTTCATCTTGGTATAAAACCTTAAAATTATTACAGCCTAAAATTTCAACAATGTAAACAGCACTACACACAGTACAGACCTGCCCTGACAGATGTAGTATGAAAAACTTAATCTGGCACTGTATAATTTAGCAATGTTAATTTAACCTACCTAAAAAGATCTACGTTGTGCAAGAAATATCAGACTTACTTATACTAATCTGAAGTCTTAAAAAAAAAAAACAAAAAAAAATGCTTAACTTGTAGCCAGGGTCAAATATTTCAGGGCAAGAGAAAGAGGAATAACCAAAATTAAGAAAGTGCCTAAAACATGATACAGCATTTTAGAGCCCTTTCAAAGACAAGGCAGAAAAAGGTGTAAAGTAGAAAAATCTGGAGTCTAATTTCCAGAAACATCCAGAGTTTACATTTCATGAAGGGCAACAGGTTGCTTTTGTCACTGCTGCTTCGACGCCGCTAAGTCTGTTCCACCGCACACAGGCCCTCTGTGTCCGAAGACGTAATACATTTGGTTTCCTCTTCCTTTTTCCTTCGCTCCATTTCCCACTCCACAAAAGTATCGAAGAGACTCGGCCAGGCCTCGTCTTCACTGTAGTTGCTAAGGTCCGGTCCAATCACCTGAGTAAAATTTAGAAACATGTTCCACGTGTCCCGGGAGATTCCCTTGATTCCTGAGGGGTTCTCGATTAGGAAGTGTAACCACTGGTCCAAAATGGGGGGCTTGTTTTGGGTGAAGACTAATTTCCAAAGGGCAATGGCTATTTCCCGATGTAGTGACCTCTGTCCTTCTTCAGAGTCCAGGCCGAACTGGAAGGTGAAACGATAGAGATCCTTGAATTTATCTTCCTGCTTGGCTTCGTTTAAGAGGCTGGGGAACCTTGCACAAATGCCGTCGATGCTGTCTGCATTTATTGCTTTGCAGCCTTCAAAAAACTCCTTCCTATTAAGCAAGAGAAGAGAAATTAGTGCTTCCCACCAACCTCAGGCGCTGAACGCTTCCCATCTCCATTCAGCTAGGCCACATCAGAAGAGGGTTATCTGGACAAGACAAGGGCTGCTCTCAGCCCAGGTGGCACAAAAATCTTGGCAATGGGAGCTACTGGAAGGGGAGATGCTTCCAAGAAATTTCTCATGGCTTGGGGAACCACAGATACCACTCAGATCTACTGGGGCACTGTTAAAATTCAAAAGAGATTCTGCTGTCTGGCTGACTACTCAATAATACCATATCCAGTGCCTTTCACACTAAAAAGTGAATAAATTTACCACAGAAGAAATGCCAAATGTTTGAAAACACCACATTTATGCACTGAAGTGCCATATATAAACCAGCTTGATTCGATATTGCCAATGTCTAAATGCTCATGCTCTGGGCAAGCCGTTCTCAAGGGACAAAGCAGTTCACTGGTGGCTTCCCTGTGGTTTTTGATTGCTCTTCCAGCCTGCAAAATAAAAAGGGTGCCAATGGCAACGGTCAGCAAGGCACCTGCCAAGAGAGCAGAAGAGAACACAGCATCGCGCAACACAGGCTACAATGCAACGTATAAACACTGCTCAAAGCACCAGTCCTGTACCAATTAGCCTACCAGTAATCTGGCCAAGTGGGTAGATGGGTAGCCCTGATTTCTCTAACGCTCATGAGCAAGTGTCATAACCAGCCAATGTTAACCAAAGCCAGCAGACTCGGGACAGGCTGAAGGGGAGACAGGGCAGCACTAAGGAGAACAGCAGACCACATTGCTTTCCTTGATGGAAGAAGTCAATCAGCACCCGTATCATGGAGCGTGCTGTTAAACAAAGGTAACCTCTCACCACTAGATTTGCCCTCTCTCCAAGAAAATCAAAATGATATTAATAAAACTCACGGTGGTTGTGCACAATCACAGACACTACTTGCAATTCCTTTACCATGTTAGCAAATACCTGCGCTGTCAGCCTCTAGTAAATCCACATCTGCATTCCAGAGTAACTCATCTATTTGACACACACCCACATCCACAAAGACTCTGAAGACGCTCGAAAAGCCATCTGTGTTCAGGGCACAGCAGAGGCTTGGTTCAAGGCTCAGAACACCAAAGTAATTTTGAAAGTTATAAACTGAGTAAAAATAGGTAGCACTACTCAAACCAACCTAGATTGACCAAAAATAATAATATTAATAAATCATTCTCTCTCAGCAACTACCTGTAGGAAGTCTTTACTTGCTCTTACCTGGACAGTGATAATAAAGTTGGGGGGGAAGAAGGGAGGTGTAGTTTTGGGGTTAGCATTTTTTCTTTTTTTTCTTCACCCTGGTAAGCTTTAGCCATTCTGTCATTTCCTGTAGCATCACACATGCTATAAGCCTGCTGCCTGACCCCCTTGCCCAGAAGGGCAAAAAGTGCTTTAAATACCAATCACTTGTCAGCCAGCATGAAACAGCTACCAGTGTCAAAAACCTTGCGTTTCCTTCCCTCTCTATGCTTTAACATTATTACACTTGGAAAAAGGCATTAAGTGTAATACTGGTTGGGCAGGAACAACTCTTAGGAAGCAGTCTGTCACTCTTTCACAGAATGATAACAGGTGTCCCATCTCATCACCAAGATAATGCTGGATACAGTAAAACGGCTTTTGGTAAATCAAGAATAAATGAATGTCTACAGAATCTCACTACGCTGTTCATCATTAGTAGTATAATGTCCAAACCCACATTTTCAGTTCTGAAACCCACTGTGAGGGGAAGAGGAAAAGAGGACAATACAAAGCTTACCTTCTGCAGTGGTAGGAATTAATTTGATCAAAATGCAAGTGTTAGAAGAAATAAGTAAGTGAAGCTAACAAGGCTGTCTCTCCAACATATAGATGACAGGATATACTTTAACATATGAAAATAATTACAAGTTCTACAAGAACTAACCTTGTAAATTTACACATGGTAGCAGCCTGGAATTTCCATGCCAAAACTAGCACTTTAAATTCAGTGGGATCAACACAGAGGTCATTGCAAAATCGTTCCATTCCTTCTTCCAGTATGGCATCTTCCCGTTCATCCTTATACCTCCTAAATAACTCCCCGATCCTTTGGAGCGAAGATTCTTCTGCGCTGGAAACAGAGTCTTTCTTTGTATCTCCAGAAAACGTTGGAGGCTGACTAGACTCTACAGCAGCATCCGTTTTCTTTGTCCCATTCACGAGTATATCTCCTGAAGACTTCCCGCAAGCTGAACCATGGTCGTCTTTGTGGACTGCACTCCTCTTACTATGCGACTTGCTGCCAGAATCCCTTTCCCCATTTTTGCTGCCAAGGGTAGAAGAAGGATTCTTGCACTTCGTGACACACTGGCCCATGATGTTGCAAGCCCAGCTTCTAGAGTGGTCCCCTTGCCGTTGGACACCCTCGCAGCTGCTCTTCAACACATCTCACCATACCATTAGCGGCAGTCAACTGACCTGAAAAACAGTTTCAGAGTCAAATTGCTGTTTCTCCACAAAGAATATTGTAAGTATTAAATGTGGGATAACATTTGCCAGTAAGAGACTGACTTCAGGATATTTAAGTTTTGCATACTGAAAAGGAGTAGTGTACAGAAGGTTGGCATATGCCATAAATTTCAGGCAATTTCAGGCTGTTTTACCTAGAAATCAATGCAGCTCACTCAGTGTCTGCAGTATACTAACGGGTCCTAATAAAGGAAATTCCTAAAATTCTTACGGTAACATAGGTTACAAAGAGGTTGATTCATGTACAGGCTTCATCAAGACAGACTACTCTAACCCAGAAATATTTTAAAAGGAAATGGTTTTTAAAAGTATACCCACATTTTATATATAGAATATAAAACACAAACAAAGCAATGGAGGGGACAGGGACACTGATGGGACAACCTGGCAGACACTTAAGCAGTACATTTAGACTGTGCCATCAGCAAATGGGCAAAAGAGGGGGTTTTGTTTTGGGTGGTTTTTTTGGTTTTTTTTTTTTTGCAGGGGGCAGGGAGTTGTGGGTTTGGGGTTTTTTTTAAGAGTTTGGAATCTAGATTTTTGTTCTTAAAACACACACACAGCATGTTTGCAGAAAGGAGGCAACACTCACTTTTCATACAAGATGGTGTCTAGGAATTATTCATTGTTTTAAGTGGGCTCCTCCCTTCAGGTAATGAGACAGACAGGGGGACGGGGCCTTTGTAATGAAACTTTTTCAGACACACACACACGCAGATAAGTAGCAGTAATTCTGGTTCGGCTGTGGGGTTTTTTTAATCAAAATTAAAATGCCAAAATTATTTCATCGTACTCTGTTTTTATAAATCACAATGTTAAAGGCTTGCGTATTTGAAAATACATTTTACCCACAGAAAAGGTTTCTTAAATTTTCCCTATTAAAACCAAACTAACACTCTGGCACTATCCTATCAGCATGCTGCCACACCACGGACAGTCCATTTCTCAGAAACAGCAACTCCAAGAAAGCAATTGCTTATCATATTCCTCCTTTACCCACTTATTTGCATTTCATCTCTGCTGTCAGTTAGGCAAAAGCCTCAAACAAAAATTGGGTTTGCCTGGTCCTTTGTTTACTGCTTCCAGGTTACAGAACTAGAACAAGAAAGAAAAGAGATAAAAATTAAAAATGAAGGAATAAAATAGATGTCATGTCAGTTTTTCCATATTCTTTCTTCGGTAAAGCTCTTCTGAGATCAAACCCCTGTTTCAAGCTGTAAACCAACTTGGAACAGCAGCACCAAGTACTGATGTGTTCTCCAGATATTAAGATTACAAACATAAATCTTCTGTCAGCCATTATACCTGTTTTGGCAAAACAATGCATATGCATTTTCATGAGCAAAAAAAAAAAAAAAAAAAAAAAAAAAAAAATTTTTTGCCAGCACAACAGCCAAGATGCTGGTTTCAACTATCTGGCTTCCCTTCCCTGCCCCAATTCCTTTTCTTAAGCTCATAACCCACAAACAACACTAACAAAAACCTGTTTTTAAGCAGCAGAAGGAACAAACATCTGGCACATCCTTTCATCAAACTGCTTTAAAGATGAACTTTGTAGCATCATTTTTATAGGCAAGTGAAGTTTGATTTCATGTATTTAAGAATAACTTCCGATTTAATGTATTTAAGAATAACTTCTTATTCATTTGTGTTTTAAAGGATTCATTAAAAAAACAACCCAAATGACAATTTCACTGGTCCTTAGTACTTCACAGCTCTTTCTGAACTGCAGAGTACAGCCTGGCACTGGTTCCTGTGCTGCCATGTGTCTGAGCAACATCATCTTCTCTAGCCTACACCAGTCATTTTTTCATTACACCAAAACAAACAGGATATTATTAGGCAGTGTAAATTACTGCTTAGTGATTAATTCCCAGCTACCAGCCTTCCCCCCCCCCCCCCCCTTCAAAAAGTTATCACAACTCAAATGCTCAATCTACACTAATTCTTGTTCTTCCATCAGTTTCCCAAAGGCAGCTAGCACTACTTTGGCTAAGATTTCTTTAGAGAGAAGCATGCAAGTAAAGGAACAGAATAAAAAAAAAATCCTGAGTAAAAACTAGTATTAGAGTTTAAAGTAGAGTTTAGCTAGTTTATAAAATTTTCTGCTCAAACACATAACAGCAATTATTAGCTGTTGGGGATTTGGAACAGCTTTTCCAGATGGGCAGGTTAAAGAGTAGCTGCCTATTAGTGAGTGGTACTTTCCTCCAAAGTAGCTGGTGGTAGGCAAATCACTCGCAGCATAATGGACAGACATGAATCCAATTCACTTTAGGAACCCCAATTTAAAGGATTTTTTTTTTTTTTTTTAAAAAGACAGTATGCAAGACCTAACTTACTTACTCTGTCCATAAATTTTCCTAAAGGAAGTGATTCATGCTGTCATGCTTCCTAAGCAACAGCTCTTGTCAATGATAACCATCTAATATTCAAGTCTACAAAGTGACATCACCAGTATGATGAAACAGACAAGGTTTATTGTCATTTGCTGTCATGAAAAGACAGCATTACAGTAAGCAGCAGGTAGGTCAGCCAGCATTATTAAACACCTGTATGTGAGGAAGTGTCTCAACAGCTGTTTCCGAAAACCACTGGAGAGCACAGCAACATTAACCCATGGAGCGCAGGTCCACCACGTCCCCTGCAGCATGCCCCTCTAACACACGTTTGCTGTACTCCAACCTACCTGCCTGAGAAGAAGCTGACTGCTGCTCCCGAACAGCCGCTGCCTGTGCTCTGCTAGCACTGCTCTTCCCTGCAGTAATGGAGCTCTTCCTCCCTCCTCCCCGCCAAGGAGGTTTCCAGAGCACAATCCTACTCGTTATGAACAAACACTAGAAGATACTGAAGTACAGTTGCTGCAAGCCCTCACTTTTCTACTACATGAAACTTGATGCCACGTGCCAGATACTTTGAAGCATTCTACCCCAAAAATAGCAAAACCAGCTTGGGAAAAAAAAAAAAAAAAAAAAAGCTCCAGACTGCATCCGCTGGCAGTTTGTGCATGTATCTGGTTTTGCAAGAGAAAAGCCTTTTGGCGCTCCATCAGTTACCCTTTCATGAAATGCCTTCACTGAGCTGGATCCACTTCACTTACTAGTCACCTCCGCTTCCTACATGACTCAGGTTTCAAGGCATGAAAGGAACAAGAGCCTCGGAAGGAGATAGAAACAAGTGGGAGAACTCGGCCCTTTTGTTAAGGAAGGCTGGAGAGAGGATCCAGTTGCAGCATCAGGAGCTGCACTGAACTCAGTGTTCAAGGAGTATGAAAAACCACTCTCAAAAAAGCGAACAGAGCTACTCATTTAACTGTAGAGCAAAACAAATGTCACGTCTAGGTCACGCCGATTACAGTTAAGGATGTTCAGAGATATTTCTCCCAGCTGGATTGGGAATTGCAAGTATAAAGTTCTCGCGTACCCAAAGGTTATACTGGATTGGTGGAAAAGCACCAATTCCCAAAAGGATCAGTTCCCAAGAGCAGAATTACTGCAACAGGCTTGTACAACATCAGTGAGACACAAAAGGCAGCGCTGACCACTAGTTTTGCCATTCTGCTAAAAAAGATCAAAATTCAGGGCTAAGGTTGGAACGCACTCGGCGCTACAGGATGCAGTACTCCCAAAGAAGTTACTCAGACAAGTATTGAGCAATAACCTACAGTAAATATGAATCACCAAGATGCCCATGAGGCCATCTTCCACATAACAGGAACTGCAAAGCAGAGATCAACAATGATGTTCTCTGCTTCTTTCTAGAAGGGAGTAAGCAACTGGAAACACGGGAAGATGAGTTCTGGTGAATACAGCCAGTTAAAGGAAAGCCACCCTCTTAAGAACAAAGGATGTGTAGAACTGTATTGTCCAATACATTAAACAGAAAACCTAGAGAAGATTGGAAAGACCTTGCTAATTCTTGATGGGGCTTGTTGTTTTGGGGTTTTTTTTAGGGGGTTTTTTTGGTGTTTTGGTTTTTTAAGTGCTGTAAAAAAATTTGGTTTTCCCCATTCTCAAATGACCAGATCACACATAACCCAAGGTTTGAAGGGAGCAAAACAACAAAGTGACTCAGTAATAATTCTCTGTCATACAAGCAGACCATGGCACAATTGAAAACGACAGAGCACTGAAGTGGGGGAGAGCTGGCAGAAGGAGACAAGATGCAAAGGAGATATTTAAGTAAACCTGTATTTTTCTTTAATGACCAACTATTGTAGTAATAGAAATTACTGGATACATTCAGAGCATAACAAAACACAGCCAAGCATTATGCCATTTAATAAAGTGTTGCATCAGAAGGTGTTTACAATGAGTTTCAAAATGCAGAAATTATCAAGAGGGAAGAGGAAAACACCCTCCATACACTCAAGAACACCTCAAAGACAAATTTAGGAAATCTCATAACAAAAGGGGACGCAGCTCAGCCAACCATTAAATCCCTTCCCAGGTAGCAGTTCAGTAGCTAAGACAAAGACAACATTGCTAGAGTTTAACTAAGTGTCCACCCAGACTCAACTTTTTGCAAACGCTCGAGCATAGTCTGTAAGAATTTTACAGAATTTCACTATGCATTATCTGTGTTTTAGTGGACAGGGATACATGACTTCTAAAATAGCTGAGGGTAAGGAACAGTATCATGGATGCCTCATCTTTTTGCAACTCTGAACAGATACAGACAGCTTTCCATTGGGGAGGCACAAGAGGATCATTGCAGCTGCTGAACCAGAAGCAATCACTGCTCTAACAGTTGATGTTGGGCAAGCGACCTTGTAAGCAAACATCTAATACTTACATAGTTTCAGCTACACAGGGAATCATTCCAGTAGCTTCACAGCTGCCTTCAGGCTCCCTGGGTTCCACATGGAACGCTGCAAGACAAAAGACCACACAAATCTTTACATTTAGAAGAAGCTATGAGAACCATAAAATGTATCAAATTGCTTAGAGTTGATTATGCATTTAATAAAACCCTTCATAGCCAAAATTCAGTTGTTGAAATAGTCATTTTATAAAACTATTTGTCTTTTTGACTTATGAAGTAGCATTAACACCATTAACTCTGCATTGATATATAAAGCATAGATCAGGTACTGAACGCAACAGAGAAGTTCAAACATTTGTTAGGAGTAAACACACACTTCCGAATAATTTTATTGCTTTCAGCATGGGAGTTAATTCCTCATTTCATGCACTCAAAGCAAAACAGAGGACATGCTATCATTGTCAATGCATGTTAGCAAAGCGGCTGTTTAATCTGTGAATGCCAGACAGCTGCTACCTAGCAAAGCATAATTTGGGTCTAGAAAGTAATTCTTTTTCATTCTCTAGCACATTCTTTTCCATGTTTGTTTTTCCATGTTCAGTTGAGCTGGCTCAACTTCACTTCTCTTAAACTCCCAGTTCTGCTATATAACTAGGAAGCTCTGAAGAGAAGATGACAGACAAAGCTATGTCTAGTTTGTGTAGCAAGAGCTACAACTGCAGCTCCGAGTCAACACCTCTGTTTGTATCTGATCTAGAAAAAAAAAAAACACCACCACCAAACAAAAAAAAACCAAGAAAGCTCTGGCAAAGCTCCTCTGTTCTCCCATACTAACAGAAATGCTAAAGCAACTTGGGTTTACAGCTCTTCGTACATCTAGGGAGCAGACAGGTGATCAAAAGCTGCCTTTCTGCATACTTACTTTTTACATGAGACCTACTTCTTAGGAAACAAGCGGGAACATTAGCTTGTTCAGTGCTTTCTTCAGTAGAAAGCAGGGAATGAATGTGAAAGACAACCATGAAACAAGTTCTTACCAACAGACGCCAATCTCCATATAAGTTGAGTTTTTCCCAAACTTGAGTCCTATACGTGGATTAGGACAAATCTGACTGACACATAAAACCTAGTTCAGATCAAAGCTTTTTAAAAAGCTTTTAAAAGCCCAGGAAAACAGGCATCCAAATGCTTCAAACCCCCTAGAAACCATGGAATAGTACTTTTGTCCATAATACACACACATGGAGCAAAAACTTATCTCTGCTGAACCATTTTTAGGCATTTACTTTTGAGATAGATCGTCCAAAAAGCCTACTTCACTCTGGATTTATATCCTCTGCTTCCAAACCTCATTTTCCACATAAGCACTAGCATTTTGTCACCCCCCACCCCCCCGAAGGCCTCACAGCTCTTTTAGCATACGCTCCTGCTGAAAGGGCCACCCTGTGCGGGTGCACAGCCAGCTTAAACGTGTACGGGAGCGGAGGAGTTCCTGCCTCTCTTGCAGTGGAAGTACCAGCTTGGATTTCTTTCTATTTGACCATAGCATACCATGAATTTCAAGCATTTAAGAAAATGTAACATCTGGCACATCTATGTGAATTTCTTTTGGCCCCCTGCAACTAAGTAATGCCTTTTATAAATCATCAGGGGAGGGAAAGAAGAGACGGGAGGGACACAGGGCGCCGTGCAGCCTCATTCCCCCAGACGCCTGCTTAAATAGAGGAGAGGCAACATCTTACACTTCACATTTTAAAAACCACTGTCACTGCAACTTTATGCAACAAACTACTTTTCAAACAGATTTGTATTTCTTTGGAAGAAATCTACGATCCACCAAATCTACGTTTCCAATTGACTACAGCACATACTGGAAGCAAACACTTATTTCAAGTTCAAAAGCAGCTTGAATCTGATGGGAGTTTGGCCTGACCCAGCAAAAGCCAAACTTTTTCAGGTTGCTTGAAGTAGTTTCCATGTTGGCTGACCTGTACACACACATTGTCTGGAGCCAGAAATGTTAACATTTGTTAGAACAGCCAGCTACTTTTCTTCCCCAATTCTTACTAGTTTTATTTTATCAAGTTGCCAATTTCACCTTTTTTTAATTTTTGATGTAGTAGGCAAGAGTAAACTTCTGTGACAACACAATTATGGCTTGTGGAATAAAAAAAATCAGTATGAGTTAGCAGTTAAAGAAAAAAACAAGCTCTTCAAGTCTGTATTTAAAGGCTATCAAGGCACAGCAATGCACTGTGGCTGACTTCATACTAAATCACACACGGTAACTGCAGCAGGGATGGAAAGAAGCACCAACACTTTCATGGCACAGGTTTTAATTCAGTCAGGGTTGCAAGGTATAGCTGTACACTACCATCACCAAGCATCCCCCCTCCCCAGTGCGGGAGAAGCGTCGCGCTACAGCAACTCAGAAAACAGCCTGCATCGTTCGTTAGCAATCCCACTCAGCAGTCCACTGGGAAAATAAATAAGCAAATGGTGTGCACCCTCATGGAGACCTTTGTTTTGCTCACCTGCCTCTTTTCGCACCTGTGTCTGACTCCCCCCTGTGACTGTGGCTCTCCTGAGCACTGGCGCACGGAGGATCACGCTGCAGAACACTGCAGCACCAAAGCTGCTATCGCCCTCGACGCTTGTCCTCAGAGGCTTTTCCAGGGGTAAGAGCTGATAGTGTTCTCACAAAAGGCAACTTTCTTTGCTTTTCTGTGAGGAATCAGTGAAGAATTAGTGATATTGTTTCCCTCTTCAGCAGGCAGAAATTGAGAGGATCGACTCTGCACATGGAAGGTTTTACTGCGTGCAGTTAAGAGTTTTATACCACACCACCAAAGCACTTGGTGCGTAAGTGCTAAAGCATAAGCGAAGCTTCGGTCAGCAAAGCCATCATGTTATGGAAGCTGCTTATTTCAAGCCATATCCTGCAACAAAACTTTCTCCGCAAAAGCACTCTGACTCCAGCGCAATGGGCATGTTATGGGCTTTCATTAGACCAAAAGACACCTCACCACATCCCTAACCAAGCACTGTGCTAGCACCAGTCTGTCACACAGATCTGCTCCGCACCTCTGCTGCAGAAATACATTTATGCAAAGTTACTTAAGAGGAAGTCTAAAAGCAGGAAAGTCCTGCTGCAATTAGTTAAAATGAATTATTAGTTTGTCAGGCTTCCTGCAGTTCAAACACCTTTCAGTGAACTACAGCCAGGTTATGATTTTGGGGGCATACAGATGGGAACTGCATCAATCTGTTCCAAGTGAGGATAATGAACTATTACTGATTAACCTCACTTTGAGCTTTGGAAACAAACCGGATTCAGAAATCTGATCAAACTGGGTAAAGTTTGTCCCTACAGAACACACCTGTATCAGAGTAGTAGTTATACAGACGCACAAAAAGGGACCATGCAGAGCTTTGGCTGCCACTTGGCAGAAGGCTAAATGGCAGTCAGTGGGAAAACCAAGCCAGACAATGTGTATGTTGGAAGCCCGAATACCTTCTCAAATGAGATGTGGACTTCTTTGAGAAAGACCATAGTGGAAAGGCTTAACTAGTTTGGAAGGGAAGAAAGGGGCGGGTGCAAAAATATCTTAAAAAAAAAATTTAAGTTAACATTAGATTCAGAAACTGCTTCATCATGTCTACAGTCCATAATGCTGGGCCAGCTCTCAGTGCCGAGAACCAGAGCTATCACCAAACCTCTTCCTAGAAGCCGCCCCACGGTCACCAGGGAAGCAGGCAAAAATCTAACAAAAAACTGCATGTCAACATGGTGCGCGGTCACATCAAGGGCTGGGACATCAAGAAATACTCTTCCATTCAGGACTCGGGGCAGAAGAAATCTGCTTTCTATGCTCTTGAAGAGCACCCTACTAAGCCACAGGGCATGACACCACATTTCATGTCCAAACTCCAACAAGTAGCCTCAAGAAAAAAATAGATGTTTCAGATCTGTAGTTCACTGTGTGCAGCTAATTATACAAGGTTAGCTTAAGAAAAAATGAATAATAATGTGAAAAATTACAGGAGACAAGAGTGTAAAGGCACCTTACTACTTTTTCTCATGGAAGAAACATTCCTTAAGCAGCCTTTTCAGCAGACACACATGCATCATTCTCGAATCCCTCCCTTTCTTTTACTCTAACCACACAATACCTTATTTACCGATTACTTCTCATTGTTTTTCCACTTGGCCCCATTAAAAAGTTTTAAATCCTTTCCTATTACATGCTTCGTCCTGCTTTATTAGGTGGGTGGAATGATTTGTTATGATTATTGTATTTTCACAGAGCAAACCCTAGTCCAGTTAGCTAAACAGCATATAACCTTAGAAGGGTGCCTTCAGGTGCTTCTGTAATGTAAATAAATTAATGAACTAATTCAAGCAGCAGCAGTACTTGTTTTGAGAAGTCTGTTTAGGCTGCAAGCAAGACAACGGGCAGAGGGGAAATCAAGACAGCCAAACAACATGGCTGTTCAAGATCACGCCATCAGTTTTCAGTAAAGCTGAAACCAGAACCCCAACCAGATTCTATCCCATTCCCTACCTCATACATACTTAGACATGAACAAACTCGTTTATTTCACTGCACATAACTCAAACCCTGGATGAGTTTGAGCCTACCACCTTCAAAAAACAAAGATTCAGTCACTGAGCAACTGATCTCCATCCATTTAAAAATTATCAATCTTCCCCCATCCCCCCAAGATCCTTGTCAAAGGCCATACAAGTCTCAAGGTCCAGCAGCACTTACAAAAAACCAAATCATCATCTAATGAGGGTTTGTGGGGGTTTTTCCCTTTAATGTGCAAAAGGTTATAAAAGAATAATCCTTCAGTATTTTTCCAGGGTACACTGTAGCTTTTGCACAGCATGATAGACCTTTAGCACCTCAGTATGTATTATGAATAATTAAAGCAGCACATGCCAAGGGAAGAGCTACTCTGTGCTCAGACACAACTGGTTCACATCTCTACAGCAAACCCACAGATTACAGGACCAACAGAAACCATGACCCTCAGGTATCTGACACAGATGCACCCCGCTGTAAGCATCTGAAAGTAGCTTTTCTACAAATATTTACCTTACTCTGTCTCAGTCAATTCCATAAATTCATCTATGGAAAACTGCAACTATCCTTTAGCCAAACCAGAATAATTTGGGAAAACCACCTCAGTCTACAATCCAATCTGCAATGGAAAAAAAACCATTTACTTTTAAACTGAGCTAAGTGTGCACAGATTTTCTTTTGCACCGAGTTCAGCTAGAAGACTTCACCTTGAAGCGGCCGAGGCACCTCCATCCATTACATTCAGCTGAATATAATTCAGGTAGATATCAAGCGATTCCTATAAGATATGCTTCAAACTAACTGTAATAAGTGAGTAACTTTATATTTCTTACTGTTCTCAACAATGAAGAAAACACACCGATCACACAAAAAAAGGAAGCCCTTCCAGCAGCTCTGGTTAACAGTGCCCCATCTCCAGCACAAAGCAGCTGTGAGAACCGTGACCCATACAGCCACGGCAAAGGGACAAGTCTCAAGACAAGAGCCAGACCACCTCACAGGATCACTTCTGGCAGCCGATGCTCATAAGGAGTTTACAGAAGGCCCTCTAGCCATCTCGGAAAGTGTAACACAGTTTACAGGCTGCCAGCCAAAAGAATCACTCATTGCATGCAGTTGTGTAGGAACTTCATTACCAGCTGACCATGTAAATACTGGAGTTGTATTTAACTTATGTACAAAGAATTGTTCTAAGTGAAAGGACTGACATCTGAAAATGCTTTAAGAGCATATGCTTGGATTTTTAAGCTGACTGCAGTTTCTAAAGCAGAAAATACACAAAGCCACCTGCAGAGACCCTAGTTCTCTCTGCTGATTTGAGTCCCAAGTTCCCTATTGCAGTGAACGACACTAACACTTCACACCGTACCAAGGATGCCGCAGTATTTAGATGCTAACTATATTGACAGCTTCAAAGCAGCCCCTTTGAGTACTTGAACCTAGGTCATGAGTTATAACAAAGACTCTCGCCTCTCTCTGAGAAATCTGGTGGCAGCTTCAACCAACACACATATTTTGTTAATAAGCTTTTGCATATCCTCGATTTCACTTGATGTCCTGTGTCTCACAAGAGATGTAAGGTGTGTAGGTATCCATCCAGTGCTTCACGAGACATAATCGCTAACTCCAAGCACAGGTAACTGTGCTTGAAGCTGGTATACATCAGACCTTTGGCACTTCCAGACTGCCCATTTACTTGCTGATCCAGAGCACTCAATGCTTTCTGTACAGACTCACTTGCAACGAAAATATTGAACAGTCAGCATATGATCAAAACCAAGTCCTAGGACGTTTGCGTTTGTGAGTCTATTACTAAGCTATACACACCTCCCATAATCATAGGCGTTAGGATGGTATTTCTTCCTCCTTTTCAATTTTAAAACAAAAGGATAAGACTGATTGCATTAGATGTTTCAAAGTTGCAGAAGGAAAAGTTCTATTACACTAAAAAATTTCAGAGTAAGAACTGTCACTTTCTGCTACTACATGGATGCAAAAATAAGACTGGTATTTTCCAGGAGCACATAATCCTTTTGGTTTAAAAAAAAAAAAAGCCACTTGTGTTCACTAAATAGGAAAAGTGAGACAACAAATAACTATGACTGTCATACTGTCTTTGGCAGTCTGACTTTCTGGGAATAACAAACTGTGACAGGAGGTCAGTAACAGCATTCTCACATTTTGCTAAGTAAGTTTTGTCTTTCACAAAACAGATGTCACAGACAGAACAGCATTTATAACTATTCTTTCTGAGACACCAGAAGATTATACCAGCTCGTTCTCTTTACTGGAATCCTGTCTGACCACCTATGCTTTTGTTGGTGTCTCTACCGTATTCCTACTTCTGTGAAAGAGTTCTTTAATACTCACAGCTAAGTAGTCTCCTAACCATCACTCTTCTAGTAGCAAAACATTGCAGTTAAATAACCTTTACCTAAAATCCAGATTTTCTGCTTCCTTCAAGGTGCAGATCATTGGACTGGAGAGCTGCCCCCAAAACACATGGATAAAACGGAGACATAACGAGTCTAAATGGGTTAGTTCAGAGATTATCTCTTAGGCAAGAAGCTTTGATCCACCTTCTCTTCCCCTTTGCTCTGTTCTGGTTAACACTGAGATCAGAATGCAAAAACATCACCAAACCTCCTTATGTCACCATAAAGATTACTGGCATTCATGCAAGGGAAAGCAGAGCTGCCCTTCAGTTTTCCAACCCCCATTGCCCCTGGGGCTGACTTGCTCACCAATAGCCAGTTACCAAAAGCTGAACAGTTCCACAAAACCTTCTCATGAACAGGTGAAGTCAAGGTGCAAGAGAACGATGGGAGCACATCTGCAAGTCTTGGCTTTTCTGATCACTTCCTGGGAAGGCTTCAGCCCAGATCTGTAATTACCTGACTCAAACTAGAGTCAAAAGAAGGGGGGGTGGGGGGCGAAGAGATAGCTGACTTTCAAAAAGACACACGAGGCAACTTACTGTATAGAAGACACCAAGAAAACTAGCACAGACAGTTTACTTGTGTCACATGTTTACAGGGGGTAAATTGCAGGTGGCTCTTTACCAGAAGGCAACATTTGCCTTGAACATTTGCTATGAAATTACCATTGTTTCGAGTCAAGTTACTATGTCATTACTGCTGAATAACTTAGAGTCAAGTATACAATTAATCCATGTCACCAGTGCAGATAATCTGCAAAACATTACAGCCATTTAATCCAGTATTTTTAAAAGGAGGAAGGGTGAAGAGACAAAAGAAATTATTAGACTTCCAGAAGACAAAGCCTATTAGTCAGAGGCCAATAGAGGAAAGGAAGCCAGCGAGATAAGATGCAGACCCCTAGGGAGAAGCAGCCAGAGAGAAGGAGCCCAGTCAGGGAATTCTGATGAAGGCTGTTAATGGGGTTCCCTCATATTTTCTTGTGACTATCAAGTCTCTCAAGTGTTTACAGATTGTTCTTTCAGTCTCCAAGAATTCTGGCTACCAACCTTCAGCTCCTTCGGGATTTTTTAATAATGAGGATGAAAGACAGGACTGTTTTTCTAACATCCCATGCCTTTATTTTTAGTCTCTTCTTACTCACAGTTTTCCTGTTAACAATCGCCACTACAGACCCATGTGCCTAATCAAACAGTAACATTGTTTCTGCACTTTACAAGTTCTTACAAACTGCCAAAACCCCACCACCACAGATTTTTTCATGCTCCAAGGCTCTAAATTAAATTTATCGACACTTCCCCAGCACCAATAAAGAAAAGCAAGTGCTGAGCAGTACTGGGGAACTCACGTTCCTGCCAACTTGCCACTGCATCTCTATGTCCAAGCCACCTTCACATCCTTTTCTGCCATGAAAAAATGCAAGTTTAGAAGTCATGGCAATCCCCCATTCTTCCACCCCCTTTCCATCTACTTTATGTTCCCCTGCCCCAGTACACATACACACAACATGCAGGATTTCTTCCAGTTCCTTAAGCTGAACCAAAGAAAGCAGCAGAACCAAGCCTCTTCCTCATCCACACACAAATTTGTCAGAGTAAGGCCCTCTGTCTTAGAAGTCTGTCAAACTGTCTGGCCCTCAATATATACTTCTTTAACTAATGACAGTCTTCCAAAAGAGCTGTTCTCAGTTTTCTCTTAAAGCCACCCCTCCAGTTCATCTGATCACCTTTTTTAATACAATTCACGCTAAATGGAAGCAAGATGTAATTATGAATGAATTTCCAAGATCAACAAATTATAAGAACTACTGACGCAGATCGGTTAGAATTTGCTATGAACATGATAATGTTCAACTCCAAAATAAAGCAAGAAACTGTGCAGAGAAGGCACCTAACCCAGCCTTAAAGATCCAGGAGCTGACTACCGATCATATTGCAGGCTATCAGTCTCAAGATGAAAGCAATTTCAAAAGCATCACATTGAGCAGCCAAGTAGTATCAAAGCTGTAAGTTCCCCCATTAATAGTTTTGTGAAATTTTTTAAGGATTATAATCATTCATGCCTGCATATAACTTGCTATTAGGAAATAATCATAATTTTAGAAATCATTACAAGAGTGGGTATTTGCAGTAAGTTTGTAAAGCCAGTTGTACTTTGCAAACCTGAACTAATTCAACACAGATCACAAGCTCTCTTTTTTCTGCTGATATGCAGAAAATCTTTGCTTTAGCCTGCATGCTGCCTTTCATGTAAAGGGCTATGAAGGTTTTCACAGACACACACCTGTGTGGGGAAGATTTCAAAGACACACTACAGAATTGACAAGACCATGCGGTCAGATCTCTTTACTTTCACATGAAATCTTAACCAAGGGACTGTGTTTCCTTTTCTGAGGATTATCTTTTACCAGTGAAACACACAGCAGTGTTCAGAGGCATTCGAGAAACACCAGTATTCAGACATTCTCTCTTCCCATTGCTAGCCCAAATAAAACACTAATACCATAGTTACACGTTAAGTGTTTAACAAAGAGGCTCTTAAATAGACAATAAGAACGTGTTTAGAAGAGATGTCTTTTGATCAACTGTTCTCCCAAAAAAAGACAGACCATGCTGCACAACTGCAACCGCCTGTGAGGCCTGTCTGTAATTTTCAGAAAGGTAGGGCTGTTCTGTGCTTTTTGTTTGTACAGCTATGCCCCTTTTTTCAAGAGCACTTAACCTATTAGCCCTTTAAATTATGCAGCAGACATTGCCATTTAAAAAAAAAGTTACCAGCTGTGGATCAATGCTGTATTCCGATACTTGGCATCAGACCGTTCAGTTATCAATATAACATTTTGAAGAGCAGCATATCAGCAGTGTTAACTATATAAAAGATAATCCATGATTCTTTCCAGCAGCCACAGCACTAATAGGAAAGGCACATTCCTTCAACCAGTATTTGCTTAAAACATTGACTATGCAAGTTACAATTTAAGTTGTTATGAATGGCTTATTAGTACCACCATAGCCCCCAAAAGTAAGAGTGATTAACGCAGCTTGCAGCTCTCACAGGAAGGGTAAACATACTGAGGAGAGGGAGTGAAAGCTAAAGTAAGAAGAAAAGTGGCTGCGCAAAGGCGGTACGCTCAGATGACGAGAACGAGCTTGGAAGTAAATCGCTCTACACTCTCTCCGTCTTTTCACTGAAAACACACCGCATATACACCTTCCAGCGTTACACGTGTAGCGGGTGGGCACGAAGAGTACTCGAACAAAGCAGCTGGATCTCCTCCGCCCGGAGGGCTGCGGTGCGGCACGCAGAGAAGCGCTTTGCCAGGGAGCGGTTTAGGATCCTGCAGCCGGCACACACCCAAACAAAAAAATCGGTAGAGAACCCAGAAGCGAGCCAGCACCGTAGCTCGCGGCGCACGCGTTAGCGAGGGGCAGCTCTGCCCGGCGGCACCGAGCGCTACGCGGTGCGGAGCCGCCGCGCCGGCCTGCGCGGAGCGAGACCCAACACACAGCACCCGGAGAAGCGCCCGGACGGGACCGCCCCGCGCCGCGGCTCCGGGGGAGGCTCCCGGCCGGGCACGCCGGGACCGGCGGGCCGTCCCGGCGGCTCCCGCCGCCGTCCCCCCCCTCGCAGCCCGGCGCGGACGGGAAGAGACATGGTCCAATTCACTCACCTCCGCGGCTCCCTGCGAGGCTGCCTCCCCCTCCCTGCATCACTTCCGGGGGTGAGCAGTCAGCTGGCGGCGGGCCCTCCGCGCCCCCCGCACGGGCCGACGTACGGCGGCGGCCCCCGGGGGGAAGCGGGGGGACGGGGCCTAGCGGGGCGGAACCGCCGGACGAAGGCAGGGAGCGGGGCCTCGGCGCGCTTCTTCCTGAAGGTAAAGCGAACGGGCGGAGGGCGGGCAAACCGACGCGCGGGGAAGAGGGAAGGGAGGGGAGGGGAGAGGCTGGATGGAGGTTCGGGGCCCGGCCAACCCCCCTCCGCTTCACACCTTGGTTCCTCCCGGCTGCGGGGGCAGTGCCGTGCCGGCCGCCAGGGGGCAGAAAGGCCCCCGCGTCTACAGCGCCCCCCAGCGGCCGGGCGGCTGCAGGCAATGGCGGGGGCGGCCAGCGCCATCTTGGCATTGGCACCAGTCCAGTCCTGTGTGGTGCACGGGAGTGCCGAGCCCCGCGGCCACCCTATTGTCACCTACCGTGCCTCTGCGTCGCCGTGGCCTTTGCCAGGGTAGGCCCGACCCCCAGACCGAGGAACGTGGCGGCCTTGCTGCCCGGGCGGTTCCTGTGCCTGCCCGATTACACCAGCGGCTGCCGAAATGGCTGCGGGATGGCCCAGCTCCCAGGTGGTGTGGAGAAGAGCCTGGGCCTAATGAGTCCTGAACCTCTCACCTGGGCCTGCACTTGAAGCTGACATGGAGCTCGTATCGGGGAGGGGGGGGGGTGTCCTCCCATCCCGTCACCACCAGGCCTGAGGGTCCTCTCCCCACAGAAACCGGGAGACGATTGGGACAGACGGAGCAGCGCTTCCCCTGCCCCCGTGCTCCTCTACCCCTGTGCAGTCTGTGAGGCGGGACGCCCCAAAGGCGGATCCATGCACCATTCAGGAGAGTCGTGCAAATTCTGTGTGAGGCTTTGTCCCCAAACTCCCAAATTTGAATGGGATTCACACGCTTTATTTCCAAAAAAGAATTTTTTTTTCAATTTATGCCCTGTATGGTTCTCAGATAGTGACTAAAAATCATACCTATCAATGTCCTGGGTCTGAAGCATTTGGAAAATGAAGCAGAGGGTTCATGAAATGAGTTTTATTAACTGACCCACAGAATGAAGCATTAATACTTACACCTGTTCTCATGTTTGGGAGCAGTTCCAATGCTGGGAAATAATTCTTTGCACACATTCAGTTGCATTTGGCTTGAAGCCACAGTATGAATAAGGTGCATAAATCCATAGTGGGTTTTGCATCCATGTTGTTATATTTCTGTATGCTTCTATATTATATAAGTAAGGCCATCCAAGGATAGCTGAGACTTCATTTTCTCTGCTAAATTTGTTGCACTGCATTAAAACCTCTCTCCCTGCTTGTAACTAGTAGAGAACTAAACACAAAGGAGGAGAAAATGGTCCTAAATGTATGAAAGCATGAGCGACAGAGTTGCACAAGACTAGAGACAAGTTCATATTGCTTCACAGTTTACCTGGACACCATGTCTTTTCAGGAGAAAGCTAAGAAATACATAAAGCAATTTTTTTTGTTTCCCTCCCCCTCTCCATAGTCTAAGTCAGCATTTCTGTTCTTCCTGAGACTGCTATGGCACAGGAGGCACTCCCAGAGTAAGAGTCTGCATGTCCTACTAACACCAGATAATGCCTCAACCACCTCAGACTAAGAAAATGAAAACTCCATGATCAAAAGGGACTAGTTAAGGGCCTCCACTTTTATTTATTCAAATGAAGAGAATGTTGTAGAATGCTAATTTTCTGCAATTTCACTTACTTGAAATCACATAAGAAAACCAGTGATAAAATCCAAGTCCTTGCTTTTACCATTTAATTATATTCTCTTTGCATGCAGTTTCCTTTTTCTGATCAAAAGACCACTCCATATGTAAGAGAAAGCTTAAAAGAGATCCAAGTTCAGTCAGAAATCCGAGGCACAAATAGAATGGCAGAGTTCTCATCGCAGCTGATGAACAGTGTAAGTACAAAGACTTAAGAGAGGCTGGTTCAAAGGTGTCAATCAGGGTTTCAGATCAGGGTTTCAGATCACTTCAATTCGTTAGCAGAAAGATACTGGCATGACAAAATCGAAACGCATGTGAAAGACACCTTGCTTTCAGATATCGTTACTGAATAACTTGATTCAGTAACTTGGTTCTTTTTCACCAAATGTGCATAGATTTATGATTGCAGGTTGTAGATGGAAACAGTGAGAAATACTTGGAGTCAAATTAATCCTTGATGGAAATGTCTTGAAATTTACAGGCTCATGTCACTGGTAGAAATGAGGATGTAACGCCATCATGGAAGAATATGATCTTTCATTTTAGTTTGTTTTTCACCATGTGGAAATGGAATATTTTAGCTGTGATTGAAGTTTTGCTATGATTTGGTTTGGGCTTAATCTTAAAAAAAAAAAAAGTATGAATGTTCAATCAAGAACAAAAATCATATGAAGTTTTCACTCTGCTAGGTATGTACTGCAGCCAGATGTGGTCAATGTTCACAGGGTACTAGCTGTCACAGGCCACTAAGTTGTTGATTTTGAGTAAAAGAAAATAGAATTAATTTGTGGAACCTGGATTTTCAAATTTAGTATCACTGGAAGGCATGTGACCTGCCCAGCTATCACAGGGATCTGTGACTCCTTCTCTTCTCCCTGTGCCACAGGAACTCATTATTTCAGTTGTCGTCCCTCAAGGAAATGATAGACCAAATTCATTGCTGCCTTAAGAACCGCAGACTCATTTTGGCAGACTTGCATGAAAGATGAATATGGATTACTGACCTCTAGTTGCTGTGAAAGGAATGATTGATTATCTGCTGCTTTAGCAGCAGGAAAGAGACTGCAGGTCACTCTGTAGCTAAATAGTATTTAAAAAAAAAGCCAGATATGCACAGTTTTTTGCATCTCTCTAAATAAAAGTTAGCCAAAGAGTGCATTTGAAAATATGAGATACAGATTGTCATGCAGGCTGCAGCTGATGATGTTCCATACTATAATGTTGATACACTACGGGTTTGAATTATGTCATTTATTTCCATAACAGAAATGTGATCATAGTTTGATTCAGAAGGCAATCAGCCCAGCAGTTTGTCATTGTGTCTTTAGGACTCCTTGCCAGTAGCAAACCAGCTGTCAGATTGAAGTTGTGTTGCTCCTAAATAAAACATTTTACATCTGAGAAGTTCAAAGACACTTTTTCAAATTATTTCACGCAGATTTCTGTTCCCCACTGTCTTCTCCCCTGAGCCAATATGGTTTCAGCATCAGCACTAAGTGTATGTTAGCAATGTATGCCCTAGTTAGCTGGGATGTAAAAGAAGAGATCTATTGTTTTTATTAAAATATCCTTTTTTTCTCCATGGGCTATTACTTTCACCCTTTGTTTCCTACAATCCTCTATGTACTCGCTGCTGGCAGATTTTATGTTTAAAGTGAGTAGCTAATGCTTGATTTGAAAAGAAAGGATGAAGTAAAACAGACTTACAACTTCAGCAAAGGAACTGTGCAGACAGGAGAGTGCTCGACACACACTCTTAGCCAAGCGTTCCTCGCTGGGAAGCAGCTGTAATTTAGCTGCTCGTATGTAAGTAGTCAGTCTTCGTGCAGCTTGCCTTCTCTTCTAACTTCACTGTGACAGCGTGCTATTGGGGTCACTTTACAGTGCAGTTGACAGGTTCCTTTCCTTATTTTTATATGAACTTTAGATTAAAAGTTAGAATTTAGATTTTTCTAACCAGACCTGCAAATAGCAAAAGACGACTGGTGTTTCACTGATTATTCATATTATTGAACTTTTGGGTCAACCATCTAAAAATCCAAAGGAATGTGTATCTGTTTCCTGAAAGAAAAGCTTGTTATTTCATTTTATAATCTAAAGCGTTATTTAATTAACAATGAAAAAAGTTTGCGTCTTCATCATGCAGTAACTCATTAATTGCTCAAGCCTCCTTTGAAAGTTTGGATACAATGGGATATTTCATGTGCCTGATCTGCATGTTGATAACAGGGGTTTGCATGTAGATCAAAAGCATGATACAACCCTGCATTGTCAGAACTCCACCACAGCATCCAGCAAATGCTTATTTGGAAGGCAACGCTTGGCTTCCCTCCAAAGGCTTAATTCTAACAATCAGCTCAAAGCCAGCCTGCAACCTACCACTTTTCCCACTGATAGGTTTGTGCGTACAGACCTACCTTTGACCTCTCCTGGTTTGTTTTATTGCAGTAAACACCTGAAATTTGCTCAGCTAATACAATAGCCCTGTTCTTTCTGACTAAAACGCCTGTGGTTAACCTCTGTGGGCTCCATTCTGCAATGAAATGAAGGGTGGTAGAAGTTAAACAATGGGTGTGACTACCACAAGAGGCGTGTTAGTGGGAAAGTGGTGTAACATCCACTTAGCATTCCAGAGATGTGAAATGTAATTATGATTTAAATGCCAAGGATGTAAGTTGCAAGATGAGTAATTACAAGGACATGAAAGCCTCCCTTCTATTCCTTTCTGTCCCACTCAGAATCATTTTGCACACCCACAAAACTAATACAAGTAGTGTCACTTGACAAAATTACACCTGATACATGACTTGTACCATCACTCACTTCTCTTGTTGGTGTGGGCTCTGTTTATACCAAAGAAAAAACTTCCAATCTCATTTACAACATTTTAAGTTGGAAGCAATTTTCCTCTTGGTGGAATTATTCCCTGTTTACACTCCCACTCAGATCAGAATCTGACCCAGGCTTTGAATTTTGTCCTATTTGCTCTCATCCTTGCCTGTGATAGACGAGACAGGGTCTTTTATCTGTGAAGAGCCCCTCAGACCTCCATTTATGTATCTTAGCAGAAATAGTTCATGAGCAGGTCTGTAATGTTAGAAATTGTTGACTAAATGAGCCATGGGAGCAGCTGGTTGCTGACTATATATGAAAAGCTGCTTCACGGCTTTGACATCATCCGGCATATGTGGGAAGGAGAGCAATAATGCAAAAGTGCAGCTCATGCCTAGATCAGGGGCTACACAGTTCTGTATAAATTCCAACACTGAGAAATTAAAGAAAGAAAAAATAAGTTCTAGGTGGGGGAGCGGAAGCAACTAATGGGGAAAAAAAAATGTGTTGGTTCTAAACTTTTAAACAAACTCTTTATAAACAGATTCTTGGTATGTTTAAAATCCAAAAGGGACAGGTGGGATTACAGCTCTGAGCAAAGGGCATGCACTGTCCCAAACTGCGGCCTTGGAAATTGTCCAATGCATAGATCAGAATTTAAACCTGCATTTTAAACATTTTTTTACCCTGACATTATTCCTTTTATTTTATGAATTACGTGAAAGCCTAAGCTGAAAGTTTCTAGTGCAGTACTGCCTTTTATTAGCTGTCAGCAGGGAACAAAGAGTATTACCAGCTCCACCCGAGGTGCCACCTTCAAATAAAAGCAGAGGGTGAGGCAGGAGGGGCTCTAGGTGAGGACATGATTTGGGACTCAGCTTGTGCTAGGTCAGCCCTTGTAATTGAACTGTTTATTTTCTGTAGAAAATACACACTTGACAGAGGGAAGCAATGATTTTTCAGATACACGTACATGCGTAGCTTCGTGTATGACTAATTTTATTGCCTGAAATGGAGCTGTAGAGTGGATAAAGTGAAGCATTTATTCCAAAGTGTTTGATGAGCTGGGACTACCTAGCTACTTTATTGTGGATATTTGTTTCTGAGAAATACCATAAACATTTATTAGAAATACTTTCTGCTGGGTAGGGAGAATCATTTTTATATCTGGGGGAAAAATATATGATTGGTTAAACATTTTAAAATACAAATAACAAAATAAAAATGTTCTCTCTTAAGAATCAGAGAAAAACAGTTTTATGTCTGTACTTCTTAAGATCCCTAACAGTTCATGAAACAACATAAAGTCTTTAGATCATAGCAACAGTTAAGACAAAAAAGGCTAGAATTTAATAGTTTGGGATTTTTTAGCAAAAAGAACTATGGGCCAAATCCTGTCTTCAGGTTGGCATCTGTAATTCCGACTTTGGTGAGGAAAAGACTGTCTGAAGCCACAGGAGGACCATACTGAAATATTAGCGGAGGTCAGCTGCTGCGGTGGAGGCAGCCACTTGAGAACTGCATGGCCCAAGAGGACTTCAGTTCAAACTCCTCTTCTACTACCCACAATAACGGGAGTTGCCACAGGCTGCAAGGGGATGAGCGATAGCCACATTGCTGAACTTTATGCAGCAGTTTCAGTGCATGTGCGAGGAAGCCACTTTTCCTCTGTCACCGAGGGAGAGAGCGTTCCCTCCCGAGGGAAGTTCTGGCTGCCTGAATTACCCTGCTCCAAGTTGTCCTCTGGAGGGGCGATTCCCAGAGGTCTGATTTCAGGGTAGATTCAGCCACAGTAACTAGAGCTCCAGGTTGGCAAAAGGATCCTGAGACAGTCAGATAATGTCCTGTCCCTGCCACTCGTGCCTCACTGCATCCATATACTTACTTTGCAGTGTTGCATCTCCCTTTCGGACAGTAAGGTACCTTCGACAGTTGTGGTGTCCCTGAAGCAGAAGTCCTTGTTTCTGTGAATCTAACCCATGGCAGAAGTGCTGTTATTCCAGCAGTGGATTTGTCTCGGGGATAGTTGTGGTCTGGTACGAAATAGTGGCACTGCTTACATGATAAAACACTCATTTACATAGAATAAGATTTCATTCTTGATTTCTGATGAAGATTCTTATTGCACCTGGCGGCTGATTCAATGGGCTCAGCAGGTACACAGTGCTCTGAAAATCAAGTCATTCAGGACATTCCTAAATCCAAAGTTAGTCTGCCTCTCCTGCAGCGCTTAGATAAAATAGCTTTCATCACCTTTTCATCACATCAAACTGCAGCTGAATCATTACCACATATTGTGTGGTATCACAAATAAGCTGCTCAGCCTCTGAAACCTACACTGGTTTTCCACAATATCGCGGTGTTTTTATCATGTATTTTATTTGTAGATTTCAAGGTGCTTTGCAAAGATAGGGTCAGCATTGGTATGACAATTTCACAGGAAGGGGGACACTCAGAGTTTCGGTGACTTGCCTAAGGTCTGTTGCAAAACAGCGGTGAAACACAACCTGGGCATTCTTGTACCAGGCTTGTGATTCAGCAAAGTGCTAAAGCAAGTGCTTAACTTTGAGCAAGTTTGAATGGAGACAGATTTAAGTATCAGTTTAAATACTTTGCTGGACTGGGTCTTCAGCTTTCAACAACTAATTATTGTTTACTGCTATTTCAATTCTTTTCATATAGCTCAGCATATCTTTACATGGTGGAAATACTTTTAAACTAATTCAATTGTGTGAAAAACTGTACTGCTTGCTGGCCTTTTAGCAACTCAAATGTTCATGCATACGTTTGGGGTTTTCTGTTGTTTTTTTAGATGACACCAGTTACTCGACAAGAAGTTCTTGGTCTTTACCGCAAGATATTCCGAATAGCCAAAAAATGGCAATCAGCATCAGGACAGATAGAAGAAACTATTAAAGAGAAAGAGTACATTAAAAATGAAGCCAAAACATTATTCAAAAAAAACAAAAATGTAAGTGGGTGTCCTTACAGTTTTGAATTTCTGAATGATTCTCCTCTTGCTCTTTGCACCGTCTCAGTGATTGGATGCTAAGATATGAATATAAGAGCTGATTTCCCAAAATTTCATTCACCTTAAATGCTTGTGTATTTGGGTTATAGTTTAAATTTCACCCCTGAAATAGTTAAAAGAAAACTCAAACCATTTCAGCTCTTCATTAACTACTGTAGAAGTCTAAAAGGTCTAGACCTTTCACTAAAAAAATTCTAAGAAAAAATTAAATTCCAAAGATACTGCTTACGTAATTGAAGCAGCTTTTTATCTTGTAGAAAGCTAGCTAAGTGTATCATTACTTATGCAATGGCAAAGAGCTCAGTAGCTTCTTATACTCCTCCTTTTCTTTTCAAAGCAACAATTATTGGCACTTCTTTTAAAAGAAGCACTTGAATTTTTTTCTTAAGAAATTTCAACCCCCTTTTGAAACAGGCGATACAGACTCCACAGTAATCAAAGGTCCTTGTAATTCAAGATCACAATACTTACTTATATCCCATTTTGGTCTGGGACTATACTGAAGTAATGCAAAATCAAAAAAATGAATTTAAGTCACAATTTACACCACATTTCTGACTTCAAAGGCAGTTTCTGGCTAGGATGATAACAGAAGGAGTCTCTTTCCCTTTCTCCTCTAGCTACCTTGCGGAGTGATGAATGGATGAGTGTGTTTTTTCATGGATATATTAGTAGTTTACATATGTATTGTCTTTTTACAGAGAAAATGCCATGTTTGGGTAAAAACCTCCTTCTATAGCCTCAGTTGTTACAGCCCCTGGGCCTTAATATACAGCACCATCAAGCCCAGAACCACTGTTTCAAGGCAAATACTAATGTTGCCTTTTATGGATGTGAAAAATACAATTATTGTATCCTTAGGATTGCCAAAAAAAGCTAAGGAAAGTCATGTGGCTGTGCATCATTTATGCTTGAGCTTCCAATTGCTAATTGCTGTACTTGTACAAAACATTTGTTTGTATGATCTTAGGTAACGGATCCAAAGTTGATTAAGCAGTGTATAGATGAATGTGAGGCAAGAATAGAAATTGGACTTCACTATAACATCCCCTACCCGAGACCTGTGAGTATAAATCTAGTCACAAAGTCTTCAGCTATATCCACTTAGCTCTCGCTGGACAATAAAACCATAAGTTCACATCACTGTCACTACACTGCATTTTTAGATAAGCTGGTATTTAAATGCTATACTAACTCAGAGCCAAATAAGCAAAATGTACATTGAAATGTTCTCCATCGTACTTCACTGTAAATTGGCTAATTTCTTCTCAAAATAAGTAGTCAAAGCCTAAGTGGAGTTGCAGGAACTAAATTCCTAAGGCCTGTGAATATTTAGGCAGTCTTGACTGACCAATGAATCATACTATGTAGAAAAAGACAGTAATGGAATAAAATCTGTTAATCTTTCCACATAATAAAAGAGAATGAGAGAATAAAAATACTTAATTACATCTGCCATAGATACAATAATTTTCATAGCCTACGTTACTGGTGACTGTTCTCCCAGTCATAAATGAGGTCTTGTAAAGCATCTGCCTATGCTGCTGCTTCTTTTGCCCTATTCCTAGAGAAAAACATGTCCAAGATGATTACCAAAATGCTGGAAGTTGCAACAATGTCTTTTATTGCACCATTCCATATAGTTTCCTCACTGCCCAGCCACTTCTGTCTTCATTACTTTATGCTGCCTCCCATAGAGACTTCCTTTCTACTCCTGTTGATTAGTTTACATTTTCACATTATAGTTTCCTTGGCAGTCATGGTCAAAATTAAATTAAATCTTCATCAGACGCTTACCTAGAATACAATCACTGTTAGCCTCCGTTTCACATACAGCTTTTTATACAGAATAACAATGCACATCTGGCAAGCAATGCTCCTAGAAATGGGCTTAAAATGTATGCTCTGCAGCAGCTTCAAAGTCCCAAAGGATCAGTCCTAGATCAGCTCGCACACAAACTGGATGATCATTATTTTTCAGATTCTAGAAATCTTTATTGCTGCTTTAGTCAGTGCTTTTACTATTACTTGCACCTAAACAGCTATCTTACAGGATGACAGCCTCAGCAACGGGAACACCTGACTGCTAAACACCTACATTTTTCAATTGCTTATGGGGGATATAGCCACATGACTCCCACTAACAGAGGTAGTTTTGAGATACAAAGACTTTGTCAATCAAAGGAAGAGCCTGTCACCTATTGCTCCTTCTGCTTGTGGAGTCAATGACACTGACTGTGCATTTTAATATGGTATATATGCTCATGACAATAAGAAGGCAGTCTTTCAATACATACAGTTCCAGGTTATTTTTTGACTTGTTAGCTAGCTATGAATAAAGCACACATTGCTTTAAGCCATCTACTCGGGGAATTTTTAGGGTTTTCTAGGTCTTACTGTTCTGGAACATTATCAGCAGTCCTATTTCAACAAGTATTTTATCATTACAGTCTGATACCAAGCTACAGAACAAGGTTACTAAAGCCTAAAATACATAGGACTTTAATAAACACAACATTTAGCACTTGAAAGTTATACCACTAATCACTTCGCAGAAAGTGCTCTCCCTAGAAATCTAGTAACCTGGTTTGAGACAGTACAGTTGCCCACTCCAAAGTGTGATGAAATTATTTAAAACTCAGTGAAACCTAGTCTGTATATATGCCTTCTTTTTCTTGTAGCTTCTCAATTTGCACCTAACTGGTGGGATTTTCTTTTCCAGATCCACCTGCCTCCAATGGGTCTTGCCCATAAACAAGGCCGTATGTTGCGACACCAGGAAAAGTTAAGGAAGATTTCTAAGCCCATATACCTGAAATCCCATGACGAAGTTTCATAACCCATCATTTAAACTGTGATGCGTAATCCCATAACTTAAAGTGTGGATGGTAATCCAGGTGATTTGTGTGCACAACTGTGAACGAAGCTGTTTTGGTCACTTGCTCACACATTTCCTGAGGCCAAAAAGCTAATTGATACATTGCATATGATGAATAAGGTTGGTCCAGTATTTATTACATTTCAACCACTGACTCACTCATCAATAAAAGTAACGCTTTTCAAGGAGTGAGGTATGATACGAAGATTACTTTGACATCAGGACAAATTACAACAGGTTTTCAAACTCTGTTAATCTGTAGCAGGGTTCTGTGGTGGTTTGAGGATTATTCATGCTGAACTGTGATTCAAAGCAGTGCCTTGTGTAAGGGTCAGCAAAAATCAAGAAAGTCCAGGAGAGTCAAACAGACACAGTGCCTCCAGAGCTTCCGAATGCAAGTGGGAATATGGTGACTGCATCATGCAGCTGCACTCCCTTCCTCTCCTGTCCCTGCTCTGCCTGTTGTCCCCGGAGAAGCGTTCTAGTTTCATAGTATCCTTATGGTGAAGTATTGTTTCTAAATGGACAGTAGTAAAGAGACAGCTGAAACACCACCACTCCTTTTTCCTTTTTGCAGGCTGCAGAGGAGTGGCCTAAAGCCTCTATGTCAGCTTTTTTTTCCCCCTTCCTTTGGAGAGGGTGTGGATGTGAAATGCAAAGTTTGGAATGCCATTACACAACTCAGTGTTGGGTTCCTCAGGTTCCCATGTATGGACCGACTGAAAACTTTCCCTTCAGGGCATCACTATGGGAGCAAGCTTAAGATGCTTTGGGTGGCTTCACTGTGCTTTTACATGGTTAGCTTTTCAACATAATCAGCACACTGGCTTTCTCAACAATTATTTTAGTGTTAGGTTTTAGTTCTTACATTATGGAGAGAACCTCATATTAAAAGAAAGTATCTACAATGATTTCTTCAGTCTCTTAAGTTCGAGGGGTATTTCTGTTTCACAGGTGCCTCAGGAAGGGAAGTGAAAAGAAATTAATTTCCCTCTCACCAACCACCAGTTGGTTGGGGTCCTTTTGAGTCCTCTGGCTTTACCAGGCTGTTTACAAATTCTCTTCAGGAAACTTAGTGGAGCCTTCTGTCCATCAGGCTAGAAGTAGCAATGAGACCAAGCTGTGACAAGAGCCACACTGTACTAGGAGACTACATAAGCACAGCCCACAGCTGCTTTAAGGACAGAGGATATAAGCAGCAACCTATTCCAGCCAGAAGTTAATGGTGGCAAAAAAAGCAAATTTGAAAAATGCAGTGTATATTGTTTCCTGTTAAAGTGGGCAAAACCATTGAAATCTCATTTTCCAAGCTCTGCAACTCAAACTCTCCAAGCCCTAACAGACAATGGCAAAGAAATATTCTGGTCTGCCTTAAAAGTAAGTTAAAACTGGTCATGTGCAGAACAGAATGACAGTTCATCCCCCAAGAATGTACTCCTAAGAGTGAAAAAAACAAGCAGATGAGAAAGTACAAGGAAACAATAAGAGCGAGTCAGCATAACAGGTACTGGCTAGCCCAATTTCTCACTACTTTATGGCTGCAGTCCACAAAGCTATCTATTCCCATATAATTATTTCCTGGGAATGCCTCGTGTGGGAAGTAACACGTAAAATGCTATTGTTCTGCCTGTCAGTGGGAGCTTTGCAAATTTACTGCTGCCAGGAAGAGACAAAACAAAACTCCTTTAGCCTAGGAAAAGGGGGATCGAATAGAGACAGTAAAAAATAACATGATTATACACACTGCTTAATCCTTCATTGAAAGAAGTCCAAATACAGTCTTTTCCTATCCTCACTCCCTCATTCTGATACACCAGTGTAGAGATGTTTCAACTGAGCCAACCCAAAATGTTCCAAGACAAAGGTTTTGAATGGAAGCTTAGGCTCATTCTTTGTCATTAAACTATCATTCGAATCTTTTTAATTGCTAAAATTCATGTGACTAATGAAGGTACTGATGCTGTGACTCATCAGGTGAATAAACAGCTATGCAAACGAGCAGTCTAAATATACTGTCTGTATTAATAGTCAGAACTCTTTCCTGAGCACATACTGTAAGATGTGGATTATTTCAAAAGAAATCCCTAGAATTCCAGAAGATTTACACCAAATTGAAATAATAATAAAAGTTTATTTCTGAAGGGAAATATAAATAAGTAATTCTAAAAAGGCTCAAGCAGCCTTAAGTAACTCAAATGAGTATCCACTTGCTTAACTGAAAATCCAGTAAGTTGAACTGCAGTGACAGCATCCTGTTATTTGAGAAGCTTTAAATGCCCATTAATTTTTCAAGATAAGTGTTTGAGAAATTATTAACTAGCGCCTGATCCTCATTATTTTCCAGCACCAGAAGGCAAAGACTGAAATTTGTTAAAACCTCAGGCTGTTCAGCCAAAGGAGAGATTAAATCAACTCTTTTGTCAAATCCGGAGAGCAAAACCCTTCTTTCACAGCTTAAGTTAAACTCTGTATGGAAAAGAGAATCTGCCTTAAATATAGTCCTTTGGTTTTGGAGGTCAGACTGGCAAACTACCATTTTGAGGGAGTTGCATAAAAAAAATTTCATCTGCAACTCAGTCCAGCGGGTAGGCAGATGTCTCAACGGGTACTCATTGTATTAAATTCCAAGGGCCGTATAACTTCTGTCAAGAAGTATCCCAACAATGGTGCAATGTCATTCCTACACATTAATTTTACCTGCAGAAAGATGTCCAAAAATGCCTCTGAGTTCTTGTGAGTTTGTAATGCGCTGGATTCAATCAGTGTACACTCTGTCCTGTACTTCCTTAACCTTCTCTTACTCCCCTTCCAGTAAATACTGTCTCTTCCCAATTTATCACACTAGTCAGGAGATGCTTTAGAATAATTTAGAATAAAAAGATGACATTAATTTTATACTCTTTAGAAATAAAAATCCAGAGTCAGTTGCATGACCTCTCCTGCAAGCTAACTGGTAGGCAATGCAGTAGTAACTTGTTGACACGATATCTGGCCTTGAATATCTAAATAACACATCCTCTCTGGAAATTCTGTCCCTAACTTCATCATTAATAAGGTTGTAATTTATGAAGCCATGTGCTTATGAAACCAAATTTAACACTAACGTTAGCAAGCATACCGTCATTTAAGAGGATGGACTTGGCACCTGCTTACTGTCTGCACCCCCTCAGTGTTGTCTAGGGGCAAGGAAACACTCATTAAGTTGCAACAGTGACGCCATCTATTCCAAGGGAAGTATCACAGAACTGAAACAGGATATCTGATCTATTTTCCTACTAGTACCACTTTGCTCTTGTAACTTCCATATTTATCCACAGACAGAAAGGTCACTTAATTGATCATACCTATAAATTCATTTTCAAGAATGCTAATTACAGGAGAGATCTGCACCTTTCACTAATTTTTCTAATCCGGCAAAACATTCAAGCTTATAGGAACTCCTAAGTAGAAGATTTTGGGGCCTTTGTATTGTCTTTTGCTTTTTCATTGTATAATTTTCCCTTTAACAGCCCAACAGTGTTAAATCAACAGAGACAGTAGTTTCTGCTTCTGAAATGGATTTTTGTATAGATGAGAGAAAGGTTTCAATCTTAAGAAAATGTACTAACCCTATCTATCTTACAGCACCCCCAGCTGAAAATCTGTCTCTGCTATTTCTAAGGAAAAAAGTACCTCTTGTTCTGTAATGTCTGTATACTGCATCTTTTTCCCCATCTGCTTCAAGTTATTAGCAAGGCTAATTTGCGATTTGCAGTAATTACAAGTGGGTTTTGTGGTTTGTATAGCAAGCATTTCTATTAAGAAATGGAAATACTAAACCTGTAAAGCCAAGAATTCTAATACTACTATTAGAAGGTACTTCATTTGTCCAAATGTTTTTCACACCTTTATCGTGTCCAACACAGCTGAGTTACCTTTTTCTTTTTTATATGCATCTCAGCCAAGGAAGGTTGTGAATTCTAATGTTTAGCCAGCTTGTCATTCTTCAGGAAGGTCTTAAACAATGCTCAGGAAATAAGGTTGGGAAGCTCATTTCAAAGAGCCACAGACATCTCTAAGACAGATATCCCTCAACAGTAAATTCCATTACTTTTCCTCTAATAGTAAGGGCAGCTCAGGAAATCACATACTTCAGTAATCATCAACTAAAGCAACTCAGCCATGCCTGATCCCCAGTGAAGGAGGCATAGCTACCAGCAGATGCAAGAACTCTCTTTTACAGACTTCTCTCTTGTCTATATATTTTGGTCACATCTACAAAAGTTTGAAATACGTCTTTAATTACATTCTAAGAAATGCCTTCATCTCAAATCTAACCATTAACACAGAAGCATGTAGAAGATGAACACAGTAACAAGGACATGGTACACAATGTAGCAGCAAAGCCACTATTTATTCGCAAGATCCACAACTGTGTCATTTAATAGACTGTCCATTAGAGTTTGTTCAATGAGGCGTTAACAAGAAACCCACTTGGCAAGTTATCCCACAGTATTTTCTGACAGTTTAAAAGTAATTTATCTCCATAAAATGTAATTTAGATAGCATATTCTAGTGAATCTGGCTTTTAATTTAAAATGGCTTAGTTTAGAGGACTGTGTTTGCAAGACTAGCATTATCTGAAGAAGGATGGAGAAACTCAATCCTCAAATTTCAACTTCTCTTCATTCTAGTAATTTAAGAACGATGACTCTATTGTTGCCCCAGCTTCCCTTTCAGCAGTGCCTCAGCAGCCACAGGTAAGCTGTCACCAGTCACTTGTGTGCATAAGCTCAAATCTAAATAGAAACATCCTTTTGAGAGCAGCGACTGAACTGATCAGTCCATAGGGAAGGGTATAACAAGCAGGTCCAGCCTCTTTGGCCTGCATGAAAAGCACCTATTAGAGGAGGCTCATGACTGGTTTGCTATCTCTGATGCCACAGTGACCTGACTAATTATAGTGATCTGAATTGTTGATGTGATAACAGCAATTAGATGCAGCCATTCAAAAATATGGTAATTACCACAATGTTTTTTTAAATATGTAGTAAATTTCAGTTAATTTTAATTATATGCAAAGTACAAAGTACCTGTGTTACTTTTATGAAGCCTAAGAAAAGACAATTTTTTAAAGGATCAATTTTAATTAATTCATAGATCTTCTGAAATACAATTCTCCTGTCAAAAATTGTTCTCAATTTGGATGACTGTGCTGTAACATTCATAAACAAGTTTTATCTTTGCTATAGGTGACAAATATCATTTAGTCTAAATTGTTGAGTAGTTTCTTCCTATCAGTAAATTGAAACACCTGCACATTTCTGTCCCCTTTATTAAAACAAGTGTCCTTTAAGTGTCCTGGCCTGACATCTTTGCACTAGTCACCACGTAATGATAATGGTGCACCAGATGCCTGCATACTCTACTGTCATTGAACAGGCATTGAATGTGGTACATACGGTACATGAAGATGTACTAATTACCTATGTATATCTTTGTGCAGAGCAGCACTGTACAATATAGCTGTAACACTTCTTGCTTACCTGTACATTACCATTCTGAAAAGTTACTATTTTATGAATATGTATATAAAGCAAACCAGTGGTTAATAAAACAATAATGAACACTGTTTTCACCTATAACGGCTAAGTACAACACAACAGAAATTCCTGTGACAAGAGCCATATGTTTTAATAAGTTGTAGCAGCATCACTTAATGCTTGTAGCAGGATACTGGCAATTGCTGAATTATAGCTGCATCTCTGACTTTGTGAGGCCTCGAGCAAGTCATTAAAATGCTGCAATTTGGGCAATGAAAAAAAAAATACAAGACCCCAAATTAGTGGATGTTTATGCAGTGGGGTTGGTTTTTTTTTTTGAATGTTTGCCTTGATCTTTGTGTTTCTCTTGTACTGTGTATACAAGTCTAATGATCCATCTTTAGTACCTTCTTGGCATGCTGTGGGGATTAGTTAATGACTGCACAGCTCTTTGAAGATGTTCAGGCTGTTTTATTTTTAATTAATGTTTGCAAGCTACTTTGAGATTCTCTGATGAAAGGGCTTAAACAAGTACAAAATTTCAGGTGGTTATTAGTCTAACATGCAAGAGGGCAAGACAAGGAAGCAAAATGAGACTATGGGAGAAAGGAAACAGCTCCATTTATCAGACACCTGGGATATGTAGGCAAATAATACTGAAATAAAGTTAAAAAAAATTATGAGACAAGCATACTGCTCTGAGAAATAGCAGGCTCCCAACGCATGTGCTGTCTAGAAGTTTTCCATGGAAATTCTGAGGCACATCTTCAAGGGGTGTCAGTTAATATAGCTTTATAATACAGCTCTGGCAGTTCATTCTAGCTGAGGATTGGTTTTACATGTTGACAGACTATTCTCATCTCCTCCTTCCTTGCCCTACATACTCCTGGGACACAGAAGTGCTAGGCAAATCCAGAGAGTCCTATTTGCAAGAGTTGTGGATTAGATTCCCATTAAAATCAGCAGCAAAACTCTTTGGGCCCTATTTCATTTTTAAAAAAAAAAAAAAAAAAGTGTCCTATGATAGAAGCTAGGTGGTAATATTAGGATTTAACAAGATCTGTAATGATGTGGGTGGCACACAGTTTGATTGTTCATTCTGATCTATTTCAAGATAAAGCCCAGGCCTTTGAAATAAGTTTCTGTTTGTAGTGTTCTATTTTCACTCACTCTTGCTCAGTGGCTGATAATAGCTAAAAACCAAAGGAAACTGGGAGCTGCTTTGAAGTCAGCAGGAAATCCCGATATAAAAAAAAAAACCTGCAGCCATTGGGGAGTAAAGTGTATCTTTTAATAATAAAATGCGAGTGTTTTGACTTGCATACTGTCAGTCATCTAACTGGCATAGTGCTGCCACACCTCGATTTATCCAGTGTTTCTGGGGCTTGTCTGAAGGGAGTTCAAGTGATAGAACATAGTTGGTTGAGTGGCCAGTAGTGGATAAGACACCTCTTCTTGCACTTGTCTTGTATACGGGGCACGAATAGATGTTCACATGAAGAAATCTAGAACTTTCTCCAGGTTTCAGCCAAATTATGGGCAAAGAATCATAAAGGATTTTTGGAAGTGATTCTCCAATTACCGAGGATTCTCTATCCCATCGTGCACCTTCCAAAAAAAGGCCTCTCACATAAGCCCCATCTTCTGGCATTTTCTCCATTGTGTGCTCCTGTTTCATCACCTAGAATGATCAAACCATTGCTTGATTTCATTTTTATATGGAGTGTATTAAATCCTATAAGTGATAGTCTGAAATTACTCCTTTAAATAAAATTTCTTTTAATCTGAAAACTCTATTCCTTGCTGTCCCAGAACATGTTCCAAGCTGTTCAAGAAAAACAAAATTTCTTACCTCAAATTCAAATCCAATATGGTCAATTGGGATGGTGTATTTTCTGGCATAGTTTTGTAAAACACCCGTCAAAAAAGACTGAGTGAAGAAGAATCCTGAGAGCCAAAAGACTGTGGGTGGCCCATTGATGACCCAATCCTGAATATGGAGAGAAGAAGCAAACATAAGAAAAAAAATACATTCTGTGGCTTCACTGTGCCAATTCGCCAGAAAAAGAATGTCTTTTCAGATACGCTCAAGCAGCACAATGAGATCTAAATCTTGATGGGACCCTCTGGATACTACCATTAGTTCTATATTTTTCAAAGACAACAAATCACAGAAGTCAGTTATTTATGATGACAACAACATTCTGAAATAACCAGAACTGAAAAAAATTTCAGAAAGTAGCATAAACATCTTTTGGTACGTCTAGATACTAGCCAGAAAAAAAAAAAAAAAAAAAAAAGATTTGATTTGGACACTTTTATCAATATACCCTCTTTTACGGTCTTGTAAACACCAGTCTTCTAACATGAAAAAAGGCCAAATTTTCTTACATAGTATCTTCACTGATCACTGTGAGGGCGCTCAGGAGAGCAACACATCAGATCCTAGTAGAGGAAATCATTCTAGTACAAAAATGCCAGACAAGGAGATCCTTGTAGGATATCACAAAGGCAGTAGGAAAAACAAGGGCAGAATGTCCCCACACTACTCTGAACCATTTGGAGTCAAAAGAAGCCCATATGGTACTCTGATCCAGCAAACAGGAAACTCTGCTGCTTATACAAATCTTTCAGACACTTCTTTCTAGCTTCTTCCTCCTCTACTTCTATAGGGTTCCACTACATAGAATCATAGAATATTTTGGGTTGGAAGGGACCCCTAGAGGTCATCTAGTCCAACCCCCATCTCAGTACCTCAGCTATTTAAGGTACATCTGAAACCTTAAGTAATTTACAGAGAGCACCAAGAGTGCAAAGGGAAATAATGGAAGGGTAAGGAAGAAATAAAATAGCTTGTTCAGTAAGTGTGTGGAAGTGGTGTCACTTTTTATGAAACTCAAAAGAGATTTACAGTCATATATATAAAATTTAATAGTGCCTGTTATGCACTGTTTCTAAAGCATTCTCGTACCTGGTTCAGTGTCCTTTGAGTAGGAAAGTCATTAAGGCACCAGTGCAAAGTAATATGCATCTTCTAGAAATAGAAAAATGGAAACTACCCAATGCAGCACTGGATTAGCACCAAAGGATTATATTCCCAACTCACCATGCTGAGCAATTGCACAGCTAATTGCAATGCTCTTAATGCAGTATATATTTGTTCATGAGTATGTGCAAGTAGTTCAAAATCTGGAGCTATAAGGGTATTGCTGAGTGAGGACAGTACTGATAGACATTCTACCCATTCAGCTTTCAACTACTGAGTCCTTAGACCTGTCAGTCTCAGTTTAGCATACCTGGAAGAAGACCAAACGACAGAGGAGATCGGACACATAACTCCCCAGTGGCTTCAGCGATGGATAGGATTTGGCAGCCCACATTGATGGTACTTTTCCCATTAGCATGCTGTTGAAAACATCTTCAAGTTCAGATGACATCAACACTTGGCCTTTAATAGCTTTGCCTAAATTAATGAGACTGCTCCGAACAACTTCAGTGAGCCTTAAGATTAAAAAAAAAAAAAAAAGAAACTGTCATCTTGTCATCTCATTATTTACTTCCTACTATCTGGCTAAAGACCTCCGAGTCCAACTTGAATGAAGAACCAATCAAAGCTGGTAAATGTCCTGTCAGAAATTCCTTATCTTACCAGTAGGTACCAAAACTCTTAACTCTGAAAAAACAATGTCATAGCTTAGCCCCAGCCAGCAACTAAGCATCACACAGCAGCTTGTTCACTCCCCATCAAGTGGGATGGGGGAGCAAATCAAAAGAGTAAAAGTGAGAAAAAACTTGTGGGTTGAGATAAAGACAGTTTAATAGGTAAGGCAAAAGCTGCACACACAAGCAAAGCAAAACAAGGAATTAATTCCCTCCTTCCCACTATCCCCAGGAAAGCAGGGTTCCATCATGGGTAACAGTTACTTGGAAAAACAAACAGCTTTCTATGCTAAGCATAACATCATGTGGTATGGAACATCTCTTTGGTCAGTTGGGGTCAGCTGTCCTGGCTGTGTCCCCTCCCAACTTCTTGTGCACCCCCCAGCCTCCTCGCTGGTGGGTTGGGGTGAGAAGCGGAAAAGGCCTTGACTCTGTGTAAGCCCTGCTCAGCAGTAATTAAAACATCCCGGTGTTATCAACCCGGTTTCCAGCACAAATCCAAAACATAGCCTCATGCTTGCTACTATGAAGAAAATTAACTCTACCCCAGCCAAAACCAGCACAAGGAAAGAAAGAAAAAATACACAGAGAAATGAAAGATGGTGAAAATTCCCATTCTAGACAAGGGAAATTAAGTGACAAGAGCTTTAAAGATTGCAGCACTAATTAACATAGCGTGCTTTGAATATTGGGGCCTGGGTATAGTTTAAAGAGTAAGGTAGGCTGCCCTACCTCAACACAAGAAACTCCAAAATCTGATTTAAGTTCATACTCCAAGAACATAGACACTATTTCTATATTCAGGTAGTCAGATGCAGCTTTCAAGTCTTTTTAAAAGGTTCATCCAAACCAGGATCTATCATGTTAAGAACAAGGTATTGTAAAAGGCTTATAACTGTTTAAGGCTTGTGAAAGGCTACCACTGATGAACATAAATATATTTCAGTATTAGTAATGCTACACAAAACACTGAGCCATACCTATTAAATCGAATTAGTTCTTGCCTGAGAACTGTATTCATGGACTCTTCATAAAGTACTGGGTATAGCTTCATAACCTCTTTAACATCAAAATCACTTGGTAATTTGGATAGGATGTCCTGCGCCAAATTTCAACAACTTCCTGAAATCAAAAGTTTGTAGTAATGAGGAATTTCCCCTTTTTTTTTTTTTACTATTTTATTCAATAAATTCCTCAAAACACCATAGATTTTATATTTTTTCTGTGTAACCACATATTTTAGTCCATTTTCCTAAAGAAATAATGCTCACATGCTCTTACTCTCTTTGTGCAACATCCTGTCTGTCTCTGCATGTGCCTGCTTGCTCCTTTTCCCTTCTCAATAATTTTAAATTTGTTAGTAGTTTCAGTTTCATTTGCAAAAAGGTTTTGGGCAACTTCTAAGGAAACAGGCAGCAGGGCAGACAAGCATAATCCTATTACTGCCACAGTGAAGGAAAAGGCAAAGTCTGCGGCATGGGGAAAAATGATGGGAAGACCACAGGAATTCCCCAGCCACAAGAGAAGCTTTACTTACAGCATATGGAAGTAGGTATTATAAGGTATTAGGGTATCTTCTATAAGAGAATACCATCATTAGACAACCCTGCAGGGAATGACAATCCATTGATTCCACTTTTCAAGAAGCCACTTGTGTATAAAACATCGATGTCAAATCTGAGGGGCTTGAAAGGTCCTTTATTTATGTCTCAAAGGAGCACGGATTTGGTCTCAGTAACCTGCACTGCCAGGACAGGATGAAGGAAAGAAATTCCCAGCATCTTCACAACCAGGTCCCATGGAGGGGTAGATGACAGTGAGGTTCATGTTCAAGTGATTCCATTCTGCCAAACTGCTTCCTTTCTTTGTGCCACACAAGTCAAACACAGTTACATGTTTGGGACTGTAGAAACTGAAGCAGCCAAGGGGAAGCAAAAAATTGTATCTCAAAACCCAAGCATTCCATAAGTAATAACAGACTGGAAATGCTATTACAGCACACACTTCACCAGGAAGACAACTTTTGCCTCTAAGGGGCTTACATGGGTTTCCTAATGGCTGAATGACTTGATGCAATTTCCTGGCACTCTGGAATCTGTCCCCTAGGGATGGTCATACAACCACTGCTGGATGAAGTCAAGCCAGTGCATGAACCTCCATCACTGGAATTTGTAGACTGGAATTAAATGTCATACTTTAAAATTGCCTAGAGATGGATGTGATTTGAGGTGCTTTTACCAACTGTGATTGTTAACTGTGCTCTAATTACAATTCATAACTGAAGTGAAGCACTTATTTTAAAACATGAAATATGAAAGACACATTCCTATTCAGACTGCATGTTCTACTCAACCAGGTGGTGTTGTGTGGTATTAACCTATTTGAATTCAAAGTCATTAGGGTATCTTCCATCTTTAAGGTTCTTCTATGCCAAATCTGTCTGCTTCTCTACAGGGACATTCACATCTATTCCCAGCGCCACAGCCATGGCATGAGAGGTCTTGGATTACTGAGACCTAGGGCATGACAGGAAACGGCACCTTTCCGGAGTGCAAGTTGTTCTTTCTTCCCCAGTTACCTGAGGGGATTTCCCACTTCCCCCTGCTTCTCTAGGCAAAGTCAGGAGCACTCCACTGAAAAGCTGGTTAGTTTCCTGGTTATCCTTGGTGATGTCTGCATTTTCATGAAGCCCAAACACTTCAGGGTGTGTTGTAATTGGTAAACTTCGTAGGTATTCAATGTAAGACTGTAAAAGAAACATTCAGATACCAGAAATCATGCAATGATATATTCATAAATTATCAGTAAACCCAATTTGGACAGAACATTCTAATTTACAATCAAACACATAAGGTCCCAGTTAAATACATCCAGGAATTGACTTAGGCCACAGAGATAAATATAAAAGTTTTGAATGGTTCAAAGACTCACTGAGGAATTGTTCTTACCACCCTCAAGTAAATAGCAAGAGAAAGCAAAAAAAACCATTAGAAATACACAAGGAATGCTGGTAGGAGTCACAGAAGAGGGTAGGATGCTGTATGTACCACCCCTACAACTGTAGCTACACAAAAAGGTGGCATTTGAGCATATTCCTTCTCTCTCTGCAGCTGGTAGAAGGGAAAAAGGGGATGAAAATTGCATATATACCTGCCATTCTACCTCCTCATTCTGATCATTGCTTTCAAGGCAAAGTGGTTGCAAGAGGATGCAGAAGTACCCTGTAAATTCTTGAAGCCCATTGGATTTCTAGAACTGTACCTGAAACCTGCATGGGGGGCTCTTTGCATCAACAAACATCAGAATATTGGATGATCACTACATCTCCACTGGGGTGTGTTAGATATTAAGTACCAGATTCATTTTTCATACATAAGATATATTCTGGTATGGCTTTGTGATCTTATGGGGTTTTTTTATGTTCTATTTGTTGTATCCAGCATATCAAAGTACAGTGTACATAAGGTTTTTCCCAATAACTCAGAGAGAATTTACATCTGTTATCTTCTCACCTCATATGGGCCATGTGGTGGTATGTAGTAGTCATCTCCAGGTGCAAGCATATACTTGTCCTGCTCTATATCCTTGCTATAGACTATGGAAAGAAGGGACAGGAGAAGACGCCTGTCTTTATCATCTGTTACTCTACCTCCATAGTTACATTCCCCTGGGAAAGGACAAAGAAAACCAGAATGAAAAATTGAAAGTTAATGAACAAAATGGTTTTGCAATAATGTATAGCTCCAATAATTTGAAGTTCTATGCTCCAGGTCTTAAAAAGTTTTTAGGCCCTGTACTTCAATTGATTCAATGGAAATCAGGCACTTTAACACATTTGGAACCATGGGCCAACTTTGTGAGTCTTGATGATAAAAGGAACACTATGAGTTGGTCTGAGAAACTGCTACTCATGGCACAGTAAATAATCTGATGTTTTAAATTAAAGCTCTTTTGCTTGAAATTCTTATTACTAAGAAGTTTTAGAGCTGTCAAAATCTGAACAGTACTATATAGCTGATCCTTTTCTTGTTCCTTTCATGCAAACTTAACCTGATTATGTATGTATATAGTAGAAAACAAGGGATCACAAATACGCAATACCCCTGTGCAGAAGGGGCTGGAGAAATTTAAGTAATGGACAAGCAATGAGGGGAGGTTTACACTGATATAAAGTACAGAAAACAGCTAAAAGCTCACAATTACTACTTTAATCCTGACTACCAAAATTCTTTTTCATAGAGTTAAATCATAATATTAGCAAAAATCAGGAATTATCTTTATAAGGTTGAAAAAGGAGTGCCAAGAAGCAGCTGTCTAAGAAAAAGAACTGAATAGCCAGAGCAACCAGGTTATTTACACAGGTCAACACCTCCTGCTTTAAGCAGATGAGTATTATCACATCCTTTGGTAAACTGCCAATGCTTACTGTGTCAGGATCACATTGATCAGCTAAGGTGAAACAGAGACCATTGATGTTTTTATTTGACATATATGAAACAAAGATCAGGACGTTTGCTGGCCCATTCGTAATTCTTCTAGCAATATATGAGCCAAGACAGCAATGACATCTGAGGGCTTGGGATCCAACTTGTCTGTATGTGGAAGGCCAAGAAAGTAAACCGAATGGAATCCACTCAGCTTGTCAAGAACTCATCAGTTTATCGCTGTACTGGCTGAAAGTGCCTAACAAAGTCAACACATGTTAGAGGGTGCAATGCCCGTACCTGTTAGATATGTCAGAGCTTCAAACGGGATTTCTTCATATTCGTTCAGAAACATTTGGATCTGTCGCATACTAATTCGGAGGTCAGATTCATTGAACTCATATGGAATATTCCAACCTGTTTGATTCAGGAAAGATATACAGGGCAATGGTGCATGGTACCTGATAACCATGCTCAGGAAATTATGGTATTGGTACTACACTGCTGCCACAGAGCTAAAGATAACAGCTGCCAGACAGTACCTAGAAACAGCCTGGGTTGTTTATTGCACAAGGGAGCATATGACTCCATAACGATATTGTATCCTAAGGCACTATTACCATCATTCTATATAATTCAAATATAAGCACAGGCATTTTGGCATCACACATGGCTGAAAAATTATGTTTTACCTGAAGCAGAACACAGACCTGCACAGTACTTTCAACTAATCTGTTGCTATCTGGAGATGATGAGAACAGGAGAACATTGATTGATTTTAATTTTTAATCAATCTGCCCATCTATTAATGCTGTTTGTATATGACATTCAGAGTAATGATACAATTAAAACAAAAGGGAACACTTCAGATATGAGAATCCTTCAGAAAACCTATACCCCTAGTGCAAACCAAAAAATTACGGCTATGGCTGCAACTATCCTTCTTCCCCCAGACAGCCGGTCACATTAAGCAGTAGATGTTGCTTTTGAAAATGACCACTTTGTCACTCACAGAAAACATATTTTTATTTAAAGCAATAAATTAGTATCTTCATTCTGGCAGTCCAGTGTTTATTTAAGCAACAGCCTATTAAAATAAGGCCAGTGGCTTTCAGTCAAAGCGTAACAGTTACTGTAATGACAAAGGCAGACTCAGGTGGAGTGGAGAGAGGCTGAGAACTTCATGTACACCAGTGGAGAATCTAAGCTCTACATAGTTATAAAAAGGGAAACTATGATTCCATACATGTCTGCATTTTATGAAAAACTTCAGAACTCTATATAGTTTTCTAAATATTTTAAGATTATAGAAAAAGCTCAACCACAAATCTTACTGATACATATCTTTTCTTTGCTGGGTTATGAATAACACACTGCAGCTACATAGATTTCAGTTTCGCACCAAGTAAACATATGCATTAGCTTTGCTAAAACAAAGCATACACATAAATAACAAAAGCAGAATTGAAGAAGACATCTTTAACTATGAAAATTTAAAATGGAACTAGATTTGATGGATAAATTACTGTAGCTAGTAAGAATAAATTAATTATTGAGTAAGCAATAATTTAATGTAACTATTGTATAATATATTTACTTGGAAAACTGGTACTTTCTAGTTTTCTAGTTCTCCCCTAGGTAACACTTTTAGTAGCTTCAAGAGTAGCTTTGCCTGAATAAGAATCCCTGCAAGTAACAGCTTTTAAACTTCATTGTGTTCTGTGCAATACAGATTGCACTCTTGTAATATTGCTAACAACAATACTGCCTTTTTACAGAGAGGCTCCAATAATGCGTTTCAAAACTACTAATCTTTTTGAAACAACCTAAAAAATAATCTAAACCTTACCCAGTGGGCCAAAGTTTCTCCTTTCCTGCACAATAGCATGAAAAAAGCAAAGGCCAAACAGCAGTTTTTGCCACATTTCTGGCTTTTGGCAACTGCTAAAGAACACAGGGTCGGAGATTGGGTCATTAAGGTATGATCGAAGAATGTTCGCTCTAACTCCTTTTGGAGGCTCATTCGTCATTTTGATGCCATTCTGGAGGATACTAACAGGAAACTTTTCTGATGGGTAACTAGTTAACCACAACCTGAAAAGAATTTTAAAAAGCACATTATCAAAAAATCATCAATATTGACAAATCCTCAGTATTGATCTGCAGAAGACTAGGTTTTATTACTTGCTTGACTACAATGATAACATCTAAATTTGTTCTAAAATGCAGGCATAAAGTAGATTATATTGGACAGGTAGAAAAGATGACATCCTAATTAGGTATCTTTATTTTATCACTGCACATAAATGATATGAACATTATACTTAATTGTGCACACAAAAGAAGTTTCATTTCTCTTTACTAGTGTCTTCAGCAAACAAGAAATACTCCCATTTAAAAAAGCAAAATATTAAAACTCCTACCTGAACTTATCATTGGTATTCTCAGGCACTATAACTTCCTCACAGATTTTTTCCAAAGCAGGCATCCAGCTAGTTGCAAGATGGCAGTTTTGTAACACTACCCAGGTTCCATCAGTAATAGCCTGATAAATCATTTTTGCTGCTATTGGGCCCTGGCCCTGTCCAAGCGAAATAGTTTGAATGTTTGAGCCTCCCATGCCAACATCATCAGCAAAATTTAGCAAAGCTATGATGGCAAGTTTCACACATGCAAAGAAAGACAAACTCTATTAGAAAGTACATCTATGTAATATTCACCATTTTTATAATGTAAAAAGTAATTAAATGGGCAAAAGTCAATAAATACTTTACTCAATTGGAAAAAAAAAAAACCAACCCCCAAAACACCTCAATAACCCAGAAGTAGTATTAAATGCTGTATCAGTCACTGTTTCTGAGGCATATGCTAAAATTTAGGTGTATAAAGTAATACTAGGAAAAAAAAAAAAAATACTAGCCAGGTTAAATGCCTGTCCTCTCCTTTAGCCCTGAATGCTCAGTTCCAGCCTGCACTACAGCTCTCTACTCTCTCTGTTGCATGGGTACAGTTGCTTATGGGAGTTGAGCTGTAAATTGGATCTTTAGATCTGGTTAAAAATAACCCTTCAGCTTTGCCATCAAAACCAGTACCTCCTGGAAATACATCCTTACAGTATGGCTCCATATTACAATTCTTTTGGCAGAAAAACAGGTTTAAAAATAATCTGGGCGGTTATTTTTTAAAGGACATTTAACAGATGTGGTTTTAAGTGTGGTCATATACACCATTTAATTAGTAATTGAGAGGGAGGAAACTTTCCAGAGGAGGGGTTGTGACAAAGACTGGGGCAAGTCCCAAACACCCACTTAAAGAATTGTAATACAAGCATAAATTATAAACTGGTCTGGATGTTACAAGCTCTTAGATCCCTGAATTGCTGCTCAGAGACCTAGACATTTCATTCCACCCTCTAGCAATTTTACTATCATTGTATATATATGGGCATATGAAAATGTTTGACATTCCATCATTCCTGTATTGTACTTTAAAGACATTTTAAAGATCAAATGAAGGAGCCTGCACTATTATCAGTTTCGTCACACTCAGTGATATTTAGCCAGATAAAAAAGATTTTTTAATACCAATCTCACCTGCCATAGGATCAGCGCCTGGTGATAATACAAAAATCAAAGGGGCACAACAATTTGAATCACTGTAACTTCTTCCAAGATCAAAAGTAGGTGGTTCAATAAATGATCTTCCCATATTTTCCACAATGAACTCCTGCACTGCTGGTAACCATGCGATCTAACCCCATCAGTGTGCTCCACACATCTGGGAAGGCTTCTTCATGGGGTCTTACAGAGTCATATATTAGTTTCCACTTTGAAAAATTCTCTCTTACATGTTCCATTAGTCCGTGGAGGTTTGTCAGACTAGATGCACGTACGAGCTCAGCCCACGATTTGTCGGACATCCAATCTGGAGCTGGATTGGGGTGAGGATTATCAAGAGCAACACCTCCTGTCAGTAGGAAACGCCAAACCTCATCATCTATTTGGTCTTTTCCCTTCATAATGCCTACTGTCAGAAGGAAGGAGAACAACAGCTTATCCTTTTCAAACAGTGAACGACAGACATTATTATAGATGCTTGTTGTGAAATGCTTGGTTATATTTTTAATTCTCTCTTCTAGATCTTCACTCTTTTTGCTTTTAGCAATAGACTGAACATACAAGTTAATGAACCAAATCAGTGAATACTGGTACATAGGTTCAATGTTTGCCAGATCAGAGATGCAGAAAAAGACAACAGCTGAATGAATAGCAACTGGCTTATACCCCATTCGAGTAGAATCTATTTGCATCTCAGTTACAGAGGCAATTTTTTGCTTTTCAGAGATTTCTTCAGATAACTCTTTGGATGAAGACAAAATATTAATTGCTGTTTCATCTTCTAAGATGTTTCCTTCTGAATTGGAAAGGATCTCCAGGATTTTATCTTCTATTTCCTTCAGTTGTTTCTTGTTAGCTGCGCCTTCTATAATTAGCTTATTTTTCTTTACTTCTAGCTCAGGCTTTTCCTCTGCAACTACAATTCCAAGAAGTTGGTCCTGAAGACCCAAAGGTGTAATCATGAAGTTGAGTAGACAAACTTTCACAGCCACTTCAGGAAGATAATGAGGATTTCTTAAGCGGGTTGTTATGTAAAACCTGAAATCTCTTGAATATTCAATTACATTTTCCCCTAATTTCATGTATTCTACTCCTTGTTGTTTGAATGTTAGCTTTAATAAAATGGGTTCTATGAAAGCATCTAGTTCTTCACCAATATTTTCTAGCAAGACTGGTGTTCCAAGCTGAATAGCATTTTCTAATGTCCTCACATAATGTGTGTCAGATAATTTGATAACTGACAGCCTGTTAGTTTTCTCCATATTTTTTACCCACTTGTTAGCTTGCCTTTGAGGATCTATCATTAAAGCCCACCTTCTTGAGTTAGAAACAATTATGCCATTGTCAATAGAAAAAGAATCAATTGGCAATCCAGCAATCTGCCATGCACGGATTTTGACTGGATCCCCTAATGTATTACTTAAGCTAAAATCACTGGAGCACGGAATGTTCTTTTCATTGCACAGGACCTGCCATTGCTTTTGACATTTTAGGCGGTAATCTACAGTAAAGGCTCCCAAATAAGCCACAGTTCCTGATGATAACAACACATCTCCTGTAAGGTCTATGTACCGGATTCCTAGTAGTCGTGCAGCTTCTGTCCATCTATCTTTCTCTCCACCAAGACCACTAATTAGCTGTTCAGCTCTCACAAGTTTCTGTGAGCAGAGTTCAATATTATTTTCTAATTCTCTCTTCCGGTCATTCATGTTGTCAAACTCATCATTCAAAGCTTGGAGGCGATCAACTACCTCCTTAAGTTCTGCTTGTTTTGTTTTTAGCTTCTGCATTTGAAGGTCCAGTAATGCTTCTGCAGCTCTCAAACGTTCACGCTTTGGGGCAACTACTTTTGCAACTCGGTCATATACCTCCATGGCTCGCACCCACTTGCAGAGTCCTTCACAGGCAGAGGAGACATTTTTTATGACAGCTGGCTGAAAATCTGGATGATCAATAAACCTCTCTCTAATTCTCTTCATTATAGCAGGAGGAATATTATCTTTGTCATACGTCTTTAAGCTCTCAAGGAATTTCAGATCTCCAAGAATTTTTCTAGACAGCCCCCAGTAGTCTTCTAGCATTTTACCTATATTGCAAGTAAGACCAAAATCAGGCTTAAAACTGAAATGTTCAAACTGAAAAAATACTTGAAACATAATATGAAGAATTAATATAAATGATTTTGCAACAGAATTTTACTATGTAACCACTGTTAACTAGTTTGGGAAAGTCATTACCTAAAGAAATTCAGACAGGAACTTCAGCATCACTAGCCTATGTCATGTTTATTAATTACATATTAATTCTAAATCAACCAAGCAAAATGAGGGAAACAATTTACTATTCAGTCTTTCTTAGCATAGTTTATTAGATATATTAGTAACTATGTGAAAGCATTCCATCCTAATCTAGGTAAGACAATTTTGTATGAAAGACATTTATAGAATTCTTATTTTCAGTTATGAAGGGTTGAACTGTGGGGGCACAAGGTAGAAAAGTGAAAGAAAAAGGTCTCTTTCCTTTTCTACCTTGCAAATCCTGTGCAACCCCACAATAAAAACATAACTCACACAGAAAGAGCTTGTTAGAGCAATTGCTTATGGCAGGGGTATAGCTAGAATTCTGTCTCCCAGTATAACTAGCAGAGTTTGGTAGTAGGGATTAGAGGGGAAAATACAGGTGAATGGTGTGCAGCACACCTCCAGCTCCCAGAGTTCCTCAAGGCAATGCAAACCTCAAGAGTAGGTCAAAGCAAGTTGGAGATGATTTTGTGCTGGTGACTGGGATCATATTTACCAAGCTTGTACAACAGTGTCAAGCAAGTGCAATATGTTACAATGGCAAAAGCAGATTTTAGCTACTCAGTGTACTTACAAGTCATTGATAGCAAAATGCGCTTTGAGAGCAAATGGCTGCAGTCACACCAGAAGCACTTCACTAGTACAACACAGCAGTACCTCAATCATTCCTAGAGCAGGGATAACAAATACTGCATCATTACCACTGCCACTTGGATCAGGTTTTCTCTCTGGTTTAGTTCCCTTCATGACACATATACTCTCCATGACGAGCTTAACAGGACCAGGTGGATTCTGCATGGATTTCACAAGAGATATGTCTGAAGGATTCAGGGTATCAAGAGCTGCAAGTGCTGCCTCCAAAGCTGGCATGGCCTCAGCAAGGTCTCCTTCACATTCGTCCTGTTAAGACATTGGGCAGAAGCCTATAAGCCTTCATACAATACCAGGTCTGCAACCTGATTACCCCACTCCAGCACAGCCTCAGAGAACCTGCTTATAAGTACCTAATAAAAAGACTCCACAACACTGTGTTTCTTGGAGAGGAAACTACTTTCACAATTTGTCTGTGCAGTTTAAAGAGGGAAGGTTTGTAGAGAAATTGGTAACTTCCGTAAGCTGAACCGATAGCTGAAAAAGCCAGACAAGCTTTCAAGATCAAAGTCTCCCTGGTCTGACAAGGAGAATTAAAATACAGGTTAGATACAGTTGTTCTTAGTTAAAACTTACAGTGCTGGTCAGGTAAAAATATATACTGAGTAGCTTAAATTTTTATCATGTAAGTAATTATGTATCTTTCACTGACATTTCCAACTAGTTACAGAAAAAAAATAAATATTGAGGAATCCTGCAGCTTCCCACGGGAGATTCTATGCTACAGATGTCTGGCTATGGCAATATCTCTTAGGTTCTACTTAACAGGGCTCCATGCAGGGCTATGCCAAATTACCTCAGCTAACTAAACAAACCGTCTTTGGGCCTGGAAACAGTATAACCTAATTACTCAGTCTGTCGAGAAGGAGAGTATATTAGTACAGAAATAAGAGCTAAAGAGCTTTTGGGATGTGAACTAGAAAGGGAAGCTATGCAGTACTATGAGATAGTCATACTCCAAACAGCCAAAATTTACCTTGTTCGTATTAGGAATGTCTCATTCATCATCTCTTGCAACTTTATTACTTAAGAGCTTGGATCATACCATAAACACATCATCACAACTCTCATTTACTTGGAAAGACTTGGAATCCATCATGCTCCAGGCTCAAGCCCTTATACACTACCTTAATAGCTTTAGCAACAGCTGCTGCTTCATTAGCCTCTTTTTCATCTGCTGACACTAATTCCTTCTTTGCATCTACTTCAGTTGTTTCCTTTTCAATCTGGATCATCATTTTGTCTGTTTCTGCAGAAGTTCGAATCAGTTCAGGCTGAAGGGCAGTCAGTTCTTTCTGCATCTCTGCAACCTGATGAACATAATGGGAAATCAAGTTGTTTGCGTAAGCATTGCATGCATTTCGCATCTTGACGTCTTAGGAAGAAAGATCAGAAGGCACTATATCAATACAATAATGGGACATTTGATCTAAATAATTATTAAAATAGTTCTCTAGCCTATTTTTACTAAGACCTGTTTTATTTAACTGAATAGATTTTTAAAAAGAATTTTTTTTATCATCCTTGCAATACGCTTGCTTTTTTATGATCCACTTAACTTCAATAATGAGAAATCAATTTATTAATTGTATTTTTTTCCTCACAGTCAGTTTCAGTTTATGGAACCCCAAATAATTCTTTATTGCACAGGTGGAAAACAAAATCCAAAAGAAAACTTGAACAAAACACAGAATTAGCGACAGCAACAGCTGCCAACTGGATGTTTTTCTTCATCTAGCAAGTATCTGGAAGGCCCTTTACATTGCACCTTGGAAAGCTCAATCCCTGGATCATATGGGTTGAAAAAGGAGGTTATTTACCTGGAACCTGATCAATTTCCTACTGGGAATCTACTCAGGAATTAATGTTTATTACTGTCTTACAATATTCTTCAACTTCTCCCCTATTTTGAAAAGGGTAATAGGTACTAGGCTGCTGAGGCATCAATTCTCCATATGAGGTTTTGAGAAAATAATGAAATTTGTGAAGTTTATTCCTTCAACATTTAATGAGTACCAGCAATTTCAGTTAGCTTTCTATTAAGTGCTATAATCCAAATCACAATTTCTAAAAATGACTAAGCAGTAATCTACCTTTTCCTACTGGCTTTCTATAGAAAATTATCAATAGCATCATGAATATAGTGAAGAGGGAATTTAATACGTTTTATAAGTTTTATAAAGTATGCATATGGTACATATTCAGTGTTTCACTTACTTGTGAAGATGCAAAGTCAAGTTTTTGAAGTCCCATAAGATAACGAGTTTTCATCATGTCTACTTCTTGCCTTTTGCTATTCAGCAGAGTCTTAAAGGTAAGAATCAATTCTAGGTATGAAGTTGGTGTCACATAGTTGTGTCTTCGCAGTGTAGCGTAATAGCTGATGGAGAGCTCTCTCACACTTTCTTGGAAATATTTGCACATTGACACAACCCTAGAAAAATTTTTCATGTTACTATGAAAATACAATCTGTCTTGATGTTAGTTATGAGGAAATTAATCTAAGCTTATGAAATTATACTAGTGTTTGTGAAGGCAGAATTTTTTTTTCCCATTATAAGAAATATTTTAGACTCCTTTTAAAGAGTGGCCTTATTTTCAGAAACATCAGATACACATATCTAGGTATGTTTGACTTGCACTGAAATCCCAGTGTTGGCTTAGCTTTATCTGTTTATAAGGCCAGTTTCCTGATCAAATATGTTGGGGGCACAAGGGGGAGGGGAACAAACATTTGCTTCGTATGTTTCTTGACAGATAAACTCATACTCTTTTCTAATGTCATCTTCAAGTTCAACATCTTCTAAAAACTTGTTAGCAACCATTTCCAAAGCATCTGTAGGCCAGGTTTGGAACCAATCAATGGTGCAGCAGTTTATTAGTGAAGGGAACATCCGTAATCGATTCCGAAATGCATCTCCAATAGGACTCATGGCTAGGGAGGGGAAAAAAAAAAAAAAAAAAAAAAAAAAAAAGAAAAAGAAAAAAACCACTGTTGTTACCTAAATTTGTTTGCAGCTAGGAAGCAGAAAAAAACTAAGCCTAAAAAAAGCATTTTAAGAAATAACACAGTGTATACAGACCTAAGACAATATGCACATTTTTCTTCACCCTTTCAATAAAGAAATTGTACATAGCAAGGGGAGTGGCTTCAATTTTCCTGTTTTCCATCCTTGCTGCACCTTGCATTTTCTCAACAATTTCAGCTTTCTCATCTGTTGCAAAGATATTAGGCACATCACCGGTATTTAAAAGCATGTTGATATCTTCTACAAATGCTTCATCCTTTATTTGATTATCACAGAACAAAAAGGACACATTCTTGTTATCCACACCTGCTTTCAGCATGACTCGTTTAACATCTTCCTTCCATTCATTGATTCCATAGGACTTCGTAATTTCAATTTGAAAGAGTTCAAAGGTATTCATGTAGGTGGCTAGTTTGGTAGCACTTTGTCGACCACTCCCACCAACCCCCACCAACAACAGATGTCCGTTATCCTGTTTCAATACCCTGCATATTCTTGAAATATGCTCAATAGCAAACTTGAACATGACTAAGGACATTGGTGCTTTGCTGATATTGTTGTATTCCTCAAGGTAGTATTCCATCACGGCTGTCAGTTGCTTTAAGTCTGTGATTTCATCATACACTTTTACATTACTGTCCGGCTTTAAATAGTCTCCAAAGAACAGGCTGCGAATACTATCATCAGAGATTTTTCCAGTAGGTGAGAGATGACTCAGTAGCTAGAGAAAAGACAAGAATCAACAGATAATTCAAACTAATAGAGAATTAATTCTTAATCTAATTTTAAAATAATAATACGTGGGAAGCACTTTTTCCAGCTTTCTAGTTTTAGTCTGGAAAAAAAAAAAACAAAACCCAAAAAACAAACACCTAAATGGGGAATATGCTGTAGGTTGACATGCAAGTTTCCACATATGCATATTTCACAGAAAAATGTTGCTGTCAAATATAAGACAAATTCCCAAAAGGCTTCTCAGAAAAGTACCCACTACTCCTATTGGCTCATCCAAATATTAACTTAAGCAAAATCCCAGATAAATATTGTGTAAGACATTTATTCCAGATAATCCTCTGTACCAACACAGAATCCTTTTGAAGTTATGGATTATTCTGATATGAAGTAATTTGTATTAACTTGACTAAGAATATGTATAATGCTCAATACTGAATAGAAGACCATCCATACCTTTTAAATGCACTGATTGAAATAATTCAGAATTTGTCCAATGCTAACGTGATATCAATGTCTAAATGCATCAGTCTCATTCTTGGTCCCAGCACATTGCCCCAGAATACCTTATTACAGCTCTGCTTGAAGCTATTTGATGTTGTCTCTTGTACCATCTGAAAGAATACTTCCCTGTCCTCCTCATCAACTAAGCGATCATAGAAAACTCTGTAAACCTCATGAATCCAAAGTCTGATCAGTTTATCACCATCCTGAAAACGTAAATACAAGAAAAAGGATAAATATAGCTCAGGCAGGATTTGTTTAAAAACAAAAGGATAGAAACGTCCACCTGGACCCTGCTACATCTTGTACTAAACTCAGTGGGAATCTCTCAATTCCAAGCCATTCAGCACATGGCTCACCATCTGCTAACTTAGCAGGCTTCCTCACCTAATTATCGTCTTGTCCTTCCTGCCAATACAAACTGTGACTTTTATGTCAAAGCATTTTTCTCTACTGCATCACATTTCCCCACCCTTCCAACATAAAGTAAGGAATAAATCTTTCAAAGGTATGGCTCGTGGGCTCTAATCCAACACCTGCCAAAAACTTGCTGGCTAAGATTTCCCCTGAATAGTTTGTAGCTATTTTGTTTTATTTCTGCACCAAAAACATTCCCCCAGCAGAAATAAAATTTTTAAATCTCCTTTAACCTGACATGTTACTGAAAATGGATGAAAAAAGTAGAAGGATGAAAACCACATACATCTATCAGTATTCATTTGTACTTTGTGACAACAAGCAAACTCGGGGCTAAATTATTCAGTCTTGTTCACTGATGAGCTTGCCATTTGTAAAAGAGAGATATTGAGTCTTTTCACACATTTGTTTCTTTTGTATATTTAGTTTGCATGTTGAAGAGAAGGGACTGTCTGACCTGGTGTACAGGTCTTTGCATATGGGCCTTGGACCTCTGGGCCCAACTGTAATACATGAAAGAATATTAACAAAAATGACAGCTGTCTCCTTCAGAGACAGACAGAAAGCATATAGCAAGGTATTCAGGGACTACCCTGATCTTAAGCCTTATAAATCTATTGAAATCACAGTTCATGTATTTTGAGATGTTTACTTACTGATATTATAAAAATCATTTACTTTTTCCATTGCTCTTTCTTACAGCAAAATAATTAAACTAAAACTTACTTGCAAATGAGTGTGTGGACAGAGCAGCACTCCTTTAATAACCCTGGAAAAATCCCGTAGATTAAAGACATAGTGGGATTTTGAAGGAGTTGGGAGAAAATTATCAACCGCCAGTTTATAAATCACCATTGTGGCTTGGACCATCATCTTACCCAGCCTTAAGAAGGAAAAGAGATACAATTTTAACTTCTGAAGATAAACCACAGGAGAAAAGATGACAAAGGTATTACAGGAAATATATCACATTACCTTAGAAACACAGGCTCAAAGCCTTTGCTGAAGTGCCAATCAGCAACTGCAGTAAAAATATGGGTTAATATGTCATCATCGAAAGAACGGATAGATACAATATTCAAGTGTCGTGTGAAGCGTCCTGTAACACACACAAAAAGATGCAGAAAGATTTTAGCAATGTCCAAACATTTTTCCACCTTTCAGCTAGCATATTCTAGAATTGACTGTCACTCAAACAAGAACATTTGAATCTGGCTCCAGCTCCATGATTTTGTTTCTGGCAAATTCGTGCCCCAGTAGTGGTGCAAAAGAAATATAAACGGGTTTATATTTTATATCAGTACTTCACTTAGAATAACTGTTTTCAATATGAAAAACATGAATCTCCATTACAATGAGGCCACTATTACCCAAATTTAAATTTCATCTCACATTAGCCCTGTTGATTGTGACGACACCGTGAAACTTTACAAAATCAAGTATCTTGTTATCAGCTTTCATCTAAGAAAATTCAACCTATAGACTAGTAAATTTTACAAATTTAGCTGCATCAGAATAGCTATTTTAATAAAGCCTCCTCAGAGCACATACAGTTATACCTGTATTGCAGCATTTATATGAAGTAAAGTAGCATAAAGTGCCTTACAATGCTTGCAAGTAAATGCAGGCAGCCTATCTTAGCAGCAGGAGATACAATTTCAGAGGAGAACTGCCAGAAAGGGTTGGCAAGAAGATGTATCCCCTCACTTTTCCAAAGAGTAGAAAATGGCAGAAGTGTCCAATTCTCTAACTTTAGAATTATTTTCACCATTCATAGTTTAATCAACATTAAAAACATTGTTTCTAATGTTGATTAAACTCCCTCTGGAAAAGGTACAGATTTGACCTTGAGCATACAGACTTTATTTGGAATGACCCAGCCAGTGACTGTATCTGTAGGTTTACTAGTAATAGATAAACATAGAATTTGTCATCAGCAAAACTGAACCTGCCTCTTAACTTCAGTCAATTAGATAACTACTTGCCATAGTAATATATTTCCTACCTGTAATATCATTCCTGCCTCCCCCAGGTGGACCCATAGCTGAAACAAGCAGCACATCTATGATATTTATCTTGGATGTATCTTTCTTGTCATACCAGTGACCATGATCAATCCATTGTCGGAGAAGCTCAATAGGTGGCTGGGCTCCATACACTTCTTTTGCAGGCATGTTTAGGTCATCTACAGAGAACACAGATACTGAATAAAACAACCTCAGCATTTAGGAATTATAGTTTTCTCTCAAAGCTCAGAAGAAAAAAATAACTGAAATAGAAGTAGAAAAAGGTTGTGTCTTCTTATTCTTGCTTCCCATTAAACTAACCAGAATAAAATGACATTATACTTTGCATGCATACTTAGAGGCAATAGTTTAACTTAGTGTGGTTGGTGATTTTGTTTCATTTTATGTCACACTGCAACACTATGAACTATGCTGAAGACAACCACCACTTAAACAGTTAGAAACCTTTCAGCAGGGGACAGTGCTAATCCTTCTTTGCATGCCTGAAAAAAAGCCAAAGAGCACTGAGGCAATCCAAAATTACTAGTCCCAGTGAATCACTTCCTTTGCCTAAAGCCAGAATTAAAATGATATAAAAACCCTTAAAAAAAAAATCTTACCCACAAATATTATAGCTTTTTTCCCCGAAGGAGGTCCAAATAATCCTTTTTTTCTTCTATCCAGCTTGGACATAATAATATCCTGGGTTTGGTTAGCAGAGGTTCTTGCAGAGAAGTTGATGAAGCTTGGGATATATTTTTGCTTTGGAAGTTGTAGTAGAAAATTGTTTGTTATCGCTGATTTTCCAGTGCCAGTGGGACCCACAAAAAGCAAAGGGACATTATGCTCCACATATGTTTTAAGAAAAAACATTTGTCTGGCAGTTTCCATTGTTGGAATTATCATCTCGGATACCTGTTACACAGGAAAGTAAAATAGCACATGAAAATCAAACATCTAATACCTTAACATGAATATTTGCAAGCAACTGCAGGAAGCCTGTAGCACAAATGCATATTTTAGAAATTCTTTTCTCTGAAAACCTTGGCTGTTGCAAGGTTCTGGTAGATAGTATGGCCCCACTTCTTGTTCAGTGTTTATACAGTAAATATCACAACTAGTATTATCTATATTATGGTTCATAGACACTATATAAGGCCTGGAAGGAGAACTGCAGGGTTAAGTATGGCTTAATTCTGTTCCCCTACTGTGCAAAAGGAGAGGAACAGTGCTATGGATTTTTTTTTTTTCTCCCTCCTCTTCCACTTAATCATTAGCAGCTGTACACTAGATATCAATAAAAGATTTTAGACAGCACAATGAAATGTATTCTTACATCTCTTATGTACTTAATAGACAAGACAGTTGCAACTACAATGGAATGAAAAGCTGAAAAACATCACTTAAGTTATCTTGAAATTTCATCTGCAAAATAGGTACTTTTTGCAGATCTCTGCTGTGCTACACTTCCCTTGAGTTCACAGCTGCCTTCAAAACACAAGTGCCCCTGTTTGGAAATGGAGGGGATCCAGAACTCCCAGTACTGGTCTCCATATACCAAAGAAGTAGTAAGTCTCTTCACTTGCTTTCTCCAATTAGCTCATATTATAATATCATGGTATCAGCCATAAAAAACAAAAATGAAGGAACAGAAATTCAGGCTTTGACTTTTTCCTACCATGATTTTCCCAACATCAGATGCTATTACAAAGACAAAAGCAGAACTAAAAATTTTAACCAGCAGCCAACCTCAGGGCTCCATGTTCACCTGCAGTGCTGAACTTTCAATACTGATGGTACCAGAATTAAGACATAAGTATGAAAAGGAGCCTACAGAGATTAATGAAAGGTTGCAGATCCAACATTAAACAGCCTAATATAGGAGTATCAGAGCTAGCTAGGGTAGTTGATTTATACCTCTAAATCATTTAGTCAAATAATTATTTCTATAGTGAAAGATATCAATGTGAACCTTAGCCCCCGGAGAGATAACTTGTTCTTCTTTTGTTATGTACTCCGTCCACATGTTCCACTGCCCACTTCCATGCTTGTAAAAATAGAAGTCATAAACAGTCCCTGTTAATTGAAAAAACACAACATAGGAAAGCCCACTGATTAAAGAATAAAAATAAACTTCAATAATTTTAGTGTGAGATGTTCAACACTGAGATATTTAAAAGAAGGATAGATGAGGTGCTTAGGGACATGGTTTAGTGGTGGGATGGCAGGGTTAGGTTAATGGTTGGACTTGATGATCTTAAAGGTCTTTTCTAACCTAGACGATTCTATGATTCTATAATGAAGGCTTTCTAGTACACAAGATACTCTCCACCCCCACTGCCATTATCATTATGAAATTATTTTAGTTCAGATTGAGCTACATTGTTTGAGTACAACATGAGGCACATGCTACTCTTGGTTAGAAGAGCCAGGAAAGAGCACCCAACTGTGCAGCCCAAGGCGTGGCAGATGGTGGTTCTGCTGCAGGCTTAACATCTGCCAAGCACTCTATTCTCCCTTAAAGTGCTGAGTTTTCTTATTGCTTTATAAAAGGCCAGGCAAGTACAGTTATGAAGAAGCACCTTTTTCTGGGAAGATATTGTTTCTGGTAAGCTTCACACTTTTAGGGCGTGGGTTTTCATCATCCATTCCCAGTAGCAAGTTGCGGTAAAAGAAATCAAATTTCTTTCTGCTATCTGCATCGATGATCCCACCAATTGTCCAAACCAAAGCAAAAAGGAAAAGCCCCTGTAGCCACAAGATGATCTGCTGACTAGACATGCTTTCCTTCTCCTCCTCCTTGGATTGATTTATTTCATCTAAAACATATTTTGAATTTTAGTTAAATGCCAGTAATAACCATAAATCCCAATTCAAAATGCATTTTTCCAAAAGTATTCACAGACAAACTTAGAGCATTGCTTTCAGTGGAACAAAGCCAATCTACAGACTGAGAATCTTGTCTGTGTAAAATACTGCTTACAAATAAAAATAAATTAGAAGAAAAAATATTTACAAAGGGTCCTAATTCTTTTCTTTGGATGCTAGCAAACTGCAAGCAAAACATATGGAATACACTCACAAGATCACGTTCAGTTTTGTAATGACACCAGTGTCCAAATGTGAAAGCTCTGTATGCTACTCAAAGCACTATTACTAACATTGGTCAGCGAGACAGGACTCATGTCATATGATCTCAACAGTAAAGGAATTCCTTTGGTATTTCCTTGCATCTGATAACATACATCTTGTTATGGGACATAGCAGGACAAAAAAAAATAGAAAAAGAAAAGAAAATAAAATTGAAATGTAAAGAATAAGGCTTAGGGTACTTACCAAGCAGACAAGTAAAGAGTCTCATCAAGCTATAACTCAGATGAATAGAGGATGTTTGTACAATGGCTTTGCAATGAAGGTGAATAAACTCTAAACAGGGCTGGACAAGCCATGTAAACATGTCATTGACCTGCCAGGAGTAAAGGAAATGTCTTTAAAACAATGCAGGAGTTGCCACATTTTCCCCTGTCCCTCAATGCTCTCTTAATAAAACATAAAGCACCAGAAATTCTCCAAGTCTGCAGAGGGAAGATCAGGAAAGGACCTGTGTGAGGCAGTACTTAAGCAATCACAAAGTCACACGGTCATTATCTGATAATGAATACAAGTTGCTTCTGCCACAGAGTATTTCTCAAGCTAAACTCTAGAAGTCTTAGACAGAAGAAGGATGAGTTCAAAACATTTTGAATCTCCCAGTACTTCCCACATTGTATTTCTAGTACTCATGGCATCTCCAGCTCTCATGAGTTTCCTTGCACAAGATTTGACATTCATCACTACAAAATAATTTACAACAGCCCCTAGGAGATCTAGGGCCCTCTAAATCATTAAAGTACTTCAAAAAGTTTGATGCCATGTGCCTGCCTTCAAGTTGCCAAACTGTGAACATCACCTTAAAATTAGTCTTCTAAATTAGACCTACGTAAAAAATTTAAGTCTCGCACCAGCTCTCTGTGTTCTTCCTGAAGGTTTGGAGGCAGTGTATTCATGTAGGAATCCTTCAGTGGCTTCCAACCCAACTGTTGCGGGTCCATGTAGATCATACCACACCTGGAAAGAGGAAACAACTATGGTACAAGAATAGATACGCAAGGTGGGACAGTTAAAGTTTGAATGCTTTCACAATGTTACCTGCTGACAGTTGCTGGAGATGCCTCCTCTAAGTCTGCTGGCTCGAAGATTAAACTCATTTTTGAATTCATCTGAATTATTTCACCACTCATTAAGCATAGCTAGAAGAAAACCATCATGTAAACATGATCTAGTCATGTCAGTGCTGATCATCCAGTCAAAGCAATGCCTGTCATAAAATCACTGAACATTCTACTTAGTGTCACTCCTCATTCACTCATTCGCGTTCTCATAACACATGACATTTTCTGACTTTGCCTCAACTTTTTCACATGTTACTGTAATGGCTTGCAGAGACACAGAGAACAATGTTCCATCTTTAAATAACTCTGCAAGCAAAAGCAGTTATGACCTGCAGCTTTTTTTTTAGTTAATTTATTCGCTAAGTAATTTAAGCAAGTTCAGTTTTCAGCTACAGAACTGAGTTTATGTATTTCAGTTTCCTAAAAGGGTAAATAAAAAAGCCTCAGTGAGCAAACTCATTGCAATAAAGTAGGAGCAAGACAAGGCTTCTAGGGAGAAGTAGCAGCTTAATATAATCTACTAAATCAACTTACATAATTGGGGAAAAAAGCAATGCTTTTAAGCGCCTCAGTTTTCCTGAGTCTCACACCTCCTTTGACTACCATAGTAACAATATTGCTACTACTAAAATAAAGTATGTATATTCAGGGACAAGGTTACTAGCAAAAATTACGCTACCTTTTTATTATCATCCAGCACAGTGTTCATGTTCTCTATCCAAACTGCATCCACTGGGCCATCAAAAATAATCCACTTCCGATCATCTGTGGTAGAAGATGCTTGTTCCCTGAAGGCATTTGCAAGAACTCCATCTGTCCACTCATGACTTACAGGATCAAAACTGCCATACAACTGTCCCATAGTAATTGCTTTGGGATTAATAACTTTGTATTCAACAGCAAATTCATCCATGGATTGTGCTGTGTAAAAACACAAGTAGGTGAGCTTGAGAATCTGATAGGTTAGTTTCATTCAACAACTGAGTACAGAACAAGAAGATTCCTGAGGATCCTACTTTAGCTGCCCAAGACAGAAAACCCCAGACATTTGGCAACTAGGTAGCAATAAATAAGAACTTCTGGTACTTGTACAAGAAGAGTACAACGTCCTATGTGCAAAAGCACAGGAAAAAAAGAAAAAGCAGAGCAGAGTAGATTTTATATGTATGAGAGCTACTTAAAATCTCCCTATCAGAGCTGTTTTTTTTTCCAAGAGTATTATGCACAAATACTATGCTTAACAAAATTCATAAAAGCATGAACACATTAGTATGTTTCACTATTCCAGTAAATGCAGACAAAAATATTTCCAGACAAATCTACCACACAAAAATAGTTCAATGACCAGAAACTTTCCAAATGAGAAAGCAGAATAAAGGACAATTAACAAGCTGTGCATATCTCTGCAAAAGAAAGACATTAGTCATAAAATTAACTTCATTTAATGAAAAGTTTGTAGCTGAACAATGTTACCTGCGCACAAATCGCCAAGGGCTCCAGCTAGCACTTTGTATGCACAGGTCTTCCCACTCAAAGGATCTCCAACAATCATGAAACCATGGCGCACCAGCATCATTTCGTATATCTGTATCAGTGACAAGAGACTGACTCTTTAATATAGCACAAAAGCAAGCATTATGTGTATGAAACTAGAGGTACCTCTTCTGCACTCAGACGCAACAGGACAAAATATCAATCAAATATCTGCACTTTATTAAGGCTGACCAAAGCGTTAACCCAATTAGAAGGCACTCATATTATTATAGCAATTCTCACTGGTACAGTTTAAGTCATTGCCCCCAGACATCCTCCATTTCTCCTTGCTAAATGTCATCCCTCAGCTGTAACAGCATCATTGTACAGGATGTGAGTGCACTAACCAGACACTGCAGATCACAGCCCAGTGTAAAAGCCTAAACTGAAATCAATAGTTACCAATGAAGCTAACACAAAGGGATAGAAACTACAGTTCTAAGGATCTGTCGTATGACTGGTCCCACAGAGGCTGACTTCGGACTGCAAGAGTGGTAACTTCTTCAGTCACCCCACAAGATCTTGCCAGAACTGAAGTCAAAGCCTTCAAACAGAACACCTTCAAATAGACCTGTAAGAACAACTCTTAAGAAGTTTTTTTTTTTTAATCTCAGGTTAAGGCTGGTATTTTCTGCTTTAGCTTAAAATCCTAGGAAGTCAATACTACTGCTATTTAAATGAAAGCTAAAGCATGGTTTGCAAAGCAGCATAAGCCAAATCTGAACATAAGCCATGAAGTCTGAACTGCTGTTGGAGGGGCCCTCATGATCCTGCCCCAGGCCACACATTTTTGCCCTTCCCATTACACTGCCACTAGGCTGCACTACTCATAAAAAAAAGTTAAGCATTCTTTAAAAGGTCACTAAGACTAGTAAATGGGAGACAATGGGAACACAAAGCTAGAGGTAAAGCATAAGCAAGAGAGAAATGTCAGCTCTTTCACTTCTCAAGGAGGCCGTGAGCAGAACTGGGAACAGGGTCCAACTCCCAGTCCAGAGTTCTGTTCACTAGGCTATACCACCTCAGCTAGTAACAGATTCAGTTTAATTTTCTATCCTGAACCGTAAGACCTACAATGTGGATGTACACATCGGCTCCTTCGCAGG